>OU426963.1:22400000-23600000 GCA_911387765.1 Pyrgus malvae | reverse complement strand
ATTACACAACAACCAGAATGTATAAGTTTATATTTACCACGATGGTTCTGAAAGGTAAGATTTTCAATAATACTTAGTAACGTAGAATTTTAGAAACAGTAAAACAGTTTAGAGGAACTACCATTTCTGCACCGTATTTTGTTGTAAAGCAAGTTGTCGATAAATACTACTGTGAATCTAAAGGCTGATGGATGGACGAAGCATCCTTGTCGGTTGCCGTATGAGCATTTGAAAACATCAGGGTGGCCACTATTACATATATATCTTTAACCATCAACACTAAAGCAGCATGCTGCATTAAATTCTAAAGGTATGCTGCACCATGTAACTATGTATAACGGTAACCAAACCCAAACTACCCATCAAATCCTCGGTTAAGCAATATTTGCGTTGCACCATTTAAGCTATGGTTTTAATGACGTTCATAAAGCAACGGTAACTTTAACTGCTCGATTTTAGCCGGTTAAAGCTATTGTTAAGGTCAAATATCAAATCAACTGAATATTAACTTCACCGCCTATTATTTTTAACAATCAAGAAAAACGTAATGGTGATACACACAATTGTTAAATTCTATTGTCGTCGTTAAAGTAACCGGTAAATTTAGTTTTGACCAAAACTATAATAAGCAGGCCTTCGCTGCAATATACCGTAAGCCTTCACGGGGCTCTAACGAAGACAGACCTTTGTCTTGACAGTAAGACGCAATAAGAGTAGAGGACCGAACAGTAACAACGTTTGACCCTCATAGTCCCACAGTAGGGTAAATGTACCCTGTATCATGGACACACACACAAACACAGAAACACAAACACCCAGATCGAGAACAGAAATTTAAACTCATCATTCAAATTTCTGCTTCGATGGGAATCGAACCCAGGGCCCTCCAATTGGCAGTCCGGCGTGGCAACCGTTGCGCCACACGGGTCGTCCGCGTCAGTGACACGCTTTTTGTAAAGTAAACTCCCGTTTATTCAAAAACATCAGGTCGGGGGCCGGTTCGGAAAGCGAAAATTTCGGAATAACCAGAGCCCTTAGTGTAAGTTTGTAAACGTGTAAACGTTACTACTGCGTCCGAGTTAAAATTGGACAGATAAATCATAACGTGAAAGGAATAAGGTCGAGTTAGTAACGTTTTCGAGTATGCAGACTTACACTAAGGCCTCTGGACCCTGTTTTTTCTCATGAAATACCCAATATCAAGAAACATGATCGCAATACGTGCTTACGTAGAATGTTATTTTGAGATGTGCATAAGCGTGCATGATTTGTCTGCAAAATTTAAAAACATCGCAAGATCTCTGGTGGCTGTAGTCCCAGTTTTGTGTGATTCGTAAGGCAGTGGCAATGTGACCCGCAAAAATTCTTAAAAATTGTTATGGTAAAGCGGCTAAAGCATATTCAGTAGTTTATTGTAGTGATATACTTTTAAGATTAGAAATTTTAGATACTAGATTAACTATTTGTATTAAAGATCTTTTAATATACTTCGAAAGTCATAGGACAAGAATAACACTGTTAACAAAATTTAAATCCTTTTTAGAATCTGTCCGCAGAGTCGAGGCGTCAATTATTTACCGTTTGCCTCTTGAATACCAAATGTGTGGCACGTTTCCCTCTTCGGCGAGTGACGTCCTAATATTGTATGTAACCGTGATATTTATATACAAAACTTATACATATTCTACAAGGGAAATAAAAAAGTATTTTGTAAGCTGTCGGGTAATTAAAAAATATCTTTTTTTTTAAACAAACCGAACACAAAAGGCAGACGGGGCGCGTGGTGTTAAGCGATCACCGTTGTCTATGAACATGGGCAACCCTAGATGCCCCCGAGCATTGCTGGCTTTGGAGGAGAGCTTTTTTACAGCTTTCTTGAAGAATCCCATGTTATAGTCCACTGGGAATGTCGCAGCTGTCGCATAACCTACACGTCCATGGTAAAAAGATTCGGACTGCGCGCTTTTGAACGGAGTCAAATGGCCGTTTCCGAGCCATATATACTATATACATATAGTATATATTTCATTTAAAAGTATTAGATTATTTTGGGACCTTTGTTAATGCCGTCACCTCGTAGTTTGCGTGTCAATTATTAACCGTTTTCTTTCCGAACGATTGAAAATGAGGAACACGTTTTGTTCCCAGATTCTGCCTTCGCGACTTCCCAAGAAGCGGCTCCAACTTCACACTGTACATGACTAAACTTGAATATATTCCCGTCTTTAACGACATATGTTACATTACTTTCCATATTTTAGGCTTTGTATACGTAATATTTTATTATTGTAAGTGAAGGCTTAAAATTTGATTATGTATTCGTGAGGTCTGTAGAAAGATTAGTTACTTTTGAAGGCTGTTTGAAATCTCTTAAACCTTGCAAAAACAATATAATTTTTTATTATAGTTCTTTTCATTTTAATATGCTTATCTTGGTTGTATAAGGAGAAAAGTACAAATTGTGTTATAAAATGAGCTTAAAGATATATAACATTCATTATGTACAAAGCTTAGTAATGTTTCATTCATAACAATTATTTTGTTTCGGTCTGTTCACAACTCTTAGTTGTGTCTGTGTATCGTACTCGTATGTATAGGTAATACATAAAACAAAGATACTATAAAGAAGCAATTTCTATAAAAAAATCTGAACGTTAAGCAGCAGAAAACTGTAGTTCTAAAATAATGTCAGTTTTTGTTTCGATAAAGTGTTATTCAATTTTCAAGCGATTGGCTTCGTCCCATTGTTTCAAACTATTTAAAGTTGTAAATCGACTACAGAGCTACGAGCTACGCCGTAGCAGGCCGCGTAGCAGTAAACAAAAAACGGCAAATTGTTTGTAAAGTAGGTTTACGATCGAGATGTTTACGTGATAACGTCCGCACGAGAAAATCTCCATTCGTTTGTATGCCGCTAGAGTGAGAGAGACGGAAGATCGGTCCACTCACTCGAACGCTATGCCAGCCTCCGCTCGTGAGGATTCCGCGTGACAAGTTTCACGGAATGACTGGCAGCGCTCGAGATGAGACGGGAGATCGGTCCGTCTCTCTCTCGTTATACCTGCGATCGCGCTCGTGAGGTTTTGGTGTGACACAAGTTTCTGAACATGTCACCCGACTAAAACGATTTTAAAGACGTTATCACGTCAAAAACTAAAATAAAGTAAGCACTATGAACAGGCTTCTGTAGCTTTTCACAATAATAAATATCAATAGTTTAATATTACTTCTTTACAGTAATATTGTTCCGTTAATGTTTGTTCTATTTGAGATACCATTTTCATCTGGCTATTATACTGTTTCGATAACTACTCGTATGATAAACTGTCAAACAATCTGATTCTAAGAATTAATTAATCATTGTACTTACTATTCATGGAATACATATATCAACTAACATGAAATTCATCACTAAAATTTACAGAGTTGTCTGTTATGCCTAACTTGCTTTAATTTCCAGCTGTCGTCTCATTCTAAATGTTATATGTAATGACATATTTAATGTAAAGAAGAATTCGTAATGATCTCCTTTTTTAAATAATGCTTTAAATTTAAGCACGATATATCTATAATAGGATCACTGGGATCACATAATGCAGGGATAATATGTTATGAAAAATTAAATCATTTTATTTTATCTCTGCCAACAGATCGTTTGAAAATGCATGAATTCGGACATGATCTACATTTAAATTACTAGTAAGCATAATAACACGTACGTAATCATAAAGAGTGGCTTCAATTCTGCAATAAAACATCGCATTTGAGTCACATGTTACATTAATTGTGCATAAAATAAGTAATTTAGCGTTGGAAATTGTTCGAAAGGGAAAAGTTCGTTTCAAAATTGTTTGGTTGAAAATGCGATGATTTGACAAACTGAAACTAAAAATATATTTGAGTAAGTGTATTAATATAAATTAAATTATTCTGTCTGACTGCTCATTTATCATTATAGGGCTTAAACTACTCGTATTAAAGCTGAAAACATTTTGGCATTTATAGATTCTTTCTATAAGAGGGGTTATTTGGGATTTAAAGTTTGTTTGAAGATCCACCAATTATGAAGTGAACGATATAAAACTTGTTTTTTTAGCTTTTTGGTTGAGCGTTTCAAGATTTTTTACCGTTGCCGTAACGTGAACTAAGAAAGTCTAAATCAAAACATGAAAACTTATTTATAGACGTTCTGTTAAACAGATTAATATTATATAACAAGATCTTTTAATATTTATGTACCGTATTCTTCAGTTTATTATTTCAAGAGCGGTTTAAAATATGTAAGATTTATAGCCCCTAATAACGCTTCATATGTTTAAAAAAATACTTAGTAATTTTTTATTTATTTATTGTATTTGGAAAAAGTATTACAATAATTGTCCTCATTATTTAATTGCCTAGCCATGTGAGTTTTTTCTTAAAACTTTTCCACAAAAACCTGTGTACCATGAACAAGATCATGAAGAGCTCACGGCACAGATATAAAACAGATGGAATTTCATGCGCGTTTCCGTGCTTCGGAGGTCACGTTAGGAAATCGGTCCTAATTGTTATCGAAATATAGCCGTCATCTTAGAATAATTACATTATAGAAACCAAGTTCCCGCGCCCAAATTGAAGCATTTTAATTGGAGTCATTAATGGCACCAAACGCAGGCCGCCGGCCGCTTCGTAGTATTCAAGGTTAAAATATCTATCACAATACTTTTGAAAAACAAAAGAAATCTAATAACATAACTTTTCACAGCGCAGTTTTCAATATTTTGTAGTATTTTATAGTTAATTTGGTGAAAATAAAAATATTTTGTTAGTCAGATGGGACATCAGTGTGAATCTATTTAGTGCTTCAGTTTTGACAGTGCGCTTGTATGTAGACACTCATTCTATATTATTCTAAGGCCGTCGTTAAACATTGTCGGAGGCCTTACGGGCGACATGAAAACATCGGTATGAACCAACGGGGTGGCCACTCATCCGCATCTTTACCAACCCGTAATATAGCAGCGTGAAGGAATAAACTCTAGGCCTCCCCAATCACGAAACCCGTATCCAGCAGTAGGATGCAAAATGGGTTGCCGCCAGCCGTTATATATTTTCTGTTAGATTTGAACTATTTTTAAGGCATGTTTAAAAGAATCCATTCAATAACTGTTTAAACACCCCGAGGGAGCTCATTCCACAGGTAAAAACAATGCTCCCAAATCATAGGTCTTTATCCATTTACATTTTCGGTTAAGTTTAATCAGGAGGTCGCTCAAGGGCGTTAAGCCGAAAGGTTATTAAGGCGAGGGTTTCCGACAAATGGCGGGTTTGTCTGTGCTTTATCTATAAATCTGAGGTGAAAAAATTGCAAACGTTGGTCTGAAAAATTGTAAAACTCTTGTTTTATTTCAAATCAATGAGGGCGCCCGCGTGGAGTTCAGTTATCATTCGATACAATATTTTATCTCCTATTTCTTCTCCGTGTAGGTCGAAATGCTAAAAACTCTAGTACAAATATTTATTCACTTCCTATCCAGCGCACAAATACAAAGTTTCATGTTTTTATCTTCGACGATTTTCGAATTTAAACAATTTTTTTATCACTTATTTCACCCCTATAAGCCTTATTTAGCGTTAAAAACTATCCTACGAGTATGTCCTTTGCTAAGGTCCATTCTATCCGAGTACCAAATTTCATTACATATGATTCAGTAGTTTATGCGTGGAACTGTAACAGACACACATACATACAAATGTATGTGAGACACAAACAGAGTTACTTTTGCATCTATAATATTATAGTATGGATTTTATTCGAATTTCATCCTACGAAACGCTCACTTGTGTGTCACGCTTATCGCGTTTTGTATAGCGAACAGTAGCGGTAATCACTAAGGTAACGGCGTAGGTAGATTGTGCGTCGACACAGCGACGGAAATCTAAATAAGTATGTAACTATTCACTAATTTTAAAAAGGGGACAGTAACGCTCGCCGGATTTACTAAAGATTGAATGGTTTGACACTTTTTACAGCTTGAAAGTCGACGTTGAACTGAATGCGGTGTTCACCGTTGCGTATAGAGACAACGCTAGAGAATAGCATGGCAGCTGCGCTTTGCGGCTCACGGGAACCCTCGCCTTAATACAGGCCCTCGGGCCCGTGTAGCAATAATTCGTGCGTATTAGAATACGCCGGTACTACTTGAATTAACCTGTTCTCGCATAATAATAAAGATTAATTGTTTTACTGTGCGGATTAGGAAGTACCCATGAAGTTGCGTAATACTGTATGTAGATCGTTCTCATAAAAGCTTAAGTAGATAAAAGGAACAGTTTTTCGCGGGCACCTAAAAGTATAAAACTGAGTAATATTTGATACTGGTAATATGAAGAAATCTTGCGAATGCAATATGTTTTAAACATATTAACTAAAAATCTGCTGATATTTTCTTTCACCCATAAATAAATAAGTGTTAATATCCATACATATTAATCTGACGGCCCACGTGGCGCAATAGTTACCATGCCGGACTGCCGATCGGAGTTCGATTCCCGGTGAATAAGAAATGTGTGTGTTCCTGTCTTGAGATTGACAAAGGTACCTTTTTACCGCAGTATTTTAAAACATCTCTTCGGTATAAGAACATGCTGTACGTTACGCTATTTTGTTTTAATTTATGTGCTAATAACTTTTAATTGACACGTCAATTATACTATATAGGTACAAGGCTGCGGGTATGAAGTGGGCGTCGTCCACTTGATTGCTTGTCAGCGCCGGGACTTGTAACGTATCTTTGCCAACTGATGTTGCCAGATCCTCCTATGTTAATAACTTTAGATTGAATTGTCAGTTGCCGGTATAAGTGCTGTTTCGTTTAATTTAATTTTTCCATGATTCAATCATGTTAGTAGTAGGCTTTAATGAATGGAATGAATGATCTTATCTTTCCTTACTTATCATTCCACACTCGAATGATAAGAAGTACCAGAACAGAACTTAAGAATACCATTGCCTACGTAAAAGGTCTTTATTATCAACTAGCCTTACGCCAGCGGCTTCGCTCGCGTGGACCCGTTTAATGGATCCCCGTAGGATAAAAAATAGCCTATGTGCTATTCAAGGCTTCATTGCTATATTAAAATCATATGCGTTTAGCCAGTTACTTCAACTTCGTTGACCCTATTACCCGTTTTCACGTTGGAATGAAGCATTTTGCCGCGAAAAAAGGAGCCTATGTTACTCAAGGTGAATGTAGCTTTCTAATGGTGAAAGAATTTTTGAAATCGGAACAGTAGTTTTGAGTTTATTCATTACAAACATACAAAAATATAAAAATACAAATCTTGCCTCTTTTTAATATTAATATATGTAGATTTTCAGCAAGAGTTATTCGCGTAAACAGCCTCATGTTTTACACTAAAAAAAGATTGGTTTACAGAAAATTAACATAAATATATAATAACTCCACCTCCGTTGGCATATATCCGTATAAAAATGAGCAAAGCGATTATTGAAATATCATTATGATGCACTTTACTTTCACGTCAAGGGAAGTCATTTCCTCAAACAGCTTTTGAATGTGAACAAATTCGCAAGCTTGCTTTAACCTCCCCTTATAACTTCATAATGTGTCACTTGACGCAAGAACCTCCAAGGAATGAAGGATGCGGCAGGAAATTATACCGTAATATATCATAATATCTACCGTATTATATTACTAATATGATCATGGAAGTTGCTAACCTTACATAATATTGCTCAATTAGGATTTGATCTATGCATATAATAAAATGGCAAATGAAATATGTCTAATCTATATCTATACTAATATTATAAAGAGGAAAGATTTGTATTTGTGTATGTTTGTAATGAATAAACTCAAAAACTACTGTTCCGATATCAAAAATTCTTTCACTATTAAAAAGCTACATTTACAGCGGGAAAATGCTTCATTCCTACGTGAAAACAGGTAATAGGGTCAACGCGGTTGAAGCAACTGGTTAAACGCCTATGATTTTAATATAGCAATGAAGCCTTGAATAGCACATAGACTATTTTTTATCCTACGGGGACCCATTATACGGGTCACGCGGGCGAAGCCGCTGGCGGAAGGTATTTAGCACTAGGCTAAATATATATTTTTTTAAATGTACATTTTTCCATGATGCTGTCGAGACCAATAATACGGTTTTGAGTAATAATGCTTGCTTAGCTATGTGTTTGACCGCGCAGATAACAGAAACGGCCTAACTGATTCGAATGCGGTTTCACTGATGCATTATGGCTAGCTTCCCACAATTAAATTGTTGTTATTGCATGCCAATCGTTCTAGAAACAGAAAAGTAACGTTAAATATTCGTGTGAGAACATAGATATTTGAAAACAGTCAACATTATTTGTTGTTATCCTTAAAATAAAGTGAAAATCAATTTAAATTTAACCAACGGCGTGTTTGCACAAACTTCATATTAGTTTGATATGTGAAAACTTTTTACGGCATAATTTCATATATTCGTATTTTAGTTACTGGCGCTATTATGACGGAACTAATATAACGGATAAGTTTTGTACAAATAAATACTATAAAATATATTATTTGTTTAAATTCAAAAACATCATTTACCAAAGTATAAGTATAAGGTTTTTGGGCCTCCTAATCGTAATTAGATTTAACGTTAATGAAATAAAGCTTATCGTAATACTAATAATAGTAATAATAGTTATATTTAATTTAGCAAATCATTTAACAAAAACGGCATAGCGCTATTAATATAGCACCATTGTTAAAATTCCAACTACGAGTATATTCTAAAATTTAAAACCGAAACAGAAATTTTAAACTCATCATTCAAATTTCTGCTTCGCTGGGAATCGGACTCGGGACTTTCCGATCGGCAGTCGGGCATGCTAACCTAACCATTGCGCTACACGGGTCATTGGGCTAATAAGTAATCCATATATCATTTACATATCGACACTAATCGCCAACTTTGCAAAGCTATGATTAAGGAATATTACGGGTGAAGTTTTCACGACTTTATCAAAAGCTGACGACCTTATCAGCACGATCGCGATGATTAATGCTTAGGCACGACTGCGATGTCATCCACTCATCACTCATCAGATGGATAAATTGGATAAATGTAAGTTTAGATTGGATAGACTATAGAAATTGCTGCATCATCGATTTGTCTCACTCTTTATTCACTTTTTCTTATATTCAAAAGAAGTGCCTAAAAGTGAAGTTTAGCATGAGTTACGAATAAAGGTAATAAACGAAGAACGTCGTAACTTTTAAGCGTTTAAAGGGTGGCATTTCAGAATGTTGAGTCAAATAAATGCGAATAAAAAACTTATAAGCCGTTCACTATTGTATCACAAGAATAGTACAAAGTTCGGTTTCGTTGGAAATACTAAATAAAAAAGTTATACTAGGTGGGAACGTATAATATTTTTGTGGTATTATAAAATACCAGAATAAGAACAAGTCTCGCTCACTCATTGAGTTCAATGAACTTGGATAGTGTTTATCGATTTTCGAAACCAAAAATTAAAAATATTTTTTTCTAGTACGGGTCCGAAATACCTCTCAATTATACGATATAAAATGTTGTCTAAGAAGTACTTAAATAAAAACTTTCAATTTTAAAGATACTGATAATAAAGTAAACCCTTAGTGCTAAGGGCTAGCTTACTAATTTAATTTACTTTACTTTTCATTATATTTTGTATAAGTGTTTCTAATTAGACGTTATAATAAAAAGCGTTGTTATAAAGCCAAATTCATAATCTTCACCAAATGCGCGTTAGTGAGCTCCGGGATTATCGGGAATGTTTAGGAGTTTCGAACGCAGTTTAATCGGCATTCCCGTCGTTTGCATTATTTTAAATACCTAAAGTTTATTAATGTAAGGATTTCTAGTCGAATGGCTTGTTTTGAAATCGCGGGACGGAGTATTTGCATTTCAAATGGTTTTGATATACGTATATTAATGCCTGTTTTACAGTTATTTTAACATTATTTTTTGAATTCTAGCTGTTTTCAAGGATATGCAAACGAAGCATGCCCTGCCGGCAAGCGTAGATCTACCACCAACTACCAAATGATCTACGCAGCTGAACAAAGCAGGCGCAGTGGGTTTGAGATGGGTGACCACTAGTGGCTTTCCTGCCCGATTGCGTGCTTTGGAGAGCACATTAATAAGATAGCAGTCATTAAATCTTGTCGGAGGCCTTATGGATTCTTTGTAAACATCCAACAACGGGTTGGCCACTAATCCGCATCTCCATCTATCCGCTTTGGAGCACCATGTTGGAGTAAGCTCCAAGCTTCATCACTAATTGAAGACAGACAGACAGATAATTAAGAGTAATAGTCAAGAGGTTAAAACACCTCCCTTATTTGCTGGATTCCCCGGCTTCTTTGAATTGATGTCAATGTGTCTAACTCACAGTGCCTAAGTAGTTTATCAATAATGTATTCTGATATCATGAAACCCGTGAAGATAAGTGCCCAGCAGTGGCATATTAAAAAGGTTGAACCCTGAACGTACAAAAGGGGACCTAAACCTTATTTCCAAGTAAGCAGTTTGGGTTTGATTCCCGGCAAGGCAAAAAATTAAATTAAGAGTTTAAATTTCTGTGGTTGGTCTGGGTGTTTATGTGTCTGTTTTTGTGTGTGTCCATGGTACCCACGACACAGGGAATCCTAGTATCTCACCCCCAATACTAGGAATCCCTGAGGAGGCTATGAGTGTGTAGCGTTTATTATTTATTTATTTTATTTGCTAAGAAATTATGAATATTATGAATTCCCAAGCCAAACAATAAGCATGTTAAGTAATAAGGAGACCAAAATCTAACACCAGGTGACCTAATCGCTTTTAAAATACGTTTAAATAAAATATGGCGACATGAACTCTGAGCTAATGAGAAAAGTTGTATCACCGCGGAGTCATCTACAACTTAAATTCAAACTATTTACTGATACCGTGTTCAATCTAGCGACACGTATATATTTAGTTTAGTTCGCAGTGCCGGAAGGTAGAAGATTAATGTACTTACACTAAAGATTGCTGAAGTTGAAGCTGTAAGTATAGGATTAGGTATCTAATACGTGGAGATAGTAGAACTTTTTGAGATTGATAGGGTTGAAGTGATGTATAAATAAAAAAATCAGATACTAAGCCTGTCGGGAAGCCTAATAATCAGATACGAAGCGCGCATGGCCCGGCGGTTAGCGTGGAACGCAAACGATTATGCAACTAAGCCAAACGGGCGTGGTCTGGTGTGAGATGGGTGACCGCTAGTGGCACACAATTTCATGCGCGTTTTCGTGCATCGGAGGGCACATTAAGCCATTAGTCCCGGTTGTCGGTAGATAACAGTCGTTAATTCTTGTCGGATGCCTTATGGGCGATTTGAAAACATCCGACAGCGGTTTGGCCACTAAACCGCATCTCCACCAACCTGCATTGGAACAGCGTGGTGGAGTAAGGTCCAGGGCTACCCAATAATGGCGAGAGACCCGTGCCCAGCAGTGGGACGCAAAAAGGGTTACAGCCAAGCCTGCCGATCACGCGATATTAATTGAATTAAAAATGGTCGCTGCAACCAATAAACGTTTAGATCCAGATTGCATTTTATAGAGTTGGTAGAACTTTTATTGTTTGACCGGAGAAGTACCACTGGCCGTGGCAGTGGCCTGGATGCTAATATTGTTAATCTGTTACAGTATTACTTTCATCTTATAAGGCTCGTCGTTTCATAGAATTATGATAAGCACCTCTCCCTCACTCGCTCTCAACCACGTGACGTAGATAACGTTGTTGTCTTGTTCATATCCATACTAGTCCAGACTTTGTTACTAGAAAGGACTAAAAAAATATGGTTTTGATTTCAATGTAGAAAGGCCTTTTCTGCCTTTGTGCTAAGAAGTTTTCAGCCTCTGCTTTCATTCAAGAATTCAAAATGGACTAAGAGCTGAATCTGCATATTTACTTTACACTTCCATTTTGTCTCTAGGTTAAAAGCTTTGCACTTTTGCGCCGGAACTCACCAGGAAGCAAAAAAAAACTAAATGTTCAGTCGGATTTTAATACGAAGGGCACCAAGATAGAGGGACAAAAATATTTTTACTTTTAATGATAGATGTTACTTGCCTATTAAATAGAATACTGAATGTCACACAATATACCTCTGATAGGTAGTTAAAAAGTAAAGCAATAATTAAAACTAGATTAGGGCAATCGTTTCATAACGAGTTAAGGCCCACGCAAACTCTTATTATTATAGGCAACATATGTGATTCTGATAACATCTAATGGTATTTCAATAGCATTGATTGGATTACCGTGTAATGAGTACCTAGAAGCTATGTTTGCATTCGTTAATTTCATGCATATACGAGTAACTAATGGTTCTTCAATGGTCAAATTGTTGCATCCGAACATCTGAATAATCACATATGTTAAAGTACATCGGGCAAAGTGTATTTATGAAAGCATATAATTTCTGGAATGAAACCTGTACCTGGTGAACTTTAAATTAGTGTGGAATATTTACGTTGACGAATACAAGTCCCAATACTGGGCTCAGTTTTCCTCTCACAATTTTAATGGCATTAGGTCGTAGACCACTACACTGGCTATGTGTAATAAGCGCATATCGCAGAAATTTAAACATGCCCGATGAAAAAAAAATATATATATGTAATATTAAAAACCACTTAACTAAATCATTTTGAGGACTGGAGTCATATAATGATCAAAAAATAAAAACAACAAATAGCTTGAAACATCAAAAATTATACGCTTTTTGATATAATTATGTACTTTTATGCTCATAAGTCAAATAACTCGTAAACCGTTTGATCAAATCTCTTGTTTGATATATGACGAAATTTCTAAAAAAATGTTGCGCCGTCACAAAAGGATTGCCGTGGAAAAACGAATAAAAATGAATGTCACGAAAGAATACTCATCTTTTCTATCGCGACAAGTGTTCTGGTGAAGGCAATAAGCGATGGAATATTTGCGTTTATTTATATTATTTATTTCAAGCATTGATTTGACCCTAGATTATCTGACCGGCTAAAGCCGCTTAGTTTGAGGAGAGGCTCTTTGGCTTTTACGCTAGACTAAGGCTATCGAATTCACCATGTTAAGTGCTCCGTGGAACTTTGCAAATTGATATCCACGTCACTTTTTTACTATTATACTGCTAGACAAGGTCAAAATTCTACAAATACCATCTAGACTAGACCTCCATAGTTCATTTTGCACTTCAATTTTTACTAAGAACGTGTAAACTGTGGGACAAACTTCTAACTGAGTCATTTCCAGTTAAATGTGACACGGGGTTCTTCAAAATGCTGTAAAATGCTCTCCTTCAAATCCGACATTGGGGACAATCCTGGATCACGCAACCCATCCGTCTTTTCATGTACGAAAAAACCGCCAAATAAAAACGGTTTGTCCACGGAAAGTAGTAGACATTTAGTTTTGATGATAAGGAATCTTTGTATATATATTACATAGTATTATGAAACAGGGCTGGAGTTTTTTTACGCTCACGTTTTTCTCCTAGCCCATATTTTATAAGCCTTAGCGCACCCAAAGCGGATGACGGTCAGCCGTAGGCCGTACAACAATGATAAACATCAAGTGTATATTATTATATTACTCAGGATGTTAATAAGCTATTTCATTTCATATCATTATTAAGAGCGCTTAGTTGTTTTGAAGATTGATAGTAGATAGGTAATAGTATATTTTTATTAGCTGTCAAAATTTGAACTTTAACGCTTACTAGAGAACAATGACTTAATCCACTAAAGTCCCTAATAAAGAGATGAAATGTCTTGTGAACATCTAAATATAAGTTTCATAAACAACTTAGCACCACCACATATATATTCAGTGCTTTTGTACTTTGTGTTTGTTATTCATCTGTCATTTATATAATTTAATGCCTGATTCTAAACAATTGGTAAGGCTTAAACTTGATCAATTAGCATTTTAAGGTTTTCTGAATTCGATGGTTCGACTTCAATGCCGGATTAAGACTATTTGATTGGACTATCATAAGCAATTTAGTAAGTAAATTCGTAAGTATTAAGAAATAGGTAGTTTAATAACGGTCTTATGCACATGGTTTGTTATAGTTTCATAATGTAATTTTGATCAATATTAAATAATAAAAACATACATATATGAAGCCTTAACAAAGCCTTTAATTAAAGTAACTGACCCCTTAAGTACTGAAATGAGCAGTAGCTATTGTTGCTTAAACTTGGTCAAAACAACCACACAGGAAACTTTTAGTAAAAATGTACAGCTCGCAACTTTTCGCCACAGCGCAGCGCGGTGAAAAGGAGATTGTGACGCGCCTAATAGGGTTAGTTTTATGTATTAGGTACTGTATATTTTTGTCTGAATTTAATGAAAGGTGAAACGTCCTAGTAGGCTTTAAATAGCCTTAACAAAACTCTTAATTGAAATAACTGCCACTTTAAGTAGCTTTCGTCATTACCAGCCAGCGTTGGTTTTTGCTAAAACTTTATCTTACAAATCACACAAGACGTGTTCAGGAAAATGTGGAAATATGCGACATTTCGCCAATGTGCAATGAAATGGAAAATCTATAGACGCGCCTAATGAGGCGGTAATGGCGGTAAGGCGCACTGGCTCATTTCTGGAACTCGTTTAGTTTATTAAAACTTGGACCCGCAAGCCGCTTTTAAATAAAATTGACTAAAATACCGCGAGATAGCCTGCTGGTTCACCCAGTACTCAGGCCACAAATGATCAAGAAAAATTTTAGAGCTTCCTTAATACCATATTTTTCTGATAATAAAAACGGTGTGATGAAAATTGAAACATTGTTAATTCGAAAGCTATGCAAAGAACGGATGGATAGAAGAATAGAAGAAAAATATAATTGATTGACTGTTGACTATCAATAAAATAAGAACTTATAAACCAATTATTACTAAAACATTTATAAAAAGTATATCTTTGGCATCTGCGTAAAATAAAAACCTAAACACTTATTAGCTTTAAATTTTTCAGAAATATAACAGACTCTTTAAGTATATTTCATGTTTAGAAGCCAGCTTTTATTTCTGTCAAAACTTTATCTAACAAACCACATAAGTAGCTTTCCGTAAAAAAATGTATAAAGATGCGACATTTCGCCACAGCGCAATGGAGGTTGTAGAGATGCCTAATGAGGCGGTAATGAGCGGGCTCGTTTCCTTCAACTCGTTTAAATTAGAGCTGCCCTCGCAAGTGGCTTAAATAAAGTCATAGTTGACTAAAAATATAAAGCGGAATACTACCACGCCACAGGTTTGAGTGAAATAGAATAGAAAAAGTACTTTCTTCTTAAAACTACAAAATGGACAAATGCATACAAATAAAACAAATCTATTGGGTGACGAACATAAAAAAGTGCCATTGTTGTAGCCTATTTGAGGAAAAAGGACTGCAAACAGCATCCTTGCAGCCAATGAATACAACACTGATGTTCAGTGTTCAAATAGCGAGTGAACACATGACTATAAATACATAATTATTTTATTAACATAATTATGCAAAATCAATTGCAGTTAGAAATTTTTGAGTTTAAAACTTAATATCTAAGTACTTGGACGCCCGAGCGGTGCTCGGAAAAAATAATTGATTTTCTTGGTTTATTTTTAAGCAAAACATTCAGTGTTACTTAACAAAGCCTTTTGAAATACCTAGCTCCCAATAAAAAAAAAATTGACACATAAAAAAATAAAAAATGCAACTTGCCTACTTGAGGTTTGAACCCGGGTCTCTCCGTCCGGGTCGGTCCGTAGTCAGCTTTCGTAACCATTCGACCAAAAAAACTTTAATTCTATCGATGAAATTTTTATAGAGGTCTTTCATATCGACATTGTCATTTGTTTGAAGGGCGGATTGACGGTCGACATTTGACGGCTTTTTACGCCACAATATTATTAATATTCTCCAATAGATGTCAGTAAGAGTACTTTTATATTTAAGGGTATAAACATTAAATAAAACGACAATTTCTATTACTAAAAATTTGATGAATCAATTTATCATCCCCGAAACCAGGGTACTAAATTTCATCAAAATCTTTGGAGCCGTTTCCGAGATTCAAAAAATATATTTAGATATATACAAGAATTGCTCGTTTAAAGGTATTAGATAAAACGCTACCTACTCAGTATTTTGAAATTATTAATTTTTAATCTTTAGTTTAGTACAGACATTTAAGATATATATTTATTTCTTTATATGGCTGCAACCTTTTTTGCGTCCCACTGCTGGGCACGGGTCTCTCCCCATTATTGGGGAGGCCTGGAGCTTACTCCACCACGCTGCTCTAATGCGGGTTGGTGGAGATGCGGGTTAGTGGCCAATCCGCCGTCGGATGTTTTCAAATTGCCCATAAGGCCTCCGACAAGGTTTAACGACTGTTATCTATCGACAACAACCGGGAGCGACGGCTTAACGTGCCCTCCGCAGCACGAAAACGCAAATGAATCTTTTTTTGCCACTAGCGGTCACCCATCTCACACCCTTATACATAGTTATATATCCCACATTATTTATACATATATAGCCGCCTATATATAAAATCGCCTTTTTTATTAAGCCAATACTGACATACTTATAACATAGTTACATATTATACCTGTTAAAAATGTAAAGTAAATTTTTCTATCATCTTTTACCTTGCTTATAATTCTGTTTGCATTTTTTATTTTAAGGTGAAATTTCGACCAGTAATTAAACCAAGCGTTCACTCATTAAATGACTCTAAATATAGATTTAGGTTTATAAAGCCTGGAAGCAAGAATAAAGGCTGTAGCAGGAAGTTGTGAGGCAAGTATGTTAAGTAGTTCTCCGGAACTCCGGGACATTAAGTCTCGTGTCAGATGCCGTGGGCACAGCTTTGTCGACGCTCTTGTTTTATTTAACTTAATCTATACGAAATAGATACAGTATGTAAGGGAAAACTTTCATCGGGTATTCATTAAGGAAATAGTATACAAGAATTTCACTTTATAGAGTATACTACGATCGAGCTATGAGTGATCTTAAGTGTGGATAGGTACTCGTACTAAATATTTGACTCCAACTCTTTTTCAACGGCTATGCTTCCCCAGTACGGGTTGGTGGCCGTGGCCAATCTGCCGCTAAATTGACAAGGTTTACGGACAGTTAATCAATTATCAATGTCAACCGGATCCGTCGACGGCTTAGTAACTACTTATGCACTTTAAGGCACGGAAACGCGCATTAAACTTGCTTCTACTAGCGGTACACATCTAAATATTTATAATGGTCTAAAATAATAATTTATGCCATCGGAACTATTTTTGTTTTTAACTCTCTAAGGTAAGTGATATCTTAAATTTTAGAAATTCTTTTTCCTTACAAAATTCTGAAAAAAGGCACATAAAATATATTACGAAATTAAAAAGTATTCAACCGTGTAAGTATACGTAATTTTTTTCATACCATGTCTTCATTGAGAAAATATGCTACAGATTCTGAAAAGGCTGTAAATTCCAACTTGTTCAATAAATTACATTACAGCACAGCGTGTAGTTCGCCGAATGTTTTAGCAAAATTGTCTAGTAATCTAAAAATATTTTTTCAGTATTTTCAGAAAGCAGTTAATTCTAGGCGCACCGGGGCGTAATAATTTTCGCTTGTCCGCGTCCGGGGGCATTCGGCGATTTTTCAATTTGTTTAAACAATATATGAGTTATGGCGTAGGACCCTTGAATTTATTATGGAAAGTGGTCGTTATTTTTCGTGTTTTAATACCTGCACATACATATGCTCGCAGTTAACGAGAAATTTTAAATGCGAAAATTGGAATTGAATCATGCTTTGCACATAATTTTGTAGCGTGTTGTTTATAATGTGATCTTAATTTTCTTCTGTTGGTTGCTAGTGCTAGACAGATAAATCAGCACGTCCGCAGAATACATTTAGATCCCAACTTTATAAGTAGTTTATATTTCAGTCTAAAAGTTCGTTTTAATAAGTACTAGTCACACGTTTGATTCTCAAAATTTCAATTCGATAATAGGTGGTAGAACTATGGTTTATGGTTCGACCGATAAAGCACCATCACTGCAACGCTTGCACCCTTTTATTAAATTTTTGGTTGCCGGCCAGAGTTGCATGGGACTACTCAGAGGTGTGGTGTCATGATAACCTCTGTGAGCCTTAGCGTCCGGTATAGAAGGGCAACTGTTTACGACCTCAGACAAGACTTAGTCTTGGATGTGTGTTGTGTTCGTGGGCTGCAGCAACCACATTCTGCTGTGTATTAAAATAGTCTCTGTTACTTCTATAATTCAATAAACCATCATGATACGAGTAGATTAATTGTTTAAATTTCGCTTCCACGAGAGCAAATTACACGCTATTCCGAGGGGTCTAAATAGCCAATAAGGTAGAAGCATCTAATTGAATAATCGAACTGTTTGTGTTGTTCGAACAATTATTCTGCTGTTTTGTCTGTTGAGTAAAGGTTCGGCCATATGGTAAAGAAGTACTCGTATATATTGATTGGTGAAACATTTAGATCAAACGTTTTTTGACCGTGAGAAGTTAAAGCTCATAATTGAGTTTGGCTAAACTCATTTTTCAGACTTTACTTAACATTGACCTGAATCGATAGGAGGTAGCCACAAAAAACTAAGTTGGAACAACTTGAAAACTAATTTGAGTGAAATGAAAGATCTTGAAGTTTATGCTATAGTGCATCAATATTTAATTATTTAATTTTCTGCAAAAAATTTCATTTCTGCTAAGCGACTTTTAAAGGGAGTTCTCCAGAGATAGATGCCACTCAATTTTTGAAAGTGAGACGAGGGAATCCTCATCAAAATTGCAGTTACTTACGTACACTGAGGAAGAGCCAGATAAAGAACAGAGTGATTGGCACCCCAGGCGCTGTTTGGCGTTTCCCATAGTTTTAGTTTTTATTACTTAATTAGTTCACAAAATGGCCAATAAGTTGAAAAACAAATTAATTTAATGTAGGTAGTGCTTTTGTTTTATTTTCTTTTTTCGGTGTATTGGACTTGGTATATTTTATAGTTATATCGGACAAAGTTGATTGTTCTGCTCGCTATATAAAGTTAAATAAAATAACAGTTCGTGTTCCATTCACATATGTTGTTTATTCAAAATTCAATAACTAGTTCTAAATAAACGGAAATAAATCAAAGATGCAAGTGCTCGTATTTATTTTCTTAAGAAGTCTCTCAAAAGACAAAGACTTTTCAGACTCTAATTACAAGAACAGTGCGAAATGTTTGTCTTTCTGTTTGCCTCCAAAAATATCTCGGGCTCGTTTTGGTAAAGCAGCCATCGCGTTTCTGGGATATTTGACTAATTTGACTCTGACTAATAAACTATCGCCGGTTTCGAAGAAACAGGTAAAAACTGAATACAGATTTTCACTTGACATTGGCAAAGTAGTTAGACGACGGAGACGCCAGAAATGGCGAATCCTATTTTATTTCACAATACCCAGATTTTGTTAAAATAAATTCTATAAAAGTTGAAATTATTGACTGAGTAAAATTGCCACTGAAACCCTTTTGCAAATTATCTTCTGATAACATCAATTAATCATTCATATTAATTATTAATCATTATTATGTGAACACATCGTTAGAGTGCATATTCGCAAACGTAACAGCAAAATACAAAGAGGTCCTGTTGTTATAGTATGTGCAATAATATGCAAACTCGAATGTGTTCGAAAGGTCACTTCACACGGGCTGCGTTCGTTACGTCTAATCGTAACCATGATTAAATACGGTCCAATTCCTGTATTTCTGATGCTATGATCACATAAAATCAAAAGTATTATGTAGGAATTTGGGCTGTAACTTTTGAAGGTTCTAGCTCCAAAGTCAATTTCAGAATTATTTTTTATTCTTCTTTCTCGTTAAGAAAACTGTGTACGTGGCTATGGACATATTAATCCATTGCCAACGTGGTGGACTGAGTGTTATTTCCGGTTGAAAATAATATTCAATTTCGAACAATTTTTGCATATCTAGGTAGAAAAGGTTTTTTTAAACCTCTTAATGAGCACTGGATAAATGTTGCTGTCGTTTTGTATATTTTTAACGATCAAATAAGATGAAACCATGTTGGCTATAAGAGCCAACAATTTTTACACAGTGATTTACAAGGAATAAACTGTAGATAGTTTAGTTCTTTCTTCCTCTGGATCCAGCATATCCCCACCAACCCACATAGGACCAGTACGATGTCACGTCAAGCATCGTTATCTATCAAATGGCACGTACATATCCTGTTGGGTTAAACGAGTTCCACTACGTGGGTATCAAACTTACAACGTCTGTTTATGTTGTGAGGTATTAACAGCGCGTGCTGTGGCAGCGGCCATAGGGATTGCGGCAAACGGCAAAACGGTACGAGGAGAAATAAAATATTTTATTGTAACAAAGTAGAATATCGTTATTCACTTTTATGAAAGGAACTAAATAACCTGTATTAAAAATATGTTCTGATTGATATCAGTGATATTGTAGACGTTCCCAATAATGGCACTTCTTTTAAATTTTGAGTGTTTGAATCAGCCTGGATATTATCACTTTCTATATTAAATTTACAGCCAGTTATAGTGACACTTAATTTTGATGACTGATAAATTGTCATACCACAATTACGAGCATATTTTTTTTTATATATACTACGTAAGTCAAAGTCATAATAAATCTATGATTACGAGTATATTGAACGCTCCTAACGTAGAGCGGTTTCAAACTAGCGTTTTTCGGCACGTGTACAATCA
This sequence comes from Pyrgus malvae, assembly GCA_911387765.1. Lineage (NCBI taxonomy): Eukaryota > Metazoa > Arthropoda > Insecta > Lepidoptera > Hesperiidae > Pyrgus > Pyrgus malvae. The sequence goes on along the minus strand of OU426963.1, from coordinate 23,579,161 downwards.
ATTTAAAAAAACAACGGGTTGCACTGCGGTAGTGCCGGCAGAAATGAAAACTTGAACATTAACTTTGTGCAGTGTGCTTTGGAACGGTTAGGGAATAATTACGCAATAATTATTTTTATTATCAGTAATATTTTCCATCTAATATTTTCAGTAAGTTTTCATCTAGTTTTTTTTTATAAAGCACTCACTCATTTTCGTTCACTGTTTCTTCGTCACTTTTTTCATTAATAATCATAATCATAATCATTTATTGCAGAAATATGGTACATAAGATGTCGCAAGAAATTATACAGAGCAGTCATATTTCGCCTATTTCGGCATGCAATGTCTTAAAGTAAAAAGTAAGTAAGAAAGTCTAAAGAATCAATACACTAATTTCATCAATCAAATCGCATACAGTATAGCAGAATTAATTTAAATTAAAATATTATAAAATTCATTGTTCTAAGTGGTCAGTAAATTGAAATAATGTCAAAAAATATTCTAAATCATAATGTTATGAGATTATTTTTCCAAGACATAAAATCTGCGATTGAATAAAAACAATGTTCTAATAACCAGTTATACATTTTTTTCTTAAACATTATTATTGGAATTTCTTTAAATTCGTCCGGTATATTATTATAAATTTGTATGCACATACAATAGCAATTCCTTTTGTACATTTTGGTTTTGCTTATCTCAGTTGTTATTAATTTGCTCGGATTTCTTACACAACGACTGCTAAACTTACCGGCGGTTTCAAATTTGTAATGATATTTTTTGACAAATACGGCTATTTCATAAACATACAAGCAAGCCAGTGGAAGTATACGCAACTCTTTGAATAATTGCCTACAAGACTCCCAAGGTGCGGCACCCGTTATGGCTCGTATGCACCTTTTTGTACCAGAAATGCGGAGTTTATGTTTGTTGAATTACCCCAAATAATGAGACCATATCGTAAGTTTGAGGCAACGTAGCCGTTGTAAGCCATAACAGCTATTTTTTTGTCACTGGTTCTACTGAGACGCCTAAGGACGTAAACAAATCTGTTAATTTTAGAACAGATGTATTCGATATGTGCCTTCCAATTACAGCAATAATCGAGTTCTATCCCTAGAAATTTTGTAGTGTTAACTTGTTTAATAACTTGTCCCTTGTATTCCACATTTAGCTGTAATGGATTGCTTCCCCTATTTACAAATTGTGTATATTGAGTTTTAGCTATGTTTACTGTTAGGTGATTATGTTCTAGCCATTCTATTATAGCTGTTGTCGTCTTATTTACGTCGTCATTATGATCAGCTTTATCTTTAGTCACTACAATAACTGAAATGTCATCGGCGAAGAGCACACATTTATGATTTGTTATATTTGGTAAGTCGTTTATATAAATCAGAAAAAGCAGGGGACCCAGTATACTTCCTTGTGGGACACCAAAGTTATTATGTTTGTAGGATGATTTGTGAGATGTCATATTTAAATGTTCATCGAATGAAGTTATTTCTACTGATTGGTAACGTTCACTCAAATAACTTTTTATCCATTCTAGAGCCACACCTCTTACACCGCTGTGGTGTAGCTTTGATAATAGTATATATCGTGGTGAACAAAGTCAAATGCGCTAGACATATCAAAGTACAGTACGCTAGTGCATTTCCTATTGCTGACATTATTTGTCACAAAGGTAACAAGATCGAATATCGCCAATTCAGTAGATTTCTTTCTTTGAAAACCGTATTGCTCTGTAGCAAAAAAATTTTGCTTCTCAAGAAAATCTATCAGCCTAGATTGAACGACTTTTTCGTACACTTTAGAAAAAATTGGGATAAGCGTAATTGGTCTATAATTTTTTATCATCGTACGATCCCCTTTCTTGTACAGTGGAATAACCCTTGACTGTTTTAATCGTGATGGGAAAACTCCAGTTTCAATTGATATGTTTATAACAGAACTCAAAACAGGTGATAAAACCTTTGCGCATGCTTTGATCACTTTGGTACATACCTCATCGTATCCTGTCGCATGAGTGTTGTTAAGTGTTTTGATTATTTTTGCCACTTCTTCTGCAGTGGTAGGTCGCAAAAATATACTGTTGATTATGTTAGTGCTACGTGAGGATTTTAATTTACAATTGTCATAATAATTTAATGTTTTTGAAGTCAAATTTATATTAGATGTCAAGTTATCGTGCAATGTCAGGTTATTATTAGATGTATTATTATTACATGATGTCAAGTTAATATTAGATGTCAAGTTAATATAATAATCATTGAATTTTTCAGCAATAATGTTAGGATCATTAATTATTTTGCCATCTAACGAAATTTTAATTCAATCGTTTTTTTTAATTCTATCCGGCTTTTGCTTAATAATGTCCCAAGCGGCTCTACACTTGTTTTTAGCATTAAGGATATACTTTTTATGTGTGATTTTTTTGGATGCATTAACACATCTTTTAAAAATAACAACTTATTTTTTTAATTTCTCTTTACTATCTTTGGAACCAGTTTTATAGTATTTGTATTGTAGCTTTCTTTTTACTCTCGAACTAGCTTTAAGGCCCTTTGTTATCCACCGAGGACCTCCTCCGGAGTTTGTTACTTTTACCCGATGTACAGGAAAACATAGCCTATATAATAGCAGAAACATGTCATGGAAAATGTTGAATGCATTATTTGCATTTTGTGATAAGATGGCTTCTGAAAAGGACATGCTTTCTAAATATTTTCTAAATAAATTAATGTTAAATTCGCTGTAATCTCTGCAATATTTGAACCAGAAGTCTGTAGTTTGCTTGCTTGACTTGGTAGGGAAGCTAAATAACTGCGCCGTGTCATGGTCAGATATACCAAGTTTATGTACTTTGCATTCACTTATTTCGATGTTGCTGATAATGTGGTCGATGCAAGACCTCTTTCTTGTAGGTTCTTTAACGTGCAAAAATAGATTATAATTGCACGCAAGATCAATCAGCATTCTACTTTCTTTTGAATTAACTAGGGTATTTATATTTAAGTCTCCTGTAATTATAATTCTTTTAGCACTGTTATTCTTTGTTAAATGATGAAGTAGCTGTTCCAGAGTATTAAAAAAACTGCTAACGTTTGAATCTGGCGTCCTATAAATACATATTATTAATATATTAAGTGTATCTATTTCAATTCCGCAACATTCGAAATATTTTTCTACTGCTAATCCGTTTAATTCGGTTATTGGTTTACTCGGTAACCCTTTTCTTGTCATTATACATACTCCACCGCGTTTTTGTTTAGTCCTGGAAAAGATAGAGGCGAGGTCGTAGTTAAACAACTGTATATTAGATTCCTCTCCGGATTTTATGAAAGTTTCAGAGAAACAAAGTACATCAAATTCTATTTTGTATGATAAAAATTCATTGAAAAGCAATTCTAATGTATCAGACTTGTTTAGTAGACTAGCAACATTCTGGTGGAATATTTTAAATGATGATTTATTTACGAAAAAAATCATTCGATAGATGCACTTTACATACATACATACACTTTACATACAATAGATGCACTTTGTTCAATGTCCATATTTTAAATACTTGATACAAACGAATTTTACAAATATAGATAGACAGTCGAGTCGTCATCAGCTGTCACCCCTCCGTCTTACGAATATTTGATCAGGCCACGTGTCCTGACGGGAGTTTAATATTTTTTACCCATTCAAAAAAAGGTGCACAACACCGCTAAAGAAGTTTTCACTTCAAAAATCTGAATTCTGAAAATGTCAAATCTCGCTGTTTCATGCGTATTCGCGCTTCAGAAAACAAATTATTAGAGCGTAAAATACGTTGGTCTGAAACCGCTCTTATGTGTATGAAATTGGAATCTCTGTGCACACAGATAAAAAAATAATATTTGCTATTCAGATTACACTAAATTCGAGCTTAAGTGTTGTAAAACTTTTGTAAGGTTGAGTGCACAAGGAGATCGCGTACCGTTTACGAGCGTGGACCGATACGCGATACGCGTTTAGTGGTGTCGCGGCGTTTTACTGGCGTAGCGCGTTTTACTGGCGTAGCGCGTTTTACTGGCGTAGCGCGTATCATTCACCGCGATCGAGTGTTTATGGACCACTAACACTAGACTTTTATTTTATGTTTACAAAGAGTTACTGTGCTTTTCTAAAGATTAAACAATTTAATTCTTTTAAACATGTGGCTTATTTTATACATAATACTAATATAAGACCGGTATAATTAAACTAAACCAACAATGGAAACTAATTTTAATATGTTTGAATTTTTTAAAACGGTAATTTACTTATGTGAACTACGACTATTATTATTATTTATGATTATTATATAATATTATGTGTATCTGATGTAAACAATTAAATTAATACAAATTGATTTTTGTCCTTTTTTCACGTCATAATGTTAGCGTAATGTTAGGGTAACATTTTTGTATGTGGAGATAGTTTTTAACATACAGAAAAAGAAGAATACTACAGAGTGATATAGGTTATTTTACCGCAGTAAAAGATGGCATTCCCGAGGGAAGAATATGAGGTTTATATAGCCCCATGAAATCTCCAATCTCCAGGGTAAATTTATCTCATGATAAGCATCCTTCTTTAACTTAAAGCGCCTTTAACTTAAAACCTACATAGAAAGGCAGTGCGTAATCCTTTATTTTCTTTTTTCTATGAAGGGGTAGTCTAAATAAGAAACAAATTTATTAAGTTTCCATGAACCGTTGGGGAATACTGCAGCACCATTAAAGACTATAGAAAATATCAAATACCACTGGCCGAGTAGATAAGACATAGGTCTCTACGGGGCCGAATGAAGTCGCTTGGCAAATTGACTAGCTTATAACGCAAGTGATCTACACAGCTAAGCAAAACCGGCGCGGTCGAGTGAGAGATGAGAGACTGCTAATGTGTGATACCGTGCACAGCTAGCGATAATCTAGTCGGAGGCCTTATGGGACGTTTGAACACATCCAAAGTATCACTAATCCGCACTGATTACACAGCACACACTACACATATTGATGTAGTAAAATATTCATTGTAACCATATTACAATGTATATTTTGCTATTTTGCAACAATTTGTCCTTTGCGTGATATCAAAACAATCGAATATTAATAGTTTCCATTAATCAGAATTACAATAAAAATAAATGTTAAGCTGTGTACACAACCGCAACCGATTTCCATGCAAATTCCGCCACCAGATGGCTCTGCTGTGTCTACAAATATTAACTGATTTTAATTCCACATTCGACCCAAATTGTGGGTACGTATTCCGTTTTCGAATTACAAACTTTAACACTTGACTTTAAATTTGTAATCTGTGGGCTCCTGTTAAGCCTTTTTTAATTAAATCCTTGAATGCAAACCATCGGATCTGAATACTTTTTGAAAAGAAAAGTTCATGCAGGGGAGTATAACTTTTTTCATATAGGCCAGTAAAATTTTGATCCGCAGTCAACTGAAAATTTTTCATCATCTCGTAGACGTGTTATTGCAAATGCGAGTACTTATATAGATTTTATTTTAAAAATATGAAAGCAACATAATTATAATTATGTTTTGTAAAAATTCATAAGTTTCAGACTAGGGTTTTCATAACATCAAAAAAATTAGTTAATCAATCAACCGTCGATAAATCAAATTAATCATTAATTTCATTTATCGACGGTTTTTGAGAACCACTGATTTATTCCAACCATTCTTATGTTCCACTGGTGGAAATTTGAATAGTGAGTTTGAAGTGAAGAGTTCTTAATGATATCTACTCTACAGGCACCTGTTTAATGTCAAATATTTAAGGACATCAATGAAAACTTTCAAGAATATTTTCCGGCAATCTAACGAATATACAGCACGGCTAATTTACTAAAGTTTCTCATTAAAGACAATGATCGCATTGCAAAGAATCTGCCGAAAGCCGGTCCCTGGAGAGTGCGATATTTATGGCGGTGCTGATGTGGGTCGCGGGTATTAATAAAGCCGTAAAATCTATCTCGCCTTATCTCTAACGTGTCCCTGCTTCGGAGATTTAGTGGCTTGTTACACAGAACTAGTATGTAGGGAACCTGAATATTTAATGGCTTATGTTTAAGAAGTAGCTCATCATATTAGTTACTAGCTGTTCTTCGCGGTTTACCCATGTTAAGATCCATCAGTTTCAATATAGGAGTAATAACCTGCTATCGTCCATCAACAGACCACAAACAAAACGGTGAAGATGGGCTGATTGGATTGAATTATTTGTCTATCTAGCGGCAAACAGATTTATGGCCTCGACAAATGGGAGAACGTCGAATATTCTCTACGAATATTTGCGCATATTGTCGTTATATCACGCCCATCAAAAACGCGTTTCCGAGATTAAACGAGTACGTACCTACTCGTGCCTAGTAATAATATGATTCAATGTTTATTGTTCAGTTTCATCTCATATTGTCAAAAGAAAATGTAATACAGATGTAATAAACAATATGTTTTTTATTTCATTTCCTGAAAGCAATTCTGAAATCCGAAATGAGAACAAATTTTCTTTGTTAGAGAAATATATTTGAAGTCTACATATTCGCACCTTTAAAGAAAAACCGTTACGAAACGAAATTACAGAATTACAGGAGAGCCAAAATACAAAAATAAAAACGGTTTTTTTTCCACAGTTTCTCCACAGTAGCATGTACTAGGTTTTTATGAGGTCTTATGAGTTTATTTTTATAGCTCTCTGTGTACATTTTAACATGTGATTTAACGATTCATTTTTTTATTTATTTTGATGTTTTTATTTTTATAGTTATAGTTTTCCACTTTAACTTTTTTAATAATGCTTTTTCAACTGTGTCTAAACAAATAAAAACACTTTACCAATTAAAATAAGGAAAGAACTGTCTGAAATAATCATACTTTTACCATTAACTTCCGTCAGTACTTTCTGACGAATACGTTCAAATTGGTTTAGACACACTATTGCATTTAGTTACGCATTAATTAGCCTGTTTATTAACGGTATGATTTAACGCTTAATGACGTTAAACCGACATTAAAAAGAAAAAGAGCTTATGTTCATTTTAGATAGATGGCATTAATAACTCAATTCATGAAATATTTCGTTTAGTAACGGTTTTACTTTAAAGGTATGTAATTATGGTGCATCATTTAAAGGATCTTATTAAGGTTTGTCAAGAAATGTTTAGAAACCGTGCTGTAGGGTCTTATGGCGCGAGAAAACAGTTTACATAACAAATCGTTTTGCCAAATCTTATCCTACTGATGACGCATCTTTTGATCCAATGATTTTTAATTGTAGATATTTTATATCTCATCAAAAATGGCTACGATTATTGAAAACATTCTACTTATCTATCGCATTGTATGCAGCGTAAACATACGTAGAAACAAGCAACCCCATCCATCCATCAACCCGAACACACCCGTATCAACATAATCCAATCGAATTGAACGATTTGTTTGTTTCACGAATAACATTATTACATTTATTTCACGAAATATGGAAAACGTCGAATGTTTCCGTGGATTTTGTCGTAATATCACGGTCATCTAAAGCGTGTTATGAAGATGTACTCGTAACAATATGTAATTAATATTCTCGTAGATTTATTGTCCTGATATATCTTTTCTTATATTCTTAGAGACATGTATAATACATGTCTTACTATCAGTATTTTAATTTTTGTATATTTGTTTTTTTGCTGATATTTCTTTAATTTTTATAAAAAAATATTTAATGCATCATTGACGGACAACATGAAAAATATTTGATCTGATATTAATTATAGTATCTACGGTAAGTCAATTATCGAAAATTTACGTCAAAATTAGGCGATTAGATAGAACGATGTTTCTTCCAAAATCCTTCCAAAGTCCTAATTACTCCACGAACTCGTCATGTACAATTTCTGGAGGGAACGTAAAAAGAAATAAGTGTTTGAAAAAGTATTTGAATATCCGTAATTTTAGGAGGAAATTAACTTCACAAAAATTTAAATTTAAATTTTATTTATTACTATTATTATTATTTATATCTATATTATTATTTAAATTTAAATTCACAAAAATTTGACGATATTGTGGTCGAATCAGAATATTTTATCAACCCAGACATTATCTTTCATACGAGGCGTATGACTATGTCCCTCTGGATAGAAATGGTTGCTTATCTCGCAGACAGTTGACAAACAAACAGTAGGTAGTTCCGAATGTTTCTGTACTAGTGTACGCTCGTAATATCACGGTCATCAAAAACATGTTTCGGAGAAGTAATGATGTGTAACGTATTCACATTTGTACATTTACTGTTCTGTTTCTTCTTGTATGATATTATCGGAAGAAAATGTACCGTTATACCGGGATAGAATGAAACACGTTAATGTTTCTTGTTTATTGGAATAGCTCTTTGTTAAGCGATAAAAAGTAAAAGTTGAACTACAAAAATCGAGCAAGCCTGAAAAATTCTTTAGATCTCTACTTCATCATAATTTTATCAACAATAAACCATCGTTTTTTCGGGTCTTATTTAATAGTAAGTGACATCATGAACATAACAGACCACGCTGGCCGATTGTTAGTTCACGTTTAAAACATGTGGATTCCTTTCAGAAAAACGCGTACAATTACAAATACACATACAAAGTTATTTTTTTGTAGAAGCATAATTATAATACAAATATATATGTTTTGTAATTGTGATAATCACAATTATTACAATACAAATAGAAAGGTATATGTCATACAATAAAATATATATGCTTAACAAACAAAAGATCGTGAAAATGGTTGAAATAGATTATATATTTTAATTTACATTCCGACTGATATTTCAGTGGAGTAACTGGCGCATTAAAATAATGAGCAAGTCAAAAGAAAATATATATTTAAGCTCTTTTTGTGTACAAAACTGGCGAATTTCATGCGTCGGCAGGTGTGAAGAGCATATTACTGCAATTACTGGGGGAGTTCATTTGGAAAGGTCCTTCAGAATGGAATATTGTCAAACGGTAATTGACCACACTATTAAATGCCGACTGTGTGAAATTCGCGGGTAATTTGAGTAAACTTTCCTGTTTCCCGGAACGGGGCTACCATTTAATTTTCAGCTTGTTTGTTGGACATCTGAACCTGTAACTTTGTCACGAAACTTACGAAATAGTTACAATTTCCATTACAGAGTCATTGAATTGATTCCTGTTGAAGCAGACTAAAGTTTAGTTATGATTGTGCATAGCTGTAGACTGTTTTCAATGTATTGACTAAGAACTTTGATTCCAGCAGAAGGACCTTATCCATAAACTTTTCATAGATTTGCAATATATGTTTCTTCGGAAATTTAGCAACTCAATTTTGACCCAGATATTTTCAACCGATTCAGCTCAAATGCGGTGCATACTTTAGTTTGGATGACAATGTAATTATATATACTCAGTATTGTTTCCAAATTCAAATAAATCCAAAATGGCCACCGCAATAAAATGACGGATTACATATTTTTGTACAACACACCTGAGATGGGTATCAACTGAAGGGGCTACTATATAGTATGATAAAATCACCATGAAAAACTCTTATCTTTAGAATTAAAGCTTGTCTTATAATTGTTAATTTTAAATTGGGACTTCTTCAGATTCTTAAAAAAAGAGAGACACAGATCGATTACCAAATGACCCAGAAAAGTTTCGAAAAGGAAAGGGTATTTTCGAAGTATTTTCTACAAATAATTACCCTGAGACTCCAACTACTGACTAAGTGCTCTGCCCAAGTCGAAAGGCCACTTACCGTCAATCCGTCTTTTTAAAAATTCAAGTAAATCCGAGCCTGGTGCTATCTAGTTCTCATTACAATCGATACTCACATAAAATATTTAAAGAAGCAAGTCCTTGAATATTTCAAAAGGTTACCATTTAGGCTTTCGCATTTTACCAATTAAGCTTCTGTAATTATACAAACTAATTTTTTTCTGTAGAGAAGTGTATATTTATTTGCTTGCAATGCCACATACTCACAGCCTCACACAGGGATTCCCTGTGAATTGATCCCGGGACCCTTGCTCGGCAGTTCAGCATACACTTTCGCGTCATACGGGTGGACAAAATGTAGGCGAACAGGTTGTCGGATTTATATGGACTTTTATTTGATAGAATCGATAATACTTTAAATTTTTAGGGGTCTGTTGGAAAAAACTAAAAATGTTCTAATAGGATCTCTCTTGTATCTATCAAAAAGCAATGGACCTTCCAATGAAGCACTAGGCAAGCATATTGAATGTCCGCTCGGCTAAGTATCGGAGGATTGCGCTAGTGTGTATAATTGTATTAATATTGAAGGAACTAAGTGACTGTCAGTACTAGTGTATGGGAATTAGTACGGGTATTAGCCGTAAGTGGTGTTAGCTTAACGAAATTATGTCCGCCTGTGAAAATACTTGAAATCCGGCTCATATACTCGTAGATAGAGGCTTAATAGTATTATTTTTCCATCAACAACACTTTATCATTATTTATTTAAGCTGGAAGGATCAATAAACTGATTTTAAATTGCTCGCATGCATGGAAATAACATTAAAATATTACTTAATAATTATTTACTTTCAGTATATTTTCTTTGTATCCCATTGACATACAAATGTCAATATATGTAGATATATCAATATAGATAGATAAATTAGTTAGCTCAGGCAGTACAGGGCCACCACTGCACCCTTTTCTGCTGTGGTGCAATTTGTTGCTTTGGAATGGTGCAAAAGTTTTTATTTTTTATTTTATAAAGGTGTGGTTGTCGCTAGACCTGCATAAGACGACCATTAGCCACCGGCCACCGGAATAGAACATGGCCAATGCTCGTATGCTACTTTAATTAAACAGTACCTGGACTACCAACAATAATAAAAACAATTTATTTTCTTGGTTTAATTTCAAACGAAATACTCATTTGCTTAGTGTTACTTTACAACAATATTTGAAATAGCTCCAAATAAAAAAAATATTTTCACAAAAAATAAACGCAATATGGTTTTGATGGAGGTTTGAACCCGGGTCTCTAGTCCGCTGTCACTCCAGGTAGCGATTCGGCCAAGGAAGCTTTAATTAACTCAAAAATCAAACTTGGAATACTCTGTACAAGCTTATGCATGTTCATACATTGCATTTTTATTTCAAATTTATATGGGACCAATTTTGAAGTATAATGAAATGAAATGAAATGAAAATGAAATGAAAATATTTTATTTGCACAAATATGGGTAGCAAAAAAGGTTTTACAAAAATATTTAGATCGCCATATTTACCCTTTAGGGTGTACAAATTTTTTATAATTAAAACTTTATACCTATAAATAAATAAAACTTTCCAATAAAAAATAATTATCAAAATCGGGCTAGTCTCTAAAACATTATGCGTGGTTGAACATTAAAAAAAATATACGCGTCGAATAGTGAACCTCCTCCATTTTTGTAGGTGGTAGAACTATGATGGTTCGCCCGGGGAAGTACCACCGCTGCACCCACTTGAGCAATTCTATTGTGTTTCGGTGGAAAGGTGCAGTTGCTTTCTACACTTACATGAGGCGACCACCAACCTCCGGAGTAGCAACGAAACTGCATACGACCTCAGACAAGACTTACCTATGCTTGCTTGAGGTTGTGTGTAGATGTCCATGGGCTGCAGCGACCACTTAACACCACGTGGCCTGCATGCTCGTCTGCTACTCCATTCAAATAATTTTTTTTTAAAAAATTCGTCGGTTATGAACCGCCGAAAGAAGTTAAACCAAAAACATAAAATAAACCACTAAAATAGAAATATAAGTTTTGCAGTACCTAATACTATTCCGATGACGATTCTATAATTAAAGTTTATTTGAAACCATAATAAGTGACATTATTATAATGCAGAGCTCTCATAAAATCTGCTGTATGAGGATAGGTATTAGCCCTAGTTTAGTATTACTGAAACTACAGTTATTGGCAGATTTATAGGGATAATGTTCATATATGCAGAGTCAGGGGACCCTAATGGACCATATTACATAATGCATTATGAAATAAACGCCTGGGTGTATCTCTGAGGAGAAATTAGATTAATGATAGGTAATATTATTATTAAAGTACAGTTACTGTGAAGTGTATTGCACAACTATGAAGCTTAGTATTCGTGGCCCATATCATCGATCCTTTTGGCTTTTGACGACCTGTATGGCGCAATGGTTAATTCCTGATGAAGCAGAAGTTTGAAAGATGAGTTTTTTTTTTATAAGCGTTATTTACTCATCTAATGAAGAGAAGAATTAATGTAATCTACCAGTAGCTTTCACACCTGACTATCTTTAAAAATATCAGCTGATCAGCTTCTAATTATAAGTAAAACATCGTGATGTAAAGTGATGTTTGTTTTATTAATGATGATGATAATTTGGAATGAAGCCTCTAACCAAATTAGTTAGTGACAGTTTCCATTTCACTTTTTTGCAATAACTTCATGTAAGGTTTTGCTTGGTATGGCATTGGAATTCTTGTAAAGTTTGAGTTCATGACATTGTAAAAAAGGGCTAGCAGAAGCGCTGTGCTAGAACCATGAAAATTCTGCCGCCTACACTACGTTCTAGTTTAATCCGAAGAGAGCATTATGTAACGAGTAAAGAACATGTCGGATTAGAAATCTGAACGCGACAACCGGCTCTGAAGCGTCACAGAGGATTCGACAAGGACTTAGAGAATAGAGGAAAGTGCATCGTGATGTAGTCCGTGTAGTTGTATACATCGCCGTGTTGTAATCTGGTGTTATTTAATCTTCTTGCTTTCCAGTGGAAAGCTGGTATTTGATCCCACGTTGGATGTACTTAAATACAGCGAACTGTAGGCACTGAAATGGTGTTGTCATGTCAAGCCACACTAAACTTTGTCTTGCTAAGAAAGCCTTACTTTAATTTTATTCATCACCAAGCTGTACTTGGCGTGATGACCTAAATCCTACTTATCCGATTAAAAAGAAAAAAAAGAAAAGAAAAGGAAAATGATTTATTTGCGCAAATATGGGTATTACAGAAGTTGTTTTATATATATAAAGTCCGCCATATTTACCGCAGTAAGGTATGCAAATATTGTTAAAGAAATAAAAATTACTATTATTAGATTAAATAAATAAAAAAATTACACTTAAATCTACCTACCTATATATAACTTTTTGACTAAAATCTAAATAACTAATTTATTTATTATGTTTACAAACCATGTTATTTATTTATTTATCCCATATTTTGCGTTTCTTATTTTATAGTCATGAAATTATTTAAACGGTGTTTTTCCCCCATCGTCGGCTTTGGGCACCCAATAATACCCACACCCAACAATAGTTCTGTAATCCCTCACGAAGTTAAATTGTCATCGTTTAGAAATTCAGAAACCGATTAATACGCTTTTGTATATATAAGAACGTTTTAAGTGCTCGTTTAAAATCACAATTTGTTTTGGATTTGAGGGATTCCGGTAAATTATTATATATTTTTGGTCCCACGCAAAAGACGCTTTTGTTATATTGTTTGGTTTTTGACGCAATTGAACTCAATTTTGTATTATGTCTTTTCGATTTAAGAGTTTCATATTTATTTATATCTTTTTTAACCATTAAGGATATTTCGTATATGTATAGCGATGGAAGCGTCATTATTTTTAAATCTTGAAAGTGCGGTTTACAAGAATCTATTTGATTTAGTTGACACATAGAACGAATACATTTCTTTTGAGCCTTAAAAACCGTTTGGATTCCCGTTGCGTTACCCCAGAATATGAGTCCGTATCTAAGAGTTGCACCAACATATGCATGATATGCACTAAGGACAGCTGTTTTGTTAACTATTTTTGATAGTTTATATAATGCAAATGAGAATTTATTTAACTGTTTGCAAACATGTTCCATATGGGATTGCCACGTTAATTTATTATCTATGTATAGACCTAAGAATTTAGTTGTGTCCGTTTCAGATACTATCTTTCCTTTATAGTTTATATTTATAGGTTGGCCGTATGTTAGTTAATAGAACACCGGCTTTGAAAATTAGATATAAATACCTTTATTTATTCATCTGAGTATAAATATCAAAAGAATATTTACAAGAACCGTTTCTATACAATTGAAAGCTAATGTATTGAAGTTGATATATCATACATATACATTAAAAAGTAGAGTTTATAGACATGGCATCACCAGACTATCAAAAAGGGAAAGTTTCAAAAGAAACCATTTCGCCTTATGGCATTTACTGAAACGATCATTCCTTCGCTTACTGTGAATGTTAACAGAAAACAGTCGTTATGAAATAGTCTTTGAAAGCTACGGTGTTTGTTAGATTCTACAAATATAAGAGTTCATAACTGTCTAATATCCGGCCGTCGTCGACTTGGGGAATATAGGAATATTGGCCAAGCCAGCTAATATGTAAGCAGACAGCCTCTTTGATCACGATTCAAACATTGAAGAATCTATAACGACGTTTGACTCGCTCATAAAATTACTTCATGTCACCATTATCTACTTGATCGAAATTTGTATTAGTACTTTGGAAGTATCTCCCCCAACTCGCATAGGAGCAGCGTTGTGGAGTAAGCTCCACGCCTCCCTAATAATGCTAGATGCAGATGCAGCCAGTTTCGACATAAATACCCAACTATTATTTTAAAAGTACCTACTTGTACAGTGGCGAATTTATAATTGCCAGCTATATAACACAGATCAAATAGAAAACTATAGATAGAACGCTACGAAAAACGAAGTGTGACCGGTTTAAACTGCACCTAGCCGTGTACACACACACAACACGCAAACACGTACAACGAAACTGCACTTGGCTTTGCCAGTTGAATATGGCGGTTCATTGAGTGAAACATTGTCTAAAATAAAAATAAAACACTAGAAAATGTCGAAATATTTTGTGAAAAGCTGTAACTGAGAGTTCATTAATATTAATTACAATAATGAGGTAATTTGAATTATGATCGAAACATAATGTACGTGTGTAGTTCGGCCACACAGCCATGTCTACAAAACCGGCCACACATTGTTGTTCGCAGACTTCCATCTATACATTTTTAATTGATCTTAGACAAATCGAGTAAAATTATGAGGAATAGTTAATGCTTCAGATGAATTCTTCGGATCACTAGCTTGATAATGAATTGTAAATCTAAAACTTTATATAGACTTTTCTATTTATTTATGGACTTATTCAAACTACAAGGTCTATATTTTCGTAAGAGAGAATATTAAAAGGCAGAAATTCTGCCTTTATGAGAAAGTAAACCTTTGACAGCTATGCAGTGAGCCGAGTCTACAAATATAAGAGCTTACAGTACACTAATATCCGGCCGAGAAAGAGCTAAAATGTTTGTAAGAGAGAGCTCTTACGCAAAGTGTTATTTAATTACGAAAAGCCCTTATGAAGAAATTAAAGTTAATCATTACCATTTCTAATTATGAAATACATATTAATATTTGTTTTATCAAATAGTTAATTCGGAAACATACTTTGTGTAAATAGCAACAACATCTCATTAAGACAATTTACACAAGAAATAAATTGGCTTTACGAATTTCCATTGTTTCTTTGTTGTGTGTTTTTCTTATGATAATACTTTACCTAAATAAATGAAATGTCACACTCAGGCTTTTGCATAAAACAATAATAAATGCAGTAAATTAGTTGCATTGTGATCGCTACATGGCAGGACGTGCTTACAAAATTTAGTAAGCACGTCCTGCCATGCAATCAACCTTCAGATTTTGAAATTCCATTTAAAATCTTACATCATTAAAATGTATACTTTTTTTACAAAAATGTAGGCGTTGCAGAGTTCTCCCTATTCAATTCTTCTCCAAAATATTTTTTCAAATGTATTCGTTCGTTGAAAAGAAACATATTTTTCGTACTTCTAAAAGAACATTGCGTCGAGTGATGAAATAAAGGACTTGAAATTGTGACAATGCTTCAGAACTAGCAAATATAATACAAAATCACAATTGCAGGAGGTTGCTAAATTGCTGAACGCTAAACAAACGACGTCTGGAACATTCGCAAACCGTTCAGCGCGAATTAATACAATTCCCCACATTATTATATTGTTTCCTACAAAGGATTCAAATTAAACGCGGGTTGTGGCCATCGTGGAGTTTTACAACCCGCTTGCTTTTGTTCTTTGCGAATGTGTGCATAATCTTATTACGCAACGTACTCGAATCTTTGTTTTATGAATGGTACAAAATGGATTTTTAAGGCAAACATATATTTTGTACCCGTTATAACCTACGACCGCTATCTTCTGCATAAAAAATGTTAACGTTTCTGTATTAAAATGACTATAAATCTGTCTTTTTGATTCTGTACAAAAGACAAACGAATAATGTATTTACAAACTGTTTGTAAACCATTACTAATGAGTAGGGAAAGTTCGGAAATTTTACTATTATTCTATAAATATTTACTACGGCTGCTCACACTTATTGATACAATGTATATTATATATCTGCAACCCTTTATTCGTCCCACTGCTGGGAACAGGTCTCTCGGCATTATTGGGGGAGCCTGAAGCTTACTCCACCATTTTCAAACCACCCATAAGGCCTCCGATTAGGTTTAACGACTGTTATCTATCGATAACAACCTTAGCTTAGCGTAGCATGCTATGCATAGAAACGCGCATAAAATTTTTGCCACTAGCAGTCACCCATCTCACACCCAACTGCGAATGTTAGGCTTCGCTTGCATTCTACGCTCGCTGCCGGGCCATCCATTTTTAGCTTCCTTGAAAACCCTCTCAATAAAACATAAAAGAAGAAGATAATTAAAACATTTAGTCATTTGATCAGAAAATTAAGTTTAATTACGATACAATCTGCCATTAAGAAAATCAATTAGCAAATCGGTCCGAGATGAAATACGTACTAAACTAGTCCGGGCCCATAAATTGGACGATAATTACTGGATCCCGGATCGCACTCATTACGACAATCCCGGGATTTGAAGATTATCGTCAATATTCAATATTAGACTTATCTGAACATTTCTAATTAATTAATTTTGATAGTGAATGGGTGTTTTGGGAGTTTAGGATTTTAATTTGTAGGCAGTTCCATCTGTATACTTAATCGTGATGTGACGGCATATATATAAATACTTAAAGACCACACTGTCCGAAAATATTAAATGTTGGCACAGGTTTGCTTGTATGACTGTATTTTTGAAATAAAAAGGAGTTAAATAGGGGCTAAAGGTATGTTTAACAACAGTCAATTTAGATGGTGAGGATATGATTTTTTAATATGCTTGTGTTATCGTAGCTTCACCTGTATGTTTGTTTGTAACTGTGAGTTTGTGAGCTTTTCTGTAGAGAAGAAGAAGAGACGAAGAGAAGACGAGTAGAAGGAGAGACCTTTGGGTTCGATTTAGATCCACTTTCAACGGTCAAATTTAATTTAAACCTTGTACACTTATCAAGAATCCGTGGCAATACAATTATTTCATGAGTTTATCCAATTCCGAGAACTTGAAAATAGTATATTGTGTGGCAAGGGGTGAAACAAAACGATTTCTGACGAGGGCGAGAGGTGATTGTCCGAGCGAAGCGAGGGCTGTCATCGCCCTGGTCTGAAATCGTGTTTCATCCCGTGCCACACACTGTATTTTTCATATCACATAAAATGAAACAACGAGTTTTGATTTCTGAACAGAATCCATACGTTGATATTATTGCCATTGCGTTACGTTGGTACGTTGTTTCAAATCTATAAATTGTACGTTTTAAATGGAAAATGTGTTCGCCCGTTCGTAATGTATAGCAAATTATGCTTAACAGTAGAAAATGTTACTTTGTTCACATAACGTCACAACATCGAGTACTTAGTTTTAAGACACGCTTTTGAAGCACATCAAACTGAAAAAGTTAAGAATAATCTATAATATAAACAAAAAATAATAATGAACAATAATACTAGTATTATTGTGAAAAAAGCGTGGGGAGCACTTATTTTTCACTTGTTTAGTTTGATGAGCTTCAAAAGCGTGTTTTTTTAGTTTTTTAGTATTACAGTTATTACAGAATAAGAATAAGTTAAATTGATTTTAACAGGTAAGTAAGCAATTAAAATTTTTATGAGGCACACAAGCTTATTGTGTTCCACCAATTTACTTAAATTTGGTGAAGATATTTCTTTATAAAAATATTTTATACCACTCTATTTAGCCTTTTATTAAAAAAATATGTTTTTTTTTATTACAAATATTTTACTCCACAGACTTTGGTCCGTGACATTATTTGCTTTTGTTTTTTTCATTTGCGCGTTCTATAACTTTATTATTTGAAAAACATATAAACTCCATTGTATGTATATAATTAGATTAGGTTCCGATCCGAGGACTGTCCCGGGCGTCGTAAGATGTGTGGTCGTGGCCGAAGATATGAAAGATTTAAATGTAATTAGGTCTTATAAAACCTACCAATCATTCATTTTATTGTAATAATCGCGGGTGCCTATAATACGTGACGAAGCAAAGGATTTTGGTGTACTGAATATAAAACAATATTCTTTGCTTCGTTTGTCTATCTGTAACTCGTTTCCCTTCTACTGAATAGAACGAAACATTCTTCTCATAAATTAGTTCTGCCTATATTACTTAGTTACTCGAAAGCGCTGTTTCAGCTATTAAGATGAGTTAAAATAATTTGTCTGCAAATTGTTTTCTAATGGCATAAATAATCTACATTATAGCCTCAACGTGAAATAAAGAAATGTATATGATAGTTCTTTGCACTATATGTCTTAAAACTAAACACTCGATCGATGTGACGTTATGTGAACAAAGTAACATTTTCTACTGTTAAGCATAATTTGCTATACATTACGAACGGGCGAACACATTATCCATTTAAAACGTACAATTTATAGATTTGAAATAACGTACCAACGTAACGCAATGGCAATAATATCAACATATGGATTCTGTATTCACGTTTAATATAATTTTTCCATAAAATACAGACTGGCATAATTGTTACCTTCTAATACATACCTCATTTGGGAGTTGGGAAACTTGAAGAATACAAAAGATTTCCACGGCCATCGTCAATTTCAATAAAGGTAAAAGCCAGCCAGCAAAATCAAAATGAGAGTATCAAAAGCAAGATGTAGCCACAATTTGCGCGAAGTATAAAGGACGATCTTTTTGATAATGTCACTGAAAATTAACACAAAGTCGTCGGATATCGGATGAATACTCAAACGTCAGAGGAACTGGCTTCGGTGTGACATAAACGCTCTGAGATTAAAATTGTAAGACCGTACATCAATTCCAAAAAATGGTGTTTCATCACCTTTCTTTTAGTTTTCTGAAACAATTTTAGTCATCAATTCGTATTTATTTAAAGATATTATTTTATTATTTTTCTCACATCAACTGGTAATTGTGTGCAGCGTAACAAGAAATATTCTGATTTGAGAAGGAAAAGCAAGTATACGGTGATTTACTATTAACTCTTTCATCTGAAAGCTAGGTGATAAGCAGTAGGTACTTATTATTAGTTTTTTATATGGTACTTATCGTAAGTTAGACGCGTTAACTCACAAATTAAAAATTTACGGTTGTATACGGTTCCCTTAGAATAAATACGTATAGAATGAGTGTCTTCATACAAGGGCGTTGTCAAAATTGAAGCACTTAATAGATTCCTACAGGCCCTACAGCTGTCATATCTGACAAACAAAATATTTTTATTTTGACCAAATTAACTATAAAATACTACAAAATATTGAAAACACTGTGAAAAGTTATTTTATTAGATTTCGTTTGTTTTTAAAAAGTGTTGTGATAAAATTTAACCTTAAGTCTTATGAAGTGGCCCGGCGTTTGGTGCCATTAATGGCACCAATCAACATGCTTCAATGCACGCGAACTCCGGTTTCCTTTTAAAATTCGACTATTGTCTTCATGAAATCAACAAACGCATTGTTTTGCTGGTCGCAAATTGTATTAGCAATGTTGCCTTTAAAATAAAAATAATTGGTCACAATGGTTGAATGATTTCAAAGTCTTTAACTGATATAGGTAGAAAAAATTGTTGTGTTTAAAAAAACAGATCGTAACGCGTTTCTCAAACAACCAAATAGTTAATCTGTTTTATTTCCTGATTACAATTGCTCTGAAATGAAATTTATAAGTAAAAACACTATCACAAAATTCAATCCGTACCACAAAACTCTATTTAGTACCTTCATACCGTCTCCATATTTAAAGGGATAAGTGCTTTAAAATTACTGAAGCCTATTAAACATTAACTTTCTGAAAATGAAACTTCCAAAGCCATTAGTCTTAAACCAGACACCAGGTGGAATAACTTCAATTGAAAGTTAATCTATTGAAATTCGAACGGGATATTTGTCAAGCCAAGTTTTTAAGCACAAGATATAGGCAATCCAAAGGTTCGAAGCCCGCCCGGTAACCGTGCCGCAGCGGCAATAAGGGCTCCCATATACGATACGATTGATAAAAATCGTAATGATCAGTCGATTCGAAAATGGTACAAATGTTCTACTCGGTCAAGTTGACATGACACCTGGGAGGATTCTGCAGTCAGTCAATAAATTCTAAAAATTTCGCAAACATTTTTGCCATATTTAGATAGTTTTGTTCATGTGTTTATAAGATTAGCGTTTTCATAGATAACATTAAGCCACTGAGTGAATAATATTGGTAGAGTTTTGTCAGACTTACTCAAAAATAAGGCCCGAAAATTCACGAAGTTTCAGACACGGGCGTACAGAGTAGCTTCCCAGATGTCATGTTAACTTGACCGAGTAGTACGAAGCAATCAGCGGAGTAATAAAGACGTCCAATAATTAATTCTTTACATCCATTACAATACTATAAACGTAAAAGTGTTAAATTGTTTGTCCTTCTTTCACGTCGCAACGATGCTGCGGATTGAGCTAAACTTTG
The DNA here is from genome assembly GCA_911387765.1 of Pyrgus malvae. Lineage (NCBI taxonomy): Eukaryota > Metazoa > Arthropoda > Insecta > Lepidoptera > Hesperiidae > Pyrgus > Pyrgus malvae. Next base: position 23,558,186 of record OU426963.1, on the reverse strand, counting down.
TACAGAAAGAGAGTTGGTGAGCTCTAGAATGATATAGTACTGCCACAATACAAAGAGCGCCTTGTGTTACTGCTTTTCACCCGATAAATCACATGTAGTCCACGTGGGTGGAGCCGCGGGCGGAAAGCTATATAAAATAGGAGATGTATAAGGTGAGAAATAATTTTAAGAAGAAAAACTAAGAATAAATTGTTATTTCGAATTCTGGATTCGCGTGTGAAACTGGCAATAGCCGTGGATTTATAGAACTTACGATATTAATTTTCGTTACTATTTCCTATCGTTAATGATGCTCTTAATAAAAGAAGATTTGTAATTAATGCATTAGTATTTGAATTAGTATTTGATGTTGACGTACCTCCACTATCGATTTTATTCGTTGCCATCGGTCGTAATCGTAAAATTCAATCGTACCCTGTAGGAAGGCCTTAGAGGATTACAGTATAGAAAATTCTGGAACCGGCCGCGGCCTTTTAATTTCACAACCATTTGTCGTAATAAGTTATTGTCGAAACTTATTTCATTTCACCATTATTAACAATGAAATTTTCAACTGTATTCCGAGAGGTTTAGGGAATCCACCTCATTATTTTCAGGATTACGACCACCTTCCCAATACTATTATTCATTGGTTCTGTAATGGATGACTTTTTATCTATAGATAGTATATATAGTTGTCAGTATTATATATTTATGTATATTATTATATTATTCTAGTTTTTATATTACCTATGTAAAATATTATAGAGGTATCACGTACGTCAGGCATCTAGCGACGGCTTATATTTTTTCGAGAATAAATTAATACGGATAAAAATATTACTCGTATTAAACATAAACACCTTTTATAATTATAGCAGAATTGATAAAACATCGCAATAAAAACCGCAAAATATGGGTTAAAATAAAATCAACGTTGTCTTCAATTATAATAAATTTAGTTATAAGTAATTTTAGTTATACTGCTAACTTATGTTTTAATTCTGTCCTCCAAATTTGCATACCTCGCTGAGATAAATATGGCGAACTAATAAATGTACACAAAACAACTTTTTTAATACCCATATTTGTGCAAATAAATTATTTTCATTTTCATTTCATTTTTCATTTTTCATTTTTCAATACATTTTTAGCTTCTTCACTTAAAAACTGGTTTAGCTTAAATAACAAAAAAATACATATTGTATCTTGTTTCTCGCCTAGAAATGGATTTCCTCTTATACATTATAAGAGGAAATCATGGACTGTTGTGGACTACATTGACCAAGTGCGAGTTGTTGAAATTCAAAATTGAAACTTTATTACTGCGTGTATTTGCTGTGTTTATCAAAATTTCACACCTGATTTAGCGTTAGAATTTATTTAACAATGATATTTTTGAAAAAAATCTGATGAAAATGTAACTAATCGGCGAAATTGTGGACAAAACGTTAGCTGGATGTGCAAATCTTTTGTATAGGGATTTAACTGATTTTGGATAATAGTTTTTAATATTAAGTAGCTGTAAGTTTGATCTGCTATTTATCATAATCACATACCTCGCATCTTTCGCCACGATCTCTGATGACTGATGTAATGACACACATACTGTGAATCACATACGCTACGAGACTACGAGTTTGGAAGCCATATGCTACGAAGCTGTTTATAAACGTTCGTAGCAAACCCTACGATAACGTTCTGCTACGAAAGCGCAGCACTTTGAATGAATTGAAGTTTCACATCAATACATGTTTTAAATAGAAAACGCGCACAAAACTTCATACGTTTATAAGTCTTTACTTTTATACGTTTGATTCCGATTTATATTATTGTGAAAGTAAATTTGAAATCTATACGAACGTAACTGATAAAAAAATCTTAAGTATCTTATATACATTCATTAAAAAAGTTGAGAAAATAAAGTTGAGATGTGTCGTGGGTACCGTAAACACACACAAAGACATGAACACAAACGCCAAGACCGAGAACAGACTCATCGTTCAAATTTCCACTTCGCCGGGAATCATACCTGGGGCCCTTCGATCGGCAGTCCAGAATGGTATCCATGACCCCACACGGGTCGTCAATCTATTATTATAAACGTTTATCAATTTTTACCCAAAAAAACCTAGATTGCTCTCGCAAAAACCTTATAAGCAAATATTCAAATAACCTAACAGAAAATATTCAAATAGAAACAGAATTCAGTATTAGTACAAAGCGCAAAGAAATGGCGGGCTTAATTACAAAGGGCTGATGTATTAGCTGCGGAGTTGTATCGACAGGGCTTTGCGATGCCGCATTTGTTGCCAGTGGAACTATGTAGACAAATAAGGCGATATTTCGGAGACTTCAAAGAGTCCTGAGAAATTTTGTGCTCACTTTATTGGAAATACTCCAATAACTGTGCCGCTATTTTTGAGATGTGCTGCAAATTGAAGTCGATGTTACTTTTTGATATTGTTACGTCTTTGGACAAATGCACGTGGATGATATTCAATTAGAGTATTTTTAGACACAGTGGGCATGAAACTGGCTGCACAGAGTTGAATATTGGAACTAAAGCTTCAACTATAAAATGCAGTGAAGGTTTTACTATACTTCAACATCTGCATGCAGACTTTTTTCATGTATCACTACGTCAAGAGAATATATCTTTCATCACATTTGTGCTGAGCAGCAGGATGATCTTAATTAAAAACTTTCCATATGTATAAGATTGAAAATAAATATCGTTATCAATTAAATATTCTTTATAATACCTAATACCGATTGTTATAAAAAATCTAGTTATTAACACAATTTTATATGAACCGAACCGAAAAGAGCATAATGATAGGTCAATGGATATAAAGCAGTATTTTCATTAAAATGTTAGCTCAAAGTGCTTGACGTGATGCTAAAGTGTAGTTCATCCATGCGACATTGGGAGTCTGGACGGCCACATATTAACATATTAGTTTTTAAATTTCAGAACAAATCGTTTATTTGACGATTAATTTATTAGGTGACTAAACATACAGTAATTGAATACCTAATACAATTAGAATATTCGAAGATATGTAAACCTTATGTAAATGAAAGTAGAGGAACCAATTAAATTGAAAATCTATTTTCAGGATAAATATCCGATTTAATGAAAGATCTTAATTTTAATTGTAATAAAAATTAAGCGTAAAGGCAAGCTCCGGTGATTAAGTGGGTACTCGGAGTAGGATTTGAATTATTTTTAACTAATTTTTGTAAGATCCCTGCGATATAATTAATGACTTGTAATAACGGTTTTAAATATAATGGAACCTTTTTCGTAATTACAATGTAATATTATTATTAAAATTAGGACTGCCCAACGGTGGAGACCATTGTCACCACCATATCAATGTATAAATTGATTACAACTGTTATCTTCTCTTCTTGAGCAGGTCGCGTGTATTCTACAACGGCCTTAGGACTTATTGCGTCGCGATAATGTCCGTTATTCTCTTAACGTATTGAACTACAGAAATTTCTAGTGTTATATGATATTATGAGTAAATTTTAATTATTTCTCTCACTCTTTCCATCAAGCCGAATTAAACTAGCTTCAACCCGATTATTAGGAGAGACCGGGCTCAGCAGTGAAAATAAAAAGCTTTGATGTCAAACTCATTCCAGGTATCTAACTAAAGCCCCTTTAGCTTTGGGATTAAGAATAGAGCTACGGTATCATTTGGCTGATGGTAAGAGGTGACTAAAAAGGGGCTTCCTGGGTTGCGGGCGGTGAGAGTGGCAGCTCGATCCGTCCAGCCAGCAGCCCCGGGAAGGACGGAGGTGTGTGCGTGGCCGCATGCCACCATAAGCATCGGAAGGTGCAGGAAAGCACATCTGCTCTTCCGAAGATGGGCCCATTCTAGGCGCCGTGCGTGGAGGACACCGGGGCGTTCCACTGGAGTGATGTACCTCCCCAAGTTTCCTCCCCAAGCGCAGAGGCAGGCCACCGAAGGTGCGGTCAAATCTCACATATCCCGGTATCCTCTCCCAAGGTGCCGGGTATCTTTTATAGGTTTCCCTGATATCTTTGTTATTTTAGATGATGAATATAGAAACATTCAACAATAATAACTGCTTGAAAGGCTATAAGCAAAAGAATTTTGAGAATATATTACAGCAATAATAACAAAATATTTTTATGTGATTTATATTTAAACACCATTTCAGTTTATACAAGTACGAGGTGTTTTTATTCAATGACTAGGAAAGAAAAAAATGGTTATGGGTAGGTACTCGTATTTTGGCAGTCCCTCATCATAATATGATGTACAAGAGCGCATTTAGCTATTGCTTTTTTGAAACTGATGTAAATGAAGGTTTCACTTTTAACATTAAGGATTTTTTATTTAATAAAGTTCAATAAGCTAGAAACAAAAAGAGGGATTGCCTTAAGTTGATGTGTTTAGTACCTAAGCAAGTCTTTTTATGAATATAAACTTTAGCGTAGGTAGTTAGGTACTGTTAACTGATGCGTGTTAAAATATTATTTATTTATTTGAATTACAATTACTTTTAATATAAGAGATTCAATATCTCTATTTATGTTACAAGTTTTGTAAGTGTATAGTATTGTTTTTAATTGTGTGTCCTTGTAGAGTGCGTCAAACGTTCAACAAAATGTATAGTATGTCATTAATATTAAATGTTGTTTATTTATTAGTTTTAATTCATCACAATTCCTAACTAAAAATTTTGTACTCTAAGTTTTTTCGCAAAACGGTATAATATAACTCCACGGACGTTCTCAAACCATAATTTCTATAGGAAAGTAAATGCACTTACCGTTTCAAGTCGACGTAAACCTTTAGGGAACCCGCGTGAAGTCCCCAACGGCGTCTCCAAGTTGTTACTGGCGCTTTTCCGAGCACCCAAGTCTTATATACCAGCTGATGGTCGCGAGGCTAAAGGGCGGAGTTAGATTGCGCATGACCACGGAAACTCCGCCCATTTTTACAGCAAAATCTGGTGACGTTATGAGTGACGTCATGAAATATTGTTAAAGACCAATGGAAGAGCCAGGCTGAGGTCATATGTCAAAGGCAACTTTAGGTAAGCCTTGGCGGTTAAAAGTTTAAAGTTGGCTGTGGTTCGCTTTGCTGGCTGGTAAATTGACTAAAGTTGGGAGGATTAATTATGAGTATTAGAAGCACTGACTCAGAAAAGGCACCGGAATCCTTACGATTAACCTTTAAAGGCTTAAAGTTTAAGAGGCCGTAAACGAAATTCTGCCGATTTCGCTGATTTACCTGATTTAACACATGAGAGTTAGAAATAAAATACAGTATTTCCATAAATTTCATTGCCCAAATATGACTGATCATTTTTAACACGCTTTTATTAACTTGACCTGTATGTATGTATGTAACGGAATCTTTTAACTTCATTTTCACTTACTTCTAGAAGTCTTATTAACTTGAAAATTTGCACAGAGGTCAAGGGCCGACGACAATACAATAATCTCATAACTTTATATTAAAGTCCTAACTAGGAGCATCAGGATAAAAAAAATATACGAGGGGCGGCTGAAAAGTTCGTGGCCTAAAGTACTTAATGAAACAAATATAAAGTTTTATATTTTATCACGTCTAAGCGTCTGATTAACTTAAAAATTTGCACAGGGGTCAAGGGCCAATGACAATTCAATAATATGAGAATAAAAATCCAACTAAAAAATTAAAAATAAATAATGTAGTTTAAAAAACGCGCTTTTGTGAAAATACGAACTAAAAAGTAAACAAATAAGAAGAAAATGTATTTTACTGTAAAAAAAGCGTGGGGTGATTTTTAAGAAAAGTACTATTGACACCATGCACCCCACGCTTTTTTTTACAGTAAAATACATTTTCTTCTTATTTTTTTACTTTTTAGTTCGTATTTTCACAAAAGCGTGTTTTTTAGTTTTTTAAACTACATTATTTATTTAAATAAATAAACCGAACAAAAAGGCAGACGGAACGCGAGGTGTTAAGCGATCACCGTCGCCTATGGACACGGGCAGCCCCAGGGGAGCCACCCGACCACTTCGTTTTGGCAAACAAAGGCCAATTATGTCATATTTTACATACATTTGAGAAAGAAATCATAACCTAAATATTTTTTTCCAAATTTGGCATTAAGTAAGGTTTTCTAGCATGAAATCTGAAAAATCCCAATTATTTATATTTGTAACACAAATATTTTTTTGCGTTCTTCAATTTAGTTGCTCTTAACGTAACCCTCTGTATTATATTTTCTCTTAGCTTAGCTTTAATATAAAAGACCTTTAGAAATAATAGTTGTACGCTATGCATGGTTCGCTATATTGAAATCAATAATTCAATAGCAACGCGGTATTTCATGAGGTTTCTATCATTAAGAGGTCAACCAGGTCATGCGCAATGAATACTGAAATATAATTTGTAATTTTCATTTACAAATTATATTTCAGTATTCTATTACTATATAATATACAGTATTAATATTACCCAACTTATGTATCTGATATCTATTCTGGTTCTTGTTTTGTTTCTTTACAATGTTCATGGTTCAAGCTACGGTTAACATTGTCGAAAAGAATCAGCAGCATATATTTTGAGTGTTTTTGCATGGTTTACGATCAAATTTCATTAAAATTTAGGATGTCGATTAAATACATTCGGCACGTTGGGAAAGGATACCGGGTTATGAGCCGGTATCGGTAAAGTCTCCGCAGCGTATAGAAATATGGAAATGGAGAATACAAGCATTTGAACTTCCATATTTTTTTCAGCCTGTCCATTGCAGTTCTTGTAATCGCCATACTCTTACGTCGTTTGACTTCATCAACGCAACCGCCATTGTTCGATATCAAAGCTCCAAGGTAAATGTAGGAGTTGACGTCTTCGCAGTTCGCAATCCGAATTAAGCTTTAGGGATCTTTTTATAAACTACCCCATTCTCGGTCGAACTATACACGACATTTATTGTCATGTAAGAATGTACCAAAAAAACCTTTTATTTTGCTTACATCTCATATTAAGTAAGTCAGTTATGTAAATAAAATGGTCCAACATTAACTCTGTTATAGACAGCTCCCGTAAAAACTTTATGTTAAATATCCTACTATATTTCTCTATCAAGTTATACACGTAGCTTAACTCAAGTTATAGAGTTCTAGCTGTGCCCCGCGGTATCTCCCGCGTTAGAGGGGATCATAAGCATGAAGTGAATATACTCCGCAGATTATATGTGTCCGAATTAAAAACCCAGGCTTTTATATAGTAATATTTTTTTTGTATTCTTTGCCTTTTTTGTATCGGGGGAAACTTTCAAAAGATACCCGGCACCTTTGGAGAGGATACCGGCTTATGTGGGATTTAACCGCACTAAAACCCCTCGGTGGCCCGGCTCTGCGCTTGGGGAGGATTCCGGGATCTCTAGTGGAACGCACCGGTGTCCTCCACGCGCGGCGCTTACGGTGGCATGCGGCCACGCACACTCCGCCGTCCTTCGCGGGGCTGCTAGCCCTCTATCGAGCCTCTTACGATCAGGTAGGGGATACCATAGATCTATTGTTAATCCCGAAGCTACATGGACTTACTATCTTTACCTACGCATTTTTATTTGTAATCGAGAATTATAATACTATACCTATTATAGTATATATCATACTTCTACGTTCAGAAATCAGAAAATTCCTTAAGCTTCACGCATGTATTTCAACTCTAAAGGGGTGTGTTTCCAAAAATCTTTTTTTAGTGATCACTTACATCAGTTACATCATAAAGGAAGCCTTGTAACCAATTTCAAGTTTATAGGAACAGTAATTTCGGCTGTGTGTTGTTATCTAAGTCAGTGAGGTTTGCCTTTTATACATAGGTATGTACAATAGGTGGGAAGTTCTCTCTCTCAACCCTTTTTATGTCCCACTGCTGGGCACAGGTCTCCTCTCACAAGTGAGAGGGATTTTAGGCCATAGTCCACCACGCTGGCCAAGTGCGGGTTGGTGGACGTCATGCTTTCGAGAAATTGTGAATTTCTTTCGCACGGCGATGGAGAACATCGTAATCAATTAAATATCACGATATTTTCCATCACCGTGGAGTAGCGATAAATAATAGATAATAGGTGGGAAGTTCACGTAACAACAATTGTATAATGCAGAAGTAATCCAGACTTAGGGCACTTTAAGCGCAATTGCATTACTCTAGTTCATCCAATTATAGCGTATTTATTCTTCGTTTTACGATTCTATATTCTATTTACACTAGTAGTAGCTAAACGAATGTTTGTGCATTGGCATGGCATTACCTGAATCTCTCTGGATGCACTATTGATGGATGTACTTCTGATAACGTGGTCGGTCCCGGTTGTCATAGATAGCCTTGTCAGAGGTCTTATTGGCTCTTTGAAGACGTCGACAGGGGGTTGACCCTACTCTCCATCAACCCACAATGGATCAACGTGGTGGAGTAAGCTCCAGGCCTCCCCAATAATGGCGAGATACCCGTGCCCACAAGTGGAACGCAAAAAGAGTCGCCAGATAATATTGATTGGAAAGATTAGTGAGGTTTTTTAAAATTAAATATTAAAAAATACATGAACCTGTACCTAGGCTACGTTGTGTTAAGTGGTCGGTGTAGCCCACGGACATCTACACACAACCCCAAGCAAACAAAGTCTTGCCCGATAACGTACGAGTACGCAGTGATGCTAATCTTGCTGGTTTAAATTCTGTTGTGTTTTAGTGGAAAGATGCGTCTGTCGGCCAAATTTATCATACGAGTACATAAGGAGACAAAGACAAAGACAAAGAACTTTATTTGCACAAATATGGGCGTTTACAAAAGTTGTTAATACATATTTAGTACGCCATATTTACCTTCATGAGGTATGCAAATATTACAAAGATAAAAGAAAAAAAAACTTAATAATAACACAATTTATAAAAATGTACATTATTATTAATTTTATTTTATTTTTATTTGATCCCATATTGCGCATTTTGAAAATTAAAATTTTTAAATTTCATTTCTTCAAGGAGGAACAGTTACTCTGTAAAAAAGCTAATCCTTACTTAATACTATAAATTGGAAAGTAACTCTGTCTGCTACGCTTTCCCACTTAAACTACTGAACCAATTTGAATGAAATTTGGAACATAGACAGAGTGAACCTTGGGAAAGGACATAGGATGGTTTTTATCCTACGGGAACCTATAAAACGGGGCCACGCGAGCGAAGCCGCTGGCGGATGGCTAGTAATTAATAAGTGCCCAATATTATAAAATAGAACTGAAGTTTTTCTCTGTCTGCCATTTTTATCAGAACTGCATTGTCTAAGCTCTTCTAGAGCAGACCAAACCCTAAAATAAAGTTCACTATGAGTTTGTAAAAATATTTTCATTTCCTTTCTTTTCCCAATACTCCTTTTCCCGTAATTATGTAATATATTATTGAAAGAAATGGGTGCAGTGGCTCCGATTGACATTTTTAGCAAATACTACCACGTAGTCACGAATGTAAGATAGATGAGTAAATGTATTAAATATGCACATCAATGAGTGACTCTCTAATGAGTCACATGTATTGAAGTACAAATATTTTTCAAATAACTATTTCAAACCATATATTGTTATGTGTAACATAGGTCTATATAATGGATAACTTAAACTTTACAAAATATGTTGCAATAGCTTACATCGTCATTATCCGTTCTTTACACGAAGCCGTACTAAGAACTTTTGTACTGTCAGCTAGAAGAAAATTCGTACCTTAAATGCTATATTCGCTTTATTCACATGTTATCGATATAAAATATACCTAGCATGACGCAATATGAGTTAACATTGCGCTATATACGTATTCCCTATGTCGTGGGTACCATGGACTCATACAAAGACATGAACACAAATATCTAGAACGAGAATAGAAATTCATCATTCCAATTACGTTTCGCCGGGAATCGAACCCGGGAGTTTGTAGTCCGGCACGGTCAGGATTGCGCCACACGGGTCGTGTGAAATAACAATAAAGACGAAAATGTTGCTGTATTTGTATATGACACTCCATTAGTAATCATTAACACACTTTAGCAGAAGTACACGGGCATATAAAGATTAAATTTTTCTACAATGTTCATTTAACAGAATCCGAAAGTTTTCTAGCAGTGCGTGTTGTCAGTGATGAGTATTTACAGTGAGCCTTTTCAAGACTGACGTGGCTGGGTGGACTGAAAGAAGACAGCGGGAAGCCGCTGGATTCAGAGGGCGTAAGACCGGGCGTAGTGGTGAATATTAGGATGGGATTCGGATGGATTTATTTAACAAAAAAGTGATAATCAAAAATATCGAAGGCTGATTTCGCGGAGCGCGAATATAATAACAGTAGTTTATGGAGGAGCAATAAACAATTGTTAGAGACACTATTAAGTCGAACGAGACACCATCGTAAAGTTAGTTCGAATGACCGCTCGTAAAGAGGACTACTCCAATATAGTTTATCCCATTAAGAACTCACTCAGGTTGTAAGTAGTTATAAGTCGCCGAAAAGACAGACGTGTTAGCGAGTATCTATCACGCAGATAGATAAATAAAAGTAAAGTTTGTTGAAATTTTGTGCAATCCAGAAAGTTAATCCAGTGTGTGGTCAGTTTAGAATAGTTTAACATACATTTTATATACCCGTGACACTTTAAAGTAAATATTTGTACGGCAGTGGGGTAAGAATATCTATTTAACTTAAAATATACTTTTATTATATAACGTATCGTGAGTGTAACTTAATATGATTATTTACTGCTGGCAATACTCATGGTACATACGAGTAGTTGATGTTGCTTAAAAATATAATCTTAAGAGAATCAGGCCGTTGTCGTTTTTTCGAATTTTTCTACTTATTAAGTACTGCAACAAAACATTTACAAACTATAAAACGTTCTTAAGCATGGCATATTGTTTGAGACTCTCGCGGTTGTCAACTACATCTGAAATGTTACTTACGTTACGGGATATATACTACCATTCACTTTATTTTCGAGCTTCCGATATTTCGGCGAAGTTACATGCACCATGATTACTTGTGTGTGTTTCAGCGGAAATATTTGATTGCTTGTCACTTGCATGACATTTATCAGGAGTGCAATGAGTGCATTGACCTAGAGATGCTTTTCATCAGTTTATGATATGAGAATTACTTAATACAATAAAGTCAATAAACCTCTTAAATTTCCTTAGTTTCAAATACTGTACAGGTAAAAATCTCATAGACATATATTAACGAGCTCCCGGTTCGGAGATAGAGATCTTGAGGTACGTATGCTTATATGCTACAATATTTTATACTAGCTTTGCTCCCGCGGCTCCGCCCGAGTTGGCTGCACTATTTTCCTATAGGAACGAGATTATTTCCCCGGGTAATATGTAGCCTATATCGCTCTCCAACTCCTATCTCCATACAAAGAATCAGGTCAATCCGTAACACCATTGCGACGTGAAATAAAGACAAACAAACAATCACACTTTCACATTCATAATATTAGTGTGAATGTTACCCTTGTGCTTATTTTGATGAACTCAGAAGTCCTACACTTACTACTCTAACATATTCAATATCCAGTTCATAGATTCAGGTCAGTTCGTACTCGTAGCAAACTGATTTAGGGAGTCGATTTATAGCATTGATTCCCGTTCGATCGTGCGTTTTGTGCGCTTTGTAGTCAGTATCTATTGTATCCTGATGAAAGCCGGGGGAAGTGAAAGGAGTCACCATATTGTTTAAGCTTGTGAGTGATGCCTTCGGAATCTTTGCAGAGTAGTTAAAAAGTTTGAGGAATACAGCCTAATATCTGTGGATTAATTTACTAAAACAACAAAAAGCAATTAAGCGTAGTGAATACTAGGTAAATTAGTAAATAACACTTCGCACTCATGGCCCCACATTACGACACTAGGAAATCTCTAGGGTACCATGGTCACACACAAAGATATGAACACCAACATCTACACCGAGAACAAAAATTGAAAATCATCATTCAAATTCATGCGCCGCACACTGTAAGGAAACCGCAATCCAGCGGGATTTAATTCAAGATGACATGAAAACTAAAATTATGATTGAAATAAGTAATAACAAGTAATTATTAAGTTTCAAAAAATATTTTTTTTAAATGACAAAATTTTAAAAATAATATAAAAAATGAATCTTGTAAATTAACAAAAATTAACAAGATTCCAAGAATTTACAAGAGAAGAGAAACTCTATTAAAACGATCATTTTTCTGATAATTGCAATTTCGTTATATTAACAGCCGTGCTAAAAATAACATAGTGTATGAGTGGTGCAAAAATGCGCAATATTTGTGGATGTCGCCCAGACTGTAAGCTTTCTGATGATGGTATTATACAGCTGGTATAACACGTTTTCAGATCCAATTAATTTAAAACTTAAAAAAATACCTCCTATTTTTGTGTGTTAACAGAAATGTTTGATTATAATCACATAAACAGTAATTAATAAGATAAAAAATATTTGTAATTACGACGTAATCTTAAACCTATAATCTATACATATAATAAAACTGTAAGCAGGGTCAATTCTGTACATTGCATATAAATTTAAAAAAATACTTCTAGGGGTCTTTTTATAAGTAACAGAAGCTAAAAATATGTCTGTCTGTCTGTCTGTCTGTCTGTCTGTCTGTCTGTTGTTAGCTTTTCACGCAAAAACTACTGGACGGATTTTGATGAAACTTTTTTGTTTTATATAATAATATATTGGTCCTCGCTAACATTTAGGCTATAGATAATTTTAAAAATCACCCTTAAAGGGTGTGAAATGAGCGATGAAAATTTGTATGGAAAACTTGGATTATTTCAATAGATTTTCTTGAAATTTGGTATAAATATTTTCGAATCAAAATAAAAGAATACATGTTTCAGCATTTCCCGAAATTCACCCTTTAAATGTCAATTTTCTTTGAAACTCTTTGAAAATTGAGTGTCGAAACTTGATGTACATAATATTTTTGTGCAGAGTAATATACTTATAATTTTGTATTTGTAATCTTTACTAACATAGTAAGAATTCTATTTAAGATTTTTTCAAAACTACCCCTCAATAGCAAATAAAATGGATTCGAAAATTGGTATCTCAAGCGTACTATAATTAACCTTAACTTAATATTTCATTCTCAAATTCTTTTCCCTTCTTTGAATGATGTGTTTACTGATATATTGTTGAATGAATTTCCGTAACATTAGTGTGTATTTCATATCAATCGGGTGATAAACAAAAAAGTTATGTTCATTTACATAATACGCGACATAAACTTAAAAGGCACTTTGGGGAATTTGTATGAAAGTTTCGGTAACAGCCCATTCAAAACCATAAATAAAAGTTTAAATTTTTTTTTTCATTTATTAAAGAGCTTAATCACAAAAATGATTATGTCGCTCTGTAGAGTCATCATAACATAACAGATACAACTTAATTATAATAAAACTTAAAACGAGTAAATCAAAACTTTACATTGTGGGATTCCTAATCTATAAATACAATATTGTATAATTTAATTAACAATTTTAAGTTTTTTGAGAGAGGATTGGCCAAAATAATGTTACAATCTGCAGAGTCCCTTAAGATATTTTTACACTCAGCAGTGCGAAAGGCTGCGCTGCGGACACACTCCATCAAGATATGCACCAAGTCCTCCGGGACACCGCAAAGATCGCAGTTCGGTGACGGGACTTTTCCCATAAGAAATGCGAATTTTCTAGATGGAATATGACCAGAGCGAAGCCTTAAAACCACTACTGCATCTTTCCTACATAATTTACTTTCATCTATCCAAGAAACTCTCGGAGGCTGAGGTTGGACAGTCTTATACCAAATACCCTTCTCTTTGGAACGTTGATCAAAGTATTCCTTCCATTGCCCGTAACAATGTTTTTTTAATATGTAGATGCGGTCCCTAAAAAAGGGAAGAATATTGTATGGAATACCGTCAGTTGTGGCTTGTTTAGCCAAAACATCTACGTGCTCATTGTACTCAATACCAGAGTGAGATGGAATCCACTGTAACTTTACATTTCTACGCCTGGATTTTAGCTTACAAATAGTATCAAGCACTATATAGGCTGACGGTGTGCCTCGGGCACCCAAGGCACAACGAGCCAAGTGCTGAAGTGCACTTCTGGAATCAGTGAGGACTACTATGGACTGTTGTTGTAAAGACAAAGCGTAAGAAAGTGCCTCCGAGATCGCAACCAGCTCCGCTTCCATTATGCATACATTAGACTCAATTTTAAATTTAAAACCTAAATCGCATTGGGAATCGTACACTGCTGCACCAATACAATTTAATTCCTTCGAACCGTCCGTATACAATTTATAAAAATTCCTGTACTCTAAATTAATTAACTGACAGCATTTTGATTTTAACTCCGAATTGCTATGGAGCCTCTTAGTTTTAGAAATACTTGGTATGCCGGGATAAACTACATCACTTAAATCTATTCTACTAACCCAAGTATCTAACGAAAACATTTCCAGAATTTGGCTAGAGTGTATGCGAACGTCTACTAGATGTTCGTACATATCAAGCAACAGAGGTATCTTTTTATTACGCCAATATGAATTGTGTTTAAGCTGTAATAACTCATGCAATATGTTAATGGTAACGTTATCAGTTTGCGATTTAGCTTTTAATAGAAACTTTCCCGCCAAATACATCCTCCGTACATGTAGTGGAGGAAGACAAAGCTCACATTCCATTACGTGTATAGGAGTAGTTTTAATAAATCCACCAATCACTCTTAAAGCCTGATTTTGTATCTTATCTAGTTTATTGATATGAGTTTGACTACTATTACCGTATAGAAAGCATCCATAATCCAGTCTACTTCTTATTATTGAAATATATAATTTTCTTAAGTGTTTAGGATTGACACCCCAACTAGACCCCGCTAAAACCTTAAAAATATTTAGAAACTTTGAACATTTATTTATTACTTCAGTTATATGTTTGTTCCATTTTAAAGACCGATCTATCCACATACCTAGATATTTAACAGCACCGGCTACCTCTATAGGATTATCATTAAGACAAAGCGACAAAGGATGCCTATTGATACCTTTCTTAAAAATACAAATTTTCGTTTTAGCGGTTGAAATTTCTAGGCCTAAATTATTAAGAATGCTTTGTAATTTATTTAAAGCTGTTTGCAATTCATTTGTCGCATTACTTACACTATTGCTTGTTATATACAATACATAATCATCAGCATACTGAGAAATTATTACATTTGTTATCTGCTTGCAAATATGATAAGTTGCAACATTAAATAATAAAGGAGCCAGCGGATCACCTTGAGCTATGCCACAACTTGTGGATCTACATAAAATCACATTGCCCAGTTGTATCGATAAATTCCGTTCTTTCAAAAAGGTCCATAAATACTTACATACCTTAGCACCTACCCCTAACCGATCTAAATTCAAAAGTAAGGCCGTAATATCTACGTTATTATAAGCGTTTTCAATATCTATAAAGCAACCTAATGTAATTTGATTTTTAGAGAAACCTAGTTGTATCCTACTTATCAGATTACTAAGATTTTCCAAACACGATTTGCACTTTCGGAACCCAGTAGTTTCTTCATGAAAAACCTTTTCTTTCTCAACATACCATTCTAGTCGGTTTTTAATCATAACATGGAAAATTTTACACAAACAGGACATTAGGGAAATCGGTCGCAAGGATGTTATGTTTAAAGGATCACGACCTGGCTTAGGTATTGGAAAAATGCGTATCTGTCGCCATTGTATAGGTACAAAGCTTAAATTGTAAAACTGGTTATAAAGTTTAAGTAAAAAGGAAAACGCGTTATCTGGCAGATGTTTTATCATGGAATATGAAATATTATCTATTCCGGGCGATGTATCTTTAGATTTGACACTCTTTTTAAGTTCGCATAGAGAGAAAGAGGATTCAATTTCCTTATTGTGTGAAGAAAATATAGGATATTTAGGACATACAAAGTCAGGAGCTAGGTTATTTAAAAGCTTGGTTGCTGAAGGCTCGTCTATATATTTTCTATTAGACCTATATCCTTTTATCCACCTCATCCTACGCCACATATCTTGGACAGATGTCGACTCGTTAAATGAGGAGCAAAAATGTAAAAATGATCTATTTTTAGCTTTTCTCGTTAGCAATTGTGAGATTCTTATTTTATCCTTTAATTTATTTAGATTATTAGGAGTAGGGTTCTTTCTAAAGGTAGTTAATGCAAGCCGTCTTTCCGCCACCGCTTTAGATAGCTCAGTGTTCCAGTAATGTTTCGGTACAAAATGTTGTATGGGATCTAAACTTATTCTAAGCAAAGGTATGTACGTATCAGCTGCTTCGTTAATAGTGGTCAGGAAAAAATCATAGCCTTTCTGAGGGTCGTCATCAAATGAATTTGGAATCGATAATTTCTCATAAATGTAAGTTCTATACCCTTCCCAGTCTGCTTTCTTAAAGTTTCTTTTAATAATAAATTGAGGATTAATGGTATAATACGAAAAATTAATTTTAATAATTAAATGGTTGCTACCCAATGACTCATTAAGGACGCTCCAGTCTAGATGAATTGCCAAATCGGAAGAAGCTATAGATATATCTGGAGTAGTTTCGTATAAAGTTCCATTTACATATTTTACTCTAGTAGGACTGCCATCATTTAATGAAACAAAATTACATTCCATGAGTGAATCAAAAATATGGTTACCCCTAATATCAGTTTTACATGACCAACTCGAATGATGACCATTAAAATCACCAAGGATTAAAGTCCTGTTATTTTTGAATGAAAAAATTTCGTTCCAGTCATTCTGAGTAGTTCGTATGGCTGGTGGACAATAAACTGATATAACATATTCCAAACATTCACAATTAAATATTTGCGCACATATAACTTCAATGCCAGAGTTAGAAATTTGAAAAGGAACTATTTGTGACAAAATAGATTTATGTATAAAAATAGCAACCCCACCATATGAATCTTCTCTATTTTGACGAAAAATATTATACCCACTTATGTTAAAGGTAACATTGCTACTTAACCAAGTCTCACAGATAGCGGCTACATGAATTTTTTCACGGTTAAATAATTGTTCTACATCAGCATGTTTAGGCTTTACGCTCTGTGAATTCCACTGAAGAACGTTTAGTTTACAACTAAAACCCATTATGTTTCAAACCAAGTTTTAAAAGGCAAGTCCCAGATGTACTGTCCAATAAAAGATATTAACCACTCAATGACTAATGACACCACTTGACTAATCTTACTCTTCATATCATACTGTGAATCAGATAATACAGCATACAACTTCATCAGCAATTGCTTAAAATTGCAAGAAGATTCAGACTGTTCTCTTTTCTTCTTCTCCCTACCGTGCCTCCCTTTCTTCTCATGTTGATGCTTTCCAAACTCGCTTTCTGAATCAGTATGACTAATAGCATCAGCTACAGAAGACATATCCCAGTCAAATACTTCCTTCTCGGTCTGTTTTTTCTTCTTGTTTTTCTTTTTCTTTGATTTCTCTGGGGAACCACCTTCTGTCTGTAAATTTTCTTGTGGATGAATTTTTGGAGGATTGTTTACTTCGTGTTCTTCATTACGTGTTGGAACACTTTTCAGTATGTGTGCATACGAAAAAACATTTTGTGGCTCTTGTGGATCAGGTAGGTCGTGAGATGGTACAGAGGTAATTGGAGCATCACTTCGTTCTTTCGGAAGATCGAGAGGTACATACATCTGTAAGGCCTTCCTATAGGAACAATTAAACTCAGCCATGATGTCTCTAAGGCGCTTTTCTTTTCTAAATGCCGGGCAAGATCTATCCAGTGATAAATGGTTCCCTACACAGTTTACACACTTAAAGGTTGTAGTTTCACAATTAGCGTGATCCTTAGCACATTTGGGACATACGACCTTTTTAGACGGACAGGCGCGCAAGGAGTGCCCAAATCTCCAGCATCTTGAACACTGGGTAACCGGGAATACATATGATTCAACATTTATTTTCATTCCATAAATAAATACGAAAGCTGGTAAAGAGGCGCCTTTGAAAGCCAAGCGCACTGTTTCACTATCTTCCCAACTATTACCCTCTTTAGTTCTGCGTTTTAAGCGTTTTACTGCCAATAGTTCGAAATCAGTAGAAATAATTTCTAAAATATTTTTTTCCGTTAAATCCAGTTCCACATCCTTAATAATACCATAAGAAACAGCTACTTCTAAAGGTTTTTGGCACCTCCATCCTAAATCTTGCAATGCTTTGCAACTAATTAATTTCTCCGCCTCATCTGCGTTCTCGAATTGTAAAAATATTTTATATGGATTTATGTATTTAACTCGACAGATTTTCTCAATGTTATTTGATTTTAAAAGTTTCGCAAAGGCAAATTGTTTTGGGAGCTTCTCTGAACTATTAATATATAAATCCACTTTTTTGGTACACCTCTTTCCATTCCGTCCAATCAAGTTCCAAGTTTCGTCTTCATCCTCTTCTCGAGTTCTTTTCTTAGGTCTGGAATTAGTCTCAATAACCTCAACATTCTCCATAGTTTCCGACTGCAAAGCATTATCTATTAAGACAACATCCGACTCAACTACATTATTGTATTCATGCGAATCATTACTCATAGAATCTTCGATCTCGCGAAGAACATTTTCCTCCCGAACTAAATCTTCGTCCATATTAAATATGGTGCACTATCGCATGCACCTACGCTGCACCTATCATTGCATGAGGCGAGCGCGAGGCGAGCGGGCGCGCACAATAACACGACTTAACAAACAGATTTATAATCGCGCGGCGGTCTAAACAACACGAGTGTCGCATAGGAGGGTTTCGGACGAACTGCGAAAAAGTTTAAATTTAAGTAAAATTATTTTGAACTCTCGCTAATATTGTCGACTATATTAAATATACTTAGATCAGCTTACTGTATTTTCTTTCGTTGGCCGAGTATGGCTAGACTATATGTACCTAATAAGCGCATCGCGAGCCTTACAGCCGCCGAACCTTACATCAAATGCTCCATTGAGTTAGTTGCTCAGCTTATTAGTCTTCTTTTGGGGTGGAAGATTATGAACAGGCTGCAGCTGAAACGATTATTATCGCTACATTATATCAAGCTGCAACCTTTTTAGCATTCCACTGCTGAGCATGGAGCTCTCCCAATATTGAGGAGGCCTCAAGCTCCGATGAACCGAAATCCAAATCTTACAATCTCAATGCATCCAGCATTAAGTTTGTAAGATACGGAATCTAAACCTTCATACAGAATGTACAAAGCTTTAACAAAACGAGACTACTGCAGACATCTAGGTGACGAACAGTAAAACTTTTAGTGAACCAACTGTTAATCTCAATATCTACCTATTTGGTAATTTGACATTAGATTTATCAACCACAAAGTTTACATGTCATACGGTAGATGGCGTTATTGAGCAATATTCATTTCTTCTCCAAAGTGATTCGATGGAGATAATTTCAAATAAAAGCCTTAAGTCTAATAAAAGTAAGTACATAGTGTAAAAAAAATAAAAAATAACATTTCACACGTATAGCCTCACATTAGGGTAGATATACCCTGTGTCGTGGGTGCCATGAACACACATAGAGACAGAAACACAACCACCCAGACCGAGAACAGTTTAAACTCATCATTGAAATTTCTGCTTCGCCCGGATTCTAACCCGGGACAGTTTGATTAGCTGTCCGGCATGGTAAACATTGCGCCACGCGGGTTGTCCCATCGTTGGGTAGGTATACGTATGATGCTGAACATTGTTAATTGGACCAATGATAACTTAACTCATTTTTTGCGTCTCTTTATTGCGTACGCGCTGAGGGCTCATCCACACACGTTGATTGATGGAGATATTAAGGATTCTTTATAAAAATATTATTTATTTCCAAATACAGATAGCACACTGTGTAGAGACCCTGCCTTCTGCTTTAGTTTTCACAATGTTATATGAGTTATGACTTATGACCAAACTGCTGTCCGCAAGTTTTAAACATATAGTTTATTAATTGACCTTACAATTATTTTTCCGTTTAATTCTAAGCACGTGTATGTTTAGAAATTTTATCTCCCAACTACAAGTAGTTGTATAGTGCATCTCTTCTCTGCAGTAGGTTAAAGCTATGTATATAGAATGAGTCTATACATTCTTTGCAGTATAAATTCACCTAATTTACTAAAGATACTATTTTTAACATAGATGAAGCCACGGGAACAGCAGTATCTCTTAACTTTAATAAACGAGGTACATATTTATAAAGAGAATCTGATTGCGCGAGAAAAGCGAAACGTGAGAAAAGTGGATAGTAAGATCAGTACCTACAGTAAGCATTCCTTACTGTTTTAGGTTTGAAGGATTTAGAATAAATACATTAGGTTTCTTCTGAACATATGAACATTGTATTATAAGTGATTTCACTATATGTAAGAATAATCTACCTACTACTTATTCAATGCAAATAAATAATCTTTAATTTTTAATCAATCCAATTTATAAAAGTCTTTATACACGCGGACGACGTCGCGGGCACAGCTAGTCTATACATATAATAAAACTGTAAGCAGGGTCAATTCTGTACATTGCATATAAATTTAAAAAAATACTTCTAGGGGTCTTTTTATAAGTAACAGAAGCTAAAAATATAAGTTTTGAAATTTTTGTCTGTCTGTCTGTCTGTCTGTCTGTCTGTCTGTCTGTCTGTCTGTCTGTCTGTCTGTCTGTCTGTCTGTCTGTCTGTTGTTAGCTTTTCACGCAAAAACTACTAGACGGATTTTGATGAAACTTTTTTTGTTTTATATATATTGGTCCTCGCTAACATTTAGGCTATAGATAATTTTAAAAATCACCCTTTAAGGGTGTGAAATGAGCGATGAAAATTTGTATGGAAAACTTGGATTTTTTCAATAGATTTTCTTGAAATTTGGTATAAATATTTTCTAACCAAAATAAAAGAATAAGTATTTCAGCATTTCCCGAAATTCACCCTGTAAATGTCAATTTTCTTTGAAACTCTTTGAAAATTGAGTGTCGAAACTTGATGTACAGAACATTTTTGTGCAGAGTAATATACTTATAATTTTGTATTTGTAATCTTTACTAACATAGTAAGAATTCTATTTAAGCTTTTTTCAAAACTACCCCTCAATAGCAAATAAAATGGATTCGAAAGTTGGTATCTCAAGCGTACAATAATTAACCTTAACTTAATATTTCATTCTCAAATTCTTTTCCCTTCTTTGAATGATGTGTTTACTGATATATTGTTGAATGAATTTCCGTAACATTAGTGTGTATTTCATATCAATCGGGTGATAAACAAAAAAGTTATGTTCATTTACACAATACGCGACATAAACTTAAAGGCACTTTGGGGAATTTGTATGAAAGTTTCGGTAACAGCCCATTCAAAACCATAAATAAAAGTTTAAATTTAAGTAAAATTATTTTGAACTCTCACTAATATTGTCGACTATATTAAATATACTTAGATCAGCTTACTGTTTTCTTTCGTTGGCCGAGAATGGCTAGACTACAGTTACCTAATAAGTGCATCGCGAGCCTTACCGCCGCCGAACCTTACATCACAGGCTCCATTGAGTTAGTTGCTCAGCTTATTAGTCTTCTTTTGGGGTGGAAGATTATGAACAGGCTGCAGCTGAAACGATTATTATCGCTACATTATATCAAGCTGCAACCTTTTTAGCATTCCACTGCTGAGCATGGAGCTCTCCCAATATTGAGGAGGCCTCGAATCTAGCTCCGATGAACCGAAATCCAAATCTTACAATCTCAATGCATCCAGCATTAAGGTTGTAAGATACGGAATCTAAACCTTCATACAGAATGTACGAAGCCTTAACAAAACGAGACTACTGCAGACATCTAGGTGACGAATAGTTAAACTTTTAGTGAACCAACTGTTAATCTCAATATCTACCTATTTGGTAATTTGACATTCGATTTATCAACCACAAAGTTTACATGTCATACGGTAGATGGCGTTATTGAGCAATATTCATTTCTTCTCCAAAGTGATTCGATGGAGATAATTTCAAATAAAAGCCTTAAGTCTAATAAAAGTAAGTACATAGTGTAAAAAAAATAAAAAATAACATTTCACACGTATAGCCTCACATTAGGGTAGATATACCCTGTGTCGTGGGTGCCATGAACACACATAGAGACAGAAACACAACCACCCAGACCAAGAACAGTTTAAACTCATCATTGAAATTTCTGCTTCGCCCGGATTCTAACCCGGGACAGTTCGATTAGCAGTCCGGCATGGTAATCATTGCGCCACGCGGGTTGTCTCATCGTTGGGTAGGTATACATATGATGCTGAACATTGTTAATTGGACCAATGATAACTTAACTCATTTTTTGCGTCTCTTTATTGCGTACGGGCTGAGGGCTCATCCACACACGTTGATTGATGGAGATATTAAGGATTCTTTAAAGATTCTTTATAATAATATTCTTTATTTCCAAATACAGATAGCACACTGTGTAGAGACCCTGCCTTCTGCTTTAGTTTTCACAATGTTATATGAGTTATGACTTATGACCAAACTGCTGTCCGCAAGTTTTAAACCTATAGTTTATTAATTGACCTTACAATTATTTTTCCGATTGTTTAATCCTAAGCACGTGTATGTTTAGAAATTTTATCTGCCAACTACAAGTAGTTGTATAGTGCACCTCTTTTCTGCAGTAGGTTAAAGCTATGTATATAGAATGAGTCTATACATTCTTTGCAGTATAAATTCACCCAATTTACTAAAGATACTATTTTTAACATAGATGAAGCCACGGGCACAGCAGTATCTCTTAACTTTAATAAACGAGGTACATATTTGTAAAGAGAATCTGATTGCGCGAGAAAAGCGAAACGTGAGAAAAGTGGATAGTAAGATCAGTACAGTAAGCATTCCTTACTGTTTTAGGTTTGAAGGATTTAGAAAAAATACATTAGGTTTCTTCTGAACATATGAACATTGTATTATAAGTGATTTCACTATATGTAAGAATAATCTACCTACTACTTATTCAATGCAAATAAATAATCTTTAATTTTTAATCAATCCATTTTATATATCTTTATACACGCGGACGACGTCGCGGGCACAGCTAGTAATATAATAAAGCTGAAGAGTTTGTTTGTTTGAACGCGCTAATCTCAGTAACTACTGGTTTGTTCGTACTACTGCGGCTTCCTTATGCCCGCCCTACACGTAACTAACGCTGAAGTTTATCGCACCGGCAGTGGCAGTACCAAATTTCATTAGATAAATCGTTCGTTGGCGGTCGTGATCGCTCACAGTTCGGCAGTTCGTCTCGGACCTCGCTTGAAAGAAAGAAAAAAAAATATTTATTTCATGTTAGGAATACAAAATATTCGCTTAATGAACGTCATTTTTTCCCGGTCATCACCTTTAGGTGCCCCTTTTGGCTAGATGTTGAGCTGAGAGAAAAATGGCGGCTGATCATGTGAGACGCTATTATTATTATACTTGTGTTCGGACGTGCGCTTTATACAAATACGTATGCTCCTCGACTTTGCACATAATCAGGCCCAACAATGATGACATGTTTAATGTGTGAACTTCTGCAGAAAACATCACAACTTCACAACCGTTAGACATAGAATTAAAAAAACTATATCCAACCAAAACATTTTCTGGTAAAATGTTGCCAAGATCTATAATGAACACGGCAATAGATTATCCTATAAAAAAATATCTGATCTCATACAGAGCCAAGCTCCTGTATCTATACGCCCTAACACCATCACCATCATAAAGTTGGTAAGTTATAGGATTACCTACCAACTTTATATGTTAGACAAAATGTGTGACTCCGATGTCTCGTTACTAATTGATTATGCCTAGTGCATTATCTTGGCAATATTTTACATGAAAATGATTAAACTTCTTATTGTAAGTTACTGTAAATTGGAGAAAATCTCATATAAACTTCCATCCCCTATTTTATGGGGCTTGAGAACGATTTTGTAAAAAAAATAACCATTAGAAAATAAAATCTTCAAGTATAGGACAGATGGAACTGGTTTTAAAACTTTTTATTTAAATATAGAAACAGTTTTGTGACACAATTGCATAGATGATGCAACAATCATTCTTCTCGAAACACAAAGATGTTAAATTTAATGGATTCTTTTCAAAAAAAATCGATGGAATGTTTTCCGATACGCTATTGTTTAAAAAGAATTCTTCATTCGCGCATCGAATATTCAAGATACAAAAAATTGCAACATAAGCCTGGACACCAGATTTTATTATTAAAAGTAGTTCTGCCCAACATAGTTATAACGGAGCTTATGGCTGCAACCCTTTCTGCATCCAAGTGCTGGGCTCGGGTCGCTCCTCATTAACCACCACGTTGCTCTAATGCGGCTTGGTCGCTAGCCACCGGGCCATTTTTTTCAACCTTTTTTATGTCCCACTGCTGGGCACAGTTCTCCTCTCACAAGTGAGAGGGATTTAGGCCATAGTCCACCACGATGGCCAAGTGCGGATTGGTGGACGGTGCACCGGGCCATACGGGTTTCAAACGTTGCTTATAATACTGTTAATGTTATTCTGATCTGCCAATAGTGCCAATATTCTTTAAAATCAGTTCTGTAAATTTTGTGTATGGCAATAACAGTCATACCTACCATTCATTCATACAACGTTTCGCATTATTACTGGTAGGCTAGGGGTTAGGTAGTAAAAAGATGGGCCCGTTTCAGGGCGCCGTGCGTGGAGGACACTGGTGCGTTCCACTGGAGATCCCGGAGTTCTCCCCAAGCGCAGAGGCAGGCCACCGAGGGTCTTTTAGTGAGGTCAAATCGCACATAACCCGGTATCCTTTCCCAAGGTGCCGGGTACCTTTTGAAGGTTTTCCTCCCGATACCAAAAAAAATTCCCGGGTTCAAATCCTCGGCGCGCACCTCTGACCAAGAAAATTGTGCGCATTAATCGTTGCTCCACGGTGATGGAAAATATCGTGATATTTAATTGATTACGATGTTCTCCATCGTTCTCATTCGATGTGCATGCCTGAGAGAAATTCATAATTTCTCGAAAGCATGACGTTCACCAATCCGCACTTGGCCAGCGTGGTGGACAATGGCCTAAATCCCTCTCTCTTGTGAGAGGAGACCTGTGCCCAGCAGTGGGAAGAAAAAAAGGTTGAAAAATAAAACTGGTAGGCTTAGGTTGATGTTTATAGTAGGTAGGTTTTCGCTTAATATACGCTTACAATGAGACTCCATAGAAAAAATAGAAATAAAATTCACTTAACAGTAGAAAATATTCCAAGTCATAACTTGTGTGTTTGATTAGGCGTATTAATTGGTTTAACGGTAGTGGGCAGTAAAATTTTATTCGAGACTCGCCCAACAATGGGATCAATTAGTGGCTGTAGTTAAATTGTCTTTACGGTTGGTTTTATTTCAACTTTATGCGTCGACGTCAGCCGGGCGGGGCGGTGGAAGAGCAATTTGCTCTGAAATAGATCATTTTAAAAATCAGTTAGGATTTCCTTTATCATAGAGCTTTCTGCGCTCTCGATATTTATGCAAAGTATTACTGAATTTTATTGCGTTCAATATTCAATATATCAATATTACGTAAACTTTATACAAGTTTTTAAATTCATTCATTTCACCTTCACCACAGTCACCAAACCGTTGCACCGTTGTGACGAGAAAGAAGGACATACAAACAAACACACCCCAACATTCATATTACTAAGTATGGATTTGTAGAGTTGAAGTAAGAGATTGCAGAAAACTTCAGAAAATTTAGTAAGAATTTCAGCCTTAAAGCCTAAGCTTGAATAGGCTCAACAAACAGTCGTGAGGGTCATGATACACAAATTAAGTTGCGAACACGCAATGAGCTGTCCCTGCGACGAGCGAGGGTAACCGCACTGTGCAATATTAGAAAATCATTTGAATAACTTTAGCTTGCGTGATATTCTGCAGACTGCCTGCATTTTTTGCCGAAGTTACTCAATCAATTTAATGAATTTTTATTCGTATTAAGTTTAATGTTATGATTAAGATGATTGTGGTTATCTTAATTGTGAAGAAACCACTGGCGGAGTACGATTTAATATTATTGAGCTGCTCTGTCCCTTGCATTTATCCATCCATCTGTCTATCCATCCATACATCAGTATTCATTTATGTTCTTACGTCCTTTTTGTATTTTTTGGCATATGTTGGAAATTGCAACATGTTTCTCTTTGTTTTAGAATTTGCAATATATTTCATTAAAGAGTAAATCGATGAACTCTTAATTTACCACTGTAATATGTATGGTACAAGTTTTAATCATGTTTCTTAAAATCTTTGTTTTTAATGGGATAAAGATTTTGCGATGTCCGTACACTCTGATGAACGTATTGGGCACCCTACACGATGCTTGTCCGCAAACAAACTATGTTGACCGAACAGATTGCTAGATTAGATTCATAGCTTCATACAAGCTGTGAATGTGTTTCATTACGATACATTCTTTTCTTGACTAGTATTAATACGTTTAAGGGTCGATTTTCAATACCCGGATAAAAATATTCGTTGAATAAATGTAAGAACTTTCAACGTTAAGACATACGAAAAGGATAACGATACTTTATCTGACTGACTTTATCTCCAGAATTGCAAAATCGGGTCTCAGAACATGTTTAATACTCTTTTCCAGCTACATATTAGGTGCGTTAATTCCTATTTTTACAAAAAAAACGAGATAACTTCATGTTGTTATTACTTCGTAATGAATTATCTATGCACTATTTTTAAGCTGATGTGCAATATTTAGCGCGAAATGTTGTTTCGAGTTAAGAGTTCCACTTCTTAAAAATAGGTGAATAAGCATTAAGCCTTATTGATCTTTACAATTTTCCTTTTTTTCCAGCTTATGCTACCATTTTTGTGTCATCCTTACATACGACAGTAGAGTAGTCATAAACTTCAAATTATCCAAAAATAGTTGGTCATCCACATTTCCGGAGATAGGAATTAGTTGGTCACTAATCCAAGTAATCTCGGTTCACTTTTAAGAGCGTATATAATTGTGGTGCTACTCCAGAAGCTAAATAAAATGTACTACTGTAATGATTTGTCGATATTTGATATGCATTTTGAAATTACCAATAGTTTTTTTTCAATATGGCATCGCACTGCCCTATGTCGAACAAAACGCCATAAACTTTATCCGATTCAACTCAAAAATACACTAAGAAAATGAAAATAAAACCACAGCATAATATTTCTTTTCCGACTTCCCACCAAATCTCTTGTAATAATTTAATGTAATAAAAAGTATTTAATATGTAATTATCTGTGGCAGTATAGTTTGAATGTTTTGATGTTAGCGTCATAAATGTGATGACGCGCATTTTAAGCATTCGGCGTTGTTTGATTTCATCACAGTACGTACAATTCGGGTAACTTTGATTTTTTTTTACATTATTTTTATTATTATAACTGATTTCAATTTATGATACCTTTATTTTATTAAATGAATAGTGTCCTTATGAGTTCGTTTTTTTTTCTAATTTTCTAATTTCTTTCGAATTTTAATTGATCATGAATTTTGGGTAACTTTGAATAAATTTTTTTAGAATGTAAAAACCTTAATATTTTAAGGTTTAGTTAAAATAAAAAGGATTTTATAAAGAAGGACATTAAATTTAAAAACCTAATCTATAAAAATGACATCTACACTGACGTACAAAAGTAACAAATAGCTTGGTTTTGCCATATGAATCAAAGTGGTACTACTAGTTTACGATTCCGAATCAGAGCTCAAAAACTTCCAGCAACTTCACCACGGAAAAGGCGGGAATTTTCAGAATTATGGCATTAAAAGTTTATTTTTTTAATTTTCATTTGGTTATAAATAACATAATAAATAACATTTTGGCAATCCATTATATACAGTTATTATATTGATACATCAAAAAGTTTCGATGTAATAAATTGTTAAATCTTTTTTCCAACTTTGTTCAAAGTTAAACGTCAATTCAAAGTTACCCAAAATGACTGTAGGACCTATTGTCTTAGGCTGAAATGGGTGTTTCAATGGTGGTACTTCGAGTGTCAAACTAGTTTGAAATTTAAAATATCCTATTTGTGTTGTTTCAGCAATGGTCTGTGCTTTAAGTGTAGATCAGCCTCAAGGACTTCCGGCCGAATCACCAGGCGTAGCCAATTCTTTTGAGGCGTTTTCGCGATTCCCTGATTTATCTCAGCAGGTACCTACAAATACTTAAATCTTCTTTTTTAACCGACTTACAAAAAAGGAGGAGCTGTTCAATTGGACTCTAATTGGACTCCATTACTGAAATAACACAAATAGGAAATAATAATAATTGTACCTACGTTATGTGGTAAATATAGATCATATCTACATATTGATGAGTTGAAAATGTTAGTTGACTATTAAATTGTAGAAGAATACACATTTTTTTGCTTTTTAGTGCATATTAATTTGTTTTGGAGTAGTTTTCATTTAAAGTCAATTTTTATTGTTAAATATGCTGTAGTTTTTTCCGCTCGTTTTTTCTCCTAGTCCATATAAGCCCTAGCGCACCCAAAGCGGATGATGGTCAGACGATGGCCATACAACAATGACAAACATCAAGTTTATACTATCACTTAGGATATAGGAATTTCAATCTTCTATTCTATTCTATTCTAAATAAACTGATGGAATTACTTTATGTTAATAGACAGTATGAAAGAGGGTTTCGATCCCGGTGCCCTCTTATGAAGTAAATCTTCAATCTTCATGGCCAAAAGTAACTCATTAAAAACCATTTAAAAACTATATATTAAGGGTATCTGACGCCCACTAACCAGCACTTTGCTCTAGCACTTCACTCTTGCGAAAGAATGTTCTGACCACTTTTAATTTTTTGTAAGATATTCGCAACTATTAATTCAAGAAAATTAAACGGATTTAAACGGATTCCCAGTTTTAAGTTAGGGTAAATTCCCACTGTAAGAGCAGCGGCGCGCAGCGGCTTTTTGAGGCAAAATATTACAAATAATTTTGAATCTTATTTCTGTGATACATAGTTCATAGTTGTATGCAAAGGAGGGGCAGCGCGGCGCCGCAAGGCTGCACGAACCTTCTAGCGACTAGTCAAAAAGGTTGCCACTTGCTCTTACGGCCGCTGCCGTCGCTGCTTTTTCAGTGGGAATTGACCCTTAGTATTAAAATATCCTTGCCAAAAGGAGCACAGACAGTCCTCCAACGACGTTGAATGGAATCTGCATTTTATAATATATTCGTATATGATTAGGTACTTTGAAATTCCAGAATCAGCGAGCCTTCACTTGGGCGGACTTGGGCCAGTGTGATGGCACTAATGGAGGTCCACTCTGCATCGTGGTGGATAACAACGTGTACAACGTTACTGACTTTGTTGACAGTGTAGGTTTTTTGCAAATATTTTTTTTATAAAAAATATACCTAAGTTACTGACGATAAATTGATTCAGTCGAAGCCCAAACAGCCTATCCTTAGGATATTGCGGATGTACTCTAATAGAGAGATTCCATAGAGAGCCGCACGATGACCTTTAATACTGTAAGACCAGCCATACTTACATCTCGAGTGTTAGAGCAATAGGGAATACGCATAAATTTTATGCTATTTTATCCTATAACTTAATAAGGAAAAAATATATGACAACTATATATTTAAAGGCAGATTTTAACGGTTAAATTTGCGAAACACTTGTGTTTCCCATAGTTTTTGGTACTGCGAATGCTGCGTTTTCGGACGGTGACATCATATCTGTCGCTACGTTAGTACCTATGGGCCGTTTTCAACGCTACGTGGTGAGGTTAACTTTGACTCGTATTTTTGTCCTTCGGGTGCTACAATCGATGCGCTTTAAGAACACTTAATCCCTATGCCAAATAGGATCGATTGTTACAATAAAAATATATCATGAAAGTTCCCAATTGCAAATGACTTCAGGCAATACTTGCTGCAAAGCGGGCAAAGCTTGCTTGTCTGTCTACGGACTGTAGCAACCACTTCACACCACGTAGTTTTCGGGAACGTTCTATTAAAATTAACAAATTTTAATTAAGAAACTAAACTGTGTCTCCAATTTACTTCTACCGCATCTTTTTATTAAAACTAAAAATATTTTTTCTCTGGTGAAATGGGTCCCTTGGTTATTTTTTAACTATTCAAATTCTGCGGCCTTCAAACATATTACCTCTGAAGTTTTGTTGAACACACTTTTTTGTTTTAGGATGAAAAGGGGTTGAAATGAAATGAAATGAAATGAAAATATTTTATTTGCACAAATATGGGTGAAAAAGGTTTTACAAAATATTTAGAACTCCATATTTACCCCTTAGGGTGTACAAATTTTATTATATTAAATAAAATAATTATTTTAATGACTTAACATAATGTAAACATAAATTCTTAAAATGACTATTACAGAAGGGTACATAAGAAACATTAAAGTAATTTTAAATTTTACAGTTTTAATTAATTAGACTTAAACCCAATTTTGTGCTTTTTATAATAATTTATTTTATTTGAACCATACGGGGTTCGCCGTCATCAGCTTTGGGCACCCACCAGGATGGGTTTTGTACACTGAGAGGAAAAAAAGCTGGCGAAAAAAAAACCTCCCAGGTTTTTATGCCGCGGACAAAATTATTTATTAATCATTTTATTTTCTTTATGTTATTTTAGTTTCTTATATTTTATTAATTTATTTATTTATCGTTAATAAACTCAGTGACCGAATAGTACGCTTTTTTAATTAGATGTGTTTTGAGTTCCCTTTTAAATTCGTTATAACTTTTGGTTTTAAGAAAGTCTGGTAAATTATTATATATTTTTGGTCCCATACAAAAGACGCTATTGTGATATTGTTTAGTTTTAGAGGCTATTGCGCATAGTTTATTTTTATGTCTTTTTGAGTTTAACTTGTTGTATTTAGAAATGTCGTTTTTGACCATTACACATATTTCATAGATATATAACGAAGGGAGCGTCAATATATATAAACTTTGGTAGTGTGGCTTGCATGTGTCTGTCTGTCGTAGTTGACACATTGACCGAATACATTTTTTTTGCGCTTTAAAAACTGTTTCAATACCCGTTGCATTACCCCAAAATACAAGACCATACCTAAGAGTTGCACCAACATACGCATGATACGCGCTTAATACCGCTGATTTATTTACTATTTTTGACAATTTGTAAAGAGCGAAAGAGAATTTATTAAGTTTTTTACATACATGTTCCATGTGTAGTTTCCATGTGAGCTTATTATCAATATACAAGCCTAAAAATTTTATATTTTCTGTTTCACATATGGTTTTACCTCTATAATTAATATTTACAGATCTCCCATAAGATATACGATTTTTAAATGTCATTATATTTGTCTTTTCAAGGTTTATTTTAAGATTATTGTTATTCAACCAATCTACTAATAATTCAAGGGCATTATTTATATTCGTTTCATATGTACCTGGATTATCATTTGGAAATATAACTGTACTATCGTCAGCAAAGAGAACCATTGGTTGCTCAATGACTTTTGGAAAATCATTAATATATATTAAAAAAAGCAACGGACCGAGGATACTTCCTTGAGGTACCCCGTATACTACTTCCCTGGGTTGAGATAAGTACTTTTCCTCCGTTTTTGTTTCATTGTCAACTCGTTTAATTTCAGTTATTTGTTTTCTGTTACTTAAATAAGATTTTATCCATTGTGAAGCATTATCTCTAACGCCGTACTTCTCTAATTTGTCTATTAATAGCGCATGATCTACAAAGTCAAATGCCCTAGTCATATCCATATACAGAGCTGAGATTTGTTTTTTCTTATCTAACGTAGACATGACCTGTTCCAAAAAATTATATATAGCTAAATTAATAGATTAATTTTTGCGAAAACCTACTTGTTCGTCAGCTAGAATTGAAAAATTTTCGATATATGAATATAAGTTATTATAGAGAACTTTCTCAAATACTTTAGAAAAAATTGGTACAAGTGCTATAGGTCTATATGACGCCATATCTTGTTCATTTTGCTTTTTAAGAACTGGTTTAATTATAGTTACTTTTAATCTATCAGGAAATATACCAGTCTCAATACTCAAATTAATAATATAGGTCAATACGGGTGCAATTATATTAGATACCTGTTTTACTATTTTTGTGCATATCTCATCGTAACCTGTGCTATTTGTGTTTTTTAGACCCTTTATTACTTTAATTATTTCGTCGCTTGTTGTAGGCCGAAGGAAAAAAGAGTTAGAATATTTATAGTTAATATTATATTTGTTTGTTCGAATATTACTGTCACTCAGTTCTTCAACTTGTTTTAAAAAGAAATTATTAAACTCCTTTGCGATGTTTTCTGGATCTGTTTCGATGTAGTTGCCTATTATTAGGTTCTTTGATCCCTGGCCAAACAATTCATCTTCTATTCACTAGTAGATGAATAGTTAAGTAGAAATAGTATCACTTTATCAAGCTGTATTAAAACTATTGTATGTTCTAGCACGCAGGCGGTCCGTCGCACTTGATGGAGTGCGGCGGTCGCGACGCCGGAGATGCCATGCGAGCCACCGCCATGCCGGCTTATGCCTTCGAAGTCATGAAGAGATTTCGCGTAGGATATATTGTGAGTTTGTCAGTCACAATTAATTAAAAATATTTACCTTCCATATCGTTAAAAAGTGTACCTAATGTGCAAGGCATGATAACCCTTTTTGTATCCGTGGACACTTTTTTTTCATACTCTGGTACGCTATTCTACGAATAGTGGCGATACGAGTAAGTTGCTATTGTCTTTTTTTTTCAAAACCACACATAAAGCTTGACAAGGTTTTTTTAGTGAAATGTTTTCTGCTGGTCCCGGTTGTAGGCTTTAACAAGGTTTAATAACAAACACGGACAAGCTTGATCCGTGACTGAACTTGACTACTTAACTTGCCGAATCACAGAAACTATGAAGTTTGCCAGTAGCGGTTTAAAACTATTATTATTATAACTAGCGACCATAAAGTCGCTTATAGTATGTAATACTCGGAATAAAATAAAATATTTAGATCTGTATGGGTTTATAAGCTGAAGAAAAGAGCAGGTCAAAAAACCTACAGCCCTGTTTTAAATGAAATAAAGCTTTATTTTTAATTAATTTAAGATTTTTTTAGATTTAATTTATGTACACACAAATGGTCACAAGTAGAATGAACAAATAATGTTTGTACAAGGGTACTACTTATTCCACACTGAAATATCTTCCAGTAGGCCCGTCCCAGGATAATAGATCTGGTAAAGCGAATTTAGTGCGTACCAATAATTAATATATTAATAAAAGTGATACAGAAATTAGATACATATAGATATAAATACAGTAATAATAATACATAGGAATAACTAATAATTTTATTTGTTTTCAGGTGCCAAGTGACAGTGACAGTGGCTCAAAATGTTAAGCACCTTATTAAATTTAAGTATTATATGCCTCTTTTTGGTAAAACCTGTAAAGTTAAAAATAAATGTTCTGAATAATAAATTGAAGAGGATCTTTCATTT
Organism: Pyrgus malvae; assembly: GCA_911387765.1. Classification (NCBI taxonomy): domain Eukaryota; kingdom Metazoa; phylum Arthropoda; class Insecta; order Lepidoptera; family Hesperiidae; genus Pyrgus; species Pyrgus malvae. Next base: position 23,524,524 of record OU426963.1, on the reverse strand, counting down.
TATTGAAATAAGATAAGTAGGTAGTAAATATTCTCCAATTCCTTAACCATTGATGGCGTTAAATATAAGGTAAACCATTTTTCACATAGCAAACCTATCATCATCTTAACTATTTTATAATAGAAATTGAATTTTGCAAAGTTACCTATAACTTTATTGCAATACGTCAACGCGAATTATTTCATAATAGTTGTAGTTAAATGTTATTACCAACTAACACTAACTTTCAATGTTTCCCTAGCATAGTCACCAGCTTAATACTACAACACATTTTAGATATTAATTTTCACTGTAAACTTGTGGAACCTGAGCTTAACAATATTGATCATAATTACTAGTTGAAATGTAGAGTAGAAGTAGCATAACACTGAGAAAGTTGGGAATGAATTTTAGTTTTCAAACCAATTAAATTCGTTTTTGACATATCTATTTATTTAATAAAATTTTAATTATCCTACGTATGTAATAAAACTAATAAACATTGACTATTATAAATTTTTCGTTGTACCAAACTCGCTAATTAAAATCTCTAAATGTCTGCCTCTCTCCAAAATGCAATGCCTTACCAAGGCGCACTTGTTACTCAAATTTATTGTTAACATTTGCAAAGCATTAAATAAAGAAATAAAGAAAATGTTAAGTCGAAGATTAAAAATATGTAATGCGATGTTTCTAAACTGCTAAGTGTATGTGTTTGTTGCATCAAACGATTAGATGTAGTCGGTGTTTTGTGTCACTACCTGTACACAATTTATTATTTCCTACACGTGTCACCTGATTAAGACAGTGAAACTTAAGTAGGAAATAAGAAAATTCGGAAAAGTATTAGGTATATTAGAAATTATGGCTAGGACCCACATACAACAGCCTTCAACAAAAGTCCATAATACTCGACCGCACAGTTTTTAAACTACATTTACCAATGAAACGCGATCGTTTCGCGATAACATTAGGTAAAAAACGTAAGTACCTCTTCAAAAAATTAATTGATGACGTGAAACAGATTTAGCAAAGATTACAAATGTTTTTAGATAGGCACGTAGGTATTCAAGATAAGATTAGAATTGTGTTTGAGTCGGTTCCGCGTGAAGCCAGCGGAATGTGTGTAATCATGTATTATCTTTAATGAGCCTCGTCATTTTGCCAAAAAAATTGCTTATAGGAATACTATGCCCGTCTTGTGGTCCGAACTACAAAGAATTTTTATGGAAATAGTTAACCAGCGCGCATGGCCCGGCGGTTAGCGTAGAACGCATACGATCTATGCAACTAAGCAAATCGGGCGCGGTCGGGTGTGAGATGGGTGACCGCTAGTGTCCCCGCTGTCAGTCCCGGTTTTTGTCGATGGATAACCAACCCGCATTGGAGCAGATCTCTACAGCTCTAGAATATGTTATACGAGTAGCTCAGCAAATCGTGCGCGGTTAAAATTAACAAGGTAGGTACATCACTTTGGGTAATAACTTCATACGCATTTACGTTAAGTTAAACACGTTAAGCCTACAGCCCTGGTTCCTATCCATACCAATCACATATAAGTACATAACAATCTTCGTGCCTTACAGAAGGCCGCGTACTTCATCCAATTAGAATTAGCTCTAGGCTTCCAGGGGAAAGATTCGAATCAGGAGTATTCTTTAGTTTAATTTTAATTTGAGACTGTTTTGCTACCATCACATGGGCGTAACGTGATTCCTTGATTGTAAACTTAATCAAATAATTTGCACGCTGTATCACGGCATAATGTACTTTTAAACAACAAATTACCACATTTATGCAAATAAATCATTTCATTTCATTATTTTCCCGTAAAAGTTTTTGTAACATGCTCATGTACATACTGATAAGTGACTGGCTATAGCAAAATGGCGAATGCACAAGATTCAACTACGGTGTAGAGTTTGCGAAGTTAGTGCTGTAGAGTTAAAACTCGCAGAGTTAGAAACTTTGCTCTGCATGATATCTGATAACTTTTTGACGATGTCATAGGGTCTTGGCAATATTTTGTATGAAAATATTTTTGATTGAAACGATGATGTTGAAATAAAATTTAAATTTCTTGGTAACAGTAAGTAAATGTTAATCGTATCAGCCATAGGTGCATTTTGACTTACTGAATTTTCCTGGTAAGTTTAATTAAGATAACATACAAGTTCAGTACGAGTAATAATGAAATGAAATGAAATGAGTTTTTTATTCACTTTTGAAAATACGGACTTCTCGACGGATATCTCAATTTATTCGTAAATATTGAGATATTATAGACTTGATGTAGATAAATTCTAAACTTATCTCTTATCACTAGCACATATAATATGACATTATAATATAGCGTAGCGTTGGTATGGCACTCAGACATGTAAGTATGTATGTTGAAATATATACATAAAACAAAATAAAATCGAAAAGTAAAGAGATCAGTTACGTACCTAAACAAAAATAAATGTACCGTACAGTCTATATCTATAGGTACTTTCACTTTTCAAATCGGAGGTCGGTACCACAGCGTTATTTATTGCGGTGCAACTCAGAAGACTAATGGTCGCCTTATATAAATTTGACGAACAAGTGCAAAGTTCCTCCAAAATACTAAATCTGGCGATTCAAGACAAAAATAAAAGCTCCACATAGTAAAAACAAGTTTTAAAACATATTTAATTGGTAACCACACCGTTCAATTCAATTCAATTCAATTCAATTTATTTGCAATTTATTTTACAAGTATCGGTTGAGTACATGACATGTGTATTCAAAGCCGTAGCTAAGGGTTCTGAGCTCCTCTGGCAAGACTTTAATTTTGAGGAAGTTAAAATTAAAGTCTTGCCAGGGGATTGGCAATTTTATTGCTATAGTTTTATACCGCCATCTAGCGACACGGCCAAGGACTACGTCAATCTTGTGTAGTTCAACCAATGATCGACGAGTACATCGACCAATGGGATATAAGCTAACAGACCAATGAGGGACGTTCCCGCCAAGACGGAGACGAAATGGCGGGCTTGAAGGGGTGTTCTGGTATAACATTTCGGAGGACTGAAGAAGTCAGACGGTAGATTATTAATTTATATCATTGCCTTAGTAAAGTGTATTTTCACAGTGTTCTGGTTATAGCTATAGATTGAGTTAATAATTGATAGAAGCAATTAAGCAACGGAGCATAATAAAGAGAAGTTGATAGCCGTATGTAGCTCATAATTCTGTAATCCGATCCTAAAGATTTCAATGAGATTAGACTTCTGTCACGTAGTGATAACAACTAAACAAGTAGATCATCTCACTTTCTTTAGATACCTACTTGTATAAGTTTTCTCAAGAATTCCATAACCCAATTCCTCGTTGAGTTATGTAATAAATCTTAGGTAATAAAAAGGATCAATGGTTTTCAAAATCGCACGTACAGGGTTCCATCGAATATTTAATCCCTACTAATATTATAAATTCGAAAGTAACTTTGTCTGTCTGTTTAAAAAGGGACAGGTCTGCTTGTGATCTTGTAGGAATATAATTTCGTTTTAGCATCTGATAGTAACCGAATCTCTAGAGTTAATTCAGGGACTGCTACACGCACTTTTATTTTGAAAAGCGATTGGTTTGGGTTTCTTTGGCACTAAATTGAGACAACAAAGAAAGTAGAGATACTCAGGAGAAAGTATGTTAACGTTGCAACATCCCACTTTTATAGGATAAATGCATTGAGTTATATTACTACGTATAGAGACGACATTCTGAACAAAATCAGTGCGCTCATCATGCATTGCGAAATGTGTAATGAACCAAATAACCAGACAAATGTGCCAACCAATAAAGACCTCTGTCAATTGGTAATAAGGTACAATACGCAAGAAGGCTTATTTGACGTTACACTTTACATTCCAAAGCGTTGAACAGCCTCAGACGTCCGACACTGACTGAGCGCGTTGATGCTGATTGGCTCTAACACGTGTAACAAGAAATCTAGTAGAGACGTCCACTCTATACGTAGTAATAATAACTCAGTGGATAAATGTACATATTTGTACAAAATACATCGACTAAAGTATGTAGTTTCCCGTCAATATTTTATAAAAAAAAATCTCCACCAACCCGCATTGGAGCAGCGTGGTGGAGTAAGCTCCAGGCCTCCCTAATAATGGGGAGAGACCCGTGCCCAGCAGCAGCAGTGGGATGTAAAAAGGGTTGCAGCCATTTTATAAAATAAGAAGAGCTAACTATATCTGATCGCCATGAAATCACTTGACATCGAGTGACATCGACACTTAATCCGGTCCTTCATCCTCTGAATCTAATGGCTTCCTACTGTATTCTTTAAGTCATTCCACCTGATGTGAGGATCGCCTGTACTCTTTCACAGTCCACGAAAAAACCAAAGACAAATCATAATTTTTAGTTACTCCAAACCAATTATATTTTAATGTATATAGTGATGACGTATGATACATTTGGGCGTTATCAATCGGTATCAGTATCGGTATCGGTCGATCGTGGAGTGCGGTTCATTGTAGCCTCAGCCAGATCTGTGGAGGACGTCGAACGAGATAAAGTGAGTAATCTGCATGTTTGTTTGGATATACTTTTTGGGAACTTCAGTTTTTTCAGCTGTGACAAAAAAAATGAAAAGGAAGACGTTTCGAGGCCGTTTTTGGTATTTGTATTATAAACTGTATTATAAAGTGCATAAGTGTATACAAATCTGGTTTTAGGGTGCGGTCGTTTACGTACATATGTAGGAGAAAGCTCTAAAATGGTATAAATGCATTTTAAAGCCTCCTTAGAACCGTGTATTATTTAAATAGCTTAAAACTAGGTATTAGGGACTATTTGTTTATGAGTTTTAAGACAACGCGAGAAAAAAACATTATTTTATAGCTTTTCTGTTTGTTTTCTCTTCCATATACCTACCTTAGGCATAGGCTAAGTACATGCAGGAGAGAAACTAAAAAAGAGTTAATTAGGTTTATCTTTCAATAAATGAATGCAGATTTCTTTACACAATTTGGCAAACGGTATAGATGTGTAATACTGACAATTAATTAAGTTTTTAACAAAAAATATAACCGACTTCAAACGGTAAAAAAAAAATTCAGTACCTACTTTTTCTTGCTGTCGCTGTTGCGGGTAATGACTGTTAAAACTATTTTGAGTCTGTTCCCATTCAGTTACCATTGATGAGTTATACCTTTAATCATCAGCTTAGCAACATGAGGTGATAATTACCGAATATGAATATTTGTATCATGTTAAAAAATATGACTAAAACAATGTGTGTGCTTATAAAGTTTCAGTGTTTCCCTCGATTACCCTAGCATCTCATCATCAGATTTTAACATGGTGACACCTTAGGAGTATAAGTTTTTGAACAAAAAAAGATATATTGAAAGAATTTGCCCTCCTAACCGTCGCAGTACCTTTCATCATCAGCTCAGCAACATGAGATGATGATTAACATGCACAAATATCTCTTATGCTACAGAAAGTATAAGAAAATTAATGTGCGTGCCTATAAAATTTAAGTGTTCCCCTCGATTTCTCTTGGATAACATCATCAGATCCTGACTTGGTACCTTGGGAGTAAGCATACGAACAAAAAAAGAATTTTAATAATCGGTCCACAAACGGCGGAGTAATCGGTGAACATACATAAAAAATACATACAGCCGAATCTATATTCGTCTGTATGTAAACTGGTACTGTGTACCTCCTCCTTTTGAACGTCGGTAAAAATAGACAAAAATTGATTAAAGATTGAAAATTGCATATCTCATGAATCATGGATATATTCATGAGATTATTAAATAAGGTTTAAATAAATAATTAGTCGGTAATTTATAAAAATGTTAAAAAAACTTATAACTTTAACACACCAGGTTATTTAAATAGATTTCACGAGTTTTGTATTTGAAATAGAATTCGAATTACTTTTCGACTTCATATTTTGCCTAAATTCTTAATCAGTGTTAGTACTTATTCGATATCAAAATAACATTCTGCTATCAAAGATTTGCAATTTGTAATCGGTATTATCTTGATCTCATTGTTCCCGACACAAATTCGTATGATAGATATTGGCATAATCATAGACATAGAATTTCGCTTCGCTCAAGGACATGATAGAGAAGAGCAGTATATTGAAAAAAAAATGTAGCTATGTTAGTTTCACTTACAGCTTATCATGGCTTTTTATGCTCTACACTGCGCTATGGAGTTATCTTTTGAGGGAACTCTGTAATGCGTGAAGATATATTTAAAGCTCAAAAAAATGTATACGTTCCATTGTAAAAATATCTAGCGTAGAATCCTGTAAACCATACTTTAAAACTTTTAAGTTGTTAACTTTTCCTGCGCTGTATATATTGGAAGTTGCTATGTTCGTAAAATCTAACCCATCATTATTTAGTGAACACATAAACAGCAAAAGACATAAGCACAAACTGTGCACGTCAAAATCGAAGACTGCTCTTTTAAAAAAAAGTATATTCGGAATGGCAGTCAAAATTTATAATAAGGTTCCACTAGCATTTCAAAACCAAATCAATATAAATACATTTAAAAAGGAATTTAAAGACTATTTAATAGACAAATGCTATTATTCTATTGATGAGTACTTACGTGAAACTTAGCTAATGAAATGAGTATGTTTATATAGTTTCTAATTCAGTTTCTAATTGACATTATTTTAAAAAGTTGACTATATAAAGAATCTAATTTAATAATTAATTGATGTAAATGCAATATTTTTCTTTAAGATTGACATTATTAAATTAAATTTTAAGTAAATTTATTGTGATTGAAATAGTGATTTTTGTATTTGCATGTATAAATTCATTAATATCTAATAAGTAGAAAAATAATCAAATGTTCTCTATAAATTTGCATACCCTTTTGGGTTAGGATAAGAGTGCTGTATTCACTACTTGTAACAACTGTTTAACCTTATCTTGCAAATAAATGAAATTGAAATTGAAATTGAAAACAAAAATGATATAATAAGTATAGTTATGTTACAGTTGCTCCAAAATACAGTTAACAATCAAAGCGTCAACGTCACGCTGTTTTGACTTGTGTCCAGCACTACTTCAAAAGCCTTCTTTTTTACGTTTGGCTATTATTGTGTAATCATAAACTTATAAGTTTTGAGCTATGTATACATAAGCATGTGTATGAGTATTGTTTTATAGTTAGTATAGCAATTTATTTACTCTAACTATAAAACAATACTGTAAAAAAATTGTGCCTAATAGCAGTTACATAATATATATCATTCGATTAGATTTCCCTACTTACCAAATACTTATCATTTTGCACGTTTATTTTCCTTTGATAACAGATAAACAACAATGTGTAATTATGAATGATAAAGCATTGATTTGCAGTATATAGTGAGTTCAAAGATCTTTGAAATTTTATTCAATAGGTATACTTATATCAAAAATCCAACTCTGTTGGGCAGCGTTCGGGAAATTAAAAAGTGTCTTCTCGTCCACGAATAATACGAATATATTAATATGAAACTCTGTAAATTTTCTGTTTAATTTCTAGCACTGGTTCCATCTCTATTACATAGGGTAAACCTCCAAAAAGTCGTCAGCGTACTAGTACTCTACATTACTTAGAAAAAAGGCCAAAAAAAACACTGTCGACGACGCTTACACTACGGCATGCATACACTTATAATACAAGTACTCGTATATTGTAAGTCTATGACGGCATGTTAACTATACTACCAGAGCTAATCAAAAAAGTAAATAAGATACTTTTTATCTTAAAAAACCTATACCTGGTCTACCAATTACAAAATTCATACATCATTACACAGGCGAGGCGACTTTCACTTGTCAGTCAACTTTTAGACTAAGATTTTACTGACAAATTGATTAGATACAGTTCGGCGTACTATTCCAACTCATATATAGTTATATAATAGTTTATGTATAGCATTTACTTTTGTATAGTGTTATTGTATTTTAAATTCTTTTATGTATTCGTTTATAATATTGTCAAGTGTGTTAGCTTATATGGGCTAAATAGCCTGAAATAAATAAATAAAAAAAATATTTTTTCAGCAATGGGCGAAGTGACTCGTTACACGCTGGCTGAGGTGGCGACGCGAAACGGCAAGAATGGCGCCCCCGTCTGGATGGTGTACAAGGACTCCGTGTACGATGTCACCAAGTATATCCCTGAGGTGAGTGACATTTATTTTTTTAAAGCGAGGGTGTCCATAAGACGCGAAGCGTCACTGTTCGCCATATTACAAAACACGACCAGCACGACTTACAAGAGAGTGCTTCGAAACCGAATCAATGAAATTCGGATAAACTTAGCAATATAAGGTTGAAATTTTGGAAATACATTATTATCAACATTCAATTTCCTCTATTTGTATGCTAAACTAACTCTGGCGTTTTTTCAACTTCCGAAGCGCGTCGCACCAATTTATAGCGTATAGTAAGCCAATAATATATAGTACAGCACAATGTGAACGTGTCCATAACAATGTACGGTGCGAGTTAAGGATCGGCCACAGCCAGGGTGAAATCAGCAAGTCGAGACATCACTTATATAATATTTTAATAAACCCAATGTTAGGAATTTACATAATTAGCCTAACTTAACATACTTTTCTATATAATTATTTAATCTAGCCTACATCTAAGGTGGGTGAGACCCGTCCAAAGTTAGGTACGGGAATGCACGTTCGTGGGAACTATGCGCGACAGCTGCACAGCCTCAGATGTCGCCAACGTCAGCACTTTAACTTTTCTATATTCACTGAGTCACTTTGTCCGTACGTAACATGCGCGATATTGTTGTGCTATGAGCTATATATATGCTATTATATTATAGCGTAGTCTTAAAGCTGCTGAAGTATGCAGGCAACGCTGTGCAAAGAGCGCTATTTGACGTGCGTTCGTTATGTCAAGCCATCAATTTGTCGATTTTGACAAACACATAATAGCAGGCTTCACTCAAGTATCGTCTATGAATTCGTTTAGATGACCCTATGCGTTGGCGAGCACTATGAGACCTGATAGTATTGTTTATGAATACTCGTATGGGTGTAAGACAATGATACAAATTCAGTGATCAATTCAGAGCAGGAAACTGGAATTGAAGAAGCTCTTTATTCAAATTACTGCCTCGCTGGGAATCGAACCCTTTGAATGGTAGTTCGGCATGGTAACGATTGCACCATACGGGTCGTAAGAATCGTAATTATATGATGCAAAGATTTTGTATATGATGGTCATTGGTTCGATTCCAAGCAAAATAAATGATGTGATAAATGTTTTTTCAAACTATCTAGGTGTTTGTACCTTTACCTTCGTGAGTCCTTGGTACCCATGATACAGGGAATCCTGGTAGGTATACTATGACTATGAATAATTAAAAAAAATATTATTTACATATTCCTGGCTCGTTCAGCTTAGGTACTAAGAAAATTTCATATTTGTGTACCCATTCTCATTTTACTTGAGGTGAATAAAACATCTTGTCTGCCAGCTTGTCGATCGAATACTCAAACTCTCCGCTAAGACAGCATGACAGCGCAAATAATTCTTGTAGTATCAATGATCATCAACTTTTCCGTTGACATGTTACAAAACAAAACATCTGTGTAAATTATACTGTCATGATACTTACAAAGTAAATAAAAAAGTTAACATAATTATTTTATTAAGACGTTAATTTACACGATGATGATACAGAGCTCCTGAGTAAATAATTTCAATTTTCAGCATCCAGCAGGCGACGTGATCACGCCAGAGGCTGGGAAAGATGTCACAAGAGAGTTCGACGAATCTGGCCACTCCGCCGATGCGAGGTTTATTCTACAGAAGTACAAAATCGGCGAAATTGTTGAGGTATGGTTTTTTATTACAGTTACAAGAAAATCCTAAGTATTCATAAGTATATTGCCTGAGGACGTATGCAGTAACACTGCTACTACGAAGGCTGATGATCGTTTCATATAAGTTTGGCCATATAATGCGCCCTTCCACCGAAACTTCAACGCAGATTATTACGCAGGGTGCTGGATTATTTAATCTAATTATATCTAATCAAAGTTTTTTTTATGTAAATGAAGAAGATTGCTATAATTAAAAAAACTAAACTCAGAATATTTGCTTATACGTTAATCTTTGCACAGTTTTCAGCCATTTCTGATACTTCCGTTGTCTCTAGAGCTTATTGGACATTTTTTTCATTATTGGGAAAGGCCTGAAGATTACCCACCACGCTACTGTGGGTGTAACTAATTTTTTTTACTGTCCCTAAATTTCCCTAAATCTTACTACTACGAACACTTACCCTACCTACGGTATTTTTCTCCTCTTCTTATTCTCTTGCCTACATTGTATATATCTAAAACAAAGAACCATATCTAAAAGAAAGAAGAATTAGAGTTATTAAAAATAAGAAAGATATCTTACCGTTAAGTTCAAACAATATATTAATTTAACCGATGAGCATACTCTCGAGAAGCAATTCCTTTGATGCAATACGCTTGTGAATGATTCCGAGTTGGAAACGGACCCGGGCGACTCTCAAGAAACAACAGGCGAACGGCAATAATGTGATTAGGGCCGGTAAGTGGCGTTGGCTGTTTGCGCTAAGTCGCTTCACACCGGCGCGGCGGCCAGCCCTTACTGACTAGCAGTATTGATTTCAAAAGCTGGCACGTGCAAAATATTTTAGTGTAATCATTTAAGGTCTCAAAATCAATCAAAACTCGTCTACTATACACGAGCCGGGCGTACACGTGGTAAATTAAGTTTTTTTTCGCCAGTGTATATCGATCTTGCAACGTCTACAAGAATATGTAGACAAGAATAGCAACGGCTAGTTTTAGGACGGGAGACTTCCCGTGTGATAACTTCCTCAAAACTTCCGCTAAACTCGATTTGTAAAAGGGAACTAACTCAATAGCTTCTTTTGAGTCAGCTACAAGTGGTAGAATAAATGTTTGGAGCGTCGAAGTGCTCCGCTGCACCTTTCGGCCGCAAAGCAATTATTTTGTGCTTCGGTGGAAAAGTGCATTTGCCGACCAAACTTTCATGAGCCGACAATCAAACTAAGAGTAGTAGCGTAACGATATAGAAGCTTAGGCAAGATTCTGAATCTCTTAAAGGTGTATGCAGATGTTCATAAGCTACCCAAACACCATGGGTTCAACATAAATAGAAAAATCGTATTTTATTTTTTAAGTCAGTGCAACCCGTCATGTTTATAATAAAGCGCCGTACGTCTGAAACACTCGCCGGCCATTTACAAGTAAGCCATCTGCTCGGGCGGAATTAAGTGCGGGTTAAATAGTACGCATAAAGCTCTTATTAAATGGAAACGCTGCTGTTAAGCGATCGGTGAATGGTTATAATGCCAGTGGGTCAATCATTCCTGTATTCAAACTAAGTCCCGTATCGATTAGAAGTTAAATTTAACTGCAAGCATGAATAGAAGCAACAATTAGCAACCTACGCAAAATGCAAGGGCAAAGGCGCGCTAGGTAGTTGGGTGGGTGAATCAATGCAACCACTGGCATCTGTCCGAGTCTTCCGATTATCCCACGATCAGCTGTTACGTGTTCCTATTATCGATCCATAGCTGTTATATCAAATATAACATGTATTAAAAAAAGTGTTGCTGGCAGTTTTTTTTCCGCCGCGTTTTTCTCTCAGCTCAATATTTAGCCGAAACGGTCATCTAAATACGATGATCGTAAAAAATACTTCCGTGAATATTTATAATTTTGTTATCCTGATATGATATAAATAGTTTTTATTTCTTTCTTTTTATGGAGAGAAAAGCTTGTCGCGCAAAGGGTTCTGCCATTCCATGAATATTGGTCAGTATGGCACAAAAGTGTACATACAACTTTTTGCAGCGTAATACAACTTGGCCAGAGGGCTGGCAGTTATTTTAGATAAAAAAAACAGCCTTTTGATTCAAAGAGGTAATGCTGCCAGCGTTCTGGGCACCAAGCCGCAATCAGAATGGTATATACCTACATTTTGTAAAATATGTATTTATTTTTTCCTTTTTTATGTAGTTTTAATTGGGTCCTGAATCATATGTTTTAGATGATTTAACTACAGATAAAATAAAAAACGGCAATTAAAAAAAATAAAAAACCCGACTGCGTTTATGTGTAATTTGGAAATGTAAAAATGAAAAAACCCTAAAAATAGAAAGTCGTCATACCTGATTGCACTTAACTTAAAAATCAACAAATAGGGGTAGGTAACGTATAGAACGAGAGCTCATTGTATATTTAAAAATACGAAGAGCTCATTGTATATTTAAAAATATTTACAAGAAAAATTGTAGCGGTCAGGACCCATTCTAGAAAGTCAGCCGTCTAAATCTGCAATGTAATATATTTCTAGACCTAATCCCGACTGCTACAATTTTTCTTGTACGTAATTTATTTTGACATACCCAGTGTCACTTTAACAGTAAACACGTATCTAACGACACCTCTCAAGCTAAAATCCATCAAGCCGTTCAGGCTGTAGAGCGTGCCAAACAATTATACATACCTACATACATACGTACTCTCGAAACACATAACCCTCCCTCTGGCGCAGTCGGGTAAAAAGAACAGTATTCGAAAATACCAGTTCAGAAATGTTTCAGAAACTTACAGAAATACGTTTAAAACGGGTAAAAATAAAATCGTAAGAAATTTCAAGCAAAATAGTCAATTGTCATCTATATCTATACATATACATATACATATACATATGTATAATAAATCTGTAACAAGTCGGTTTCTGTACATTGAAGATATTTGAAAAAAATTGTCACTAGGGCTATTTATTAGCGTAATAGAACCCAAAACAATGATTTTTAGAATTATTGTCTGTTTGTCTGTTTGTCTGTTTATCTGTTTGTCTGTTTATCTGTTCGTTTGTGCGCGCTAATCTCAGGAACGGCTTAACGTAGAAGGATACGGTTTTCACTGATGTATTGGTATTTTTTTGGATTAACATTTAGGGTTTGTTTTATTTAAATCGGTTCACAAACAAAAAAGTTACGTCAATTTCAAGAATTGAATTAAAGACTGAAGCGATCATTACCGATACAAACTAAATAGCTGCATCCTTTTAACGTCTCGCTCCTCTCCTGGGCTTCCCATTATTGGGGAGGCCTGGAGATTAGTTAACCACGCTGCTCCAATGCGGGTTTTTAAATTTAAATGTGTAAATTTTGTAAGAGAATAAATTTAATGCGAGCGGTCACACCACAAATTTCGATAATTACTAACATCTCTTAATATTCTGATAGCAAGTTTTCAATCACTTATGCTAGATTTCATCTCTAAATATTAAAAAAAACCATACATATCACCATATATTCAAAGAAATCCTCAATACCAAATTAAGTAATGTACAAAACCTTAACAAAACGAGGCTACTGCCGACATCTATGTTCATATTCAGAACTATTTAGTGATCTGTTGCAAATTCGGTATATCGACAATTTAGTTTATACGCTATACGATAGATGTCATTGTTACGCAATAACGCTATTAAAAAGTGGATTGGTGCCATTGGTGGAGATTATTTCAAATAATTAATTACGATTATATTTACTTAATAAAATATCTAATAAAAAAAATAACAACTTAGAGACCTTTGGAACTGGCGCTGACTGACAATGAGTACAATTCATTGTGGTAGAGCATTATGGAGGCGCGGCGCGGTGGTTACATCCACATATTATTGGTATCGAACTTATTTAATAGACAATAATAATTATCGACTCGCGCAGGCGCGGTCCCAGTGGGGGGGGTCATAGGGGACATGACCCCCCCCCCAAATCCCTCACTCATGCGTAGATGGAAGGCGAAACAAGCCAATTTGAGACACCTCTTCCCCCAAATTTCTTAGTGACCCCCAAATAAAATTTCTTGGCGAAAAATTTAAGGCTGCGACCGCGCCTGGACTCGCGTGGCGCAATGGTTACCATGCCGGACTGCCAATCGAAGGGTCTCGAGTTTGATTCCCGGCGACGCAGAAATTTGAATGATGAGTTTAATTTTCTGTTCTCGGTTTAAGTGTTTGTATTTCTGTCTCTGTGTGTCTCATGGTACCCATTACACAGTGTATATTTACCGTACTCTGGGGCTATCAGTGTGAAACGTAAAAAAATCAAAGTGTTCTACCGACTTTACTATGCTGAGTGATCTTTTCAAAATGATAGCTATGTCACCATATCATGATTACACCACCAGTCGAAGGTTAAAGTTCCACAGGCCGCTTTGCACGCTCCTTTTGATGTTTGAACGGATGTTTAAGTTATGGGACAACCTTCCAGCTGAGGCATTTCCAGTGGACTTTGACATAGGGTTCTTCAAGAAAGCTGTAAAGAAAGCTCTTCTTGAAAGCCGGCAGTGCTCGGGTGGCTCCGCTGGGGTTGCCCGTTTCCATAGGCGACAGTGATCGCTTAACCACGCGGCCTTTCTGCCTCTTTGTTCGGTTTTATAAGTAAATAAAAAAAGTGATTTCGAATAAACGAATAACCAATTGCCGAGGCACTAATAAAAAAATTTATTGAAATGAGCAGACGTTTTCAGTGGTTAATTTAATAGGAGCTATTACATACATACGCAGTACTGGCACTGGTGTTACACTAATATGATAAAGCGTCACGGCAGCAGCACGGCATGGTGGTCCCGCCCAGATTAATATTAGTAATCGATATATTTATTTCTGATGCTGTGTGAAGGGTTGTTAATAGAACTAATTGACTCTTAATCGCGTAGGGCCTGATCCTCTCATGCTGCTGCAATTCAGGTTGATGACGTCTCCATTGTTAGTGGCCTAACTGCTGTCGCAAGTTTTATTCGCTATCGCTCGAAAGACCTCCATTAAGTATGAACGACAGTATGTTAACGACAATTGCAACCAACGTGTAAGCAACCAAGAATTTGACTCCCAACTACTAACCGCGCCTGACATAGCATAGACATTTCACCACCTTTCTGCAATATATTTAAGTTACATAATGATAATGAATCTATGCATTATTTGCAGCACAAATTATTTAATTATAATGATACTTTCCGCGGGCACAGCAGTACTATCTAAACACTTTAAAAACATGCTATTATAATACGTTTAATTTGTAAAGAGAAACTGATGATAACGACTGAAAAGTCGGTATTATAAGAGGAGTACAGTAAGAATTGTAAGGACTCAGGAAGAATGTATCTACTCAACATAATAATATGAACTTTTGTATCATAAGTAATTTCATAAAAGGTAACAATAATCCAAGGGACAGTGGAGGGCAAGCGGTCACGAACGAAATTGCAACCTCATCAGCCACGACCACTCTGTCAAGAGTGAACGACTAAGGAGGAGGAGGAACAAATAATCCAAGCCTAATCAAGCCTTTTGTACAAGTCTATCTACGCGGACGACGTCGCGGGCACAGCTAGTATCTAATAAAAAAAATAACAACTTAGAGACCTTTGGAACTGGCGCTGACTGACAATGAGTACAATTCATTGTGGTAGAGCATTATGGAGGCGCGGCGCGGTGGTTACATCCACATATTATTGGTATCGAACTTATTTAATAGACAATAATAATTATCGACTCGCGCAGGCGCGGTCCCAGTGGGGGGGGTCATAGGGGACATGACCCCCCCCCCCCCCAAATCCCTCACTCATGCGTAGATGGAAGGCGAAACAAGCCAATTTGAGACACCTCTTCCCCCAAATTTCTTAGTGACCCCCAAATAAAATTTCTTGGCGAAAAATTTAAGGCTGCGACCGCGCCTGGACTCGCGTGGCGCAATGGTTACCATGCCGGACTGCCAATCGAAGGGTCTCGAGTTTGATTCCCGGCGAAGCAGAAATTTGAATGATGAGTTTAATTTTCTGTTCTCGGTTTAAGTGTTTGTATTTCTGTCTCTGTGTGTCTCATGGTACCCATTACACAGTGTATATTTACCGTACTCTGGGGCTATCAGTGTGAAACGTAAAAAAATCAAAGTGTTCTACCGACTTTACTATGCTGAGTGATCTTTTCAAAATGATAGCTATGTCACCATATCATGATTACACCACCAGTCGAAGGTTAAAGTTCCACAGGCCGCTTTGCACGCTCCTTTTGATGTTTGAACGGATGTTTAAGTTATGGGACAACCTTCCAGCTGAGGCATTTCCAGTGGACTTTGACATAGGGTTCTTCAAGAAAGCTGTAAAGAAAGCTCTTCTTGAAAGCCGGCAGTGCTCGGGTGGCTCCGCTGGGGTTGCCCGTTTCCATAGGCGACAGTGATCGCTTAACCACGCGGCCTTTCTGCCTCTTTGTTCGGTTTTATAAGTAAATAAAAAAAGTGATTTCGAATAAACGAATAACCAATTGCCGAGGCACTAATAAAAAAATTTATTGAAATGAGCAGACGTTTTCAGTGGTTAATTTAATAGGAGCTATTACATACATACGCAGTACTGGCACTGGTGTTACACTAATATGATAAAGCGTCACGGCAGCAGCACGGCATGGTGGTCCCGCCCAGATTAATATTAGTAATCGATATATTTATTTCTGATGCTGTGTGAAGGGTTGTTAATAGAACTAATTGACTCTTAATCGCGTAGGGCCTGATCCTCTCATGCTGCTGCAATTCAGGTTGATGACGTCTCCATTGTTAGTGGCCTAACTGCTGTCGCAAGTTTTATTCGCTATCGCTCGAAAGACCTCCATTAAGTATGAACGACAGTATGTTAACGACAATTGCAACCAACGTGTAAGCAACCAAGAATTTGACTCCCAACTACTAACCGCGCCTGACATAGCATAGACATTTCACCACCTTTCTGCAATATATTTAAGTTACATAATGATAATGAATCTATGCATTATTTGCAGCACAAATTATTTAATTATAATGATACTTTCCGCGGGCACAGCAGTACTATCTAAACACTTTAAAAACATGCTATTATAATACGTTTAATTTGTAAAGAGAAACTGATGATAACGACTGAAAAGTCGGTATTATAAGAGGAGTACAGTAAGAATTGTAAGGACTCAGGAAGAATGTATCTACTCAACATAATAATATGAACTTTTGTATCATAAGTAATTTCATAAAAGGTAACAATAATCCAAGGGACAGTGGAGGGCAAGCGGTCACGAACGAAATTGCAACCTCATCAGCCACGACCACTCTGTCAAGAGTGAACGACTAAGGAGGAGGAGGAACAAATAATCCAAGCCTAATCAAGCCTTTTGTACAAGTCTATCTACGCGGACGACGTCGCGGGCACAGCTAGTTAAAAATAAAATGATATAAGTATTAGGCGTAATTTAGTTTTGAAAATTGGTACTTTGTTCGCGTGATGTTCTAAACGTTCTACGACTTACTTGGTCATCATGATAAAATGAATATAAGCTTATTACTGTTTCCAACCACTTAATACTCCATAATGGTGATACCCAACTGTATACAGATTCGATTTGTTATAACTTATAACAAACTTCTTATTTTACGAAGAACTTTTAATTGATGGAATATAAATATGAATTATAACTAGCTGTGCGTTTAAAAGGTAAAAAGTTGCCTATGTCAATCTCCCAGCTTTTAACTCCAGGCACAAATATCATTCAAAATGATCACTCTATCTCGACGTAACGGCATTTATAATGTTAAGTATGGGTTATGGACTTTTTAATTGGTATGAAACCTTCTGAAGATACCCGGGCATCCAGGGTGAGATACTGGTTATGTGGGATCTCACCGCGCTAAAACCCCCTGACTCCGGGACTCCCAGTGAAATACACCTGTGTGATAAATTGTTATACGGTAAATAATATCTTTACTTCTGTTTACAGGAAGAGAAGAAGTACGATGCCAATGGAAAGAAGAAGAAGAAGACCAAAGTGGTGGCGGCGCCCCCAGAGGGGAAATACCAGAGCAGGAGTTGTATCAACGTGATGACTTGTGGGTTGCTAGGTTGATAGGAATAAGTGTGTAGGTCTGATTTGTGACTGTCCGTATTCCAACTGCTGAGCGACCAAAAATATGCTATTAGAAATTGGCGTGGGACGCTGTTTATCGATTCTCATTGTATTGTGTTGTTTTATATAAACTTTTCATTTTCACAACTGAACATCATCTACTCATTCATTCATCTTGTAAAGCCTTGGCTGCAACCTTTTTGCGTCCCACTGCTGGACACGGGTCTCTCCCAATTATTGGTAGGGCCTTGAGCTTACTCCACCACGCTGCTCCAATGCGGGTTGGTGAAGATGCGGGTTAGTGGCCAACCTGCTGTCGGATGTTTTCAAACCGCCCATAAGGCCTTCGACAAGGTTTAACGACTGTTATCTGTCGACAACAACCGGGACCGACGGCTTAACGTCCTCTCCGAAGCACTGAAACGCACATGAATATATTTTTTGCCACTAGCGGTCACCCATCTCACACCCAACCGCGCCCGTTCGGCTTCGTTGCATAGATCGCTTGCGTTCTACGCTAACCGCCGGGCTATGCGCGCTTCATTCATAAATAGATTAAATATATAAAGATAAAGCTTTACAAGGCCTTAAACCTATGTATATACGATTGTCTCCGCCTTTAGCCCTAATCTTTAGGGAAAGGTATGAAAAAGAGGGAAAAAACACGCATTTTGTATAAAATATACTTTTACTTTTACATTTACTTAAATACAGTGCATATAGGTACTTACCAGAATAAATCTTTAAATATGGTATATTAATTAAAATATACTTAAAAACTTTTTCAACACTGGACCGTAGAACTACCGATTCACATCATCGACAACACACTGTACAGGTCACCAGGTACCGCATCTTGGAAAAACGAAAATATCCACTATTTGAAAAGAAATGTTGTAGTCACCAGCTTCCATCCCCTTGACCGAATTTACTTTAAAGAGCCCCCGCAGATCTATAACATGGTGTAAATGGCTAGTCCGGGAACGTACTCGTACCGCCGCTGCACCCACTTCTACCGTGAAACAATCCTGTTGTGCTTCGGTGGAAATGTGTATTTATCAGCCAGATTTACATAAGGCGACCAGGTTGTATATACATATGTAGGTGTCCATGCAGGCGCGGTCCCAGGGGTGAGTCACAGGGGACATGACCCCCCTCCCCAAAATCCATCAGTCCTGTGTAGACAGAAGGCGAAACAAGCCAATTTGGGACACCTCTTCCCCAAAATTTCTTGGCGAAAATTTTCTGTCCCCCTTAGTGAGGAGGCCTGGAGCTTACTCCACCACGCTGCTCCAATGCGGGTTGGTGGAGATGCGGATTAGTGGCCAACCCGCTGCCGGATGTTCTCAAACCGCCCATAAGGCCTCCGGCAAGGTTTAACGACTGTTATCTATTTATCTATCGACAACAACCGGGACCGACGGCTTAACGTGCCCACCGAAGCACAGGAGTAGATAAACGACCGAAGCACGGAAACGCGCATGAATTTTTTGTCACTAGCGGTCGCCCATCTCACACCCGACCGCGCCTGATTGGCTTAGCTGTATAGACCGCTTGCGTTCTACGCTAACCACCGAGCCACGCGCACTTCATAATTACCGGCATAATTATTACCTTTAATCAACGACAACACTCTTGTCCATATAGAAGATATCACCAAAGTAAACTAAAATAGTATTTTAATGAAAAATCATGCATCGTAATCGTAACTCAATTGCTTCAAAACTTCCCTTTCACCCCAAATTGTGTTTACAATGTTCCAGTATTTTAATATTGCAATTATTAGTTTAGTTTTTCACTTTTGTAACAGAATAGCTGTAAGTACCTACTTATAGTAAAATTGTAAATAAAATATATTATGAAACAAATTGTTATTTTATTTGTTCAACCTATCTTACAGTCCCTTTTTGTATCACCTTAAAATAAGGATTCAGGGTAAGACTTAATGCCTAATGGCATTCTCTGCCAGTCAACCCTGGGTGATGGTGAGAACTTACGGTAGGCAGGAAAATGTTTTTTATGTGAATGTCATACTTAAATGAATACTGAATTTGATTCTGTAGGTAGGTGCCTACAGAATATGTATATAGTATTTGAATAGATCAACGAGTTAGGGCGAAATAAAATACGAGTATTCACACAAAGCTTATAATTAGTTTAGTAGCTTATATTATTATAGCATATTTAATTTGCATCTGTAAATACCGTACTTACCTCCGTTTTTGATTTATTGAATCCACAGGGCTTGCGTAGCTAACT
Organism: Pyrgus malvae; assembly: GCA_911387765.1. NCBI lineage: Eukaryota > Metazoa > Arthropoda > Insecta > Lepidoptera > Hesperiidae > Pyrgus > Pyrgus malvae. The sequence continues at coordinate 23,504,290 of OU426963.1, read as the reverse complement.
CTTCTTAAAAATGTAAAATAAGACACAATATTTATTAAGGTATTTATGTATTAGTGGTTATAACGAAATTGTGCCTGGCGTTGATAAATACATTACATAGTTCATATACATATAGTTCATGCATAGGAGCGAAGTGAAAAAATGTTTCGTTCCTCCTATGTTTCAATTATCCGAAAGGCAAAATGGTGCAGTTTTTGCGGTGTTCCGCCAGACCCGCTACACGAAACACTCGCTACGTGATCTCTGCTAACTATTCTAATTTCTGCAAGCTTGTCAAACATATTTGTGGACAGGAAAGGGGATAAAACTGGAGAAACCGACATATTGTGACAATAATAATTTGCATACACCGTATCTTGCTTTAGACCCACATTTGTTTCTCTACAACCTTTTTCCCTCCATTATTTCGTAGGCCTGGAGTCTGGGACTTACTCTACGCTGCTCCAAGGCGAGTTGGTGGAGATACGGGTTAGTAGCTAACCAGCTGTCGGATGTTTTAAAAACCGCCCATAAGTCCGACATTAGACCTACGAAGAATGTATCATTGTTTTTTTGCTTTGGGAAAATATTTATAAGTAATGGAATCTATCTGCAAACTTTCGTGAAACAAAATTAAATGTAAAGGCTACACCAAGGCCGCATATGTGTACACGAGGCTCCATAATATATTTTACTCATTTAATTAGAGGTAGGTAGTCATGTTCACTATTAGAGGAGACTAAATGGTATACAATATACATACAATACATACAATATACATATACAATAGAAGGTTGTGAAATATATCGAATATGTAGTATAAACGATTATGAATGAACGAAGCAATTCTCCTGGAGTGGAAGTCCACTGCTGGACTTCAAAAGACTGATATGCAATTGGACCCTAATGTTAGCCACTCCGTCAGATGCATTATTTGAATCCAACGATGTCCCGTTTTTGGATTAAATTTAAAATAAGCTATAGTTTTGGAAACAAGTTACCATAAAAACCTTTTATTTCTGGAAAGAAACCAATTTCCTCCAGCCCACTTTATAGCGGAATAGCTGTATAAAGAACATAAAAACATCTTGTTGTATGTGACAGATAGTCCCTCACCAAACCTATTTAATAAAATGTTATCACGCTATTCAAACACCCCCACTGAGTATTATTTATTCTTATGCCCACTGAGCCGATACATTCACGGTTGCTAATGTGTCAAATAAATATGTTACTGATTTTCCTTTAAAATGAGAAAATAATTTGAATCACTATTTTAAAATAACGGTTCATTGTCATAACTCCACATTAGGATATCCTGTGTCGAGGGTACTATGGATACAGACAAAGGTAAGGACACAAACACGAAAAGGGAGGACAGACACTATATATTACTACCCCGTTAGGAATCGAACCCAGGACTGACCAGGACCCTTAAACAGTCCGGTGTAAACCGGTAACCATTGCGCTGTATGGATCGTATACTATACATGTTATGTGTTATAGTAATGTGGTGTAAACATATTTGAACTGCGACTTTTCCTACACGACGCTTGACAGCAAATTTAAAATCAATTTCAATGTTTACAATTTACCGTTCAAAGTATTAAAAAATTACAAATAAATTAATAAAATAATAAAAGCTTGTAAAAAGAAACGTTCCTGAAAGCGACGATACTTCCAGAGTAGGTAATTATATGTTTATAAGAGAGACATACAAAGCCGCCCCCGCTGAGCTGACAAGTCCACGACATACCGCGACGCCGTGACAGATGTGACACGTTAACCAATGGTTCTTAATTTCTGAATCAAGAAAAAATACGCTCGTCGATTTTTTTTCTGCTTTATGACTTATGACACAAGAGATCTTGTATACCAAAATTAATTAAAAAGAAGGTAACGTATTAAAAACGATAATTTAAAAACTAAAAACCTGACTGCGTTTCTGTGTAATTTGGAAATGTAAAAACCCTAAAACAAGAATGTATGACCATGTACGACCCTAAAATAAGAATGAAAGAAAGAATCGGGTATGACGCCGATTGCGCTTAACACTTTGTGTTTAAATTTAAATACAAGAAAAATTTTAATAGTTGGGAACCCATTCTGACGGAAAATGACGACTTTCTTGTTTTAGTGTTTTTATATTTCCAAATTACACAGAAATACAGTCGGGTTTTTTTTAGTTTTTAAATTACCGTTTTTTTTTTCATATAGCCAGTGTCACTCTCACAGTAAATACGAATCTAACGACACCTCTCACGCTAAAATCTATTGAGCCATTAAGGTCGCAGAGCGTGCCAAACAATTAAGTATACATACATACATACTCTCGAAAAACATAACCCTGCTTCTGGCGCAATCGGGTAAAAATATTTTTCTCTTTTTTATTTGAATGGAGTAGCAGACGAGCATGCAGGCCACGTGGTTAAGTAGTCGCTGCAGCCCATGAACATCTACACACAACCTCAAGCAAGTTCCTTCAAGCAAGAACTGCTACTCCGAAGGTTAACGGTCGCATCATGTAAGTCTATCCGGATGCTCCTTTTTACTGAAACACGAAACTGGAATTTGCAATATATTTAAAAAACTACGACTGTTCCCACACGATGTGCGACAGCAAGCTTGAAATGAAGTTGATTTCTAACCAAATACGATAAAAAACCCTGCAAGGGACGAATAGTTTCGAAGTAATTATGTTATTATTATTTATATGTATGACCGCGGTCTTCGACGCGGAGATCTCGGGCTCAATTCCTCCGCACGCACCTCTGATGAAGAAATTTGTAATGTGCGCATTTATCGCTGCTCCACGGTAATAGAGAATATTGTGATATTTAATTGATTACGATGTTCACCATCGCTGTGCATGCCTGAGAGAAACACATCCAGCAGTGGGATATAAAAAAGGTTGAAAAAAAATAAAAGATACTCCGCTGAGCTGACGAGTTCACGGGATGTGACACGTTAGCCAATGGCCCTGAATATCTTAATTAAAAGGAAATGTAGCCGTGTCCTCCATTCAATCGCAATAAAATACGCTCTTCTGTTTTCTTCCCAGTATAAAACACTACAGAAATTGTACTCAAAAAAATTAAAAATAAGAAAACTTAAAGGTCTTATTCAGTTTGTGAAAATTTTAACGACCCCTATTACGTAATGGTTAATATGACAGACTGCAAATCGAAGGTCCCAGTTCGATTCCCGATGACGGAATTTGAATGAATTTGACGACCCATGTAGCGCAATGGTTACCATGCCGGACTGCCGATCGGAGAGTCCCGGGATCGATTCCTGACGAAGCAGAAATTTGAATGATGATTATAAATTTCTGTCTAGGTGTTTATGTTTCTGTCTTTGTGTGTCCATGGCACCCACGACACAGGGTATCTACCCTACTCTATGAGTGTGAAACGTTATTATTATTGATGAATTTTCTACTATTATTGGTCTTGGTCTTTGCGTTCCTGCCTTTGGCTGTGTCCATTGTAAGTACCCACGACACAGGGAATCCTAGTGGCTATGAATGTGAAGGATTCAATTCAATTTAATTAAATGTTATGCGCGTTCCCTTGCTACTAATCCCTACTTCCCTACTTAATATTATAAATTCGAAAGTAACTCTGTCTGCTACGCATTCCCGCTTAAACTACTGAACCAATTTTAATAAAATTTGGAACACAGATAGAGTGGACCTTGGAAAAGGACATAGGATGGTTTTTATCCTACGGGAACCTATAAAACGGGTCCACGCGGGCGAAGTCGCTGGCAGAAGGCTAGTAACACTATATGCTGTCGTCATTTCACGGTCTGACAGCCGACACACAAATACCCCGTACCATATCTGCAACACCCGTAGGGGGAGTAGCGGCGTGGTGGAGTAATCTCATGGTGGAGAATCAGATTAATAAAAATGCATAATAAAATTATATCTACTAATTTTGAAGACAAATTTTAGTTCAAACAAAAATGCATTTAGGTAAGTAGTAGGAGGTACCATTAAGTGCAGTGCAATCTTTGTCGCGTGTTTCAGCATAATGAGCTCGATGTAACCATTTGCATTGAATTACTTGGATAAATTACAATTTTAATATTACTCAACGTGTTTATCAATTTGACTAACAAATTGGACTTTTTATATTTTTACAGACTCGATAAATTCTAAGATAGAGACAGAAAGAAGAAGAAAGTAGTAAGTTAACTTGTGCAATGTTTTAAAAAACATACAAATTAAAATCTAACAAACTAAGTTAAAGAAATCTGGAACAAATGCTTAATCGTGACAAAAAAGAAAAATAAAGAAAATGAGCAAACAAAATAAATTGACGCAAAAAAGGCACGGACGACAAGTCTGTGGAGTTAAACTATTGTTAAATAAATTATGTGGTAGTTTAAAAACTAAAAAACACGCTTTCGTGAAAATAAAAAATAAGAAGAAAATGTACCGTGTGTGTGTATGTGTGTATTTTATTGTAAAAAAAAACCGTGGGGTGTATGGAGTCCATAGTACCTACTATTAAAATAAGTTAATATTAATAGAAGGATTATCATTTTGATATCTCAAAAAGCACCCCACGCTTTTTTTACGATAAAATAGGGTATATTTTCTTCCTTTTTTTACTTTTTAGTTAGATTTTTCACGAAAGCGTGTTTTTTAGTTTTATAAACTACATTATTTATTTTTTAGTTGAATTTTGTTTTATATTATTGTATTGTCATCAGCCATTGACTCCTATGCAACTTTTGAAGTTAATCAGACTCCTAGAAGTATGTGGGAATGAAGTTAAAAGTTTCCGTTACATAGGTACATACAGCACAAGCTAATAAAAGCGTGTTAAAAAATCTTGGCCAATGTTTTAAGTACTTAGGCAGAACTTTTATGGTTCGTCCGAGGCAGTACTTACCACCGCTGCACCCACTTCTGCCGTTAATCAATTCTATTGTGTTCCAGTGGAAAGGTACAGTTGCCGGCTAGACTTACATGAGGCGACCATCAGCCTCCGGAGTAGCAGCGCAACTGCATACGATTACGACCTCAGACAAAACTTACCTATGCTTGCTTTGTTGTTGTTGTGTGTAGATGTTCATAGGCCGCAGCGACCACTTATCGTGGCCTTCGCCGGTGCTTCGTAGGACGTACTAGGTCCTACTAGGATAAGGTCCTAATTATAACAAACTAGCCTTCCGCCAGCGGCTTCGCCCACGTGGACCCGTTTTATAGGTTCCCGTAGGATAAAAACCATCCTATGTCCTTTCCCAAGGTCCACTCTATGTGTGCTCCAAATTTCATTAGTCAGTAAATTAAGTAGTCTCAGCGTAAATTCAGTAGTCACCGCGGGTAAGCGTAGCAGACAGACAGATAGACAGACAGACGGAGTTACTTTCGAATTTATAATATTAGTATGGAAGTATGGATAGCATTGCATGCATCTCTCAATTCAACTACTCAAATAAGTTAACTTAGTATGTATATTTTATTGATTTAATTAAAGTATTTATTATGATGATTGATGAAAAGTGTATTTTTTTAATAAATAAACCGAACAAAAAGGCAGACGGACCGCGTGGTGTTAAGCGATCACCGTCGCCTATGGACACGGGCAACCCCAGGGGAGCCACCCGAGCATTGCCGGCTTTGAAGGAGAGCTTTTTTTGCAGCTTTCTTGAAGAACCCCATGTTATAGTCCACTGGGAATGCCTCAGCTGGAAGGTTGTCCCATAACCTACACGTCCGTGGCACTCCGTGCTAAAATGGAGCGTGCAAAGCGGACCGTGGAGGACCGCCACGAGTCCAGATGGTGCCGGTTTTAGAGCCGAGACTTTAACCTTCGTCTGGTGGTATAATCATAAAATGGTGATGTAGGCATCAATTTGAAAAGTTCCTCGGAGTACTCACCGTATAGTAGTAGTCGCGGTAGAACACAGAGCGAGCCTATGTAGTTATTCTTATGCCTGTCTCTTCTTTAAAAGCTAAGCGGTTCTAGCCTGTCAGTCAATCTTGGGTCGTCATTATTTTTCTAATTTATAATTCAATATGTATGTACCTACCTATGTATGTACATACATATTGATTTTCATTAAATTTTGTACTTACTGTAATTCAACTATAATTTTAGTTTAAGTGACATCTTGCCAACGCTCTTGGAACTTTTATTACAACTCTCCTTCAATACCTTGAATTACTTTGATGTATTTCGTATAGATGGAGCTATGTCGTATCATGTCATTAAATAAATACTTAACCTAGTTAAACCTGATACATTGTAGTATACTCTGTTGGATTTATAACTTAATATTATTTTTAAATAACACGATAAAATGTATGCAAATTAAAAATCGAAATGCCTAAGTACCTAACTACCATTTTACAGTACTATAGGTACTATCAGCTGTCTTCATCGCATCGCTGTAGGCATGTAAACCTAAATAACAAATAGTTCCAGCGAGTTTTCATAGATGGCAGCCTTCACGTATTATGTTTTTAGATGCCCCAGTAATGTTTGGCTTGATAATAATAATATGCTTCATATTATTATAATTTATAATATTAGTACCTATTGCACTAATCTTACACAATCTTGCACAATCAACGCTGCCTCAGAAAGTGATAATGCTATAGCAACCGTTTCACACTCCTAGCCCCACAATAGGATAGATAATATTACCTGTCGTGGGTACCATGGACACACACAAAGACAGAAATACACACCCAGACCGAGAACCGGAATTTAAACATATTATTCAAATTTCTGCCTCGCCGGGAATCGAACCCTGGACCCTACGATCGGCATCCTGAGCCTATAATGACGACCCGTATGGTGCAATGGTTACCATGCTGGACAGCCAATCAAAGTTCCCGGGTTTGATTTCCGGCCAAGCAGAATTTTTTTTCTCGGTCTGCGTCCATGGTACCCACGACACAGGGAATTCTAGTGTGGGGCTATGAGTGTAGTTTTAAAACACCCTGTGTAGACTATGTCCTTACCATGACAATGTTAAATCTGAAGATTCTAAAAGTGTAAGTAATGTGAGTGTACCTACACCCTCAATAATAAAATACAAATATCAGCCCAACACTACCTACATTTTAAATTGGTAATTTAACAAACTGGTCATTAAAATGTGGCTCAATAGAAAACAGATTGATAAAGTATAGTAATTTATATCATTGTGATATTGTAAGAGCGTGACGAGCTCGTGTCGCAACAACTAAAAAAGCTTAAACCTGACTTCGTTTGACTGGTAATTTGTGATTACGAAACACGTGGCGCCATCAAATGAAATGAAATACACATTTATCCAAATCGTTTATTCAAGCAAATGAACATAATATGAACAAACTATAACATTAAATTTATCTACTTAATGATATTTACATTCCATACCTCACTTAACTTAGTAATGATGATCTATTACATACACCTAAGATCTTATTCTAAGCTGGGGAGAAATGCAAAATATTTCACACTACTCGACCATTCAGGAGTTTGTTCACCGTACAGACTTTACCTACATTAAGTTTATTTTTGGGTCAAATTGAGAAATATTTTGCATTTCAGATATTATGTCAGTTATTTCTTATAGAACAATGTTATTGATAAAATATTATCAATCAATAAAACAAACGAGGCATTATAGAAAGTGCCATTTACACGAAATTTTGAATATTATCCTCCTCTCACCCAGGCACATAATTTTGACCGTTCCACACCTATTTATAGGCACGCACCCGACTACGGCGAAATCAAAAGAGGGCTTCACTCTACACATTTACGACTCTTGTCAAAATGCCACTGAAGTAATCAGATTATTAACGTTAACACTGAATATATACTTTATCTTATTGCTACTATTTCCTAAGATACGGCCTTTGAGTCCTTCGTAGTCGGGTAATAATAAAATTAGTCGATAATTGCGTAACACGTATTCAGATCAGTGGGGTGTCCAAGTACTGAAAATAGCCTCAAACTATCGTATACGATGGGACATGGTCTGAAGTGATTGGAGATTGAGGACATGCCACTGATCCAAATAGCACCACATTCATAAACAAAAACACCACATAACATCAACAATGGCTTGTCATATAGAACTTAAATAGTGCATATCTTATTATATGTTGTGATTTAACTAAAAGCTACAAAACCGTGTTTTACATGGCCGCCTCCATCAGATCAGTACACTTTGTGACCTGGCCTAATGAATTTTTTATTGACATCTCAAGCAGCCACTAAAATCAGGGAATACATAATCAAATATATTACTATCTTACTATCCAGTGCATGGAAAGCAACCACCTGTCCAAAGATTTGCTCAAATTAATGCAATTTAAAATAAACAAGTATGAGGTCCAGAACGGAAGACAACATGAGTCAAAACATTAACAGGAGCTAAAATTTTAACAATCATGCGTAGTCATTGAATTTTGCACAATTTAAGATCATCATTGGCAGTTTTATTTGGTTACACTTGTAGCTACAACAAGTAACTGTTTCCTAATTGATACAGTTTGCTATAAAAAATATCCTAATTCGGAAATAAATCTATCAAGGCATAAAATTATAAACCTCATATTTAATAAAAAAAATGTTACAAATCTAATTATGCTTTATAATTTTCTTTTATATTAAACCTCTGTTGCCTCATCAGGTTTCCAACATTTTTATGCAATATACAAACTGCACAGCAGGCACTTTTGGGTTGAACTGGGTCACAATGTCAGAGAACACTCACTTGTGACGGAGCATCAAACAAACAAGTACAAGGCATTCACAAGTACAGAAGAACATCGCAGATCATTGCTTAAGATACATAGTAAAATCAGACAACATCATTTAAATAAAATTATAGAGTAAATAATAATATTTTAGTAAAAACTCTTCAACGACACTTTCTTACACAGACTGAAGTAACATATAAATACCTCATATGATTTAAAATACATAGTTCCACAGACTCACAAATGTTTCATGTAAAAATTTACAGTTAGAGATACCACCGCGGATGTCACACCGTTCACCATCAGCCGGAGATCCCACGCACACAACCGACACGCCCTCGCCAGCCGCCCACGTCGCCAGCCCCCGCCAGCGCCCGGGTTACTCGACAGTTCAATGCGGGGCGCGTCGCGGACCTCACTGGGACTGGCCCGGCTGGCCAGCCTGGCTCGCCGACTTCGTGATGACGATCGTCTGCTTGCCGCCCACGCCGGACTTTCCCAGCTGCAGCATATTCGAGGGCAGCGTGATAATCTTGTTGCCGCCGACCGTGTTGGCCGACACCAGTTTCACGATGGTAGCGCCGGGCGCGATCCCCTGTCCCTGCCCGGCGCTCACAGGCGTGCCCGTGCGGTTCTGCATCATAGCCATTTTGGGAACCGTCGCCACAGTCATCCCCGTCGACGTCTTCACTAATGTTACGTATTGGGGTTGGTTACTCGACTGTGGACTTGCTCCCGGCGTCTTCTTTATTATAACGGGGATGCCCGCGTTGCTGCCCGCCTGCCTTAGGACGGTTGCTCCGCCCGCCCCGACCGCAGACGACGCCGTAACCTGCTCGCCGGACTTGGCGGTCACTATTTTGTATACGGGCGTTTTCACCTGTTGACCTCCAATTGCGCCACTCGCAATTTGTATTGTACCTCCACTGCTTCCTATAACTGGGATGTTTCCAGCACCCAGTTTCACGGGCACTCCACCCTTCGCCTGCAAGTTAGCGACTCCGGCTTGAATAGGGACCCCTCCTGCCGTTTTAACTAGCACGTTGCTAGTACCTATCTTGACATTTCCAGCACTCAGTTTGAGGGGAACGTTTGTCGTGGCCACCTTTTGAATGCTATTTGCAGCAATTTTCCCCTGAATGTTTGCGGCGCCTATTTTAAGAGGAACTGCATTACCGGCAATTTTGACAGGCACATTGCCCGCTCCGAGTTTAACTGGGACTGCCCCACTGGAACCAGTCTTAACTTGAAGAAAACGCGGAGTTCCAGGATTACCAGGTGGAGTACCTAAAACGATTTGAGCATTTGACTGGGCAGTAGATACGCGGACGGTGGCTGGAGTTGACACCCCACTGACAATCCTTGTGACACCCTGAGGGGTGACTGCAGCAACCTTGATTTGTTGAGATGAACCAGCAGCTGGTGACTTAACCACAGTTTTTCCTTGGTATGTCTGTTTAATTGTTGGAGTATTAGGTGAAATTTTGACTGCAGCTTGTGCTGGTACTTTAATAGCGCTCTGTACAATTTTCTGAGGGGTAGAAACAATTGGCTGTGGGGCTGGAGAGACTGCAGCAGCAACTGGCCTAACAGGGATCTCAGGAGTCTGTGGTAAACCAGTGGCGATTGGAGATGTGAGACCAAAGGCTTTTGCTGCATCTGTTGGAGTGGCCACTGGTGATGCTGGTGGAGGCGCTGCAACAGGTTCTGCTGCTGTTGGGAAGCGAGCTGGGGTAACTTTGCCACATTTCTGAACTTGTAATAGGTATGTAGTCACTGTATTCATTGCTGGCCAGCAGAGCTCTAATGAAGTGGTTCCTGCACGAACAAGTGCTACTCTTCCTGCCTGAGGTGGCACACCTACTTCTAAATACCACAAGTCTTTGCAGCATATTTGATTATTCCATGTCTTCTTGTAGCCATCTCGACCTGACCAAATATACAATCTAGTTTGAATAGCCACTGCACTGTGGCCCGCCCGGGCTCTGGGAACACACTCTTCAAACTTATCCAAAGCAATATTATCCCATGTCATGGATTCTAAATTGAGGGATGCCAGAGTATTGGTGCATTTCCATTCTTTTTCATGAGTGGCAAGTTTTGATTCATCTGGTACAAGAGGCACCCATCCACCATACACATACATGTGATGGCCAATAACTGTGGCAGTGTGAAGGGATCTCGGAAGTGGAGCAGGTCCACCTAACTCCGGCCGGGACCAAGACATGCTGTCCACGTCGAGAACCCAGAGATCACCGAGTCGAGACCCGCTCATACCTCCATAGATAATGAGTGACGACTTGCCTGACTTCTTGTCTGTGTATGCGACTCCACTGTGAGACTCGCGGGGGGGTGGCGACTGGCCATAAGTCAAGGGTATATCCCATACAGTCATCGACGAATTCGGGTACAGCTCGAGAGTATACAAATCGTTGAGATATCTAGGAATATTGTTCTTGGGGTCATCACTTTCATTCGCCAGCCCGCCAAATAGATATACCTTACCATGGAGCAAGGTAAAGCTGTGACCGAGACGGGGGCATGGTGGGAGGCCCTGCTTGGGCGGAAGAGGCTTAAGGCGCTTCCATTCCCATCGCGAAGCCTGTAGTTCGTAAAGATCATTAGAATACTTGCCGTACTCCACCATGCCGCCAAAAACCAGCAGGCGCGTTCCATCGACGACAAACCCATATGCAGCGCATCCCGGAGGCACCTCGCCTTTGGTGACGGGGACGAACCATTGGTTGGTTGTGGTGTTAAAGACGTGAAGCTCATGAACTATCCCTTCATTTCCGCCGCCGAAAACTATCATCAAATCCTTTATGGCTACCGCGCGATGACCATGGCGTGGTCGTGGTTGGGGTCCGCTGGGATTGTAAACTTTTTGCCACTTAAGTACAGCGTTTTCCTTCATTTTTACTATACATTTGTCACTAAAAGCTTTTCACCGTATGTATCGCTCGGGATGCGTATCTATAGCATAGACAATGAGAAACGTCGTAAATAAGCTTGGAAGAAAATATTCAGGTTAGTAGAAGCTACGTACACCAATCTCATTCGACTTTCTCTTTCGCACTTACGTGACACTCCTATGAGTAAAAAAAAATCACCCTATTGAGCTTATACTGTATAACAAAAATGGCGTTAGCAACAGAAATGGCAACCTAACAAAAAGAGAAAGAGCGGCGTCGGACGTCAAGATATAGTCTATGAACGATTTTAGTTTTTTATTCATTATATTCCTGCCAGGTAAAAAATAAAACACAAACTAAAATAAACTTAGTTAAATTGCAGGCACGTTATTATTTATATCAAATTTAGAACATTATTATTTATTGCAGTTTAATATTCGTTTGATTCACATGATAATATAATTTCTCTGAAGTTAAGTTTTTTACAACCAAACAGTATATTTAGCAGAATAATAAATATGTATGTCAATTAAGTATTTTAAGCAGATTACCGTATGGTATTATATGAATAAAATAGAGAAAGTTATAATTAACCACCATTTATACTCTATGCTCAATTTGTTTTACTTTAATATTTTAATATTGGTACTTCTGATTTTCAAAAGGCGCGAAAGCAACAAATAAATATAATTAAAGACAACATTTGAAAATATGTCCTTAAAATACACAATTTGGGTAAAATAGACCATTCTAAATAATGATTAATCTTATTATACAAAAAATTCGTATATTGACTTTCGAACAACAAAAAACTTAGGTTAAATTCAGTGGGGCCATGTTGTTTATTTTTGTTTTTTTTTTTTTTTTATTAATTTCATTTTACGGCATTGGATAAAGATCCTTTCAGCCATTCAATATTTACTTTTCAATTTTAATAATGGCGTCGCAAACTCTGTGCATATTGCCAGCTTCAAGTAAAATTTTTGCATCACTGTAGTCGTAGAAAAAAGTCAGTTAGTCGTCAGGTATCAGTCAGTCTAGTCAGTCAAATGTTCAAGTAAAGTGATGGCTACTTTACCAGAACATGTCCGATGGAATTTTGGAGGCAAGCCGAAAAAACATGTTTTCGCACTGTTATTTTATTTCACAACACTCGTGCACTATCATTAGCCTATATCGAGCAAAATGCCATCAACTTTATCCGATATAACTAAAAAATACACTAAGAAAATGAAAATAAAACAAGAGCACAACTTGTTCCTTCAGACTCCCCGCCAAAACTCCCGTTTATTTTTGTATTTTCACCAAAGACAACAGCAAGTTTATTTTTAAAAGAATGTTTGACACGGATTCTCTTAAACAAGAAAATAATTAAAACGTTTAATTTGCATTATAATTTACAATATACTATCGATTTGAATCGTACTTAGCTTTATTCAAAAATTATGAGCTAATGATATTAGTTAATTCAAGTAGGTAATTCAAAATAGTTGTTTCATTACACTTGCGGGACTAGTCATCTAAAGCCCAATTTCATTACGCGTTTTTTCGGGCCCGGTTAGCAAACATAGACTGCATAGGGTTGAACCATAGACATAGTATTATTTATTGTTATGGTAAAAGATGGTAAAAGCTAAAGGGCTAATTACATTGACCAACTTGCAGGGTCCGACTAGGCATACATTGCTGGTTATCTTGAGTATTTTATTACAATGTTATCAGATAACCAGCAATGTATGCCGGGTCGGCCACTGCAGGTTGGCCAATGTAATCAGACCTTAAAAAACGACCATAGCGTGCGAGAGAGAAGAAAATCTCTTACCGAGTTACAGCGAGACAGAAAAGGAAGGCAAATCTGTTGTTCCTGCTTATGAATAAATAATAAGAAACTTAAGTTTTTTTAGTTTGCCCAAAGATGATGCGAGATAAGTAATATTTTTTAAATATTATTCCTTTTCCGTACCTAATTTATCAAAAGGATATGACCAGTTCTTTTTGTGTAGCCAATTGTTTCACTTTCACTCAATTATTTAAAAAAAACGTTAGATAACTACAGCATTTTAACATGTCGCCAAAATATTTTTTAATAGCCCCCGCCATCGGTCATTGAACCTTTCTCGATTATTTTGCCTCGCGATTGCGGCGCCGCGGCACTGGCGCACGACGCACGTTATACTTAATATGTAATTCGTTTATTTTAAACCTACACTACGTAAGTACTTACACCTATGTAGGTAAGTAATACTTACTTAAATGGCTTCATTTGGTATGGTACATAAAACTTATTAAGTAATATTATTTATAACTATTTATAGAGTAGGTAAGTATTATCATTTTGTAATACTAAACTAAAATAATGATTTTTAAGTAAAGAAAAACTTATATTTTTGCGATATTATCTTTAGACATAAGCATTACTAACAGTTCACAGCCCTGGCAGCACGCCTGGGCGAAAGAGGGGCGTAACGGGGTGAAGAGGGAAGTAGGTATATAAATTGCGGCATATCGATGGCGGTCAAAGGAGATTCCGTTCTATGTAGTATTATTTATTCTTAAGGTTCCTGTCTGTGCCTAGACTTTTTTTTTCAATTATGGCATCGCAAATTCTGTGCATACTGCCAGCGTCAAGTATAATTTTGCATCAATTTTTTGCCAGTTTCAAGTGAAACTGGACGAAGTAATGACAAAGTCAGTAAGTCGTCAGTATTCAGTCAGTCTAGTCAGTCCAACATTCAAGTAAAGCGATGGCTACTTTACTAGAACGTGTCCGATGGAATTTTGGAGGCAAGCAGAAAAAAACATATTTTAGCACTGTTATTCTATTTCACAAACACTCGTGCACAGTAATTAACCTATATCAAACAAAATGCCATCAACTTTCTCCGATATAACTCAAAAATACACCAAGAAAATGAAAATAAAACAAGAGCACAATAGGTCTTTTTCGACTTCCCGCCAAAACCCCACCTAGATTTTGATTGATACAGGGCACAACTAGTCACACGAGAAATTAGCCCCGCAGTATTTTATGTCTTTTTTGTGAATCGTTAAATACAATTTTATTCAAAAATTGTTACTTGTTCAGTATTGTAATGACTATGAAAATTACACATTTTACAGGTACCTAAATACTTATGAAATCGTCATTAAAATAATGCGTTAATTTTGGTTCAAATTTGTCTTTTATCACGTTATTTATTTATACAAAATTATAACAATCTTTTCGTGCCTTTTTATATTTTGTAAAGCTTAAAGTCTACCTATTGATAATTTACATGTTTTTGGTAAATAATTGTTTCGTCGATTTATTTTACACGTACGCTTAAATATTTACAAAGATTAAAAATGCTATTTTACGTTTAGCGTCTAAAGTCTGAACGATTTTGTCAGAAAAATGCAATGAATATAATATACAAAAGTGTAAGTTAGCCAGTGATTGCCTTTTTCTGTGAAATACGCCCTGTATAATCGATGACCCCTATGATTGATCTATCGATGATAATGGCAATGAATGATCCTTGTAGTTGTTAAAGATAAAACATCTTTAACAAAGATCATTTACAGTGGCGTAGCTAGGGGGAAAAGGGCCCTGGTGCATAGGGAGAGAATCGGGCCCTCGTCCCATCTTTTCGCGTAGTACTACTTTCAAAACACTAGTTTGAACTTATATTGGCCTATAAAATTATTGATAGGAATAAGAATAGGAAACAGTGAGTTGAATTATCCCTAGTAGGCTAAATCCATACGTCGTCTCTATTAGAATCTCCATGTGTTTAATAGAAGAAAAAGGGAATAAATAAACAACGACGCACATGACAATATAGAATATTTATTATACATTTTTTTTGCGAAAACGAGTTCTACGGTAGATATAGGCTACGGTAGAATTGAAAAAAAATAATCTTGTGTCAAGTTTTTTTTTTCATTTTTTTTCATTTTATCTTCTTTTATTTTTCAAAGCTGAGGCTAGAGGGCCCCCTGTGCTCCGGGGCCCTGGTGCACTGCACCACCTGGCCCTATGATAGCTACGCCACTGATCATTTATTGCCATACAGAGAGTTCTTTAATAGTTTTGAACAATAGGTTAAATTAAAACCACGCTGTAATTGTTATCTGAACTAAAAAAAGAAATAAAATTTCATTAAAATAACATTAATTTGTTTTTTATTTTCATTTTGTTGAGATGTTGTAAGTGGAGATGTTGAAGATATTTCTTACTCTCGGGATGCTGAAGGCATATCACGGTAAATGATGATGGTATTCTCTGTTTTATGTGTCCCTGAAAAATATAAAGTTTTATCTTATCCAAAAAAATTTAAAGATTTTTTTTATTACCAGACCCATATATATAAATTATAATATATAAATATTTTATTATAATATAATAAATTTATAATGATGACGATGAAACACATCATAACAGAATTTTCAAAAATCCTTCACTAATTAAATAATGTTTTGTGTTTAAAATGTCTTGTATTTAATTTCAAGATAATTTGTCTTTAGTGTACATCAGAAAAAAGAAAGAAAAAGAAGAAGAAAGAAAGAAAGAAACGCAGACACAGATAAAGTTGGAAATAATAAAACAAATAAAATGTGCCCCATTTTTACTGAAATTGTGTTTATTTAAGTTTTTAACCGTGAAGTCGGTAAAAAAAAGTAGAAGGTTATCAATTAGACTGTATGTTTTTTTTATGTTTGTTACCTCAGAATTTTCGACTGGGTGCACAGATTTTGATGATTCTTGTTTTATTTGAAAGCTTCCCATGTGGTCCCGTTTCAATTTGGTCGAGTTCTGACAATGGAATCCATGAGAAAACCATATAACCATAATATCTTAAATTCGCATTAAGTAGCTTCGCGACAAATGGACGAATAACTCAATATCACGCCAACCGATTTCGATGATTCTTTATTGAATAGGATGTACTTCAAGGATAGTTTGGTAAAAAATTGGTTAGGTTCTCATCATGGGATCCATGACAAAATAACGGAACTCTTCAATTCTTAGGAGCAAATTAACGACACCGACCGAATATTTTAAAGGCTATCCGGATGTTTTATTCGCCTACCTACCGTATAGTCGTTATGGCCAAGTAATTGTCGTAGCTGAATATGATGATCAATGAAATTCCTAACAGCTTACAGTAAGGGTGTGGTCTATGGTAGAATTTCTAACTGTCATTTAAACGGCCGCTGTCTTATTTGAGCAGCTCGTTTAGTAGGTCAATTCAAACAAATTAGTTAGTGTACTTTAAATTCACTAAAAATAAAAAAATTAATAAAACAAAAAACCGACTTCAAAAGAACTTCAGTTGTTTGTACTTCAATGTTCAGAAACAAATTAATATGCACTAAAAAGTAAAAAATAATTGCGTATTCTTCTAAAATTTAATAGTCAACTTACATTTTCTACCATCAATATGTAGGTACGACCTGTGTTTGTCAGATAATGTAGGTACAATCATTGTTATTTTTGGAGTCGGTGTCGTGTGTCCACTTGACAGCTCCCCTGCGACACAAGCACATATCATCTATAACAATGGATGTAGTGGCAAACCTACCTTGGCTGACACCGACTCCATAAATAACAATAATACCTGTGTACATAAAAGCAGCTCTCCTCATTCCTCTATATCAACAACCTGCTGAGTGTATATCAGTCGGGGTTCCGTTCTGGTCACAGAACCACTACTGCAGTTATTAAGGTCGCTGACGACATTAGAAAAGGGATGGATGACAGAAAGGTGACAGTGTTGGTGCTGGTTGATTTTTCTAACGCTTTTAACACAGTCAACCACTGCATCCTTTTATCCATATTATCCCAACTGCGTTTTTTGCCAACGGCACTTAAATGGTTTACAAACTATCTTCAGGGACGTCAGCAGTCAGTCATTTTCGAACAACAGAGCTCAAGTTGGGCGGACCTCGACAACGGCGTTCCTCAAGGCGGTATTCTTTTCCCTCTTCTTTTTTCTATATTTATTAATTTAATCACTTCCACTCTCGATTGTTCGTATCATCTATATGCAGACGACCTACCGCTTTACGTGCAGTGATGTTGATAATCTTGACAGAGCTATGCAACACCTCAATAAAAACCTTGAAGCTATATTGGACTGGTCTTGTCGTTACGGCGTTGTTGTTATTCCTTACAAATGTCAGACAATGCTTGTAGGTAGCGCACGTCTCTTGGCTAAGGTTGATTACATCTCAATACCACCAATATTTTACAACGGAAATGTAATCCCTTTTGGCCAGTCCGTTCGTAACCTTGGCTTAGCTATGGACTGCATATTTACATGGCAGCCGCAAATAAGCGCTGTCAGCAAAAAGGTTACTGCTGACTTGCATACCTTATACAAACTAAAAAAAATTCTAACAATGAAGACCAAACTCATGCTAGTTCAATCTCTAATTCTCCCCATAATCGATTATGCGGATGTGTGCTACCCAGATCTAAAGATCTTTCTTAATAAATTGGACGCCTTCAAAACAATTGTATCCGGTATATTTTTGGCTTTCGTAAACATGATCATATCTCAGAGTATCGTCGCCAACTAAATTGGCTCCTTATTCGTAGAAGGCGTAACTCTAGAATACTCCATGTTCTATATTCCCCTTTGAATAACCCTAGTTTTCCGTCCTATTTAAAGGACAATTATTATTTTCAATATGTGTATGAAACGCATGACCGAGTACTGCGCTCGGTATCCAATCTGACGGCTTATATTCCTCCGCATTCGACTGGTTTCTTCCACAATTCATTTTCCGTTCAGGCTGTACTGCTCTGGAATGACCTACCTCTCTCCATAAGAAAGGCTCCCACACTGCTTTCCTTTAAAAATCAACGCAGAAAACACTACATGAATCTTAGCAACTAATTGGATACCGATATAATATGGTCACCGCATTATTGCATTTATTGTATTTAATTTATCTTATTTTGTATATATTTATATATATTGGTTATAATTGTATGTGTTATTATTATTACTATGTGTATATTAAACTTTTGTATCATAGGTTATATTAGGTTAGTTTACTGTTTTGTTTCGCCTGCAACAATTTATCGCCATCATCAAGGACTGGCAGAGAATGCCACTAGGCATTAAGTTCGCCCTTGTAAACTGTAGGTTTACAAAAGAGTAAATAAATAAATAAATAAAATAATTGTACCTTCATTATTATTAAGATGTCTGTGAGGAAACAAATAATCCCTACTTCCCTACTAATATTATAAATTCGAAAGTCTGTCTGATACGCTTTCCCGCTTAAACTACTGAACCAATTTTAATGAAATTTGGAACACAGATAGCACTCTATACCTTGGGAAAGAACATAGCATGGTTTTTATCCTACGGGGACCTATGAAACGTGTCCAAAAACAGAATACCTCAGTATGCGTGTGAAGCACATGTGTGCTTGACAAATAGTGTTGCGCGTGACTACTTCGAATTTAGTTGTCAATATAAATTAAAGCTTAACAAAGTTGTATCTGTATTGATTAGAGACAGATCTAACCGTAAAGTAACTAAAATAAAACTATACACACACAATACAATTTTTATTTTCCTCCAAAAATAATTAATTTATTATCTAATACAAATAAAAAAAAATTGGAGAGTCTGTTTGTAATATTAAAATGACCGCTTTATACTACATGCATTTGAATTTATATACTGTACATATACCAAAAAGACATTTTTTACAATTTTTGTCTATCTGTCTGTCTGTCTGTCTATCTTTCTGTCTGTTTGTTCCGGCTAATCTCTTAAACGGCTGGACCGATTTTGATGGGACTTTCACTGGTAGGTAGCTGACGTAATAAGGAGTAACTTAGGTTCCTTTTACTTTAGGGAAATTCTAAAACTAAAGTCCATGCGGACGAAGTCGCGGGCGGCCGCTAGTAGAAAATATATTTTTTTTAACCAGAACGCAGATTAACTTTTGTGAATCCACTTTTCTCTATTTATCATTCTTAGCTATCATTAATATACTCGTATAGTGGAAATCTGAAACAATATCAAGTTTAAATTACTTATATTCAAGGATATTTATTATAGTGATTAGTGATAATTGGTTATGGAATTCCGAAATTTAATAATTTTTTTATTAAGAGATAAATTGTAAAAATAATATATACATAATACCTTGGAAGGTAATAATATCGATAATGACAGATGTCATTCAATCTCTACAAAAATATGGTTACAAAACATTATTAATATTATCTATACTTTTATAAAGCTGAAGAGTTTGTTTGTTCGAACGCGTTAATCTCGGGAAATACTACTTCGAATCGAAAGAATATTTTTGTGTTAAATAGTCTATTTATTGGAAAATGACGTATAGGCTATATAACATCATGCTATGACTAATACCTTTGGTCTGCGTAGATTTTGAGTCCACTCGGACGAAGTCGCGGGCGGCCGCTAGTCTTAAGTATTATTATTATGCGTTTAAAGCATTACTATGATAAAATGGCATAATTTTACCTAAGTTTCATAAGTTATACTTGATGCTGGTAACGTGCACAGAGTTTGCCATGCCATTATTGAAGAAAAAAAAAACTTATAGATTGTGGTTGTCTATGGCGAGGAGAATTACCGTTCCTTCCCCTGACAAAGATTTCGAATGAATGAAAACAAAACGAAAGAAAGCATGCTACATGGTTGAAGTAGTATGAAAAAGATACTACTTATTGATCAGTCTAATAGTTCTGATACGAAACGTAGTCGGTAGCATGTAATGTAGTATTCAGTTTGTGGATAAGAAACGGCAGTGAATTGCATCATAATTTAAATAATTATTTAAAATAATCCAAGCATGGCAGCAACAAGCCCAAAAATATTTACGACGCGCATGAGAAAAGCTCCTCCATCCATCAGCGACGCACTGGTGAATGCGAAGTTTGCTATTAGTAAGTTCGAAAAAAAGATTGTTTTACTTTGTTTTTGTTTCATCATTTTGTCGAAGTTTTGGGTTATTCTAATTTTGTTTATGTTCATTACCTATACATTTCATGCACTTAAAACAGCTTACCTATTTCCCGTAATTGGTGTTTACGCTTACTAACTACTACGTTATCTACAACAATAGTGCGTGGATTGGCAGAGCCCGCGCGCTTGCTCCCTCACCTCTGGCGGACCTCGCCACAAGAGGCATCAGAATCTAGGCATCACTGGCATGCTGGCATGGTCATCGAGATACTATGTACCGAGTACTGACGTACTAGTCTAGTACTACTACTACTACTACTACTACTACTACTACTACTACTACTACTACTACTACTACTAGAGCGAGCCTATTCCAAACAAAAACATTGTGCGCGGCCAGCGGCCAGTGCGGTGGGCATGCGTGCGCGGGACGAGCGGGGAGGGGGTTTAGACAATAATGAGCGCAGATGTGACCTAAACTGTGTATTCTGCCTACTGCATACTCAATACTGTCTGTTAGACTGGAGTATAGTATTCTTTGTGTTAGACTGTTAGTAGGCATTGATACTGCGGATAAATAAAGAGTTTTTAATATTATATTATGTTTTAAACTGTGTTGTGATGTTTGTACTATAAGTTTCGTATGTTTATGTCGTTTTGTGTAGTTTTATCAGTTTTTGCTTCATGATGTAATCGAATTTTGGTGAATTGGTTTGGCTGCAACCCTTTTTGCGTCCCACTGTTGGGCACGGGTCTCTCCCCCTTATTGGGGAGGCCTGGAGCTTACTCCACCACGCTGCTCCAATGCGGGTTGGTGGAGATGCGGGTTAGTGGCCAACCCGCTGTCGGATGTTTTCAAACCGCCCATAAGGCCTTCGACAAGGTTTGACGACTGTTATCTATCGACCACAACCGGGACCGACGGCTTAACGTGCCCTCCGAAGCACGGAAACGCGCATGAAATTTTTTGCCACTAGCGGTCACCCATCTCACATCCGACCGCGCCCGTTTGGCTCAGCTGCATAGATTGCTTCCGTTCTACGCTAGCCGCCAGGCCATGCGCGCTTCAGTTTATAATAGCTTTAATTAAATGGATTCGATGATAATGTTAATGGCTGATTCAGTTCATTCCAATTTGTAAATACTTCTTTGCCTATGAAACATTTTAGGGTAGGCGTTGTATATTGAAGTAATATTTTGAGGCAAGACCATTTCCACCGCTTTGCCGTATTAAGTTGCGTACAATTTTTTTAGTAGCCAAGCAAATTTATGTACATGTCTTCTGTAGAATAGCATAAATCACCCATGTCTTTTATAGTTATAAATGTGTGATGCGGAAGTTTATTTGACGTAGTCAATCTGTCTGCATTTTATCTTTCAATATCAATTGTCTAGATACGTATCCAGATATAACCTACTATCAGTTTTGATTCACATGTGAAAAGTGTCTTGGGTCAAGCATTGTCGCAAACAATAATTTTCAGCTTCCGAATTGGATGGCTATATTCGCGTGGTTTGTAAAATTTCATAGGGTTAATTTTGTTTAAATATGTGAAATTAAAATTGAATAGGAAAGGAATGCTATGTAATCCAAAGGAATAAAAATAAACAATATTGAAATATTAATCAACATAACCCTTGTATTCACTGCGTTTAACCGACTTTAAAAGTATAAATATTTACATAAGTAGGTATCGTACGATAACGATATTTCCTAATAACTCGATATTTTTATACGACTCGTCGCGTCGATTGTGTCCTATCTGTACGAGACGTACGTACAGAAATGATGTTAGTCTATGAATTTGGTCGCCATGTCGCCGAGACCGCAGTGATTCGTTGCAAAATGATAAAAATATTATAAAAATGCTTGGTTTACTGATAGTTTGGGAACCTACTGGTGAAAAGTCACCCCTCGGGCTTTATTTGTTTGAGCAGTAACGGAATACACACGAAGGCATTTTGAAACAAAACTCTAAACGTGTCGTAGCGGCAAGCGGCTATACTAATTTTTTATTCGTTTAAACTTCAAGATTATAGAAACCATTAGGAGAGGAAACCACAGGAAAGAATTGAATAGGTTAAATACTTATGATATATTTATTTTTGTGATTTTCGTTTTTTGGATTTCACAAGCAATTTTCGACAGTAGAGCTCTATAAAAACATTTCTTCATTGCATGACATTTCGAAGACTTTATTTTTAAAGAATTTATTTTCACACCATTCAACAACCTCTAAAAGAATGTAACTGAAATATGGAAATAAGTGAGTAATTTTATAAAATTCCGTCATATCTACATTATCCGCCGCGCGATCATTCACCTGTAACCACCGAGTAGTTGGTCCAGCGGGAAAAAAAAATCCCCGTGGTCCAACTACTTGGTCTACTGGTTGGTCTACGGGGAACTCGCGAGACGATGCGCGATGGGCTGTGTGGTATTTTTTTCTTCGATTATGGCATCGCAAACTCTGCATATTGCCAGCGTCAAGTATAATTTTTGCATCACGTTTTTACCATTTTCGGTGAAATTGGACCAGTAATAATATGTAAAGTCAGTAAGTCGTCAGTAATCAGTATGTCAAGTCAGTCAGACATTCAAGTAAAGCGATGGCTTCTTTACCAGAACGTGACCAGACCAATGAAATTTTAGAGGCAAGCTGTAAAAACATATTTTCGCACTGTTATTACTTCACAACACTCGTGCACTGTAATTAACCTATATCGAACTAAATGCCATCAAATTTATCCGATATACCTCAAAAATACACCAAGAAAATGAAAATAAAACAAGAGCACAATATGTCTTTTTCGACTTTCCGCCAAAACTCCTGTGTGGTTGATACGTTTCAATTTTAATAATGCGTCGCAAACTCTGTGCATATTGCCAGCGTCAAGTTAAATTTATTCATCACTTTGTAGTCGTAGAAGTTTAGTCGTCAGATATCAGACAGTCTAGTCAGTCAAATGTTCAAGTAAAGTGATGGCTAATTTACCAGAACATGTCCGATGGAGTTTTGGAGACAAGCCGAAAAAACCTGTTTTCGCAGTTATTTTATTTCACAACACTCGTGCACTGTCATTAACCTACATCGAGCAAAATGCCATCAACTTTATCCGATATAACTCAAAAATACACTAATAAAATGAAAATAAAACAAGGACACAACTTGTCCCTTCAGACTTCCCGCCAAAACTCCTGTGTGGTTGATGGACGATGGCGAGCAAATTTTGAAATAAAGAATTCGATTGATTCGAATAATTCGAATTTATACGTAAGTTGAATAATGAGGAGTTTTGGCGGGAAGTCGAAAAAGACATTGTGCTCTTGTTTTTTTGAGTTATATCGGATAAAATTGATGGCATTTTGTTTGATATAGGTTAATTACAGTGCACGAGTGTTTGTGAAATAGAATAACAGTGCTAAAATATGTTTTTTAATACAGTTGCTCAAAAAGTGACGTATTGCAGGGACGTATAGCGTGCGGGATGTGGGCTATTACACACTCGTGCTTTTTATTTACCTTTTCCGCACTCGTGCGTTCTCTTTCCCAACTGTCAAATTAATGTCTATTAAAAAGAAAAAAAATCAACCACGAAGTTTTAGAAGTTTTTATGATTCATGCAAATATTTCTAAAAAGAAGCTGCTAATTTGTTTCAATATCAGATTTAATGATTTGATTCAATGAGTTAGGTTAGGTTTCATTTCATTTCATCTCATTAACATTTTCATTTCATATCAATAAAAAAATCTACTGAAGACTTGGCTGTATGGGCATAGTTCCCTTTGCCTACCCAGAATGGGTGAAGAAAACAAAAAAATCTCTGCATTAGGTATTCTTTTACGGTTGGCGCCATTTTTCAAAAATGTTCTTTGTGAGTTTTTATTATTTTATTAAATTGCTTAATTTTTTCGCAACTGTATTAAAAATAGTCGTTCAGTACACGTGCGGAACCGTCATTGGAAGGAGTTCCGACTGTCGACTCGGGTAGACATTTGTCGGAACTCCTTGCAATGACAGCCTTTCCGCACTTGTAATGAAATATACTATTTTCTGCTTGCCTCCAAAATTCCATCGGACACGTTCTAGTAAAGTAGCCAACGCTTTACTTGAATGTTGGACTGACTTGACTGACTGATTACTGACGACTTACTTACTGACTTTGTTATTACTTCGTCCAGTTTCATTGAAACTGGCAAAAAATTGATGCAAAAATTATACTTGACGCTGGCAGTATGCACAGAGTTTGCGATGCCATAATTGAAAAAAAAAGTTGAATAATATGGATACGACTTCTGCGTATCAGAGTGCTACGATATTATAATAATTAAACTATTTTACAATATATTATTATAATTAAATTATTATACATTCCTGTTTTAGTTGTTTGTAATTTTGTAAACTATACATGTATATGTATATTTTACCTAACTTTTAAAAAATATATTTATAACTACCTATATATACCTATAGTGAATCAACGAAATATAGAAGTTTATTGGATTTGGTATTAAATTTTCCAACAATAACTTTTTATTATTATTTGAATGGAGTAGCAGAGGTCGCTGCAGCCCATGGACATCTACATACAACCTCAAGCGACGTAGGTCTTCGGTAGGTCCTCATAGGTAAGTCTTGTCTGAGGTCGTATGCAGTTGCGCTGCTACTCCGGAGGCTGGTGGTCGCCTCATGTAAGTTAGGCCGGCAACTGCACCTTTCCACCGAAACACAATAGAATTGGTTCACGGCAGAAGTGGGTGCAGCGGTGGTACTTCCCCGGGCGAACGATAATAGTTCTATCACCTATAAACTACTCAATTTTTTTAGGTTTTAGGTTTAAGACTTTATTATTATTAATCATATTTTAAACAAAACACTACAGAGAGCTTAAATAAAAAAAAATGCTTTTTTGGTGGCGCGAACATATTAAAACCTTACTTAAGTACCTATATCTTTTCTCTTCATCGTTCGTCGCAGGCACAGCTAGTGTATATTAAAATTTGTATTTTGCTTTTAAGAACAACTCACGTTTAACCACTTTTTGGATGTTTTTAAAACATGATGAAAGCGAAAACTGTTAAATGGCTTTTAGATACTTAAGTTAATAATAATATTTATGTTTAGAGCTGTAAGTTTTCCAAATAAAATAAAATAAAATAAAAAATGAAAATGCTTCCTCAACAATTGCATTGTATCTACTGTAATTTCCTATTCATCCATAGATGCAGAGAAATAGGAAAGTATGAGTCTCTTGTTTGATGTGACCTCAGATGCATGATTGTGCGCATAAAAACAGTTTAGATTGGTTCCTTTCTTAATCGGCTGTAGGGCACTTTACACTTTACAAATAAAATTTGAAACCTGACATTAAATTTCTTATTTCTAATTGTTCCAGCTCCTAGTGATAAAACAGTACGGGGTGGAAAGCTTTATGTATTCTATCATATCTTTGCGTATTTGGAAGATGCAAAACAACGGCTTAACATGCCTGACTTTGACAAATTATTTGTGGATGAAGTTATATACAGGTAATTTATTAAATCCTAGCTTTTTGTATTATATATAATAAATAATTGTAGATCTATATTCTGTTATTATACATTTATTAAGTACTGTTTTTAATGTCAAACATTCATTGAAGTTAAAAGTTAAATTTTGAAATGATGTTGGCTTACAAGTTTTTTGCACTTTATTTCGCGTAAAAGGAAAGCAGAGCGATTAAGATTAATGAATAAAAAGAAATACTTTACAAAAAACTTTTAGGAAGCAAGCATTTGAAGAGGATCTTAGACACTACCTTGGGGAAGAATGGAGGTCCTCTCCGAAGTCTTTAGCCCTGGAGAACTACCTCCAGCATCTGCAAGACCTGGAGAGGGACAATCCACGCCTGCTCATGGCATATGTTTATCATTTGTATTTGGATCTGCTCAGCGGAAGCCATATTCTTGCTAAGAAGAGAAGGGTTTTTGGTAACAGTATATATCTTTCATTTTGTAACGTTTTATTCTTAGTCAATTCCTCATGACTGAGGGTCGTGACCATCACTAATTTGGCAAAGGGAGATCTCCCGCCGGGCGAGGTGGTCATGCCCGGGGAGCGGCCGCGCTCCGACTGACTCAATTCGGAGCTTGTATATATGCTCGGATATTCAATAAACTTCGATAGCGTGATTCAGGAATACCCGTGGCGCCAGTGGTGGTACCCAGGAGTGGGTACTCGAGCCGTCCACGACGTCGCAGGAGGTAGCTGGATCAGGATCAGGAAGCGTTATCACGATGCGCTGCGATGACCCTGACGAGCTGGTGAAGTAATGCTGCAGTCCATCCAGGGAGTGAAGGTGCGGCTGATGAAGGTCTTCTGACCTGGGACGTATTCTTGTCCGGGGTCACCAGTTTGGCAAAGGGAGATCTCCCGCCGGGCGAGGTGGTCATGCCCGGGGAGCGGCCGCGCTCCGACTGACTCAATTCGGAGCTTGTATATATGCTCGGATATTCAGAAAACTTCTATAGCGTGATTCAGGAATACCCGTGGCGCCATCTCATGATGAGTAGCGGAAGGTCGCTACACTAACAATCTTGTTTATTAAGGTCTTCCACTTCGAACGATTCTGTGCAAGGTTCATGAATAGTTAAACTGTGGTGTTGCTGAGTTCTTTATCGTCCATCGGGTTGGTGACCTCCTTCTGCTACATTTTCCAGACACTTGACCAACAAGTATCAACTTCTCCAAGTTGTCAAGAATTTAAGGATTCTTTGCATGCATGTTGTGGAGAGCCTCGTATGTATATGCAGTTCTGATAGAATTGAAGCATTTCGATGTGTTCGACGCGCTGTCCAAGGAATAGCCAACAGTTTGCGCCAACATCACATTTCAAACGCATCAATTCCTGCCCTTATTCTGGCTTTTCGACCCAGTCTCTGAAGCATATAGAAATATGGAAAAGATAAGGGTCTTATAAGTTTGACTTTGGCTTTTCTACTGATGCCTCTGTTCCTCCACATCTTTTCCAATCCCTTCATTGCAGATTTAACCAGGTGCGCTCTGCGCACCACCTCTTTCTCGCAGTCACCATCGCTAGTTATAAGCGACCCAAGGTATACTTCTCTACGGAGTCTATGTCCTTTAACTCGTGTGTTCTACTCAAGGTGTTTAATCTGTCCACAATCATAAGCTTCGTCTCCGATAGCTCCAATAATGGTTGTGTCATCAGAAAATCTTAGATTATTGATAAGTAGTCCTCCCACTCGTACCCCCCCCCCCAGCCTTGAATGGCTCTTCTCGTTATATATTCTCCAACTATGTTGAATAGTTGGAGCTGGGGTGATAGTATACAGCCCTGTCTGATCCCTCGTTCGGCTTTGAAGTGCTCGGATTCCATCTTGTCAATTTTTGCCGTAGAGTAACCGTCAAGCTCAGATAAAATAAAAAGTATAAATGTAATGCTGCGAACAATATGGCGTAACCTGTTTTGTAAACATGTGTTTCGCGGACCGGTGTTGCAATCATGATTCATTTTACCCCATTATTACAAAAATATCATTACCAAAATAACACTGTTATCTGTTATTTTTCATTACATTTTTAATATTAAAATAAAAAAAAAGATGACGGGCACAGCGGGGACTAGCAGCAGTTATTAAAATTGTATCAGGCAACAGCAGTTATAAGTAGTATTCTGCAGCATAGGCAGTCATAGTTGCCCAAAGCGCCTGAATGTTACAAAAATAACGTAAAAATTACGACGTTATTGCTTCCCAGTTTCTCTGTCTACGAGTGCGTTTATCTATCTACGAGGTAAAAAGAAGTGGTGATGGTGTAAAGGAAATGGACAAAGGCAAATACTTTTATTTGCAGTAATATGGATGTTTACAAAAGGTGCTAATATATATTTAGAATGCCATATTTACTTACCTTTATTATAAAAAGCAAAATTTAATTATAACACAATTATAAAAGTGTACATTTACATAATTTTATTAATTTATTTTATTTTATTTATTTATTTTTATTGTTACGTTCATTGAAACTGGCAAAAATTGATTCAAAAATTTGCGATGAAAGTTTGCGATGCCATAATTGAAAAAAAAAACATTTTGATTTTGGAGCGAAGTTCCCTATGGCGGAGAGGCACCCTAGCTGGGAAAAACGTCCGTAACGTAAGATTTTTATGTATAGTCTATGTATTACGGCTATATTATAGTGTCTATATAATGTATAGTCTAGGTCTTGATGACTGTTATTAATTTATTATACATTTTTTAAATCATTGTAAATAAAATAAAGATGTCAAGATAATTTTGTAAAGGAGTTTCTTTGCTTTTTATCGATAAAAAATCATAATTAAAAGTGTACACCCGAATAATTATTTTCTTTATAAGTCGACACTTTATACCTCAAATAGAACTTAAAATTAATATTTTTTTATAATAAGGAACTTCGTTTCTATCCGGTGCCCCACGACACCACACGACTTTTTTTATTGAAAATAATGTTTTCCAATTATTATTATGTGTTCTGTTTGACGTCCGAAGTCCATTACGAGAGTACATCGTTCCTTTTCCTTGCACTGCCGCTAGATGTCGCTACTTATCCATCACGTTACCACGCCATCAGCGCCCTCTGTGGCCAAATCTGTAACTAATTCCGAAACCAGCGAGCGAGCCACCATATTGTGTCATTGTTGCGTCGTTTTTCAAACCCTCCGCTCGTCGTTAATTTTCAAACTTTAATTTCAAACCGCAATAAGTTTGAAACTTATTTTAACTTTCGAGATAGAAGTAGAAAGTTACTTTATATTCTTTATCCATTACGTCAGTGGTGAAAATGAGTGAAATAATACCGCGCCTACGGAGACTTTCGGTGATTGTGTGTTTTCGCGACCGGTGTGTGAAGATGCGGAATCGACCGCTGGCCGCAGGTCCGCACGTGCTAGTGAATCAAGATCAAATCAACGTCAACATCAAGCTCGTGCGCCAGCGGTGCGAGCCGCCGCCGCAGCCCTCGTTGCCGCTCGCGAGATTCTTCACGAGACATGAACCGAAGGTTTGAATTATTATCTCAACAACTGGTAAGTCATGTCAATAACATGTTTTGTGTTAGCTACAATGCTACGTTGTGCCCCAGTGCTTCGTTGTTTCAAATCCCCTAGTCGCAGGGCCATCGTACATTGCGTTTGATAATCCGTTTTTTAAACATACCCACTTCAGTGGATGATATTGCGGATCTCGGAATGTGTGTCGATACCTAAAGTCTATACTGACCGAGTTACGAGATTAGCTTCTATGCAGAGGTTCTTTACGTTACCCCGATGGCCTTTCCGACATTTTCCGAGGTAAAAGTGAATTGAAGAATTAGGGAGTTCGGTTGTACAAGGCTGCGCTAAACCGTCCCTCCCCCAAAAATAAGTTTAAACAAAAGAAACCTGTTTCGATTAACACGGTAAAAAGAAAAAAAAAGGGGGGGGGGGCGAAAAAAGGTTATAACACACACAAACTTAAATTACTCGAAAAGGATTTTGGGCGGCTATCTGATGCTTTATCGACAAGTATGGGCCAAATTAAATTCACCCAAAACCATCCTTGCTTTAATTCCATCAGCTCGCCATCGTTCATATCCCCGTTTTTTTTATCATTACAAAGACCAATGGCAAAAAATCGGGTAAATTTTCAATTCGAAAGTGTTGAACCATTTCATGGATCCGAAACCCTTTCACCTGTTTCATCACTTCCAACTTTACTAAGTGCCCCTAGTTTCTGCAACCCAACGATTACGTTCGTAACCCACGTACCCATCGCGGCGGAGCATCGCTGTTTTTTACGCGTCAGTCACGGAAGCCGTTTGCTCCAAATGACATGCTTTCCATTTGGATTAAATTTAAATTAGTAACGGCACTGAGAATGTTTGCGTTGCTAACAGTTAAATGGGACGGCCGAAGTACTGACCGCAATGGAAGTTTCCGCCCATATGTGTATGGGGACGATTTAATTCATTGTCTTTGTCTATTCTTGTCCCGTCAAAGTCGATGGACTTCCTTGGTTTTACTAGGAACACACTCCTCAATACCGAGTATTTACCCCCCTCACCTCCAGCAGGTTAGCCGAAACGGTGGTTAAATGGCTAAATGCGAGCGTCTGCCCTCCAGGCCTCCCTCTATGTAGCGGCTGCTCCCAAGAGCGCTGTGGCGTCGCCTGCGGATTTCCCTCAGCACCTACGACAGCCGTCGGTCGCTCCAGGAGCCGGCCCCTGCGCCGCTTCTTGTCCCCCGCGCTTGTAGCGAACGAGGCCAAGTCCTCCAATTCTACTGTTGTACACGTCTCGATTCTCTTCTCTGCGGGATACATTTTTAATCCTCGAATGTTAGCTACTGTATACAAGATTCTTCAGTGCATTCTGACCCGCTTGGCAGCCGGCAGTTGGTCCCTCAAGCAGGCGTAACGCCTCTTAGGGTATGTCAACTTTGCGACCTTCGTCACCCTCCGGGGAAGGTTGCATTGCCGTACGCTCCAGCGTCAGACCATCTACTTCGACTTGCCCGCGCGAACGAATTGTCTTCCCGGGCGAAGTACAGTTTGAACTGGAATGGCGGCTACTAGGGCATGCAGAACCGGGTCCAGTTCTAGATTTTGCATACCCGGTTCTAGGGGTAGTCGGAACCGGGTCACCCGGTGCTACCCGGTTCCAAGCGACCAAATCGATTTTTTTATATATATTTTTTTATTAATGATAATTTGGAGAGTTTGGTTACGTAGGAAGGAATTATAATGAAATATGAATAAAAACGAGATGGTTTTGGTGTCAAATCAACGTTTAATCAATTAAATAATCAATAATAATCTAAACAGAAACTTACTCTTAAAACAATTTAATAATCAATAATAATCTAAACAGAAACTTACTCTTAAAACAATTTAAATAATTTGGTTTGAATTTTTTTGGTTTGCGGACGGTAGAAAAGCGCTAATGAGTTTCAGTTTACGTAACCTCAAATAATAGATGCTATATACGAAATACTTACAACAAAACACGAGATCCATTGGATAGAATATGTAAAAAAATAACAATAGTTTAGTCGGCAAAATTGGCCAGCGTCTATCAAGCTACCCGTGGACCCGCTACGGGAGTCGAGCTTTTTGGTCGCTGGCCAAGGCTGTGGAAGGAAATTTCTGTCGGTCGTCTCTTCCATCTCTACGCAAACCGGACGATACTCTGGCTCACACGGCAAAAGGGAAAGCCGATCTCTTGGGCACCCTATTTGCCTCAAAATCGACTCTGGACGATGGAGGTGCCACACCGCCGACCATCAGGCAGTGTGAGAGCTTGATGAAGGACGTGTGCTTCACACAAAAAGCCGTCAGACGAGCTCTGCAAGCCGTCGATTTCAAGAAGTCGAGCGGGCTGGACGATATCCCCGTGATCGCTTTAAAGACGTGCGCTCCCGAGTTGGCTCCCGCCTTAACGCGCTTATTCTCGCTTTCCTACACCACTAGTAAAGTACCGTCTTCGTGGAAGGTAGCCCTAGTACACCCAATCCCAAAAAAGAGTGACCGCAGTGACCCGTCCAAATACAGGCCTATTACGATAACCTCCCTGCTTTCTAAGGTGATGGAGAGTGTTATAAACACGCAACTCCTTAGGTACCTCGAGAAGCACCTGTTGATCAGCGATCGTCAGTATGGCTTTCGCCAGGGCCAGTCGGCCGGTGATCTCTTGGTGTACCTCACACACCGCTGGGCTGAAGCCGTTGAGGGGGAGGCTTTGGCAGTAAGCCTGGATATCGCAAATGCCTTTGACCAGGTCTGGCACAGGGCCCTTCTCACGAAGCTTCCATTTTACGGTCTTCCCGTGAGGCTATATAAATGGGTAGCAAGCTTTCTGTCTGAGTGGCAGATTAAGGTCGTTGTTGACGGATGCTGCTCAGATATGAAGTCCATTAACGCCGGTGTTCCCCAAGGCTCAGTGCTGTCTCCTACACTATTCATTCTGCATATCAATGAAATGCTGCAACAATCACGCGTACTGTGAACGCACAAATACACCTGTCGAGCCAATGCCTCTCGGTCACAAGTGGAGGAAAGCAGAATCAAACCTGTGTCTGAAGTCGAGAACTCTCTGGAGCGGATCTCGGAATGGGGTCGATTTAACCTTGTTGAGTTTAACCTTACAAAGACACAAGTTTGCGCGTTTACCGCTAAAAAACCCATTTGTTATAGCGCCCAAGTTCCAGGGCACCGCACTCACCGTTGGTGAAAGTGCCGGTATCTTGAGTGTGGACATTACGAGTAAAGTGCAGTATCGTAGTCACTTGGAGAACAAGGCCAAATTGGCATTCAAAAAGCGTGGTGTCCTTAACAGGGCGAGACAGTACTTCACTGCGGGGCAACTCCTGACGCTGTATAAGGCCCAAGTCAGACCCCATATGAAGAACTGCTCCCATTACTGGGCAGGAGCACCAAAATACTAGCTACGCCCATTTGACTCCGTTCAAAAGCGCGCAGTCCGAATCGTCAACGACCCAAAATTGACTGACAGGCTAGAACCGCTAAGCTTGCGAAGAGACATAGCCTCACTCTGCGTGTTCTACCAACTTTACTATGGTGAGTGCTCCAAGGAACTTTTCAAAATGATGCATACGTCACCATTTCATGAATATACGACCAGACGAAGGTTCCAGTTCCACCGTTCCACGTTCCAAAAGTTTCACGACGATTTAAATTAGCAATTTATGTAAAATTATAAAAATATCATCAGAACCGGGCCAACCCGGTTCCATCGCTCAGAACCGGTTCCACAGACTTATCGAAATACCCGGGTATACCCGGGTATTTAAGAACCGGGTGTACCCGGGTGCATGCCCTAGCGGCTACCCTTTTGGCAGCCTGCAGTTGGTGCCTCAAGCAGGCGCAATGCCTCTTAGGGTATGTCAACTTTGTGACCTTCATCACCCACCGTGGAAGGTTGCATAGCCCGCGCGAACGAATTGTCTTCCCGGGCGAAATACAGTTTGAACTGGAATGGTGGCTATCCGCTTGGCAGCCGGCAGTTGGTTCCTCAAGCAGGCGCAATGCCTCTTAGGGTATGTCAACTTTGCGACCTTCATCGCCCACCAGGAAAGGTTGCATTGCCGTACGCTCCAGCGACAGACCCATGTACTTCAAGTTTTCCCAAGCGTACGAATTGACTTCCGGGACGAAGTACAGTTGGAACTGGAATGGTGTCTAGACAACCTCAGGTAGCCAAATTTGTTGTAACATACGCCTCCGAAGTTCAATAGGGCGCCTTAGTAAACAACGAGATGCTCCAAGACAAGTGGACACCTCGTCAACGAGCTTGGCATTGCGTTGCATGGAAATGTTAGCAGTGATTTCCGCCATCTTGTCGAAAGCCCAAACTCTCGGCAATTCCACCACAATCCTGCAGAGCGACAACCGAACAGTTGTCTCTTACAAAAACAACGAGGGCGGAATGAGATTTGTAAAATTTCTCGAACTGACTAAGCAAATTCTAGCACTGACGGACGGCCTGAACGCTGTACTTGTTCCTCACTACATTCCGGGACGGTACAACACGGACGCCGATCACCTCTCGCGCAACCGCACTGGCTCCGAGTGACACCTTCTGCACGAGGCGACGGAAAGATTTTCAAGCTTTGAGGAACCCCCGACGGAGACCTCTTCGCATCCCGAAAGGCTCACATTGTTTCAAACTATGCTACTCTAGACTTGTCAAACTCGAACGCTTACTTTCAAGACCCTTTCAGCAGGTAGTTGCGATTCGATCAGGCATGGGTTTTACCTCCACCAGTTCTGGTGCCACGCGTACTACAACACCTGAACTCTGCGAAAGTCAGGTACATAATAGTTGCACCCAAGTGAACGAAACCTTTCCGGCGTCCAGACCTGAGGAAGCGAGTTCTAGGATGACTTGTAAAGATAAACAACCTAGCACACTTAATAGACACAGCAACAGGCCTTCCGCCTGCCTAAATCCACAACCTACAGTTGGAAGCTTGGCTCATTACGGTTGGGACGCCTTAACAGGAGACTGAATACCTAAGGAAAGACAGCTTCTTCCTACATATTGGAGAGCGTCTGCACTTAAGACGTATACCCCTATAGCGAATAAATGGTCTTAGTGGTGTCGGCAAAATAATAAAGACTTCAGGCACCCTTCACCTGAAAATGTAGTTAGGTACCTAAGTTGTTTCTTACTGATCGGTTAGCATATCGTTCAATTCATATCAATAAACCGGCAATACCTTCGATTTGTGAAACACTGTCGGACATAAGAAATTTCATCAA
The DNA here is from genome assembly GCA_911387765.1 of Pyrgus malvae. Classification (NCBI taxonomy): domain Eukaryota; kingdom Metazoa; phylum Arthropoda; class Insecta; order Lepidoptera; family Hesperiidae; genus Pyrgus; species Pyrgus malvae. The sequence continues at coordinate 23,469,438 of OU426963.1, read as the reverse complement.
ATCATTTGTAAAAACATACTGAAAGCTATTTCACTAGCTAGGCCATGTCCACCAAAATTACAAATATGGGATGCAACATTGGTCATAAAATTTCTTAAAGAAACAGATCCAAATTTGCACAGTTTATTTAATGCATTGGCATAGTTTATTTGACGTTTCAAGACGTACTGCTACATTTTTTTTTGTTAGCCTCAGGACGTGAAATACACGACCTAACGCTTTTGCATTGCGAATATTGCGATCCAAAAGAATTCTGCGACAGTGACGATTCAATCACTACGCATCCCGTATTTGGTTCAAAGCTTCATTGCGAAGCTTATCAACCATCAAGCTCGACATTTTTGGTATCACCAGACAACAATACAAATACATTGTTTTGGCTAGGAATGTTGATAAATATTTCAAAAAATACCAGTTTGAAAGTAAAAATATTTTATTTATCACTAAAAGCGCAAGCAAGAAAGCACCTTTCATTTTAACTATTAAGTTCTGTAACTATGGTTTATTAGTTCATATTTAATGGACTCCAAGGTTATCTGTTAGGCCAGCTACTGCTGTAACCATAGGGGTTGGCTAAAACATACTCGTTCTGAAGCCGGAATAGACGCGTCCCCACATAGTTGTAGGTCAGCTGTTTCACCTCTAAACCTTTTAGTGACCCAATTAATGACTTTTTAGCCAAAGCTAATTGGCGTTATGAAAATACTTGTAGAAAATATTATTTCAAAGATGTGAATAAATGGCCAGAATCAAGGTGCAGCATCAGAGAAATCTTTCTCAATTCTTTGCACCATCATATTAATATTTACATTACGAACTGATGCTATGTGTTTTCCAGTAATTATTTGATAAATTTCAAAGTGTTACTTAAGACGGGTTTTGAAATATGTTACTGTTACATTGCTTTTATTACACAATAGATTCGTGACTCGTAGTCTTGTGTATATTTTGTCATCATACAAATTGTGAGATGATCATTCAATAATAAATATTCGATCATGCTTATTTTTCGACTTTCCTAAACAAATCACATTGTTGCGTTTCTTTTTCGCAAGCCACCAGGAGATAACAAACAAATCTCTCGTAATGGACTTCGGACGTCAAACAGAACACATAATATAAAAATTTTACCTTCCAATAAAATTTGTATTATGTTTCCTGAGACGTCCGAAGTCCATATAATGTCTTCCTGGTGGTGTATTAAACCAGGACATATTACGAGCCGAACAATGACACAATATGGTGGCTCGCTCGCTGGTTTCGGAATTAGTTACAGATTTGGCCACAGAGGGCGCTGATGGCGTGGTAACGTGATGGATAAGTAGCGACATCTAGCGGCAGTGTAAGGAAAAGGAACGATGTACTCTCGTAATGGACTTCGGACGTCTCAGGAAACATAATACAAATTTTATTGGAAGGTAAATTTTTTATATTATACTTGCGTGTGAAATGTGATTCCATCGTGTTCTTCATTTTTGGAACTGTGATTTTTACACCCTTTTACAACACATTTCGGCATTTTTCTTGTCAATATGAATATTTTGGATAACATATTGCTCGATGCGCTGCGATGCCTGCGATACATTGCAGTATCGTTGTAAGTGTGTGCGACTGTGCGTGTAATGTGTACGTACAAGATGCGGTGTAGTATTTACGCGCTACAGGTCGTTGTTCGCAGCATTCTATCTATACTTTTTTTATTTTATCTGAGCTGTCAAGGTAAATATTTTGTTATGTAAAAGAAAGAAATGTTTATTTCATATTAGGAATACTAAAAGCCCCTCAGCGCCTAGATGTTAAGCTGAGAGAAATTAAGAAATTTTATTCTCTTTACTTAACCATCACATTGTAACCTTTCTAAAAATAGTTAAATCTACAACAACGATTACAAGAATATGTCGTATGTTACGTGATGGGTAGTAGATGCAAGTGTTCCAAGCAACAATCATGATGGATATTGCAATTTTTTGACAGATAATGACAGATTACAATTAATGACAGAAAGGAACAAGAGACGTTCTTAAAATTAATAGTTTTACGACCTAAATTAATAAATTTAAAAAATAACTCTGAAATAAGTCTCTTGTGAAATGCTCCAATAAAGTTATTTAGAATTGAATATTTCTTAAAATTATATCTTTATTCTTAATGATATTGTTTCAGAAACATCTGAAGAAATGGGTTATATGGATAAGTTCACAGACTTCAGTGACGCTGACATCTCAAAGCTAAAAAAAGATTTCAGAGATGCCATGAACTCTATAGCTGAGAATATGTCAGAAGAGGAACAGGAGGCATTTATTGAAGAGAGCAATCAAGTGTTTTTAATGAACAAACTTATTGTAAATTCTGTTGGTGGACAGAATAATGTCATTTGCAACATCCTCCAAAAAATTCTTGTCTTTATTGCTATTATTATTTTTCTGAGTGTGATATGCATTTTCCAAATATTTAAAAAAATTGTGATTAGTAAAATAAAGGATATAATATTATCTAATATATAATATAATTTTCTTCTCTCTAAATTTATTCATTGTTTCTATTTAGAATTTTAGAAGCCTTGTAAGGCTTTAATTCAATAATAATTGATTTGATTTGATTTTCAGTGATCTGGTTCGTTCGATTTTATAAATATTTGTGTTAAATACATAATAAATAAAGAGTCAGTATTTTAGTGTTTTATTCCTTACTAGCTTTCCGCCCGCGGCTTCGCTCGCGTGGAATTCGGTTATATCGCGCTTTTTAGATTTTCCCGTGGGAATGAGAGGTTTTCCCGCGGTAAAACATTGCTTTTCCAGGACTCAAACTATATACTCTCTTATAAACTCCATACCAAATTTCATCAAAATCCGTTCAGCCGTTTAGGCGTAAAAGAATAACAGACAGACGGAGTTACTTTCGCATTACCATAAATAAATACCATATACCATTAATAGAGCACAACTATAAGAAAACTTCTCATTCCCACGGGAAAATCTAAGAAGCGCTATATAACGCTGGATACGATGAGTTGTTAAACCAAAATTGACTGGTAAACTATATTATATGTTTTACCTTGGGAAGCAAAAACATGCAGATTTTGAGCACCGGATACCCGGGAACACGCTACATAGAGCTGACCATGCGAAAAACAATGTTTTTCCAAGTGTACTCCAGCAACCCTTAGAGTTTGACCTTGTGCTTTATAAATGGTCATTGCAAATGAAACCCTTATAGGAAATTGAAGTCTTTTAAATTGAAATGGGAGGTCTGTTGGAATAATCGGAATCCGAGGAACGAGTACACTTTCACCCTTTGCTGCGCCAGTTAAAATAGTTGCTGTAATAATATTCCGCCCAAGCTGAGTGACACGCAGCCTGGTACCATTACACAGTCTAGGAGCATCGAGATTACGCATGAGCATCACCGGTACCCCTACTTTTAATTTTAATTTATGAGAAGGCACCCCAGATAATTCCAAAGAATTTAAGAACTCTACAGGATATGAGGAACTATGTTCTGTTTCTATCACTGCGTCTACAGATAAATATTCAGTAGTTTCTCCCATAACTTCATCCAAAATATTTTCATTATTCATAATTTCACTTTATTTTTGATTATTCATAACTTTTGTTAACCTTCTGGAATAGTCTATTATACCAGGATAAAGGGTAGGTAAATAAGTACAGAAGTTTTTGCTTAGCTGCAGTAAAAAAATACTAAGTACACAGGATAAGTAGATGTAAAAAAACAGATTAGACGTTAAACCAAATTGTACGTCATCCCTAGGGAATTCGTCATTTTCGGGGATTAATTTTATTATTGTATCATTTATCTTCTAAGATTACATGTGCATATTCGTTTGCAACATATTACCTTGTTTTAAACGACACACAGCGCCATCTATCACCGAACTGGTATGAAGCTAACAATATTTTTGTTTTCCCAAAATTTTTAAAGGTTATCATCTCTCTCAAAGTTGAATGAGGATTTTCAGTCACTATTTCCTTCACTTCTGCGATGTTAACTTCAGTTGCAGACGTTGATGGCCTACCAGAGCAAGGCAAATCTTCCATCACATCTCGACCGATTTTGAACGCTTTGTACCACTCATATGCACGTGTGTTTGATAAAGATGATTCACCGTAAGCCTTCTGTAGTACCATGACAAACTCTATGTTCGATGTTTTTGTCCATTATGAAATTCGCAATACTCACTAAATATGATATAACTAAAAACAGCAGTGTATTTAATCTAAATAACAGATGCAACTCAAACTCCTTGCCTAAATGGAAAACAGTTGTGCCAACAACAAAAAAAAAATTTGAATTTGGAACCATAAACAAATCATCCATTCCCGATACCACAATACAAGGAGCGCCTGCCTTACTTATATCTTGTGCCGATACTTTTCTGACTGAATGTATATTCATGTCCAATAAATATCTACTGACAGTCCAATGATTATAAATTCTGTCCAATAACTATATTTTTTTACATTATTATTTTTCAAGTAGTATTTTACTGTGGGCTACTCCCACATAATATTAATTCGTTTTAACCGCGATATCAACGTAATGCAATGCTAGCGCGCAAGCACATCGTATCAGCTGGTTATAATTTTTTATGCGCATCGTTCGTCACCGGCGCCCGCGGCCCGCACACCTCGCACCCTCACTCACATCACACGCTCCACTCGCCAGTCTGATATCGATGTTCCCATGCGAAGCCCGCGTCACTCAACACCGTGTTCGGACACTCGTACACAACGCATCGCGTAATAGTTTCACCGCCTGCGACCTATTCTTTCTTATTCTCGCACTCTACTCTCCTTCGTACTTCACACTTTTAACTATCGCTTCTTGCTTAATAATTGTCAGTGCAATAAACCTACATTACTATAAATATTGCAATCATATTTGACGACCTGCGTGGCGCAATAGTTACCATGCCGGAAGGTCCCGGATTCGATTCCCGGCTAAAGAGAAATTTGAATGATGAGTTTAAATTTCTGCTCTCGGTATGGGTGTTTATGTATAACCACCCTACTGTGGAACACAGGGTATATCCACCCTACTGTGGGACTACGAGTATGAACTCAAAATGATTAGTATATGTATAATATATATATGACGACCCTTGTGGCGCAATGGTTACCGTGCCGGACTGCCAATCGGAGGGTCCCGGGTTCGATTCCCGGCGAAACAGAAATTTGAATGATGAGTTTAAACTTTAAACACATAGAAAGGTTTCTTTTTTAGAAATTGTCGTTTTATTCGTATTTTAAGCTATAACATCGTTCACATTTAAGCGATAATCAACTTAAATGTAAACTGAAAAATATGACTCCTATCTATTGGAGAATATTATTATCATTGTGGCGTAGAACGCCGATCCAAGATCATCCGTCAAATACGCCGTTCAAACAAATTTAATGACAATGTCGATTTGAAAGAGCTCTATAAAAATTTCGTCGATAGAACTGCTTCCTTGGTCGAATGATTACGTAGGCTGACTGCGGAGCTAGAGACCCGGGTTCAAACCTCAATCAAGCATGTTACGTTGTTTTATTTTTTGTGACAAATTTTTTTATTGGGAGCTATTTCAGATGGCGATGTTAAGTTACATTAAGCCAATGAGTGTTTTGCTTAAAATGAAACCAACAAAGTCAATTATTTTTATCCGAGCAACGCTCGGTCGTTTGCTGTCGCGCCCACTATCACCTGAAGGCTGGTAGAGATAGCGGGTCCATCGCCAAGTCGATAAGGTCATTAATGTCCTCGGTGTTCCAAATTGATAGGTACATCTGGAAATTAACATGTAGTTTTAGCATATTTAGTTCACGGTATTTAAATGTATAAGGGCTCGGAAATAATGGGAAATAGGATGTCAGTGAGTGAGATGAGACTGGTCAGTTCTGGCGGCGAGAGTGGGAGCTCCAACCGATTAGTTAGCGGCCCCGGGAATGGCGGCGGTGCGAGCGTCTGTCTCAAGCCCAGGAAAGTGCAAGAGAAATAAAATGAAAATACTTTATTGTTGACTGTTTACACACATAGAATAAGATGTTTAAAATTATTATAGGAGTTTTAAACAGTCTATCATATTCTGGCATATAATATTGTTATATAATAATTAAAATTAGAGAGCATCATAGCTTTTTGGATGATGGGTAAGTTTGCGGCGCCATGCGTGGAGGATACCGGTGTGTTCCTACCTCGGGAGATCCCGGGTGAAGTGTGTAAACTCGCTTATACTAAATACGATACGTAGCACAGTAGGTGAGCTCCTTTATAAATACTATCAATATACTGCTGACGAGTATTATCTAATGTGTTATTATGTAATGTTTTTTAGTTAATTATTCAATATAGAGATATTAAAGAAAAAGGTTGTTTTATTGTATAATATAATTATACTGGCGACCCTGCCCAAGTGTGTGATAAGAGGATGTAACATAATATTTTAGCAGTGTCGGTCCACGGTCCACGTTTACGAAGTTTTCATAGATCAAAACAGTATCATAGGTAATAACGATGGGGCAGTTAGGCAAACCAGCTCCCATCTGGAACGGCTGAGCATTATAATTAGTCTACAGGAGCACATAGGAGCAGCGATGGCCGAGCGGCAAAGACCGCGATCTCCGACTCGGAGATTCAGGGTTTAAATTAGATTCTATGTCTGTGGTTTAAATCTTCGGCTCGAGCCTCTGACATGAAAATATATTTATCAATGCTCCAGAAAATAATGTGATATTTCAATAATCACAATGTTTTCCACCACCGTACTTGGCCAGCGTCGTGGACTATGGCCTAAATCCCTCTCATTTCCGAGACGAGACCTGTGCCAAGCTGTCATATAAAAAAGGGTTGAAAAAAAGGTATAGGTAGCTTAACCGCCCTCCTGTAATTTAAACATCACGTTGAATATTCATAAACAGCCTGGCTGCAACCTTTTTGCGTCCCACTGCTGGGCACGGGTCGCTCCCCACCACGCTGCTCCAATGCGGGTTGGTGGTTGGATAAAAAGCCTACCAAACATGAACTACATAAGTAACAATTTTATTATGCTATTAATGATAAAAATCCTAAATTCAGAACCTTTTCTTTTATTGCTGTGCAGTGCAATGCGGGATCAAACAGCCGACGAAAAAAGGTTGTTCGATTGTCACGTTGTTTGGGCATTGTTTAGGTCTTTTCACGGTAACATAATACAATTTTGCAAAATAAAGTTCAATTCTCCTTTTTTTAATGACTTCGTTCATTAAAATGCTTTTGAAATATTTTTGTTATGTTATGTTTATGTAAAATTTGTGCTGAACAGCCTCCGTGGCGTAGTGGGTGATGCCGACTTCGAAGCGTGAGGTCGTGGGTTCGATTCCCACCCAGGACAAATATTTGTGTGACGAACATGACTATTTGTTCTGTGTCTGGGTGTTAATTTATCTATTTAAGTATGTATTTAGAATTATATAAGTATGTTTATCAGCTTTCTGATTACCATAGTACAAGCTCTGCTTAGTTTGGAATCAGATGGCGTTGTGTGAATTGTCCAAAGATATTTATTTATTTATTTATTTTTATTTGCTTTGATAGGTTTTGCCGAACCTCTGTGGGTTTGGCAAAACTCAAGCATATTTCGCCCTAACTGTAAGTGCGAAAGATGTTCGGTTTCGGCCATAGTTACTATGACATCCGATTCGAATGTGTCATTCGGATGATCCGTATAACCTGATAGTGTAACACCGTTAAACATGTTTAACGGGTTCAAATTGTGTGCACACCGCTGACTTTTTTATGTGCCTATTAATCACTAGTCAACACTTACCCCATTTGATTTAATGGCACTAAGAGAGGTAAAAAGAGGTCCGAGATTCTATGAAACTAATATATTAATAAAGCTTCGCCTTCGCATGATGTATGTGCATACATATGTAGCGCGGGAAAAACCGCGGATACAGTTAGTTTCATTATATTTTACTTTTGATGTAGGGAAATACTGTAATTATTAATTACAGTAGGTAAAGTCAGTACTTTACCTAATTTAACAGTTTAAATTTTATAGTTTTTAATAGTTGTATTGTTAAGTAGTAGGAAAGTATATGCGAATAACAATAATTGGGCGCCGTTATCAAAATAAATAGTAAAGCGTCACTATTAATGTACTGAGAAATAATCATCACGTACCTGAAAGGGTTATAAAAGGGGACTTTTGCATCTTTAGTTCGTAAACTTATAACTAACTTAACGAGCTCTTATATCTAAGTAGATGTGCTACTTATAAGTTTTTGGAAGAATATCGTTTAAGTCTGCAAAGTTTTAAACTATCTAATAATTATTTCCATTATAACTTTCGTCAATGGGGAATACTGGACAAAATAATATAAACATTATTAAAAGCTTTTATTAAACTTGAAGTGTATGTATGTTTGTTCGGGTGGAATAATGCTACTCATTTGTGAGGCAGATATCTTCAACTCGTATCTTCTTCAACGGGCATCAAATAAAAGGGCATGTTTTTCTTCAATTATGGCATCGCAAACTTTGCGTATTGCCAGCGTCAAGTATAATTTTTGCATCACGTTTTTGCCAGTTTCGGGGAAACTGGACGAGTTATAATTAGGTAAAGTCAGTAAGTCCCTGTAGCTTCGGGATTGAGAATAGAGCTACGGTATCCCCTGCCTGATCGTAAGAGGCGACTAAAAGGGGGATTCCGGGGATGCGGACGGTGAGAGTGGGAGCTTGACCCGTCCAGCCAGCAGCCCCGGGAGGGACGGCGGTGTATGCGTGACCGCATGCCACCGTGAACACCTGAAGGTGCAGGAGAGCAAATGAAATGAAATGAAATGAAATGAAATGAAATGAAATGAAATGAAATGAAATATTCTTTATTCACTGTACGGTTCATTTACAAACTCTTAGTGAACGTTATTTTTTTGTTCTGTCTGCTCTGGGTGCGCTTAGGCAATGCTGAGCTGAAGAAAAGAGCAGACGGAGAAAAACTTCAGCCCTGTTTTAAAATATGAGGTATACAATAATAAGCTTTCTTACAGAGTAGCTATGGGCAGATAAGGAACATACGTGACAGCTACCGCATGTGTCAATGTCGTCCCACAGCCATCTGTTAACATTGGCAGTTTGATTGATTTAAATCTATTACATCAGTTATAGAAACAGCCTTGTGGGACTATAGCTCAATCCCAAGCTTTATTATCAATTAAATAGTCCTTAAGATCGTAATAAGCCTTGCGGCACAGGACTTGTTTGACTTTCTTTTTAAATCTGTGCAAAGGAAGGGATTGAACACTTTCCGGGATTTTATTATATATTCTGATCGACATCCCGATAAAAGAGTGGCTCTTTTTGCGGAGCCTACACTTGGGGAATGCAAGTTTGTGGCCATTCCTTGTCGAAACACAGTTCGAACTATGTAAATCCAAAAAGGTCATAAATTCGTGTTTATTTTTACGAACATACATTATATTTTCATAAATATATTGCGATGCAAATGTTAGTATATTAGTTTCCTTAAAATTTTCTCTCAGAGATTCTCTAGAATTTAATTTATAAATTGCGCGAATAGCCCTCTTCTGCAAAATAAATATTGTGTCGATATTAGCAGCATTTCCCCACAGTAAAATACCATACGACATTATACTATGGAAATAACTAAAATAGACCAGTCTGGCTGTATCGACATTTGTAAGTGATCTTATTTTTTTTATTGCAAAGACGGCAGAACTTAGTCTATTCGCTAACCGAGAGATATGGGGTCCCCATTGAAGCCTAGAATCTACAGTTAACCCAAGAAATACAGCTTCATCAACAAAGCTCATTTCCTCGCCATTCAATTGTGGTTTTACAATAATTTCTTTAACATTAGGTGGTGAAAACTTAATACAATTGGTCTTTTTATTATTGAGTAGTAAGTTATTTACATTAAACCAATTTACCACCTCAGAGAGAGCATTGTTCACATCGTCATAATTATCAGTTTGTCTATTACATCACAGTTTGTCTATTGCACATCTGCTCTCCCGAAGATGGGCCCGTTCTGGGGCGCCGCGCGTGGAGGACACCGGTGCGTTCCAATGGAGATCCCGGAGTCCTCACAAACGCAGAGGCAGGCCACCGGCGGGTTTTTAGTACGGTCAAATCCCACATATCCCGGTATCCTCTCCCAAGGTGTCGGGTACCTTATACATTATGTGCCTAACCTAAGCATATCGGTAGATCACCCAACCTTCGGTTGACTGTAAGTACCCGGAATAGATGTAGGCACAGTAACGATATTATCCTCTTCTTGGAATAAGTAGTAAAAACAAAGGAGACCAGATATTCGTACGTGCTTACAGTAATAGAGGGAAATCAAACAATCGACGTGACAACTCCCACATGTGGATCAATAAGATCTAGGTACCTATAATAATAGTACAGTAGTATATAGTATAGTAGTAGTTTATTAAAACTTTTTTCTTTGAGCTATTGTTAGCGGCACGTAATTGTTATTAGGATTATCCGCATTTTTCTGGATCTCCTAGGTAAATAAAAAAAAATTGTCATAGATGTTGGGTTATTATTGTTATCAGGCGTCATATACGAGTAGTTTGATGGAAAATATGGCAATTAATAAGTCAACGGCTCTCGATCGCCTTACTTGAATAACTTTTGAGTGGACCTTTTCTTTTTGCTTTCATTTCAACCGGGACCGGGAAATAATGACATTTTTTAAGCGACTATTTTGTATCCCTAATGTAAAATAAATATTTTTTCTTTCTTTATTTCTTGTTACAAAAATCTAGTCATATTAATTGTAACACCTTCCATGTACGGTTTCATTGAAATCGGGAAAATAATGAATTACTTTACTTGTCACGGCAGAATTTATAAACCGTGCCATGCCTTTATAGCTTGACATGTGATAAAAACAATTGAAAAGCTAATCGATGTGTTGTTGAACATACTCCGCTGATGACTGTATTACCGATAGATTGAAGTGAGTACTCCCTTTGAACGATATTGAGTTTTGAAAAGCTCTCAATTGTCGAGGATTAAATTGTTCTGATAATCAATAATAATTGCTATTTGACTCTTCTGTCAACGTTTTTAATGCAATCACTAATATTCTAATCTTTCGGTTAGGTAAGATTGTAGATAGGAGCAGCGATGGCCGTAAAGACCGCGATCTCCGTTGATCCCGATTTGCAACCCCCGGCGCGCACCTTTGTCAACCTATTAGCACTGTTCCACAACGAGGGAAAACATTGTGATATTTAATTTATTACGATGTTTTCCATCACCTGAAACGCATGCACTCAAAAAATCTTGTATGGTTTCGTGAAAACGTGTATGTAAATAAATCCCTATTTTCCCGGAAATTGGGCTGAAACAATCTTAACACAACGTGGTCTGTCTGTATGCTCGTCTGCGACTTCCAATAAATAAAATAGTCACAATAATTCAGATAAAGTAGATTTTAAGTGTACGGTATCACTATATAAGCTCTAGGTTAGCCGCTGGATTCGGAAGGCGCAGGACCGGGAAGAGTGGCGAACGTTAGGGGAGGCCTATGTCCTGCAGCGGACTATGAAAGGCAGATGGATAGATGGGATCTAGTGATCACTTATAGAAGTGACTCTATAAGTGAAGGCTATACGAATAATATTAAAGAAAAATCTTTTCTTGTCGTAGTAAAATAGGAAATCTCCTACGAAAGTTGTTGACAATAAGAGCCACCATTAAAGATGTAAAGGGCTACTCACGCGAACAAAGAAAGCACTTACTAACGCAAACACGGACGGACCGCCATAACGCGATGTTTTCATGGGATGTAGGTCTTCTTTATCATCTCGGGATGAGGAAGCAAATAACCCTATTTACTTTTAAATTTTTCCCACGACTCTACCCACTTTGAATAAAATTTTAACCTTTGAAAATAAGGAAGGGTTCTCTAGTATATTTATTTGTTTATATACTTATACGTGGATATAAATAAATAAAATGTCAGAGATAGGAGGCCGAGGTAGACTGACATAATTATGAACACTAGATTTAGTTAGAGTACGATGGTAGGTGCAATTGAATAGAAATTGTGATATGGAAACTATCAAATTGTAGTACCTATGGGATTGTTTCAAGTGTCCACACTGAAATACTCGTGTATTTTAATGTTTGGCTGCAACTCTTATTGCGTTCCACAGCTGGGCACGAATCTGTCCTCGTTTTAAGGGAGGCCTGAAAGTTAGCTGTAACACGCTGCTCTAATACGGGATGGTGGATATGCTGACTTGTTGCTACCCACCGACGAATGTTTTTAAACCGGCCATAAGATCTCCGACATGGTCCTGGACATAACGACTGCTATCCATCCGTAACAACCGGCACTGATGACTTAATGTGATAAAGTAATGTTTTTTGAGATCCTAAATAATATGTGATCGTTTTTCTTTAGATCAGAAATAGGAAACTTCAAAATCGGAGTAGAATTTTGGACGCCATTATTAGGTACTACAATTACTTCTACTGAGGGAACAGTGAAAGTAATTTTATAATAAATTAAAACCACTAAGTTAAATAAACGTGTAAAAAACATTGTAAATCATACTGACAAAGCGAGTTTTTTGTGTTTTGTAAATACTAGGCTCTATCAATAAGATATCACAACAAATAAAAGTATGTTGTATGTAGGAAATGTGTTTCGAAACGTTGTTGACAATAGTAGCCGACATGAAAGAAGAAAATGTCTACTCACGAGCAGCACTTGCTAACGCAAACACGGGAACAGATTAAACTCAAAAGATGTTTATATGGTTAACTTTGGCGAGACCTATACCTCATAACGTAGACAGCTTATGACTTGCAAGTTGAATGACTTGATAACTTTATTAAACTTATTTTAAACTTGCCTTTCGCCAGCAGCTTCGCCCGCGTAGACGCGTTCAATGGATTCCCGTAGGATAAAAAATAGCCTATGTGCTATTCCAGGCTTCATTGCTATATTAAAATCATAGGCGTTTAGCCAGTTGCTTCACCCGTTTTCACGTAGAAATGAAGCATTTTCCCGCGGTAAAAAGTAGCCTATGTTACTCAGGGTATATGTAACTTTCTAACGGTGAAAGAATTTTTGAAATCGGAACAGTAGTTTTTGAGTTTATTAGGTAATTACAAACATACAAAATAACAAATCTTTCTCTTTATAATATTAGTAGAGATATATTGCCGGTTCAACCAGAGCAACTGATAGACTCTGATAGAAGAGATAGACTTAGCATATACTTACGTTAGAATGTAAACGATCAAATTGCTTGTCAATTACTTATGACTTCAATCCATAATTTTACAAAATTAAATACAGCACACTATCAAATAGTTTAACAAGCACGTGAAATTTGACAGAGATGAAATTTGATCCTACCTAGCTACCTATGGCTTATTAAGAGATGCATACCGTGTTATAAAGTTATATTAATAGTACACTTCTATTTTAGATACCCGTAATATTGATAGTACACTTTTATTTTAGAGTTTTACCAAACGCAGCTTTGACGGGATAGCATTGCTGTTCCGATTAATTGAGGATTTTTATTTTTACGTTTAAAGGATATTTTTCCTGAAATTTAATTACCTACTTAACATAATATTTTGAATAGTTCTTCAGTCCATTTGCGCAATTGTATGTCATTACTATAATGTAAGGATTCACTGGCACTACATAAACAGGGTGACGAGGGTACGAACTAGATTATTCAGGAAATAGATGGGTTAAGGGGAAGCGCAGACGGACTGAGTTGGGCAAGCGACTACCGCCTACCGCTGAGACAATGGTTTGTCGAATTTCTAAACCTGAATAAATATACCTGAGACAACGATTAATCTAATACCTGAGCCTAAATAAAAACCTTTACCTAAAAAATAACGCTTTGAATTCTTAGACAAACACAAAGACAGGGACAGATATCCCCAGACTAGGAAAATAATTCTTAATTCATCAATAAGATATCTCGCACTGAGAATCGAATCCTCTAGTACGGCGCGCGCGGCGTGATGTAGGTGTCGCAGTCGGATCGTATAATCCGCCGTATAACATTACAGCTAGCCGGTTCCTAAAACAGGGCCGTTCTGTATTGTGGCGGGTCCACGATTAGCCGGATTGTTATTGCGATACGTTCTACAATATGGCGGCTCACGTTTAGCCTCATTGTAATGAAGCCTCGTAGGCACCCTGAAACACATTTTCACTATAATTATTTATATTCGAAAAATACCCAAACCGAATCAGAGCACCCCACTATCCACGTGGTCTTGTCTGTACTACCCCTAGAGTGTATATAAAAAGCCGGAGGCGCGGAGGGAGACCATTCCCCGCCCGCCGTAGGTAAGCGCAGGCATCAAGAGAGCCGGAGCGGCTGAGGCTGGTCCGTAGCTGCGAAGGCGAGCGCAGGTGCCGCGCTTTCTTACGCTGGGGCGGAGGGAGTGGTCTTCCCGCAGCGCTGGAGATGTCACAGAGCCACTTGTTTTATTACATTATCCAAGCCTTGGAAAGTGATTAATTCATTGTCAATTATCACTTTATCTAAATTGAGTAGATATTATAAATAATGGCTAGATGATACCTATATAATATCTGGATTTATTACTTTGGCTGTAACATATAGGCAATTGGGCGGCACGATATTACGCCGCTTTGACGAACGCGAAGAGCTCATACAATACAACGTTCGCTAATTTAGCTGAATTGCAATCCGGCTGAACGAGAGTGCGCCGCATTACAATACAGCCCTGTTTTAGGAAATAGCTAGCCGGAATGTAATACGGCGGATTATACGATCCGACTGCGACATAGGTACCACTGTGCCATACAGCTCACCACGGCAGAATTTTAGAGCTTTCTAGGTTTTTGAGGTTATAACAATTTAGTATATTTTGTAGTAATTTGTACACCCTAAGGGGCGATATGGCGATCTACTTAAATATTTTTGTAAAACTTACTTTAGGTATATTTGTGCAAATAAAATATTTTCCTTTGTTTTCTTTTCTACTTTTCTTCCTCAGAACTGATGGAAGATGTTCATAATCTGAAGTGATCGCCAATACCACATTATTTGCATATGCGTATATACCGCTATCTCTTATGAAACCGGAGTATAAATCCAATAAGAGATCGCAAGCCATAGATATGAGTAGATACATATAAGGAATTATGTATTTTTAAACAAGCTTAGTTTTAAAATAAACTTGCGAATGAACTAAGAAAAACAGTATGGAGAAGAGTGAAAATAAAAAATACATTCACTACCAATTTTTTGTTTTATATACATGTCTTAAAACCGTGTCTTAAAACCTTAACTTGATGCTCTTTTTTTAAAGCCGACAAATCGCAGTCATCTCGCCCGTCTGTGCCACGTCTGTGCAGACCCTTAGTGTAATCGAGAAAGCTTTAGAGGACAAAAACAATGAGATGGGTCCCCGATATTGGATTCTTATGTCAACACTTGGATACAATAAAAATGAATCGTGATAGATACGATTCTCATGCGTGTTATGTTTTGGGCCTACCCTTTACCGAATGGTGTTTTACTTTAATAGCTGCAATTACCTACTTGGGGTCCTCAGCACAGATTGTTGACTCTGGGATGTCGACGTTAACACTTCGATGGCCTTTTTCAACGTGTCCCTCACCCATAATACCCTTAAGTCTTAAATTGCTTAATAATATAGGTAATTATCTTGACTTAACTCCACTAATGAATTCGGTGGCTTTTCTCAATATTTAGGTAGGCTTAGATAAGGATCTCTAATGGAATCAAATAAGGTCAATGTTTGATTTTTTTGCAGTGTTCCTTGTAGGCCCATATATTCAGGAAATAAACACAAAAAAATACCTTTTATTTTAGACAATTTCCAGATTTTTAACCTATTGTTTGGAGGGAATCATAATATTTTTCAAATTAATGGGTATACGATTTTCGTTCACTACTAGACAATTTTAGGGAAAATCGTCTGAACTTAATGTAATACGAGCAACTTAAAATAAACTATTGACAATCCGTGTGGCGTAATGGTTTCCATGCTGGACTGCCAGTCCAGGGTCAAGAGTTCGAATCCCGTTAAAGCGGAAATAGGAAAAACGAGTTTTAATTTTTGTTTGTTTAAAAAATTAATAGAATCAGGCGTTACTTTGCGGAACTCCATTGTTATAAAGTTAGGTAAAAACTACTTTGCAAAAATCCGCAACCAGAACGTATGATGGTGTATACCTTTTTTCATGCAATAGCACCTCCCTCCCTCCCACATAGGACACATGCACATGCAACAACAAAAAGTATACACCAACATACGTACCACCACCAACACGTGTTTCGCCCCAAGTGAGACTCACTTTGCGGGTGACCGTCGTAGAGTCAATAACCCTGATGATGCTCTGTTTTGGGGCGAAACACGTGTTGGTGGTGGTACGTATGTTGGTGTATACTTTTTGCTGTTGCATGTGCATGTGTCCTATGTGGGAGGGAGGGAGGTGCTATTGCATGAAAAAAGGTATACACCATCATACGTTCTGGTTGCGGATTGTTGCAAAGTAGTTTTTACCTAACTTTATTTTTGTTTGTTTGTATTTATAGTACCCCAGAAACAGGCAATCCTAGTTTATTACTACTAAATCAAATTTTCAATATTAGATAACACTGAAAATACTGAAGCAAAGCCTCTTATAGCAATGCTGGAAACGTGTATGCATCAGTGTTAATAAGTAAGTACCCAAAGCCTCTGATGGGCAGATAATTATAGATCGTAGGTTGGTATTCAGATATAGAGACACGAGTTGTCTTATAAACGTTACCAAAGTTATTATCGAGCAATAATTCAACTGTCATTAAACCTCATCGGACATACTCAAAGGCATACAGGCAATGGGAATGGAGGTGACATTGGGAATATTACTACATAGATGGCATATTCTCGTCTCTACTCAATTATTGGTAGATATGATTCGGTACTCAAACTGAAAACATAACTGCATCATTCAACAGGGATAATACCTACCACCAATAATAAATTTACTAACCTATTACTTACTGAAGAAATTTATACCTCTTTCCGAAATAAATGACATTTTAATTAAGTGAAATGATAAACGTATACTGTTGATCGCCAAAGTTTGGTGTTTGAATTTTAGTACAATAGTAAGTCTGTCTTATTTAGGCTTACAATATTTATGAAAACAATTACAATTGACGTATTTTCGGTATAATTTCGATGGGAAAACAGACCGGCCAAAAACACTCAAATTGATTTGATACAGAAACCACATGATGTCCACACCTTTTATTGGTCAGCGTGTTAAGGCGGATAACACACTGCCGCCGCATCTTGCTGCGGTACGCATGAACGGAATTCGCGTGCGGCCGCGGAGGCACGGAATCATACAACCTTCCTTTTTGCGTTTGCCCCTTTAAATCCGGTTGAGCCGTTTAGGCTCACCACAAAAGCTCGGTGAAGCAGTAGAGGCCGAAAGGACCAACTGCAAAAAGTCCGTTAGAAACAGAGAGAATCGTTTTCGGTATCTCCGTCCGGAGCTGCAGTGCATGAAGTCCCGCATTTATCTACGTTGACATCAATTATGCGTATGTATACGTTCTTTTTATACAAAGTCTGTGGTACCCGCAGGGTATGGCAGGGTTTTTCTATGCTAATCAAGATTCTACTGCGAAAATTAAAAACCGTAGCACCGCACACCGGAGCGGTGTCCGGTGGAGTGTGATAAGTTGATAACCGCCTTAGTTATGTAGGTTCAACACGTTGTAGCCATGCAGCTGCAACTGATCTCATTCTTGGTCATTATTGGGACAGCCTGGAACTTACTCCACCACGCTGCTCCAATGCGGAATGGATATTGTAGTTTCTTATTTACATATTTCTTGTTACCTAATAGCAAAGTTTCAAAGCAGTAAAAGGTTCCATAAATTAACTTTTCAGACGAATATCTACGTCAAAAGGGATTTCAATGTGTATTGAATAAACTGTAATCTACTCCCAATAAACTGTATTTGCGACATTGAAAAGGGTTCGAACCAAGCAAAACTTTTTCGTAACAAATTACCTACTTACAAGTATTTTAAATCGTATATGTATTTAAGTGTTATGTTATGTAGATAATGATATCGCCTATGATATCGCCAAATTATTTAGGTACAAAATAAACCTATGTAACTGACATAGGAACGAGTACTTAAATTTTAAGTAGCAATGGGCATGCTAATAAGGACCAATCCAGGAAGAAGAATGGTGAAGAAATATTCTAGAATGGTCTGCTGATCTAGCACTACTCTGTCGTAACCACTTTTGTGGTCGTACCTTCTAGCACAGCCCTTAAATTTATTTACTTTGATGTAAAAAGTTTATTTCTGCTACAAACTAAGTATAATAAGATCACAGCTCTACTGCTACTTTAGAGGACTTTCAATATAAAACTTTCAGAGGATTAAAAGTCTAAAGAGACGGGAACAACAACAATAACAACAACTTCACCGAAACAAAGTTATTTAATTACCAAAAATGCCGTAGGAATAAAACGTTTGTGGTACATACGAGTACTACCGGGAGTTCGTTCGCTTAATTATTTTTTACTATTTGAATGGAGTAGAAGGCGCGCATGTAGGCCACGTAGTGCTAAGTGGTCACTGCAGCCCATGGACACAACGTCAAGCATGTATCGGGATGTCTTGTCTGAGGTCGTATGCAGCTCCGCAGGCTGAGGCAGGATGACGCCTCCTTTAGATGTAAATGTACATTTCGTAATTGTATTATAGTAGTAGACTAAGTTTAGTAGTAAACTAAACACAGTTTTAAGAAAA
The DNA here is from genome assembly GCA_911387765.1 of Pyrgus malvae. Lineage (NCBI taxonomy): Eukaryota > Metazoa > Arthropoda > Insecta > Lepidoptera > Hesperiidae > Pyrgus > Pyrgus malvae. The sequence goes on along the minus strand of OU426963.1, from coordinate 23,450,611 downwards.
TGGTTCTAGAATTCTATTTAAAGACAGCTGATACAGGCTAGCATCATCAGAGTTTATATACCGTATGTATGTATGTATGTATGTATGTATGTATGTATGTATGTATCTGTATATATGCATGTTTATATATTTTATATATGTATTTATACTTGTTGCTATACTAAAGTATATTTGTTTCCCCATTATTAAGTATGTTCTTACCTATTTTGATGTATATTTTTTTTAATTAAAGAAATGGTAAACGCCAAATTTTTAACACCTACCAACAATATCTCACCATCGCCATGGGTTGACTGGGAGAAAATGCCATAAGGCATTAAGTCCGCCCATTGTGAACCTAGTATAAGGTGATCAATAAAGTATTAAATAAATAAATAAATAAACAAATATAGTTAAGTTTTTTCCTTGTATATTTTTATCATTGTATATTTGCATACCTCATGAAGTTAAATATGGCGAACTAAATATATATAAACAACTTTGTAAACGCCCATATTTGTACAAATAAATGTCTTTGTCTTTGTCTTTAAGTCTGGTCGGTAATTGCATCTTTCCACCGAAACGCAACAGAATTGCTTCACGGCAGAAATCACTTCCCCGGTCGAACCATTCAAGTTTCCGAATAAGTTATTCCGTGGTTTCACTAAAAAAGTCAAGTTAGAAGCTATCCAGATCCAAGTCTTGGTTTAGGTTAGATAGTCATTGTAGCAAAAATATTCAGAAATATTGTTCAAGGTCCCATGTAGATGTCCAAGGTTTTCAGAGCAGTCTGTACCAGAAGGCCCTTATTTTGCAAATTGATTAGATTACGTCTTTCATCTCCTTAATGAAGGCACTGATGGCATTAATTACAAAAGTTTAATTTGTTTGTTTCAGCTCATCCCATCCATCTCCCGAATGACTTATACTTATAGCAGCATATTAAAACTTACGGAAATCCCAATGTTTATATTAATACCAGCTGTTTGACCCGAAATACTTTTTCCTGTTTTAAGTATGAATATTGAATTCGAATTAGAAATTTAAAAAAAAATGATAATATGGTGGTTAACTATTCTTAAATTTTTAAAATTTTCGCGCTATTTTCTTAATTTTTCCTTCCAATCCAATTCCAAACAACCTTCTCCTGCCAATACCAAACACATTAAAAAAAGGATTAGGGAAATCAGTCCAGCCATTCACACATGATGCCGTGACCAAGAGCAAAAGGGATTTATTTTTATAAGTATGTATAGATATCTATCTCTTAGAATATTAAAAATACAATGAGCGTGAAAAATTAATAATATCTTAATGTAAAACTGAAGCGGGTGTGCGTGATTTAATAAAGAAGGTAAAGACAAAAAACCTTTTTTTTGCACAAATGGATGTTTACAAAAGTTGTACTTACAGGTACTTTAGGTTCGCCATATTTACCCTCAGGCGAGGTATGCAAATATTACAATTATTATTTAATTAAATTATAAATACAAAAATGTATAAAATAAGGAGGATGATAATAATATAATGAGAAAGAAAAAGTTTTTCCAATACGGTATGTCACCGCATGAGAACGAATTAATTTTAATTACATTCTCTGACGTAACTACAGGTGTGTGAATACATTTTAGAATTTAGTAGCTTAATAACTGAAAAAGTAACAAATTTTTTATAAAACGAATAAAGATAAGAATCAGATCAGAATAATTAAAAATAAAATGGTGTGCTGAGGTATACAAATATTACAACGGTTGTATTGATACGATATAACAACTCAGCTGGAACATGGTCTGGATTTGTGGATGCGAAAAGTACCTAAGTGGTTACGATAAATTAACTTGAATCTCAAACCTGAGGACCACGTTCAAATTGCTGTGCATTTGTAACTAAAAAAAATTGGAAATACTTGTGCTTATTCATCACTACTGACCCTGCGATAAAGAAAATCATAGCATAGACTTTCTTGCCTTAATGTCCTTCAAAATATCTCAAGTATTCCAACTATTTTATAGCAACTATCAGACCTTCGATAGGTTCAACTGATATATATCGATAAACACCTGGAACGATTGTCTTCTGAAGGCTCTTTTTTCATCGTCGGTTGTCTTGACGGTCCTACTTCTTCCTTTGTCTTTGCATTGCTTAGTTATTTTCGCACTATCCTTACTAAACTACGCATTTACCAAAGCTATGTTATGTGAGGAAGGACGTGATTGTGCGCGATCTCAATGTTCCAACTGTGGAGCGGTTTGTGGCATTGCTGTCGCGAAATATGTACTTTCGCGCCGACAATGGCCCGCACTCCCATCTCCGGAAGATCACGCCCCCTCACGCTCGACCTCCTGACGGAAAGCCGCTCGCACGGGCGGCTAGCTCAGTCCTACGATGAGGAGAGTCGCTAGTCAAGTGCGGCCGGCGGATGACGGTCGTAATGTTGACCAAACCTTGGAAAAAATGCCTACCGCCTAACGGCGGAGTGAAATCACCATGAGGCAGTGATCCTCATGAGTCTGCCGGGGTAAAGAGGTTGTTCCTCCCTGCCGTAGTCCCATACGTTTGAGTACTCAATGTCTCGCGTTAGAATTCCCTGTCTGTCTGTCTGTCTTTTTGCTTAGTACGCGCAACAGTGTTAGGATTTTATTCGAATTTTACAATCTGCTAGTAACTGCTTTATTAAATTATCAAGGCCTTATATTGTATCGTCTAATTCAAATTTTGTAACCCGATAATTGGATTATGTAATTTCCAAGGCTTAATATTAATGCTATTACTTTATAAATTGAATTTATGGAAATACTACTTGTGACTTCTCCGCCATCTGTAATCAGGTCTTTGCATGAATATTTAACGAAGCAATATTAATTTGCACCAAACATATTTGCATGAAACCGCTAAGTACAGCTTTGTTCGCATCTCATTACGAATACTCGTAGTAGGGAAGCCCATGAGGCTAATTGTTGATTTACTCGAGCGTCATCAGGACCTTGTGCATTTTATAGGTTTGGTTACCACTCAATCTTTTAATCTTCTTGCTAGAAGTTTAAAAGATAATATGACATTTTCCGTTCAACCGGTGGGGAGAGCGCCCTATAGGTTTAAAAAGAATACGATAGGTAGATAACGACAAATATCGATCAATATTAGAATAAATTAAATGCATGATAAGGCATATTTCAGTAATTTAAATGCATGATAAGTCGTATTTCAGTAATCTGATGTATTTATTATGAATGTATACAAAATAAACGAAATAAAAAACCAGCATTTTGGCAATCTTTGGAGAGTTCGAAATTCTACTATTTAAAAAGTCATGGTTCAATGTTAACGGGGTATTCTAATCTGACCATTTGACATCCGGAAGTAAGATAAAAAAATACTGTACCTATATAGAAGGTTTTTTAATCGTGGCAGGACTCAACAGGATGCAAGGTGTACCCCATATCTTAATCTGACGCGCTCGAGTAAATCCAAAAATCCCCTCTTGGGCTCTTCTACTAGAAGTGTTTAAGAGTGTAGCAGACATGCTTCTTTTTGCATAGATAGTCGATTGAGCATTACATCAATATTAGTAGGTAGGTACATAATATGCCCCGATTGGATGCTCCAATCGGGGCACTAAAACACGCGATTTTACGATTGCCGAAATTTTTTATTAGGTGTATATGTTTCGGTGATTTACACATAGTGCCAAGTGATTGCTACAGGTTATGGGTATCAACCAAAAAGAGTTGATTTTTGCTCAGGCGGAACATGCCATTTTATTAGACCTTTCCATACGACGGTCAAGTCGCACAGTAGAGTTACGTTTATTTTAAAAAACGACTTTTAATCAGCGCATGACATACGAGTAGAAGCTTAATATGATCGTTACACCTCGCTTTCAAAAATCAACTGAATCGCCAATCGTCGATACCAAAAGTAGAAGGTATAAACTGATCCTTACATTTTACACAAATAACTACGACCCGCGGCGGCGGCGCAGTGGTTAATATGCCAGGCTGGTGATCAAAGACCCGGGTTCAATTCTCGGCGACTTAGAAATCTAAACAATGAGTCTTTGTGTCTATCCATGGTACCCACAGCACAGGGAATCCTAATGTGGGGTCATAAGTGTGAATCGTTAATATAAGTAATATATCGCAACTATTTGTTTTCCAAAGCAGCAATAGTAAAATATTAAAAACGGCTAAAAAGGGTCTTTTGAAATTAACCCGCTTTCGATTTGGCGATTGAAAATGAGAAATCGAAGGATTTTTACCCTTTTCATATTAAAAATATTTTTTCTTTGAATTGAAGCCTTTTTATCATAAAAAGGAGCAAAGGAAAACACAAAAATGTGAGTGACGTAAGCTGACGGGCAGTCTAATCAGGGATCAAGGAACATAGTACTCTCTACCGAGAGTCAGGGATGAAGGGTAAATTTTTAAATATTTTATTTATTTTTGTAATAAAATTATCTAAGTTTAAGGGTTGTTTAATAAGGGCTAACGGGCTCATAAATTTGAAGGCAAAAATAATTTATTTGTTTTGGTATAAAAAATTATTTTGATAAAAGTCAAACCTTCTGCGGTTATTTGTTTTATGTTCCTGGGTAATGTGTTGAGTGCAGACGAGCTATCCGAATTGTTCTGAATTTGAGTCGATAATGATCATACGTGGAAGTTATCGTGTGTGTCTGCTTAGAAATACGAGTAAATTTTTAAATTCGAATAGAACAATTGTAGAGCGTATAGGCCTAAGTCTTGGCTGTGGTCGTATGCAGTTGCGCCGCTACTGCGAAGGCTGATGCTCGCCTTAAGTAACCACTAAAGTTCCACCACCTAAGAAAACCTATTGTACCACAGACCTATTCAAAAGAAACTGTATGAAGTATGAAGCCGACAGGAGGATCCCGTCCAAGCTGGGCAGCATTCGGGAAGCTTCGCCATATACGAGTATTCACGTCGCCCATACCGCAAAACCTCAAGACCAAAGTCTAAGCCGTGATGACCTACGGAGCCGAAACGGGGACACTGACGGTGGGACTGGTCGACAAGCTCAGAGTCGTCCAGAGTGCCATGGAGAGAGCTATGCTCGGTGTGTCCCTAAGGGATATGATTCGCAATGAAGATATCCGCATGAGGACCAAAGTAACCGTCGATCTGCGCCGGGAGGCGCGTGTGCGGGTGGGGGTCAGTGGCGCGCCTTGGGAGAGGTCTATGTCCAGCAGTGGACTAATAAGGGCTGAAGAGAGAGAGAGAGAGAGTTTGTAACTCACTTAGACAAGGAATATATTTTTCTATTTCTTTTTATGCAAACTTCTTAAGCTAGGAGTTACAAAGGGGTTTAGCCTAATGCCTATTGGCATTGCCCCCCAGCCGCCCCTGTTTGAAGGGGAGAATGTGCTGTAAGCTTTGATTATCTCTTCTATATATAAAAATTAATTGCTGTTCTTTGGTCTCGCTAAAACTCAAGAACGCAAGAATCGATATGGCTTATTTTGGTCTTAAGATATTAGAAGTTCAGGGAAGGTTTAAACGGTAAAACTACAGAAAAATTGCGAAATTAATAGAAAAAAAAACTTCTTTTATTTTCCTATATAAACTATCAGTAACTGTCAAATATTGGTTCTTCCCGACATCGTCCAGAAGTTTGACATAGTCTGAATAACAATTCATCTGTCACTATCTGTTTTATATTTTTTATTTGATAGTAACATAAAAACTCTATGAGATGATAAAGAAACTTATCCTCTTTCAATACTTTGCAGGCAGGACAACGTCTGCGAGGTCTACTAGTGAGTAATAAAATTTTTGAGAAAAAAATGTATAGATAGGGTACCAAATTAAATAAAAGGAAGATATTAAGATATAAGAATAATAACATTTACACATACACACTCACACTATACACTCTTAAATATACATACCTACATACATACACATAAGCAATAAGCAACATACTACATATACTTACACAATAATTATTATATAATATATACTTATATAAAATATACACATGATATATAAATCCTTGAAGATTGGTGTATTTTTTTCAGTTTTATTTAAATAATCAATGTTAAATTCGTTCTTTTTAAAAACAATGGTGTATGGACTGGTATAATCTACTGCAGATCCCGAAGTCTTTCTCAAGGGCTGAGGCTGGCCCCCGATAGTGTGGTAAATATCCTACAAAGTCCGGTATCTCTCTTAAGGTTCTTTACTGAGCTTTACGAAGATAATGGTGGAGTAAGCTTTAGGTCTATGTGCCCAGCAGTGGGACGAAAAAAGGTTGCAGCGACAATATAGTGAGCTTCACATTTTAACCGTACACATAACTTTTTAAAATATTCAAAATCTGATTTTGTACATAATTTACTTATTGTGTTTGAAAACTTACAGAATTTCGGTTGCCGTAATACAAACTTAGAGAGCGGTGCAAGTTTCAAGAAGTGGTACAAGTGAAGAGTATCGCGTCAAAGGCGCAGTCGGCGTGTGGGAGTGTGGGCGCGCTGTTAATTATGTAGCGGGAGCTTCAGACGACAAACGTTTATGTAGAATGATATGAAAAAGAAAGAAAGGGCGTTGTGGTTATTTGCTCTGGATGAGGTTAGTCAATAATAATCCAGAGAAAAGATATTCTACGGCTTTTTTGTTTTAGGTGCGCTTAGGCAACAGTAAGATGAAGAAAAGAACTAAGACTTTAGCCCCGTTTTAAAATATGTAGACTTGATTGATCCTATTACAAAAAGTGCTACACGCACAAGTTTGTTTAAACGGATAGAAAGATAGAAAGACGTATAAACGACTGAACGGATTTTAATGACATTGTATTTCGGGATGTGCCCAAGGTAAAATATAATGTATATACATTCTAGCTACAAACTTATTCACATGGCACGTTTCTTTAAATAAAACTTGGAATGGAATTGAATTTTATAAATTAAGTACCTACTTTACTATCACAGCTGCAAAGTGCATCTGTGAGTATGGTATAACTGTTTTCAGTTAAATTCACAAAATACCTTTTGCTTTAATAAACTTTTCTCCACAAAATACCTTTTGCTTTGATAAACTTTTCTCGACAGCCTCCGTGGCGTAGTGGGTGATGAGCCGACTGCGAAACGTGAGGTCGTGGGTTCGATTCCCACCCAGGACAAATATTTGTGTGATGAATATGACTATTTGTTCTGTGTCTGGGTGTTCATTTTCTATTTAAATATGTATTTAGAATTATATAAGTATGTTTATCAGCTATTACCATAATAAAAGCTCTGCTTAGTTTGGAATCAGATGGTGTTGTGTGAATTGTCCAAAAATATTTATATTTATTTATTTATTTTAAACATAAATATTTTAACCGCATAACCGGCATGTTAAGCGCAGCGCAACAACCGCGCTACATCTGTAACGCCCTGCTAAGTTGGTGACATGCGATGCAGTTCACAATGCCTTACTTCCATTAGGTGGGAATTAATTAAAAGTTTATGAGTAATTCACAAACACGACTCTGCAAGGACTCGGAAACATAGCTCATCTTTTGAATTCAATACTAACGAGAAAACTGTTCCTTACATAATTTTGTAACCACGTTTACACGTGGGTAACCGTAGCTAGCAGGCGCAGCCACAGGGGACATGACCCCCCCTCCCCCCAATCCATCAGTCATGCGTAGATGGAAGGCGAAACAAGCCAATTTGGGAAACTTCTTCCCCCTAAATTTCTTAGTGACCCCTCCCAAATTTGAAGGCTGCAACCGCGCCTAGTAGCTAGCGTAGCACGCAAGTAATCTACACAGCTGGGCGTGGTCTTGTGTGAGATTGGTGAATGCTAGTGGCAAAATTTTTTGTGCGTTTCCGTGTTCCGAGGGCATGTTAAGCATTCGTTACCGGTTTTTTCGATAAATAGCAGTCGGTAAATCTTGGCTATTAACCAGTACCCGCACTAAGATACATTGGAGCAGACTGTGACTGTGACTTAGAATGGCGATCCGTGTGGCGTATTGGTTATCATGCTGAACTGCCGATCGAAGGGTTTCGATTTCCAGCGACACAGAAATTTGAATGATGAGTTTATGTAAATTTCTTACTTCTGTCTGGGTGTTTGTGTTTCTGTCTTTGTATATTTTTATTTATATATTTTCTTTCTTTCTTTATCTTCTACTCGTATAATAGCTTTATTCTGTCATTTATTCTGACAAAATTTTCCTCAATCAATTTTAACTTTCTACTGCTAGGATGCCTCACCGTGGGGCAAGAGATAAACATAATAAATTTTCTTAGTCAGAGGTGCGTGTCGGGATTTGGCCCGACGTGGGAGCTACCGGACTTAACTGTTTGATTAATGCTATAATGCCCTTCCGTGTATAGTACTATGGTAACTATATTATACACTTCACACAAAGATTTGTTGAGGTGGCAATAATTTATTTACTTTTTTGTTTAAACTTTTCAATTGTGTAAATCGTATTGGATATTTTAAAAAGCTATCAACTATAATTTATTTATTTATTTATAATAGTTGCACCAACAAGTTTTACACCAAGACATTGATACTTCCTAAAAATATAACATTGGAACGTGAAACCTAACTTATAGGTGTTTGCATTTATTGTAAATGTAATGCAAACAACATTTATTGTAAGTAACATCACGTAAAATTAGAGCCAAACCCCCTTTTTTTTAAGTAGGGAATGCTAATACGCACCGTCTCGACCTCTGTCGAGGGGACAGAGGGAGGTGTGTGGGACTCCCCCCTGCCGTTACGAGGCAGGGGTATACCCACTAAACCCTACTGCGCTCTTCCATCGCCATCGTGACGATGTCGTGGGAAATCGGCAGAGCCTTTGCTTCCACAACATCGTCGGCGACTGCCTGCCTATCTTGGCAGGCCCTACACGCTCCCCTTATGGGGAGGCTACAGGAATGACCGGGAGCGCCGAGTCATTCCTGTCCATCAGTGATAGCCTGTGCAATGCAGGTGGAGGCAAGAGCCAAACCCCTAACTCTACCTGCCGTAACTCTATCTTGGTTACATAGTGTGGCTTGGTCGCTTCGTGCTCGTTATAGAAACATTCCTTGCTTATTGCAAGTAATTTACCAAGGACCAAGCCATATTTAAAGAACTGATAATTATACTAACAACAAATATTTTAGAGGGATTTCATTTATCTGCATTGGATACTCCTACCTGTGGTACCTGCAATACCTTTTCCTGTAATGTGTAGAACAATAATGTTCGAAGAATTCGGGAGGTGCCATAACCTAACTTAACCTAACTATATGATAATGTTACGACTTTGAGTACCTATATCTCGAAAACAAAGTGTCGTACAGCAAAACCCCAAAAAAATTCTAGAGAACCATGGGTAGCGGTATATAAGGCACGCGCCGAGCCGCGACTGATTCGCATCCGATGAAGGCTTAGAGGCCCCCGGGCCAAAGCCAACAAGGCGGTGTTTAGGGGGTAGGCACGTAGGTTATAGTGAGTCCCACATATCCAACACAGCCGGCTGCGTTGGAATGCATGAGCATTCACCACCTCCCATCGCATTCACCACCCTCCCGCGTATCTCCGGAGGGTCGCCCTTTCCCAACTTCTGGGCCAAAAAAAAAACCGCGACAGACACAGTTTAGTTCCGGAAGTGAAACCGAAGCGATCTCTACCAAGCGACAAGGAAGAATTATTTCGACGACTCAAGCGAAGATATTGGACTATAGTGATTGTGCATTGCGATTTGGACTCTGTTAAGTGGATTGTTGTGGAAGCTGACAATAAACGTCTTCTACATTACAAACGACATTTTTATTACCCATAGCGCGTAATAATATTTTTAGGAATAAAAACCAGAAGCGGAATATTTAAATCACAATTTATTTCACAAAATCTTTTTACAATCCAAAAATAACGATTTAATGTTTATAATTAACATTTACTTATACAATTAAATTATAAGCACAAATACAGAATTTCAGTAGGTACGCAAACGGACAGAGTTACTGCTCCTACAAGTTGTACAGTGAGTATTAGTGTTCAGTGGTAATGATGATCGCTCCTTAGGGGAGGATCCACTTTTATAAGCGTGATGATGCTTACATTCGTCACATTTTTTTTCAACGACCGATGTTGATTTCTAACAATATCTATTGTTTTAAATCTTGATCAAATTTAGAATGAATGAATTTTGATAAAATTTAGTACCCTGGTTTTTGGGGGTGATAAATCGATCCAGCTAGGTTTTATATATAGAAATTTTCAATTATAAAAAATATTTTCAGCGATAATCAACTTAAATATAAACTGAAAAATACGGCTCTTCCTGACATGTATTGGAGAGTATTAACAATATTGTGGCGTGGAATGCCGTCAAACGCCATCCGCCAATCTGACGTTCAAAAAAATGACAATGTCGATTTGAAAGAGCTCTATAAAAATTTCGTTCATTCAATTAAAACTTCCTTGGCCGAATGGTTACGTTGGCTGACTGCGGAACTAGAGACAACATTGCGTTTATTTTCTACTAGTGGCCGCCCGCGACATCGTCCGCGTGGACTTCGGTATTAGTCATAGCATGATGTTATATAGCCTAAAGCCCTCAGGTGGCTTCCCTGGGGTTGCCCGTGTCCATAGGCGACGTTGATCGCTTAACACCACGCGGCCCGTCTGCCTTTAAAAAAAAGCCTTCCCCGATAAATGGACTATCCAACACAAAAATATTTTTTCAATTGGAACCAGTAGTTCCTGAGATTAGTGCGTTCAAACAGACATACGAACGAACGAACAAACTCTTCATCTTCATGTATAGATTAAAATATTGATTAACGGGCTAATATAAAAAAATATGAATAAGCCAAAGACATTATTATACTTTATTAATCTATGAAATGAAATAAGAAACATAAAAATTTTCTTTTCTTTTAATATTGAATGGCTGAAAGGATTTTTATACAATGCCGTAAAACGAATTAAAAAAAAAAGAAACATAAAATACAGACATGACAATTTTGATAACTGCGTCAAAATGTAAATAAACAAACACAGAAAGTAAATAATTTTGTAAAGAAATAATAAAGGAAAAGCAAAGTATAAGGATAAAACAAAAGGATATAAGTTATAAAATATGATAATGGACTTGAATGAAGTAAGTAATAACATGTAGTGTATTTATTACTAAACGCCGCATTTCATTCATTTCATTTGCTTCCCGTGGGAATGAGATATTTTCCCGAGGTAAAAAGTAGCCTATGTCCTTTCTCAACGTCCTTTCTATGTTTGTGCCAAATTTTATCAAAATCGGTTCAGTGGTTTAAGCGTGAAAGAGTAGCAGACAGACAGACAGAGTTACTTTCAATTTTATAATATTAAGTATGGATTTTGCGTGTTTTTTTTATTGGGAGCTATATCAGATGACGTTGTTAAATAACACTAAGCAAAATTAGTAAGCAAATGAGTGTTTCGTTTGAAGTTAAACCAAGAAGATAAATTGTTATTATCCGAGCAACGCTCGGTCATCCAGGTACAAGTATTTTAAATAAGCACTAATAAAATTCAAAGTATAGTAAACCAGTAAAACTAAGTATGTCACCAAAGTTAACTAAGAACTAATATTTTATGCAAAAAATTGTGCTCTCTAGCAATATCCAGTCTGGAGTTACGAGTATTTGAAAATACGACGAAATGTTTCAAAAGCCATGACCATACCTGGTGCGGGACTGAACGGCCATTTTAATTGACGCATGAATTGTTTCGAAAATGATCTCCCTACAGACCGGTGTAGAATTTAATAACATTTTTTGCGTCCCTCTTTTGGCTCGGGTCTTTCCCCATTATTGGGGAAGTTTGGAGCTATGCTCCAGTGCGGATTGTTAGAAATGTGGGTTTGAATTACTATTCTACCCACTATAATATAGTATATTCTACCCACAATAACCCACTGGTTAGGTACTAATGTTCTTCAAAGCACCGACTTATCCATTTTCCGTTGGTATTAGATTAAATCTGCCATAACTTCACTCTCCTCAATGTAAGTTAACATTTCAAGAGAAAGTAAAATACCTGTTTAATCTGTGCCCTGACTAAGTTGGTAGCTCAATGTCCATTTTCATCAAACTAAGACGAGATTTCAATGTTTTTGTTGAAACTTGGGTTCTCCCAAGAGAGACACTGTTTTATAAGATAAGGAGTTTTTGTCTGTTTGTCTATCTGGAGGAATATCTTTTTTCGTGTTTCATTTCAACCTAATAATAATATGTATGTATGTATAGAATTATTTGTCAGTCACACTTAAATACATAAAACTATGCGAGACCGAATGAATCTCAAGAAGTACCGACGTGTTTTTCATGAAAGTTATGAAAACATGAAGTTATAAACAATTTGATGCTTAACATTGACTAATTATTACAAAAAGTCTTACAGAAAATTATAAAGTCTGAAGTATACCTGTCGGACTTACCCGGTTTTTAATATTTTTTAAGTATTCGTACCTTTTGTTTTTAATTGTTTAACGTCTTTTCACCTTTTGTTTTACATAAGTTTTCTAGATTCAGAAACTGGCCACGCCATCGCAGAGAATAGTACTTTGGTCAGAACCCTTTTTGCATTCAACTGCTTGGCAAGGGTCTTACCTCATTACTGGGGAGAGCTGGAGTTTACTCCACCACGCTACTCCAATGCGGGTTTATGGAGATGCGTGTTAGTCGCCAACCCCATGTCGGATGTTTTCAAACCGCCCACAACGCCTTTGACTGTCATCTATCGGTAACAATTGGGACCGACGGCTTAATGTGCCCTGCGAAGCACAAAAACACGCATAGATTTTGCCACCCATCTTAAACCCGGCCGCTTAGTTGCGTAGATCGCTTGCGTTCCCTGCTAATCGGCGGGCTATCTATTCGCGCTTTTTCGAATTGAATATCGATATTATCCTTCTTCTAAGAAATTACTTTAAATTTGATTTAATCTGCCCTAATTATCGCAAAGTTCAACTAAGATCTCATGACTTCAGCAACTAAACACCTATGTATTTAATTTGCACTTCCTTTCTTAATTTACTACCCTGCAATACCTGTTGGTAGAGATGCGGATGAGTAGCCAATCCGCTGTCGGGTGTTTTCGTCATTCCGCCCATAGAGCTTGCGACAAGGTTTAAAGACAGTTGTTTATTGTTAACAGCCGGATTGGAAGACTACACATGCCCTCTAAGCCATAAAATTTGTAGCGGTCACTACTTATGTTACACACGACCGTGTCAGTTTCGCTATAGGTTACTTTAGATCTCGCTAGCCGCAGGACTATGCCCACTTCTAGATTAGAAATCTGCTTGAAATAATCTGCCACAATGCTCGCCAAGTTCAGTCAACATCTCATGACTTCAGCAACTGAACACCTATTTATTCTGCGCTCCACTAAGTTGGGATCCCCATGTCTGTTGTCTTGTACCGCACTCATCAAACTAAGGCGGGATTTGAATGTTTATGCAGAAACTTGGACTCATTATAGACATAATAACACAAGTTTAATAGCTTTGCTTTTGCATATAAGTGAAAGATGGCTTAAATATAGCTCGCCCTTTCTCGCTCGCCCATTGCCCTTGAAAAAAAGCTAACGCCGCACCCATTACTGCCGAAGAAGTGGCATCGTTTAAAAAAAAGTTATTAAACGGCAGAAATGGATACAACGCCGGTTTTTTCCTAGGTCAAACCATGGTAGATTTACTGTCGTCAACATTCAGTGTCATGTATTGTTAAGTAGATGTACCTATGCATCTGTAACTTTCCCCAAGCTCCAACAAGCTAAAATCTTTACAGTCATTATAATTTTTTTCCTATATTACGTATGCGCTGCTACTCCAGTCGCCTAAGCTGAATGTGACGGACAACCGCACATGGATACGTTAGTAACAGTTAGTATTCTGTGACATGGGTATCACGCAGTGGCTGTTTCCCAGTCAAATCATGCTAGTTCTCCACTTATCAAATCTTTCAATAGAAAGTTGTGATTGACAGCATGCATTAGTCTCCCCACTCTTTGGCTTGAAGTTGAGCACAGATGTTGATGGGCTGCAGTGACCAATAAATACGAAGCTTGCACGCTTGTTTGTTCTAACAAAAAAATTAATTAAAAAGCGTTCCTTGCTGACACGGTGTAAAGTGGCCTTTGTGTATTATTTTAATCCTCGCCCTTGTAATAAAAAAAATGCAAATCTGAATCACGCACTTAGGGTTCCGTATATTTTTTTATTAAAATACGAACCGTATTGTTGATCTATTTTTTTTAGAAATTCTCGGTTTTCGATCTTTTCTCTTAAATTTATCTGGGGTTAAGTGAAGTACCCTGGATGTTTACCTTGAGCTCCCTGATGCATGAAGATGGGTAACCACTAGTGGCATATTTCATGCTCATTTCTGTGGTTCGAAGGACACGTTAGCCTTGGTCCCGGTTAATATTGATAGACAGCTGTCGATGAACTTTGACGGAGTCCTTATTGGCGGTTTGAAATCATCCTTTTGGGGGTTAGGTTAGTCCAATACGGGTGGTATTTGAGCTGCGTTGTTAGACCGTCTGGCAGACAAAAATTGTAAAAGATACTGTTTTGGTGTATGTACCGTATAAATATGCATATGCATGTAGTAAAATGCGGTTATTTTAATATTAAAAACATACACTCCAATTTAATTTATTTGTATAGATGTATAAAGTATCCACCTGTTGCACCGCCAGCGTGGTCAACACTTTTTTTTCCATAAGAATGGGAAATTTTAACCGAGTAAAAATTAGTTTTTGTGACTGTATGAGTAATTTTACTCAAATAATAATAATAATATGTATAAATAATAATATGTCTAATAAGTCAATACTTTAATAATATGGGTAATATGGGGGACATATTACATACAAACAGCCCCCAACAAACTCAATACAAAAAATAATATTAGTATGGATATATTATGAAAAAGGGTCTTTAAAAAGTGAGTAAATGATCCTATTTTTTGGTTACAGAACCCTGATAATCATTTCTGCTGGTATTGAAATATTACAGCACCTCGTTTGCCTCCAATTAATATTCGGAGACACATTCTGCTCGCAAATAATAAAAATATTAATTGCCGTATATAAATTACTATCCAAACCTAAAAAGCTGTTTTTATTTTATGACAATAATCAGCAAAAACCTTATTTTTATTTACATTTTAATGAAACATTTCTGTGACTGGAACGGATGAGTAAAAATGTATTTAATTTGTCAGTTTTAGTTTTTATTTTTATTATGTTTAATTAAGTTTGGATTCAGTAAGTTTTTAATACAAGTAACATTTTTGAGTTCAAAGAAGAATAAAGTTTTTTTAAAGAACCAATGATAATTTACATAAAGCTAAGCGATACGACCATGAGTTGATGTGAGATTGGTGACAGCTAGTGGCTATTTTCATCTGGGTTTTCGTATTTTAGAAAAAAAAAGGTTTCAAGCGTCTGGATCTCATCGAAGGTTTTTATTTTTTTGCTCATTTTTGCACCATAGCCACACTGTTTTACCTGATAATTTATTTAAAAAGACTGGGAGATATGGTGACGGTCAGCCCATAATCGTAAAGTGACTAATATTACCCAGTAGAATAAATGATACTAATTTCATTTTTCATTTTTCATTTATGCGTAGGTCTGTACTCTGTATACTTTTATAGGCTGTAAATATCACATACCTTTACATTGGAATTGTTGAAAATGAAAAAAACTTAGCCAATTTTTCTCTGCAACAACCTCCCGTTTCCCATTGTCTACTGCATTTTATTTTGAGCTCAAAAGCTTTTTGAGTACCAGCATTTGTACTTTTGTTTCAAGAAGCAGTGCCACTGCAATTATTGGCTTAAGAATACCGGTGAAATCGTTCCTGACTACTTACAATCTACACTTACATCCGAAGGTTAATGCCAACTTTACAGGTTTGGTAAAAGCAAAATATCTCGTGTCAGCATTAAGACTTCTATCCAGGGTACTAAAGTTATCCCTAGGGGTACAGGTAACGGGCTGCTGAAATACAATAATCTGAACCTTAAAAGGCTTTTCTACATAAGAGACTTTATACTCGAGTCCTCCCCAAGCGCAGAGGAAGGCCACCGAGGGGGTTTTAGTGCGGTACAAATCCCACATAACCCGGTATCCGCTCCCAAAAAAGGATACGTTAACTCATGCGTTGCGATCATCGTCTTTTTATTCAATTACATTCCCTTTATCATTATGAAGACCTTATAGCTTTAAATTTCCCAAAATAAAACTGCATGTCAATACTCTTTCCAAAATTTGGTTACTCAGGTGAAATGGCCAGGGCATAATATTTGCAAGCCTCGGTTAGCAATAAAATGTACCATGTGCGCATTAATCATGCAGGGAAAAACATAGTGAAATTTTATATCGATATTTAAATGTATCGTGCAGGTCTCGAAAGACAGGCCGTTTCCTCCAACGATCATTTGGTCAGAGACATACTGGTGGACACTATCCCAATTTTTTTTACTATGAGACAAAATTCCAGCCGCAAATATTACTTTTCTTTCTCACCATTCTCCCTAACAACAAAAGACAAAAGAGTGCTACCGGCAAAAGTGTTGACCCATGATGTAAAACTGGTGTTTTCTTCTCAGTTCAACATCATTATGTCGAAAAAAAAAGATGAAACAACAATTTTGAAAATAAACTAATCACACCTCGCATCTACAAATTCACATTTTAAATTAAGTACATGAAATAAATATCATTCGGGGTCATAAAAAATGTTGCAAAAAACCTCGTCATATCCTGTATACAGTTTAAACCTATCATAAAATTATTCCTCTTGCAGTGCAGTCACAACATGCCATTTTAAAATGCTTTTACAGCTTTTGTAAAAAAAGGAGACAGACGTAATATCCCAGGAATCCTTTTAACTCTTCTCTTTGATTCAATCTCTGTGTCACTGAAATATTTCTAAAAGTCAGTAGAAATAAAATGAAACAAATTCATGTTTAAGTAAAAATTGGATAAGTGTGAATTGCACACACACAAGGTTCCGTGGGTACAATACCTACAATTAAAACATTAAACAGAATACAACGCAACAGCCGGGTTTAGGTTACTCGGATATCCACCTTTTTTGCTTTGCCTTTTTGCCTAATTTAACGATTTCAAAGCGAAAGGATGTATCTTATAGATTTTTATATAAAATATTTAAATACGAAAACTGCTGGCACTTGCAACACATTTACAAGCCGCTTGTCGTAACATGTACATTTAATTATTTAGATTACGTTGACGCATAAATTAGATTTCAAGAACTTCAAGGTATTATATATGTATAAATAATCCCTTGAAGTTGAATGTATGAATAGGATACCGTCAAGCGTTTTTAGAATACTTAATCTTGTTAAATAGACTGACAGGAGGACGTAGAAGAAAGTGATAACGTGGTTCCCTTTTAATTTTTGATGTACGGAACTTCAAAATGAATCAAATTGCTTTTAAAGTAAAAGAAATCTCGGAATAAAACGGGATATTTGCGGATGCATCGCTTGTCGAGTTTGCGTTGGACATAGTCTTGGTATTCCGGAAAATGTTTATACCAGAATTCCAGATTAGTAAATAAAGTGGTCACTGGAACCAGGAGTCGAATAAAATAAATAAACGTTTCACAGTCATAACCACAGAACATATTAAAAGATAACCTGTGGTCATAACCCCAAAGTAGGATAGATATACCCTGTGTTGTGGGTACCATGGACACACGCAGAGACAGAAACACAAACACCCAAATCGAGAACAGAAATTTAAACTCATCATTCAAATTTCTGCCTCGCCGAGAATCCAATCCGTGACCCTTCGAATGGCAGTCCGGCATGGTAAACATTGCGCGACACAGGTCGTCAGACTTTTTTGAAGTCAAAATGAACATTTTGAAATCCTTACTTTTAACGGGTTTTATATTCTACTTTTCGGGCGCCAATATCATATTATAGGTACTTAATTTTTACCTCAAGAAACAGAGTAAAGTGCGAGTTAATGATATAAAAGTGTTTTCGTTTTTGAATAAATCATACCAATAACAATAGAAACACGTCGGTGATTTTGACAAATCTCATGTTAGATTGAAGAATGGGCAAATAGTATATATAAACTTATATATATATTAAAGGTATATAATATATATATATACCTGTATATACCTTAATCTCTCTAAATCTCTCAACATCCCAGAGAGGTCAGAAAATCTTTTAAATCGCTTCATGTAATTAATGTCATGTCGCTTTTCATTGGACAGAATCTACAAATTGCATTCTTGAATAAATTTGATTTTTGTAGGCTTTTTTCGCGCATGTAAAATCTAACAGGCCTAACGATAACGGCGTATGATACTGTTGAAACAAGCACCAGGAGCATTTATCACGGATTAACGCACTTCTGAGATCTGTTTATGGATAAAATTCCAAGGAAAAAAAGTCCTTTCAGAAGTGAGAGGGACGATCGATGATGGACCATGTTCCACCCAGCTGGCCAGTGCGGTTCGTGGAAAATAAAGAATAATAATATATGTACTTATGTACATATGTATGTATGTGTACGTATGTCATTTCGTTGAGTGAATACATGGTATAGGGCATCATTAATAAATAAGCCGGATCTACTCACGTAATGTTTACAGGAAACCGTAAGTAGTTTCGGAACTAGCCTCCATCATGAGCCGGGGTTGAGTGTGAGGAGGTGGGCTAATTAATCATGTTCGCGAATACTTACGATTTTTTGTGTTAGTATAATAAAAGAGTAGAGATAGAGAACTTAGATTGAACTTAAGGTGTTTATGTAAGTTTTTTTTATGAAACGAAACGAAATGAAATAAAAGTGAAATAAAATTATTTTATTTATTGTGTATTTTTTTAAATACTTTTTTCAACAATTTTTATGACCCACTGCCTTAGAGCATCAAGGTATGACAGGTATGACACCCGAAAGGCGCTTTTTGTATTGTGCGTCAGACGAGTGGCCATTACGGGCGAACCCCTCGTCCCAACGTCCATGCACAATGTGCCTTCTAATTAAACAACTAGTGTGTCTGTGTGTGTCGGTGTCAGTATTGACGGTGCACAGAAAATGATGTTGTCAATTATTATTGAAATTGACATATTTAGAAATGTATGCGTCTGTAGCGATGAAAGAATATTTGTAATTGTGTGACAAAATTAAAATGTGTGCGTTCCTTCCCCGCATCTGATTTGGCACAAAAATTATGTATTGAAGCGAGGCGCTATGCCGTCTCTACTGGGGTAAGTCAGTAACTTTGATGCTCTAAGCCCACAGCTGGGTACGAGTTTGCACTCGGAAGCACAGAATACTAATTGTTACTAACGTACTCGGAAGTGAGATTGTTGTAGTCCATATCCCACCACGGTGACCAAGTGCTGAGTGGTGGACTTAGAGAAATTATGACTAACTTTTAGGTGATGGAAAACGTCGTAATTAAATATCACAATGTTTTCCCTCATCGTGGAGCAGCGATACATTAATACATACGTGTTGTGTGAATTGTCCAAAAAGATTTATATTTATTTATATTTATATTTATACGAACATATCAAAATATATTTATGTCAAAGGTGTCCGCCGGGGTTTCAACTCGGTGTCTCCGAGTCAGCGACTGTAGTCTTTACCTTTCGGCCATCGTTCCTTTTAGTCAACATTATTTTACAAATTTCTCTACTCTGGGCTGCACTTACGCAATGCTTAGCTGAAGAAAAAAGCAGAGAGAGAAAAAGTTCAGTCCTGATTTAAAGAGCAAAGCAGCAGATGTTCCTGTAGTCCACGGTGTGTTAAGTAGTCCCCATGGACGTCTACACCCAACCGAAAGCTAACTCTAGACTTCTCTGAAACAGCTGCTCCTGTAAGTGAGAACAGCAACTACATCTTCACACTGAAACATAAAGGAACGCTGCAGCTTAATGCTAACCGCATCCTAAGTTTAACTTCTTACATTAAATTTGACAAAGGCGACTACATACTAACGGACGAAATATATTTCAGAAGTGCTTTTGTGCTTTTTTTATTATTTGAATGGAGTAGCAGACGAGCATGCAGGCCACGTGATGTTAAGTGGTCGCTGCAACCCATAGATATCTACATACAACCTCAAGCAAGCATAGGTAAGTCTTGTCTGAGGTCGTATACAGCTGCGCTGCTACTTCGGCCGGAGGCTGGTATTCGCCTCATGTAAGTGTGACCGGCAACTGCACCTTTCCACCGAAACACAATAGAATTGCTCATGGCAAAAGTGTGTAGAGCGGTGGTACTTCCCCGGGCGAACCATTATAGTTCTACCACCTTTTTTTGGGTATCGGGGTGGAAACCTTCAAAAGGGTACCTTTTGACACCTTGAGAGAGGATACCGGGTTATGTGGGATTTGACCGCACTAAAACCCCCTCGGTGGCCTGCCTCTGCTCCGTAACTTTTTTACCATCCGTAACTTTTTTTGGTATCGGGGGGGAAACCTTCAAACCCCCTAGGTGGCCTGCCTCTGCGCTTGGGGAGGACTCCGGGATCTCCATTGGAACGCACCGGTGTCCTCCACGCGCGGCGCCCCAGAACGGACCCATCTTCGGAAGAGCAGATGTGCTCTCCTGAACCTTCAGGTGTTCACGGCGGCATGCGGCCACGTATACACCGCCGTTCCTCCCGGGGCTGCTGACTGGACGGGTCAAGCTCCCACTCTCACCGTCCGCATCCCCGGAAGCCCCCTTTTAGTCGCCTCTTACGATCAGGCAGGGGATTCAGTAGCTCTATTCTTAATCCCGAAGCTACAGGGACTATAGTTCTACGACCTACCAACCTTTTAATGCATTTGACGTTCTCAAAGCAAACCATAATGATTTTTATCACTTTAAACATACCTAATTGTAGTAGAGTAAGTAGAGATTTTTGGACAATTTTGTTGACAGCCGGCAACCGTTATTGTTTCTTCCTATTGAAATACACCATTGCTGATGGTAGTAATACTACCGAGATTGAACCAGAATAAGTTTTCGTAATTCTTCATAAGAGGGAGCCAATATATACCTCTGTTAATAATAAGAATCTTTACCTTCTGCATAACCAATTTCCAGTCTCATGTCTACTGGAAAATATTTCTAATGGTATTTCCATTCTTATCTTTGTACAAACTATCTTGTGTATTTTTTTTTGTATTTTTCTATCAACTTGTGTAAATAAATAAATGAATTTTAAAAAAACAATATGATTTTATTCATGATTCATTGGCTGTAATTCATGTCCAACCCAAAATATTCTGTAATTTATTTCCACTTGAAAGGATTACGGGACTTGGCGTGAATGACTCATTTATTTTATTCATCAGAACTGCCATTCTGGTTTATAAATTATTTGATGGAAAACAGCGCGCGCGGTCGCAATGGAACATTGCAATTATTTACGATTCCATACCCAAATGGAAAACCGGGACTCTATTTCTAAAACTCCGCTGTCTGTCCGTCGGTTTGTCTGTCTGTCCGTCTGTCACCAAGATGTATCTTATATCCCGGGATAGCTGGACAGTACACATTTTCACAGATGAAGTATTAGGTACTATTACCGCTGTAACAAAAAATACTAAAATACCGAATGAAATAAATATTTAAGGGGGCTCCCATACACAACATACATGATTTTTTTTGCTTTTTATATAGATCATATAGTACGGAACCCTCGTGGAGTCCGACTCACTACTTACTTGACCGTTTTTTTATTGTTGAGTGGCGAAAAATGCACATAACATTTTTTTTTGTAAAGGTGTATGGCGGGTTTTGAACTGGGGCCCTTCGCATTGGAGACTGACATTGGCTATCCTTGCTGTGTTTATTAAATTGCCTCAATAACCAACTAATCAACTGACGCAATGGTTGTTAGGTTGTCGTATAAACCAGCCAATTAGTTCGACAAAGGGACCCAAATATGCCTTATACATATAACTCAGATGAGTTCATCTGCGCAAATTGTCGGCATTGGCAGTTTTTATATTTGCCCTTCGTTTCTTTTGACTATCGTTATGATGTCTTGCTCAGAGAAGCTATAGTAGCTATATATAGTTAGTATAGTATCTTCGCTTATATTACAACTGTTCTGTATAATTTCTTGTGACATCTTATGTACCATATTTCTGCAATAAATGATTATAATTATGACTATATATTGTACACGTGGTACGTTTTTTATTAAGACATATTTGTGCTAAACAAGAGCAATTAATATTAAATGGAAATTAGTTAAGTATTAAATGAACATTTGTCCTCGTAACCTGTTTCTTACTTATTTTAAATTAAAAATTCCAATAATAAGACATGTAATAAACTATAAGTATTCGAAGAAAAAACTATTACAAACATAACAACCTAAAAACTTTAAAGAAAAATTTCTCTGCAACTTTTTAAAAAAATACTTTGTTTTTAAAATTTGCGTTTTCTTCTGGTGAAGATACCAATAATAAGGATAAATCTTGTGTCGCGGCTGGTCTAAGGCGGTAATTGTGGTTCCACTGGGTGTACGATACTTTCTCTTATCCATCCAACCTACAACCGAAGCCATGGCGAAGGTTATAGTAATACCAGCTTTACGCTCGCGACTCCATCCGCGTGAGCTCCGCTTAAAAATCAGGTAAATAATTAATACCGTTGCGACGTGTAAGAACGACAAACAAAGGAACAAACACACTTTTACATTTACAATATTAGTATGTATGGAAATGACAATGCTTCGTACACGTCGTTACCAAGGAGTAACGTCACAGCTACGATATTTTCGATTAAAAATAGGATTTCCTTAACTGATAACGAATGGAACCCAAATTGGGCGCGACAAGAATTGTGTGTACATTTCCTACTATTCTTCTTTTGATCTTGGCAAGAATTCTGATATAAAAGAAAAATATATATAAAGATTTTGTTCTTTGAATTTATTATCCTGAAATTCCTGAATAAACTGTACGAACAATGATTCCGATCATTAAAGTTTTACACTCATAGCCCCACAGTAGGGTAGGTATACCCTGTGTCGTGGGTACCATGGACACACACGAAGACAGAAACACAAACACCCAAATCGAGAACAGAAATTTAAAATCATCATTCAAATTTTTCACTCGCCGGGAATCGAACCCGGGACCCTCCGATCGGCAGTCCGGCATGTTAACTATTGAGCCACGCGGGTCGTTTAATTATAGCTACTATTGACATTTCGCATTTATTTGTTTATTCTCCTTTCAGAGAACTCGTCCCATAAAGAACTACAAACAGTACTTATATTAACTTGACAACTTGATATAATTTCTTTTTTCTGGAAAAAGAAAAGAAAATTTACTCATACCGCTAAAATAATTCCTACTTAATATTATAAATTCGAAAGTAACTCTGTCTGTCTGCTAAGCTTTCACGGTTAAACTACTGAACAAATTTTAATAAAATTTGGAACACAGATAGAGTGGACCTTGGGAAAGGACATAGATCATATGATAGATCCTTTCTAACGCTGATGAAACCGCAGGGCACAGCTATTACTAATAAAAATGATCTGCGTAGGCAAAGATAATAAAAAATAAAAGCATGGGTTTCGATTAGGACTTGTAAAATCTGCGGAGTATATTCATTTGTGAGTCGGTTTTAAAACTTCTTTCTTCCTAATTCGAAGTTTTCTAATCTCGGTCAATGTCCTTAATATGAGTGTCGCCAGTAGGTACGTAAGTAATATAATTCAGTAGAAAAAGTTAGTTAAAATAAACAATAAAATAATACTTCACACTCATAGCCCGACAAGGGTAGATAAAATCCTGTGTCGTGTGTGCCATGGACACACACAAAAATAGGAGCACAAACACCCACACCGATAACAGACATTTTAAACTCGTCATTCAAATTTCTGCTTTGCCGGGAATCGAACCCTTCGTAACCCTTAAAACAATATCTGAGAGACGACTTTTGGCCAGCAGTGGGACCTTACAAAGGATTGAAAAATCAACACTACTAATATTATTAATGTGAAGGGATTTTAGGCCATAGTCCACCACGCTGGCCAAGTGCGGATTGGTGGACGTCATGCTTTCGTGAAATTATGAATTTCTCTCAGGCATGCACGGCGATGGGGAACATCGTAATCAATTAAATATCTCGATATTTTCCATCACCGTGGAGCAGCGATAAATGCGCACATTACAAATTTCTTTGTCAGAGGTGCGCGCCGAGGATTTGAACCCGGGATCGGTCGCGTCGATGACCGCGGTTTCTTACCACTCGGCCATCGCTGCCCGCTTTTTTAATACTCTGATATAAAGCAAGATATAAGAGCTAGCCTTCTTTGCAAATATAATCGTTTCCATAAAACATCTTTTGTCAGTGGATTTCCGTATTTTTTGAAGAAGCTTTTCATAATTTATCCTGAAACCTTATCGGGACTGTGATAAATATTTGTTCAAAATGTTTGGCAAATTACGCCGGCTCTCCTTAGTAATGTTCTGATGAACAACATTTTTGTGCGTTTATTAAATTCTGCGTAAATTAAATTGAGCATAAGTAAGGTTACCTTTGATTTTTTTGCTTTTAACCTAACTGTTGGTTGTCAACAAATTAATAAGGTCTGTAGCCTGTAGTATCTGCCTTCATTTTTCATCATGTGAGTCGTTAAGCGCAACGTAAGGCTTACGGATGGTAGCTTCGGGATTAAGAATAGAGCTACGGTATCCCCTGCCTGATCGTAAAGGCGACCTAAAGGGGGCTTCCGGGGTTGTGGACGGTGTGAGTGGAAGCTTGATCTGCAGCAGCCCCGCAGCGGCAGCCCCGGGAAGGACGGCGGTGTGTGCGTAGCCGCATGCCGTCGTAAGCATCGGAAGGTGCAGGAAAGCACATATGTTCTCCCGAAGATGGGCCCATTCTGGGCGCCGCGCGTGGAAGACCTCGGTGCGTTCTACTGGAGATCCCGGAATCCTCCCCAAGCGCAGAGGCAGACCACCGAGGGGGTTTGAAGGTTTCCCCCCCGATACCAAAAAAAAGTTACGGATGGTGGGTTGAAACTCTTTTTTTAACACACTCATAGCCCAATACTACTTCCTATGTACTGGGTGCCACGGATATACACAAAGACATAAACACAACACAACAAAAATTTAAAGTTATTCTTTTTGCCTCGTCGGGAATCGAACCCGGGACTTTCGATTGACGGTCCACCATGGTTACCAGTTTGCGTTCTGGACTGAAATGTGCTACGCTGATGTCCCCGGTCATCTATCTGACATCCGACCATGCGTTCTTCACTAGGCGCAGTTTTCACTATGTAATGTACGGTTTCATCGGAAGAATTTCCTATCAAGACGCTTTTTTACAGGAATGTGTGGGCGCATTAAATAGAAATGTTCAACTTAACTGATCTTGAAGAGAAAAATGTTACCTTTACGTCAGGTTTAGCTGTATGTTTCGTACATCTCAGGACGGTTCTGGAAATAGGGAAATTGGCAAACCAAAAAATCCATAGGCCTTCTTATTGGCCTATAGTTGTAAAAGCTTTTTCGTAGAGTATAATAACATAGAGTTTCCGCTTTGGGAAGCAATTCTGTCTCTAATGCGGGTTCTATTTTAAGTAGCATAGAATATCCTTTTTGTGTTCGAACACAAAAAAAGAAATCCCATAATTTATACGCAAGGCGCTTTTTCCTGATCTATTGCATTGTTTCGCTTCCTAACTCAGCAGGATGAGCTGCTACGCTGAATTTTCTCATAAAAATAAATTATTTAGTAGCAAACTTTCCGACAGATTAAACTCTCGAGCTGATACATCGGATATTACTGGAGGATCGGAAAGAAAATAGAATTTTCTAGATAAAATTCTAAACAGTTTACATATGATGTATATATTTAAGGGCAAGATAAGAAAAGGTCTTCGGTATATCCTGTCTGATTGTAAGAAGCGACTAGAAGAGGGCTTTCGGGGTTGCGGGCTGTTAGATTTGATGCTCCAACTGTCCCTTTAATGGCCCTAAATGGAAGGCCATTTAGGGCCGCTTAGGGCACGGAAGATTTTAATGGCGTGCAGTCACATAACCATACCGGATTATCTATCTAGATGTGGGGTCCCCTAAGGTATATCTCGATAAAAAAATCTTAAAATATATTTTTCTCCCTGCACTATGTTTATAGAGTGGTAGAGTTGGAATAGCCCAATAGGGAAATATATAATATATATTATAAGCTTAATATAATATAAGCTTCCCTCTGAGGTATTCACGTTGGGCTACGACGTGGGGTTCTTCAAGAAATTCTTTAAAAAGAGCCCTTGAAAACAAAACTGGCAACGAATAGGCGACTCCTCTGGTGTTGTAAACGTCCATAGGCGGCGGTGACCACCATCAGGTGGCCCATATGCCTGTTTGCTGGTTTTTTTTACATAAAAAATATTACCGCTTCCATTTCTATCGTGAAACCATTATTATCGTGTTCCGGACAAATGTACGGCCTTTCATTAGAAGACTGTAATGTACGAATCTTGTAGAAGTAAGAACAACATTTTCACATTTTCACAACGTTTGAACACAACGAGGCCTGCAGGTTTGTTTATTTTTCAGTGCTTCGATGCCTAATCTGATGTGTTGTAACAGACCAAAACACAACCAAAAATAAAAAGAAAAATTATAAATAAAATTTTCC
The DNA here is from genome assembly GCA_911387765.1 of Pyrgus malvae. Taxonomy (NCBI): domain Eukaryota; kingdom Metazoa; phylum Arthropoda; class Insecta; order Lepidoptera; family Hesperiidae; genus Pyrgus; species Pyrgus malvae. Next base: position 23,423,960 of record OU426963.1, on the reverse strand, counting down.
CAGTATGTGACAGTGATACTTATAAAAAAATATTTTTACGTCGTGTTCTATTCATAATCCTCTTTACAATGATACTCGTATATTGTGGGACATCCCTTCGCAACCAAAATGAGCAAGCGGACAATATTTGCAGAACAACTTCAACTAAACAGAAGTTCACGATGTTGTATATATAATAATATTAAAACGAGCGTCGTACAGACCTGTTGCAATTTGCAGACTAGATGGTAGAAAGAAAAAATGGGTCAATATTTTTTAGATGAAGTCTATACTCCCTATACCGTAGCTCTATTCTTAATCCCGATGCTCAAGTTTCATTTTTGATCATTTTCCTAATATGAAAAAAAAAGCCATGTACTTTGCACAAAAAAAAAACAAGTTATGTAAGTCGCTGTCAGTTGTTTTAACAACAAAAAGAACTTAATTTGTTCTGTTTTGTGTTACTGATTTTAATCACTGATCAATTCGTATCGAATAAAACCAACCAATCGCCCTCTTGATTGGATAAAATTTGAAAACTGGAATCGAGAATTCATGTGAAAGCCTAAACAAATAGGAATAGCTTCAGAGGGTATACAAACGGCAATAGAGCCTTTCCCAAATCATAATAGAAATTGCTTGGAGGCAGAAATGAACGCAGCGGTGGTTCTTCCTGAGTCGAATCTGCAACTAATGCAACTATTATTAAATTTTGTGCTTGTGTTTTTGATGTGTAAGAAGAGAAACCCCAAACTACGGAAAACTACGTTGCAATTTTACGTTTATTTTACTAAAAGTTTAGTGCGTTACGTTACGTTTTTCACGTCAGCTCCATACAAAATATTTTTCGAAAAATTATTACTCGTTCGTATTTGAACAAAATCATCTCAGATGACATTTTTTATGATATTAACAATCAACGAAACCAATTTGAAACAAAAAACATTATTTTTAAATTTAAGTTTCTATGTCCATGCAACGCGATTTTCAGCCCACCGTGCGTTACAGAGTATTGCGCGCTCTACAATTTGGTCACACACCTTCTAAGGTACAAGACAAATGAAATTCACGTAAAACAATGAACGATTGGTTAACCTGATTTATCTTATCATTCAATCAAATTTACAAGCTTTGGTATTGAAATTGAAAAAATATAGGTACTATTGGTGCGGGCTTATGGGAAAAATCCAATTTAGTATAAATTAAAACATTTTTAGCATGCCTATCCATTTTATCCCCTTTTTTATTGAGAGGAGTTGAAGACCAAAACTTTGAATATTAATCTTGAAATAATAGGCTTAAACTTTAATTAAAAATGAAAATATAGAAATATTCTCGGATGTACCCACAATAATCCCTCTTCAAAGGTACAAAGCTATAAGATATACGGCACGTGTAGAAAACAACCATAGTATTTTTTACACACTTTTTTATGAATTCTTTACTAAAAAAGCAAAGATTAACTCGTAAAGGATCATTTCTATTCCAAGTCCGTTTGTCAAGACTTTTTTGCTCAGAAAATGATACTTTAGTTGTCACATGTGTTCATTGTTGACCCATAGCATATTGATATTGATGTAACAAATGGTGCTCAAAAGAGTTCTGTTGAGAGTTTTTCTCTTCCGCGGCTTTTCTCTTAGCTCAGCCCTTCGCCCATAAAGGCTCATAGAGCCGTGTAGCCGTGACTGTGAAAAGATTGACGTACATTAATTTGTTTTTTTTTATCTTAGGAGACCTTGATGTTTTGCATCGAATGACTTGATAGAAGTTACACTTAAATACTCAAGACTCTTATCCCTTTAGGCTGTTGAATCAATTGAAACTTGTAATTTACCCCAATCAACGATACGGCCGTTTGTGCTGTATATTTCAAACATATCAAAAAGCAATTAAATCCTATGGGAGACATTCTGTTGACCTAGAATCGGTTTTAGGAAGCTCCATCACAAAGTTATGAAAATAAACAGAAAATCTTTGAATTTTGAGTTTCATCACAGGATTTGTGCATCAATTTGTTTGTCTGCCAGTCTGTCTATTTATAAATCAATGCCTTTTCTTTTATACCCTGTACAACGTATCTCTGTGATTTTGAGAGGTGTGACACGTACGTACTCCACGTACGTATTATATCTACTAATACGGTACTAGTTACCGATAAAATAATAAATAATGACTAGTAGGATAACTGAGTGACTAACAAGTGTGAACAATTTAATAATGATTCCATTCAGGTGACTTTATATGTGCTATTTCACTGTTGGCATAAAAGCCAACAGTAAAATTGTATGCTTTTAAAGTTAAAAAAAACCATTGTAATATCTCGCAAAGGCGCCGGCCAACTTCGCTACCGGATAAAATAATTATTTTGCTGCGGAGTTATTTTATAATCTCGATAACTCCTAAGATATTCATTAATTTCGATAAGAATTATTTTCTATTAATAAAAAAAAAACCTTAGAAAATAATGTTATAAAATTTCACATTAGAGCAGCGAGCTGGATTAGGCCTCCCCAATAATGGGGAGAGATCTGTGGGGCGCAAAAAGGGTTGCCGCCAGTCAAAATATATACCATAGCATTTTTTGATGTGGAAAAACTATAGACATAGAATTTCGCTACGAAAAGAACCACCACATTAATAAAAGAAGTCTTGTATACTAACATTACTAACGTCACGCTTTCAATGACGTATTTAAGGCGTATAATTTTGTTCTCTTGGAAGCTCTTTGAAGGAATAAGAATGCACAGTAATTTGAGAGATGTGAGAATGAAATTTTACTTTTTCAGTGTGCTGTACCTAATGGTGTCGAGGTTACACATGACAGAAATATAGACAAAATAAACGCAAATTATGGATCATGCTAGTTGCGGTTTGTAAGTATTAAAATATATAGATATATATTTTAATTCCTATAAAAAATCATAAAAAATCTAAGTGTGAACGAACGAACTTGATTTCGTTAATTCATTGTTTAGTAATTACGATTTGTTTTGAATAAATAAATAAACTACCACTAAATTATAAAGTTATATTATGTTAAAGCACACTAAACAGTTAAATTAAAATAATGAAAGTAGCAAAGATAATTACTAAGAGAAAACAGTTAAGTTTCTTCTTTAATCTTAAAATGTTTCACGCCGCTTTTAAACTTGTCTACATTTGAACCAATTTTTCAATCCCAAAATAAATTTATTTGTAAGTTTTTATTATTGCTACCTATTCTTTTTTCATATGTTATATGAGTAACCTCGATAGTCCTAACATTTATTAGACGAATAGTTTTAACGGGTAATGTAAAAATCGACCCTTAAAGATTCTTAAAAGTTTAATAACCTACATTGAAAATAAGTCTGTATATCAACATGATTATCAAACGGTGAAAGTTAATACAATATTGGCGTCTCAATTTAAACTTTTGTGTAACGGAACCGGATATTTTCCTACCGCAAGCCGGATGTAGGGTTTGTTACTGGAAGTTCAGAGTTTAGGGCTCAGAAACCACTGCTTTATTAGCCTAATTTTGATGTGGTGTGGTATACGGCATTATATTAGATAGAATGTAAAAAGAAAAACAAAATAAACGAGTAATGCCTTCTTGCAAGTAAATAACGACTCTAGGATAAGAGCAAAATAACATGCTGTCATTAGAACTTTTTCGTTCAGAACCTTTGACAGAAATATGCGACTTGTTTAATGTTTAAGAAATGGGCGTCATTATTGCCAGAGTACCTTAAAAATTGTATTGCAGTAGGCAGTAATATACTAATAAGTCAAAAGCAACAATAGCGGAGCAGTTAAGGTGCTGGTGCCCAACGCAGCGTTTCTTCTTCAAACTTCAGCGCGCAATTCTGACTAATTAGTTTATTATGTACACATTTATTGCTCTTTACGGAGAGAGAAAACGTTGTTATTTTTCATTACGATGCTTCCATGACCTAGCATTTCTGCTTAAAGGAATATTATGGGTTTGTAACTGATGATTGACCAGCGTTATATTCAACTGGAATTGAGTTTGCCATAAATTCTCCTCAATCCTAACACAAGTCTGTATCTAGCAGTGGAGTAGGTCTAAATATGATAGTACTTGCATGATGTACTGCTGTAACCAATTCTGCAATGAAGCGGTTCTCTTTCGATGAAAAGGTGCGGTACTCATGACCACCAGCCTCCGGACACTACCATATCCAACTCAAACAAGCCTATAATTTGATTATGAAAAATACATATGAGGAAGAAAAATACAATGCAATTTTTATTTCTTTATTATTAGAATCCATGTTCAATTCAATTAAATATAAATATGGTTCGCGCGTACAATTTACCAAAGTATGTAGAACGTTTTGTTTGCAAACCACGCCCTTGCACTGAAAAAAATTTAGATTTATTGTTTTGTTTTTACTTATTTGACAGATTACACAACCTTGCTTGAGAAACGATGTTTTATTTAGATTTCATTTCATTATAATTCCAATTCAAGAAGAAATAATGACATGACTTGACACTAATAAATATGTTTCGCGTAGGTACAGTTTACCATAGTAGAACGTTTTGTTTGCAGCCCACGCCATTGCACTGAAACAAAAAAAAAAATAGGTTAGATATTCAAGTAATCGTAATAAAACATACGTATTGACGATTTTTTACAATAATACTAGTATTTTCGTTCATTATTGTTTTAAGCTTATTTTAAAAATTATCTTTAACTTTTTAGTTTGACGTGCTTTAAATGTGTGTTTTTTAGTTTTTTTTAAAATTATATTTGATTATTAGTCTTGACGGACATGATTCTCAGTTGACGCGATCCCTATCCTAACAGGTGCGAAGCAGTAGTACCACGGGCAACGAATCGTTTTAATTCCCATATGACATAATTTCTGTAGATGGTAGAGCTTTAATGGTTCGAAAGGGAAAGCACCACCGCTGTACCCACATCTGCCGTGAAGCCATTCAGTTGTGTTTCGGTGGAAAGGTACAGTTGCCGGCCTCACTTACATGAGGCGACCGTAAGCCTCAGGAGTAGCAGCGCAACTGTATACGACCACAAGCAATACTGCGCTTGCTTGAAATGGTGTATAAATGTCCATGGGCTGCAGCGACCCCTAACACCACGAGGCTTGCATGCTTATCTGCTACTTCGTTAAAAGATATGAAATATGCGACATACACTAACGTTCTTAATGTTTCAAGGACCGGAAACCTAAAAATAATATGATAGTAGAATATAGAAACTTTTTACAACCTACAACATTATTGCAATCTCTCCTTCATAGATTCGTGAAGCCTTTGTGTATATCTTGAAGTCACGCCTACCATTTTCTTTTATAAGGGACTGTTATGTTCAGAGCCTCCACATTAGCCTTTACTCTCATAATCTCTTCATTATGCCCTCTGATAATTAGACAAAACAAAAACAAGCTGGGTGCCAAAAGACGTCTGTGATAGGCTACAAGAGGCAACGATCATTAATACATAGAGTAATAATTATTGCTAAGAAATTATAAACAAAAAAGCATTAAATTGTAATGTCAAGTGATAATAGTACGTTTTTACCCGAATAGATCCCATCGAAACCTTTTTCATATAAATTGTTGCTAAGACGAGACCGTGTGGCTTGTAATGTCAACAAGTTATTAGATCTTATCGCACCAGAAGCCAAACTTCTAATTTTACAAGCCTTAAGTTAATTAATTAATGAAGAATATTAGCCAAAATTCGGGGCTAAGCCCTTTGTTTAGACACTTTTGTACAGACTTTACACTGACAATTAGCAATTTTTGTTTGCATGGCTGCCACCTTTTTTGCGTCCCACTGCGGAGTACGGGTCTCTGGCATGGAGGTTACTCCACCACGCTGTTCCAAAATTGTACAAAGGAGATGTTTCAAAATGTATGGACGTTTGGCCAGGTATTTGTACACCATATAAAAAAATTGCAAATATAATATTGAGCTGTTTTTTACTAAGCATTTTGTTATAATCGACTGGGGTTATTGGTACAAAACAAGAATTTTAAGTTAGAATTGCAACACAATATACTAGAAAAACATAATGGCGGTAATATGTTACTTTGACAACTGAAATTAATAATCGGTGACAACCACTTGACAGTGAAATCAATTGTTCCACCATATTGAAAAATGTTGAAAATAGTTGATTTAAATCGTTTTGAAAGAAAGAAAGAAAGAAAGAAAAAATATTTATTTCATATTAGGAATACAAAATATTCGCTTAATGAATGTCATTTTTTCCCGGTCATCGCCTTTAAGTGCCCGTTTGGGCTAGATGTTGAGCTGAGAGAAAAAAGGCGGCGGAAAAAAACTCCCAGCAACTCTTTTTTAAAAAAAAAGTACATATTAATATATTTGAGATGACAGAATGGCTATGGGTTGATAATGGTCACACGTGACAGCTGATCGTGTGAGACACCATCAACCCACTTCCACCTGCTCACAGATGCGAGTAATTACTAAAACTAATACAATCTATGAAGAAATAGCCTTGTGTGAGCGAGATTCATTCCCACGCTCCTTTATCATTAAGATAGTCCTTAGTGTTATAATAAGCCTTACGGCACAGGACTTGTTTGACTGCCTTCTTAAAAGTACCGAACTTGTACCGAAAAAGTACATGTTTTAACTAATTTTAAGAATTTTTTTGGATTCATGAGTTTTTTCTCGAATTTTTGAGATGGTGTACAATATCTAGCCAAGATTGAAACATCTCATTTAGAATATTTGCAACGTAACTCCTGTTTTTATTTTTTCTTTTTACGCTCTACCGTTAACAATAAGAGCAAGCTATCATTATTTGCGCATTTCCAGGGCCAGTGAAAAGGCCGTTGAGCTACAAATCTTGATGCCATAAACATATGAGATTTCTAGTTCCTTTCTTCCAGCGGGCAGAAAATCTATAGCTAGGTTTTTCGGTACCAGGCCTTTTTATATTAGGGGAAAACCTTTAAAAGGTGCTCAACATCTTGGAGGAAATACCGAGTTAGTGGAACTTGTACTGCACTAAAACCCCCTCAGTGGCTTGCCTCAGCGCTTGGGGAGAACTCCGAGATCTCCAGAAGACCGGTGTCATCTACCGGCGGCGCCCCAAACGTGCACATCATCCAGAGAGCTAGGGTGACCTTCTGCTCTTTCCAGTACTTTTCATTTTCTATCATCAGGCTAGGAATACCATAGCTGTATTCTTAATCCTGAACCTACAGGGACTTTGGTACCAGATATATCTTTTAAAGAAAAGAAAAAGAAAGGGTAGCAAAAAAGGTTTTACAAAAATATTTAGATCGCCATATTTACCCTTTAGGGTGTACAAATTTCATTGTAAAAGTTATATAATTACAAGTTAAATTATAAACTAATTATGTGCAGTAAACACTAAAATATACAGTATACTTTTAAATAATTTTATATTATTATCACTTTAGCTACTTAAATTAAATTTAACCCAAGTTTGTGCTTTTTATACAAAATTTTATTTGAACCGTACGTGGCTGACCATCATCAGCCTTGGGCACCCACCATGATGAGTTTTTGTACGCTGAGAGGAAAAAAAGCTGGCGAAAAAAAAAACCTCCTAGGTTTTTATCCCGCGAAATATCTTATTTATGTTATTTATTTTAGTTTATTATTTATTTTAGTTAATATTTTATTATATACTATTATTTATCGTTTAGAAACTCAGTGACCGAATAGTACGCTTTATTAAGTAAATCAATTTTAAGTTCTTTTTTAAATTCATTAATAGTTTTAATTTTTAGGGAGTCTGGTAGATTATTGTATATTTTTGGTCCCATGCAAAATACACTATTATGATATTGTTTAGTTTTGGAAGGTATTGAGCACAACTTATTGTTGTGTCTTTAAGAGTTTAAGGTACCATACTTAGAGATGTCGCATTTGACCATTACAGATATTTCAAAGATATATAGCGAAGGGAGTGTCATTATAATTATTAAGATTTTGAAAGTGTGGTTTACATGTATCTATCTGCCGTAGTAGACAGATTGACCGTATGCATTTCTTTTGCGCTCTTGGCTTACTACTCTAAAGATTTCGTGCTCGAGGAAGTCTTAGCAATTTCTTGTTTCTGTTAAAGATATTAAATATGCTAATGGAAATGATGAGCAGACGGCGTAAGGAAGGATTACAAGTCTTTGCACACTATGCACAGACAGTAGCTGGTTTTAGAGTTTTATTTATAGCAATTTCGTTAACTTTACTTTTATTTTATCAAGTGTTTTGTAAAGTTGTTTTATTTATTGTTTAATTAAAATCCGAATAGTTAAGAAGACTACCTTTTTTGATTCTCTATTATTTAAGTTTATTTAGGTAATACTTTGGGGTAAAGTGGTTCAATCAAGTCTAATTATTCAATTTTAATTATCATGTTTCATGACAGTGTTAGACAAAATTTTGGATTTTATTGTGAGGTTTATGATGTGTGACCTACAAATAGGTAAAAATGTTACTTTATTATAACATATTAACATTATCATATATTATGATATCAAAACTAAAATAGGGTTTTTGATGGAGTTTTTCATAATTTTTCATATAAAGACCAAAATGTCACACCAATGATGAAAAAATACGTTTTGTATTTGTTACCATTGCGTTACACCCGAGGCCAGTGCACTAGAAGAAATAAAAGATTTTTGTATAAATAATTAAAATATTATAGTCTTTCACACTCACACTAAAATTGTAAACATTTGAAGCAAATAATAGCATTTTGGCACGGATTGTGCTAAAAGCAGTACTTGCCAAAGAGAGTGTTTGAGTAAGCAGTCGTTTACTTACGTTGGACACACATTGCTGACCTTCACACTGAAACAGAAGGTCATGTGGTGATAATTACACGACTACTCATAAATTGACATTGAAATTGAAATTGACTAACGTTTTTACAATACAACAATACATAATACAATTACTACATTATGCCAGCTCCCCTTGCTTTACTGCTTGCAACCATCGTTGCTCTAAGCCAATAGCTATAAACGGCTTTTCTTTACACACAGAACACTGTAGAATTAATTTTCGCTCGTTTCGTGCAATTTAATTAAAATTAAATTTCGTTTTAAACTGGAAAAGAAAAGAAAAAAAGAAAATGTTTTATTTGCACAAATATTGGAAGCAAAAAGGATTTTAATTAACAAAAATATTTAGAACGCCATATTTAGGATGTATAAATTTTATTGTAAAAGTTATATAATTACAAGTTAAATTATAAACTAATTATGTACAGTAAACACTAAAATGCACACGCAAATACTCACGCTTTAAAATACAGTAGACTTAAATAATTGTACATTATTATCACTTTAGCTACTTAAATTTTAAACCCAATTTTGTGCTTTTTGTACTTACAAATTTATTTTATTTTACTAGAACCGTACGTGATTGATCGTCATCAGATTTGGGCACCCACCATAATGGGTTTTTGTACGCTGAGAGAAAAAAAAGCTGGCGGAAAAAAAACCTTCCAGGTTTTTATTCCGCGAAATATCTTTTTAAGTAAATACATTTTAAGTTATTTTTTAAATTCAAAGTAGTTTTAGTTTTTAGGGAGTCTGGTAGATTATTGTATATTTTTGGTCCCATGCAAAATACACTATTATGATATTGTTTAGTATTGGAAGGTATTGATCACAACTTATTGTTGTGTCTTTTAGAGTTTAAGGTATCATACTTAGAGATGTCGCATTTGGTCATTACATAAATATTTCATAGATATATACCGAAGGGATAGTCATTATTAAGATTTTGACATACTGGGCGACATATTTATATTAAAAATCAGAAATTGGTCAGTTACATCAGTAATAATTAGAAATTAAGTCAGATATATGAAGAGAAGATATTTTTCCAGAATATGTCTGATGGAGTTTTGGAAGCAGCCTGAAAAGCTGTTTTCACACTGTTATTTTATTCCAAAACACTTGGGTATTGTTATTCACCATATCAAATAAATGCTACATACTTCTTAAGATACAAATCAAAAGTACATCAAGAAAATAAAAATAAAATAAGACCACGACATGATTCTTTTCTCTTCCCGCCAAAACTCGTCCTTAAATTTTTACGCCTTTGATCAGCTAAATTTGACGCAAAATGTATGCGAATCATGAAAAAAGATCGCACATATAGACTTAGAATATACTCGTAGTATGATAAGTTTATGCTATTCCATATCTTTTCTTTCACCTTAGTATTTGTCAAAAAACATTTTGGGAATGTAACTGATGATCGCGACCGAAATAGGGACCGGCGTTTTAATTTTTTTTATATCGAAATCGGAATCAAAACCGAAATGGGAATCGGAAGATTCCGAGTTCAGTTCTTGGATTTTGAACATGATTTAAGTATGATGTGAGTAATTTAAAATACTTCTTCTCAATCGTAAATAAACACGTAATTTTTAATGTATAAAATCTACGCAGCTTTACCTCATTTCAGTCTATTTCTCAGTGGATCGTACATTATATTATTATCAACAACATTAAATACCCAGTTGTTCATTTTTTTAATCATTTGTAGCACCGTTAACTAAGGGTTACAGGTTACAACTAAGAACTAATGCCTAATGGCGTTCTCTGCCGGTCAACCCTGGGTTATGGTATTGAGGAATACGTCAGTGCATAGTATCTCCATGGGTTATGGTTAGAGTTTACGGTAGGCAGGAAAATGTCTGGTTAAAATATTTTTAGATTTTCTACTGAGCTTGGACGACACCAACAAGACATGTATTTCCTTTTCACTACTAACGCCTATTAAGGAATAATTTAAACAAGACATCTTAAGAGGCAGAGCGGAAGACCGAGTCGACCGATTACATCCGATTTAAAAGTTTCAGAGCTGAAATCGGAACCGGAGGTGAAAAAGCAAACGGAAATTTAGGAACTTTCCTTTTAGGAACCGGAATCGAACCTTTGTAAAGTCGCTGGTGTCACATGGATGTTACGTGTATATGTTTTTATGAAAGCATAAAGGCTTCCGTGACGTATCCCATAAGGGTAACATTTGGAAATATTTATGTCATTAAAATTGTAAAAATAATATAAAATTTTACTTTACTTACAATAGCGTTACACTGGAATCCCGAGCACTGAAATTTAATATGAGGACACGTTGAATTTATTACATAGGCTTAATACATTTTAGAGAGGATTTATTCGTGACACATTTTTTTAATCCAATCTCATTTATAAATTTTTTTCAAGGCTAAATTGCCTTAAGGCTAATCCATACCGGAGCTATTTCCTCCGCATCATTAAATATAATTAATAACTCTTATCATGGTTCAGCCGTTGGAGTAGATCTTGAGCGATCCGGCAAGATCGGGTGTAGGATGGGTGATGGAACTCGAACGACTGGTAATTGAAGTATCCGTTTTTTAGAGGGCATGTCGAAGTGTTGTCATCTGTTTTTGTCGATCAATTTTTGTCAGCAGTGTTGTAGACACGTCATGTCATTATTACGATAAGTATATAGATACTTGATAGATTATCACGTCGCATCGAATAGTGTTGTATCGAGCTGTGTTGCGTCACATCGGGTAGCGTCGCATCATTTTTTGTCACCTTAGAGCATCACAGATACTGACAGGTATGACTAGGGTTGCCAGATGTCCGGTATTTAAGCATACAGTCCGGTATTTTCGAGGGCTGTCCAGTAAGAAATAAATGGTCATACCGGACAGAACATTGTCCGGTATTTTGAGGAAAGTCGGTACTACTGGTCACGAGCGCTCAAAGTTAGCATAATCTTGGCGACCACAATTTTATGACTGCATTATATTTTGTTACTAATTTAGTTGACTTATGTGATGTTGATTAATAAATAAAAAATATTAGTATAAAAACCCCGTATTTTTTGCGACCTAGCATACAACCATAAGAAAACATGAGGTTTTGTGCTGTTATGCTGTTAATCTGGAGGCTGATGGTCGCCTCAAGTAAGGCGGCAACTGCGCCTATCCACCGAAACACAATAGAATTGCAGTGTTAGTACCTCCCCGGTATAACCATGAAAGTTTAAAAGTACGCAACGGAAATATCTCCCCGGGAAGGGTTACATTACAAAAAAGTATATAGAGGTCTGAAGTCGTATGTAATATCTTCTAATGCCTCAAAGCGCTTTTAACATTCGCGCCTCGCGCCGAGACATTAGACCACATGCCCGTTGGACTCACTCTCCGCATACAAATTGCTGCAGTAGAAATTACTCTGTTTCTTAAAACATATATGGGAGTATATGAAATGGGTATGTACTAGCTTCCATGCGTGGCATCAACCACATATTAATTATTTTATTTTAGAGGACAATGCTTATAAAGTATGAAAAAATACCGCTTACAAAAACTGATGGAAAACATTGTAATACGATGTTATAAGTACCTCACCATACAGCACCGTTAAATACGAACATGACAAATTTATAGGAGCGCGTCGGTATTTAAGCTTGGGACCTCCATGTCGGATATTATCTGCTCGGCTATCAGAGCTTATTATAACATATACACCTGTAGCGGCGCGATACCTACAGTAACATGACCGCGCGCCTCGCATGCAACGCTGAACATGCAAGACGACGTAAGCAGGGAATATTGTAAAAAATATAATACCTATATACGCGTCATACTGAACTGGCCAATCAGAACACGTATTCTGAATCACGTTATAGAAGTTTCCTAGATTTTCAGTATAAATAGGTACCTACAAATGATCCGAAGTTAGCATTCGGACCGCGGTCCCCAGGCAGTGGCATCGTCTGGAGGGAGGTCTCCCCTTTTCCTCCACATTGGTGAACCCGATGTGATATTAACACACAACCTTTATCAGAAGAATATCAATTTGTATATATTTATGTTCAACGTCGGCAAAGCACAGGTGTTGCTCGTGTCCATAGGTGACGGTATCCCCTGCCTGATCGTAAGAGGCGACTAAAAGGGAGCTTCCGGGGATGCGGACGGTGAGAGTGGAAGCTTGAGCCGTCCAGCCAGCAGCCCCGGGAGGGATGGCGGTGTATGCGTCGCCGCTTTGAAGGTTTCCCCCCGATACCAAAAAAAAGGTGCGCTGTCACCTTTTTTTTTGACGCCTACGCATCTTTATCTTTTTATAAGACTTAACGTATGTTAAATAATTTACCACTGCAATACATTCCGTCCCAATACACTGAAAAAGAAAATTATCCAATATTTATTTAAATGAGTGTGTTTTTTTTACTTCAAATTTTTAAAACTTGTCAGGTGGCTAGTGGAATCAGAAATCAAATTCAAATCGCATCTCTGCTACTCTAAGTGGACACTTTTTTTTGGCTAATTTACCAGAACGAGTCAAAGTGGACACTTTACTGTTTAACTACACAGAAGTCCGGTATCATATCTAGCGCAGAGAACAGACAGTAGTTAGGTTACTTTTTAGGTATAATTTCGGAACTCCAAGTGTACTTACACTAACAGAACAGGCATCTTCATAACACTGAAATCATAAATTTTAATATAACAACCAACAATTGTAAATGTAGATAAACAGTCAAATTTGAATTAATAAAGGGGAAAAATTAGAAAATACGATGAAATAACATAAGTAACGAGAGGCAAATAGGTATTTATGACTAGGCATTAAGTCCGCCCATTGGTAAGCAATTACAGAATGAAATAATAATAAAATTTAATGAATGTCTTTATTGGCAGTTTGTAACTACCGACATGCTTTCATTAATCTGTTTCTGTATCTTCTTTACTCGTAATCTACGGAACGGGACTGTCAAGTTATAATGAAATGAAATTAAATGAAAATTAAATATTCTTTTCATATCACGTGCATTAAAACAGCGAGTTTTGATCTCTGTTTTGCCAGTCGAAATAAGACAATTTCAAACCAATGCGCCTAGGGCAGAAACAACGTTGTTTCTGACTGACACATTCGCATTGGTTTGAAAGTCTTAGTCGCCTGCAACTAGAAGTTATTAGGACAGGCTGCATTCCTTTTGCGCCCCACTGCTGGGCTCGTGCCTTTCTACCAATTGTTAGGAAGGACACGTTAAGCCGTGGGGCTTGTTTGTAGATAGATAACAGTCGTTAAACCGTGTCGGAGGCCTTATGGAATTTGAAAACATTTGACAGCGGGCTGGCCACTAACCTATCTCTTCACCGACCCACATTGGAGCAGTGTAGTGGAGTAAGCTACAGACCTTCTCAATAGTGGGGACAGACCCGAACCCAGCACTGGGACTCAAAAAAGGGATGCAGCCATTCAAAATTCATGCTTACCTTGGCATGACATTGGCCTGACGGGGTTAACTGAAACAAAAAACGGAATTATGCGAAAGTATTATGTGCTTGAAGAAATGAAAAAATTGTGTGGGAAAAATGTAAGGTGAAAATATCGGGTGACAGAACATTACGCTGAATTCGATAGGGTCGGGCTCATTATTCGTTATTCAAATAAAGAAATAGAGTCGAGTTTTTATTAAGAGAAATACAGAGATTTAAATCTCTAGACTAGAGAAATAGTGACGAGCTGGCATGCCAACTGATGGTCATCACCTAGCCTAATTAAGATTTGTCTGTGGTCATAAGTGTGGCCGGTGTGAGTATGAGTGGTGGACTACTGTGGTGTGATATGAGTGTGAAACGTTATTAATATTATTTATATAAACCATGCTAGTTCTAGCAATTCATATATAATACTGATTTGCAGCTTTTTAAAGAAGAGTGCTCAAAACGTTTTCACGATCTCAACTGACAATGAATTTGAACCGTTTTCACCCCATAATAGCTTAGAGAAAAGCAATAAAGATAAAAGTTTAATTTCTAGCCTTAATTTAAAGTTGCTTTAATATATTGGATTGGGAGACCAACATAACTTGTAACATCTTGGGGGTGACACTTATTCAGAAGAATTTAGTTAATTTTGTTCTTGATAGAGCCACTTTCGGTATTAAATATAAGGAGCATTTTAATAGCATTTTCTTGGAAGAATCTGCTTTACAGATGGGTTCTTAAAGGCCTTTTTGAGCAGTAATGGAGGCTTAAGGAGTGGAAATAATCATTTAAGCCTTCTGAAAATTAATCACCGTTATTCATTAAGAGGCAGAGAAGGCGTTCTTGGGTTTAATTTAAGCAGAGTTTAACTTAATATTTTTGATTAATTAAACACTAGCATTCCACCCGCGGCTCCGCCCGTGTACAACAAACAAACACACTTTCAAATTTATAACAAAAGAACGGGTTTCATAACATTAGTATGGTTTATGGGTGGTGGTAAGTTTTAAGAGCTTTGCCTCCAATATGAAGGCAATAGTTGTTTGTAGCTTCGGGATTAAGAATAGATCTACGGTATCTCCTGTCTGATCGTAAGAGGTGACTAAAAGGGATTTTCCGGGGTCGCGGACGGTGCAGACGGTGCGGAAGTGCAGAGGCGGCCCACCGAGAGGGTTTTAGTGCAGTACAAATCCCACATAACCCGGTATCCTCTCTCAAGGAGAGATCCTCTCCAAAGTAAATTTTGAAGGTCCCCCCCCTGATACCAAAAAAAGGTGGAAGAACCATCGGTCGACCGGAGAAGTGCCACAGCTTCACCCATTTCTGCATTGAAGTGATTCTGTTGTGTTTTAGTGGAAAGGTGCGGTCAGCGGCTAAAATCAATCCAAAAAAGTAAATAAGAAAATTATTGATATAGGTACTCACCCCAGATGAACACATCTGGCCAGAGCACTGAAATAAGAAAAAATATGAATACCATTTCAATATTGTAAGTACTAAGACTAAGTAATGAAACAGATAATAAAACGCGATGTCGCTATAACGCGTATTGGCTGGTATTGATGACAAGCTATTTATACTGCATTTTTTGTTTAAAGATGGTTTTAATCTAAAAAAAAATATAATTAAACAAATATATATTACAATTAAATTACAATAAAATTTTGTCTCTAGGTATTTAATAAATACATAGAGACAAAATTTAAGGATAAATAGATCTTCCGGCTCGGTTGAGAGTAGGATGGGTGAACGCTTAAAATAGTTAATAGGTACTGGTAATTGTTGATATCAGATATCAGACTATGTCGGAGACTATCCATTATCTCAGAAAGCCGGACCACTTAGCTCCAATGATAGGGTAACAGTACTACTTTGCAGAGGGAAAAAGGGGGCAGCTGTTTGTAAAGTACATGAATTAACTTACCGTTGAATCGCAGTCTGCTGTTATAACCTAAAAATACAAGGTTGTTTTAATTTTGTAAGTGACTTTTTATGATGTATCACTTTTTTTAGATTGAAAATAGACAAGCCATTTTATTGTTTGTGATGAAATCAAACGTCTCAGATGGGTAGTTCAAATATAATGTATTCAATCTTTTTTCCATTACAAATAATTTCTGCTACATTCATTATAATTTACTATTTTACTTTTGATGACAATGTAATGAATTTTCAATAATAACAATATTTTAATATCAATCTTAAATCGTCAACCACAACTTATCTACGCGCTCTTTTTTATTTTTTTTCAGGACCGTTCCATTTAAAAAAAGTGCGTCTTCGCTTTATTTTTTTATAGATGACGCTAACATAACAACATTCAAACTACCACAGACAAATAAATATATAAAACATGAAATACTTTTTATTACAACATACATAGGTTAATTATTATTACAAAATGCATACGAAATATTGTCAAATCATTACACTTTAATATATAATAGTTTTTGTAACAAAATTGAATACGTTTTTTTAAATAAAATTTTTGGTGTAACGCCACAATCTGATACTTTATTTCAATATCCCTCACTTTTCAAAGACTTTTTTACTAATCTCAATAAGTGAAAAAACCTTCATTTTTATCCAACGACGTTTTTCTTAAGCTTAGAAATAGTAGCTTCTTGGAAACCATGAGTAATGTATTTTAAATAAACAACCTCTAATTAGAATCAATATATTTTTCTTTTAATTGAATTTCATCTCAGCATCGGCGCCTTTGTTTTGTTAAAGCGTTAATTCTGTATCTATTTTCTATTAAGGCTGGCACTTACCTCGGTCAAAGAATAGCTTTGGCCATTCAAAGAAGTAATGTTGCCAGATTTCTGGGCACACATCCTCAGGTCAGTAATTTGGATGCGGTTTTTTTACATTATTTAGTTTATACTTTTATTTTTATCTGTCGTTTATTATTATTATTTAGTTCACCTTTTTATTTTTAATGTTAATTTGTTGAATAAATTACTCATTTCTATTATAAACTGAAGATAACTGTAAAACCACTTTTATGTAAGCAACAAAAATGTTTTTATGTGTAATGATGCCAAGAAGAGACCAATAGCTCGCACTCTTAAAAAGTTATCAGATCTTAAGTAGAGCTAAGTAACTCTACACGCCGTAACTTTACAATCTGTAACTTTCCACCTCCGCATTGAGGTCATTATTAGTGATTTGGCTATTTCAAAGCTATCAGGTTTTTTCTTTGTTTGTGTTTTAAGAAATAGCTTCTTGCTAAAATTTTTGATTCTAGATTCACAGGAATATAAGTAGTAGTTTTCTTCCCTGTAGTTTTCTTCCTTTTGAAATATAATGAAATATGTGTCAGATAGACAGGCAATAAAATGATAATAATAAGATTCGACTATAGTAGATCCGCGATAGTCAGACAAACGTTTTGCAGGGCGATGTCGGATACAAATCGAGCATAGTTGGTGGCGCGTACAAGTTACCATCTGTACAATCAGTCCGTCCAATCCATCCAATCAGTCCAATCGGAAGATTTACCAGAATTTCCCTAATATCTGGCTTGTCAGATAATAAGTGGTGCTGGACTACGAGTAGACACGGGCTGGATTACCGCGAGTCCCCTGTATTTTTTGGGGCACTGAACCGTAAGAATGACTAAATGTTGAACGTCTGACGAGGGTTTTAAACAGTTAAAATGGATTCCCTCACTCATTTAGAACCATTCACACATTTACTACTCGATAGAAGTATTTAGTTCGAAAAGCAAGTAAATATCTCGTGCAATTGATTATTCAATGCAAAACAAATATTTCGTGAAATCTCACGAAAACTTATCAATCTTATTGGCTGATTTAATCGATTGAGAGGCTTAAGATCTTAGACCGAAAAGGAACTTTAAGTAAGGTTCTCCCTTACTTAAAGTTCTTAGGTAATTTCTATAAAAATGTGATTCATAATATAAACCAGTCAAAAAGGCAGACGGGCCACGTGATGTTAAGCGATCACCGTCGCCTGGGAACGTAGTATAGCTGGAAGGTTGTCCCACAAACAAACAAAGTCTTTATTCTTTTGCATTGTGTAATCAGCTTTTCAGCAAAATCATAAAACATTCACGTTTCTGTGAATTCTGAGTAGATACTTATACAGCATCGCAGAAGTAGAACGTATGAACGAGGCCTTAAAAGCAGATTAAAAGATTGTTGTTTGAGTTGGATTACTTGTGGTTTTAAATTTTAAATTGCTGACGTCGTTTCTTTGAACTTGGACGCCAACTTTGTAAAACAAGTTAGCCAGGTTTCTGTCAATAGTGTTCCTCGGTAGGCTCAAGTTTTGCTTTTTTACTTGCACTAGTTTTATATTGCTTTCCGATTTTAGGCTCTTCTAATATCATTGGTAATCCGGTGTTGGGCTACCAAATCAATTGAGATACTTTTAATGAGTCTATTAATTGACTATTTTTTTAATGATTTAAAAGGTTATTAAAATTATGTTCAAAATTATATTTATAATTATCTTTCTTTCCAAGCGTGGTTTTAGTGCCACCTTTTTAAGGTATGCATTTTCTGTGAATACTGTCCAAGACCCTATGTTTGTTAAAAGATTTTTTTTTCAAACTTTTTTATGTCCCACTGCTGGGCACAGGTCTCCTACTCACAAGTGAGAGGGATTTAGGCCATAGTCCACCACGCTGGCCAAGTGCGGATTGGCGGACGTCATGCTTTCGAGAAATTATGAATTTCTCTCAGGCATGCACGGCGATGAAGAACATCGTAATCAATTAAATATCACGATATTTTCCATCACCGTGGAGCAGCGATAAATGCGCACATTACAAATTTCTTTGTCAGAGGTGCGCGCCGAGGATTTGAACCCGGGATTGGTCGCGTCGAAGACCGCGGTTTTTTACCACTCGGCCATCGCTGCCCGCCTGCTACATCTGAATACGTAAAAAAAATTGGGCGTATATTTTTACGACCTGCGTGGCGCAATGGTTACCATTCCTGGCGAAGCACTGGTGCCACGGCGGAACTCTTATTTGTTGAATTTTCAATTTGTCCATAGTTGTTATTATAGCAAAGTTGAAGCTCAAACAAATGATATGAAAACAAATGAAATACTAATTTTAAAACAATATTTTTCTGGCTTTATTCTAAATAAATTGAATTTTGAATTCCTATTCAAACGCAATATTTGATTTTAAAGTTACCAGTATTGAGTATCGAAAAATTCATATGTAAGTACCTACATATGAATTTGTCGAATAAGTATGAATAAGTTAAGTTTGATGTTTTCGTACTTGATGTAGGCAAAGTGCACACACAAAAAGCGCGTTAACGGTCGTATAAGCTACATATGTGGCAAAACCGCTCTTTTATCGATTGACAATGACTAATTTAAGTATGTTTTGTTTATATGTGTAAATATGGTTTGTATGAGCTCCCATGCGTGCAATTGCGGCTTAATGCGTAATGCCACATTATAGACATGGTTGTTTTGAAGAGACCGTGTTATATTTATTCAACAAGTGTTAATAATAACTTTCCCAGTAAAGTAGGTTACATTAGCAACTTTCTTGAAATAGATTCAGAGATATTTAATATCAAGGGTGATTATTTTAACACCTGTCTCGCTGTGTCGGCCTTCAACCTGTATCTTACATACAAATTATAAGACGTTTATTATAAAACGTTTCGAGATTAAACTCTAACATGATTACTGAATTACTGACTATAATTATATTTCACTAGCTTTCCGATCCCATGAGCTAAGGTTTTTTCCCATAGGAATAAGATATTTTATCTGGGTGCTAAACCTTTAGCACACGCGGGCGGAGCCGTGTGTGATGTAGCTAAGAATCCCTTAATATAAGCCGTAGATTTGTAATGTTAGTTAGTATCAATAAACCTTAACACGCCTTTTAATACACCCGAAACTGCGACGTCTCTAGAAAGCTAGTCATTTATTTAAAAAAATAACTTTAATTCATTTAGGTTTTATTATTATAATTTTGCTCATAAAATTATATTAATAAGTAGTTTAAGAACAAAATAAAATCTTTTGTTACCTTCATCTGCAATGCAATTATAACCAAAACGTGCAGAAACTGCATCTCAAATGTACTTAGTGTCTTCAATCGTGCAACGATAACACCAATTCATTGCGAAGACAATTTCAAGCGTGTAATGTGTTTGGACACGACGAAAATTGCCTTACTGCTTTTACTTCGATATACACCGTGTTCGTGATTTTATACCTACATTAACTTCGGCATGTTATTTAGACCATCAAAATTGACATTTTTCAATTTCCATTTTTTTTTCAATTGCTTGTTACTAGCCTTTATCTGAGCTGGCAACGTAGCATTATCTTTCGATAGATCAAAATTTCTATCAAATTGACAAATAAAATAAACAATGAAGTGACATTTTGTTAATTATAACAACTTCGGTAAGAGTTTTGCCGGGAAGTCTGAAGGGTTAAGTTGTGCTATTGTGTTATTTTCATTTTCTTGGTGCATTTTTGAGTTATATTGAATAAAGTTGATGGCATTTTGTTTGATATAGGTTAATGGCTGTGCACGAGTGTTATGAAATAAAATAACAGTGCGAAAACATGGTTTTTCGGCTTGCCTCCAAAACTCCATCGGACACGTTCTGGTAAAGTAGCCATCACTTTACTTGAACGTCTGACTGACTAGACTTACTGATAACTGACGACATACTGATTTTTCTGTGACTACTAAGTGATCCAAAAATTATACATGACGCTAGCAATATGTACAGAGTTTGCGATGCCATTATTAAAAATGAAAAAATGAACTTTGGTAACCTTCACAACAACTCTACATTCAACGTCAACTATGCACTAAGTGGCAATATCTCACAGATAAAGCTTAATTCACACTACGCAAACCAATTAACTTAATAAAACTTGAATGGTCAATAACTTTGGAACTAAGGTCTTAAAACAAATACTTTCTTTGACGATTATGTTTTCCATTAGCTGTAGAAGCGTAGAGTAAAATTAATGTATATCCTAATGAAACGGTGTATACATAGTTTATTACATAGGTAGTTACCTAATTACAGGTATTAATAAATTAAGTTTTTAACAAAAAAATAGAACCGACTTCAAACGGTAAAAAATAAAATTGTTCAGTACCTACTTCTTCTTGCTTATGGTAATGACTCTTAAAACTATTTTTGGAGTCGGGCCCTTCCTAAAATGTCGTACCATTCGTTCTAAATGGGCGCCGACAGTACAGACAGTGGGACAGTACCTACTTCTTCTTGCTTATGGTAATGACTGTTAAAACTATATTGGAGTTGGTGTCCATTCAGAACGAAAGGTACACTATATTTACTAAGACAGGACATTTTACTAAGGGCCCGACTCCAAAAATAGTTTTAAGAGTCATTACCATATGCAAGAAGAAGTAGGTACTGAACAATTTTATTTTTTAACGTTTGAAGTCGGTTCTATTTTTTTGTTAAAAACTTAATTTATTTCACTCTTTTTAGTAATTTTAATAATTCTGCACATAATGTATAAGCATAATTGGATATTTTTTCACTTAACTTCTAAACGTTAAAGAGATACCTTTTATAATCATGTTTATCTAATAGCCATCTGAAAGCATACTACTATCAGTCCACCTGAACGTATAAATTAATGAAAGAATTTGCTCTCAGATCCTAACCGTTGAGGAGTTGTACCTTCAATCATCAGCTTAGCAACATGAGGTGACAAATTACCGGACATAAATATTTGTATTATGTTAAAAAATATGACTAAAAGAATGAGTGTGCCTATTAAGTTACAGTGTTTCTCTCGATTTCCCTATTATCACATCATCAGATTTTGCCATGGTGACAGTTGGACCACCTCAGGAATGTAAGATTTCCCACAAAAAAACATTTATTGAAAGAATTTTCTCTCAACTCCTAACCATTGTAGTACCTTCCATCATCAGCTCAGCAACATGATATGATGGTATTTATTCACAAATGCCTATTTTGCTTTAGTAAAAATATGAAAATCAATTGCTATAAAATTTGTATGTTTCCTTCAATTTCTCTGGGATCCCATCATCAGACTTTGACTTGGTGACAGCTGGACCACCTCAGGAATCTAAGATTTCAAACAAAAACCCATTTATTGAAATAATTTTCTCTCAACTCCTACTGTCGCAGTACCTTCCATCATCAGCTCAGCAACATGAGATGATGATTACTATGCACACATATCTCTTACGCTTCAGAAAGTATAAGAAAATCAATGTGTGTGCCTATAAAATTTGAGAGTTCCCCTCGATTTCCCTGGGATCCCATCATCAGATCCTGATTTGGTGACAATGGGACCACCTCGGCAGTATAAGCCGATTTCTTTTTTTGTTCGTATGAACAAAAAAAGAATTTTGAAAATCGGTCCACAAACGGCGGGGTAATCGGTGAACATATATAAAAAAAAATACATACAGCCGAATACAGTACCTCCTCCTTTTGGAAGTCGGTAAAAAGTGTTTGTGTTTGTTATTTGTTCCTCCACAATGAAATCGATGATAATTTTGCGCTTAATATGCATCTAGTTGAATTGTCTGAATGATTTTTTCTTTTATTTTCACATCGCTTACTATTGAACATGAAAAAAAAAATGTTATCAATTTTGGAATGGACACCATTTGTGATGCAAGCATCTCTTAAGAGCGGTTTTTGGTATTCTACTTCCAAGGGGGATCACCTAATATGAATTTCAAGATTGTTTGAAAAACTTATTCTTTGAAGTTAATGTATAATGCTAAATAAATAATGTGTTAAAATATTTTTTCATCATTTTCAAGTCCCTCAAGGAATTAAAATGACCTATGAAAGTTTGTATCCTTTCGGTTAAAGTTTTAGGTTTACTTAAAGCTTGGTGTGTATGTTCCCTGATAGAAATAGAACTATGTCCCATGAAATCTCCGGAGTGACTAATATTCACGGCATGGTCATAATCCTTTCTAATGCCGGTGTTATTTCGGGCCTCTGATTTAATAATCATACCTAAACGTTTACCTATCTATGTATGTATATGTACCAAAGATATAATGATGATTATGATGAGTATGTTTATTTAGGTCACATAAAAGATTATTAATTTTATAATGTTTACTTTAGAACTTTTCAGTTAGACGCAATTTCCGCCATGTTTGTGATTAAAATTCAACATTGTCAAATAAAATGAAATAAAATTATATTTAAAGCTCGTTTTCTATTTTTGTGTGTAATAAAATTTCCATTCCGCTAAAGTAAAGCTAAAGCTTTTCATAACAGTACTGATACTGTTATGAAAAGCTCATATGACATAAGCCACTGTATGTGTATTTTAGGGGCCTTCTCAGAAACTAAAATGAAAAGAATTTTGACTTAAGGGTACTGATATAATGATAATAATAATTATCTACCAGTCCCTCATTCGTTCATCCCCATTGGCACACGATATTAGTTTCCTTTTTCCTACGAATAGTTAGGTACTGTGCACCTGGTGGGGACCATTTTCGGGTCGTATCTAATACTTTTAAACGAGCAATTCTTGATCAATGCTTGATTTAGCCAGAACGATTTTTTTAATAAATTTTTACAATTATTTGTCAAGTACAATTTTTTTCTAGAGTTGTACTAGCTGTTACCATTTAACAACGGCATTGTTGTCTGCTACTTTAATTAAAGATTCTTAGTTATTATTAATTAAAGAAGGTGCTTGAATGATGCCTCTTCATATTATCATCATGTGATATTTACCATTTTTAAATAAAAAAACACACACACATTTAAGATTGGTACTAAATAAGCTTACGCGACATTGCAAATTTTAAAAAAATCAGCATATATCGGCCATATCGCAACAAATTCTAGCAGTTTTAACATCGGGTATCAAACATTATTGATCATGGAGGAAATAAAATATGCCATTTTCACAATGTATCATGAAGTGGTTATTTAAGTTCAAAACCAGAATTCAAATCTATACCCAGTTTATCGGCCATTATTTTTCTTTATAAAAACACGTCGTTTTATATGGAATTTCGGGTAACATGTGAGTTTCGACGACAATCATAGAGGCTACGTGACGTAGGTATCAAAGATTGCACCTACGTGACGCCACGGTGCAAATAATACGCCAATATGAAAATGGAATCGTCACGTATCTGCAAATCGCTATTAAATTTCCTGGAGTATTTATCAGGAAAAAGGAAGTTTTTCTATAAAGCATTTACACATTACACATGGTTTATTCTAACGAGGTGTATCAGAACTTTATAACAATAACATACCTATTTTATAATTATGAGCAATTCACTTGTAACTGGGTGTAGCATACCGTAAAAAATAGATAGAGAACATAGTATTATTTCATGTTATTGAAACAGCCATTGCTTCTTAGTATTTGTACATTTACATGTAATTATGTGGGTTTGTTTATTTATAAATTAGGATCGTGGTCATAACCAGTGGTTTTGCTATGTTACTATATTAAAATATGTTATATAAATGACGAGAACTTTTTTTAAATAACGGAACATCTTTATAGGGAAATAAAATATGGCATGGAAATGTTAGGAAAGGTGTCATAATTATAAGTCAGTCGTTAACTCTCTCCAGTAAATTTTCGGAATTCTAATAATCAATCCTTTCTAAAGCGGATAGGACTGCGGAGCCTGGCAAATTATGATTAAAAATAACTTCTAAATCATTTCTGTATCAACTCAAAAGCACTATGTATAATCAAAAAAATCATTTTGTGTGATTAACTAACTCTTTGCCTACTTCATCAAACAAAGTACGGGCACAGAATACTAACTATTACTAACGTATTACAGGTACAAAGCAAAGAAGAAGCTATTAAGCATTAAGTTAGTTAGAGGCTTATTATATTTAGATTTTTTAAGAATATGTTTGCTGGTTGAAAACACTCGAACGTATTGAAAATGTACATAATTTCTTTAATAACATACTTCAGAAATGCGGATGTGTGTTTCTTTTCAAATTTAAAACTCAGGAATAAGTATTAAAAGTTTCAGCAGAAATTTCAAGGGTACAAATCCTAGATAAGCTCTGGTAAATGACCTGCGTAGCCGAGGCCCGTAGCTTGTAATTTTATAAGCCGCTCTTGATTGTTCTGTAGTAATTTAATTAACCTTATCCTAAATCTCTAGTGTTTGCACTCAATTAAAGGTAATTTAGTTATATGGCTTGGAATTAATAATAAAGCTATCGAATGAATTTGAAACGTGGTTTCTAACATCTTGCCTCGAATCCTAAACATTCCCAAGATTTCATTTATTTAGTGAGCATTACCAGTTTAATAAACACCGTATTAAATGTAAGTAGGTACATACTTGGGAGATATCATGATCTTAATTTTTGTAATTTGCAATAGGTACTAAAATTCTTTAATATAATAATAAACGTTTCACACTCATAGCCCCACAGTAGGGTAGATATACCCTGTGTTGTGGGTACCATGGACACATACAAAGGCAGAAACACAAACACCCAGACCGAGAACAGAAATTTTAAACTCATTATTCAAATTTCTGTTTCGCCGGGAATCGAACCCGGGACCCTCTAATCGGCAGTGTCGTCAATGTAGCTTTCTGATACTAAGGGAACAATAATAGCCAAATGATTAACGATGAATGCTCGTATGGATGCATCAACTCTTTTTTGCGTCCTACTGCAGGGCAAGGGTCTCTCCCCATTATTATAAGGCCTGAAGCATAAGAATAAATAATACAGTATAATTATTATTTATTCTTATGCCTGAAGCTTACTCCACAAAAAAAAACGGCAAATTGTTTGTAAAGTAGGTTTACGATCGAGATGTTTACGTGATAACGTCCGCACGAGAAAATCTCCATTCGTTTGTATGCCGCTAGAGTGAGAGAGACGGAAGATCGGTCCACTCACTCGAACGCTATGCCAGCCTCCGCTCGTGAGGATTCCGCGTAACAAGTTTCACGGAATGACTGGCAGCGCTCGAGATGAGACGGGAGATCGGTCCGTCTCTCTCTCGTTATACCTGCGATCGCGCTCGTGAGGTTTTGGTGTGACACAAGTTTCTGAACATGTCACCCGACTAAAACGATTTTAAAGACGTTATCACGTCAAAAATGATTGTTTCAGAGTGCGATTTTTCAATAGTCTGGTATTATACCTTAATCTTTCTTTTTTAGCATAATTTATGCTTATAACTTATAACTTAGCTTGCTTGCCAAAATAAATAAATACATAAATTTGTATATTACTTCAAATATTGGCTGTTTCATCAAACGAAGTCTACAGATACAAACCAAAGAGTCGCACAAAGTTTGTACAGCTGACCTGATCGAATTTGAAATTCGGACCGCCGTCCAATCTACCGCGTGTACAAACTTCGTCCCTTCATAAGATAAATAAACTTTAAGCCCTTTATAACGTTATGAAATTAGCCAAAGGTTTTGTATCATGTACATTTATATATTCATTTTTGTGGAATAGAAATTTATTGCTTTAAATACAACTTATTTTGATGAAACGAAAATCATGGCTAACTAAACTAAGATTGAGTTATATATACTATATATGTATACCTAAGGTCGTATGTAGTTGTAGTTGCGCTGCTACTCCCGAGGCTTTGGTCGTTTAACATTAGAATTACTTTTTTTATTTGCTTGTCTGTGTTTCTTTTATCTTTACCAATAAATTGAATAGTTGCAACCTCTTTTGCGATTGTCTTCTCATAATTGTGGTCGCCAGAAACTTTACTTCTATACCAATAAGTGTTGCTGAAGACATGGGTTACTTGCTAACTCGCTTAGATATTTTCAAACCGTAAAGCCGACGGCTAAACTTGCTGCACTTAAATTGAAAACGGGCATGAATTAATCATATGTGTTAACCTTTTTTTCAATTATGGCATCGCAAACATATTGCATATAGTGCATATTGCCAGCGTCAAGTATAATTTTTGCATCACTATTTTGCCAGTTTCATTGCAACTGGATGAGTAATAATAGGTAAAGTCAGTAAGTCGTCAGTAACCAGTCAGTCAAATCAGTCAGACATTCAAGTTAAGTGATGAACGTGTCCTATGGAATTGTGGAGGTAAGCAGAAAAAACATATTTTAGCACTGTTATTCTATTTCACAAGACTCGTGCACTGTAATTAACCTATATCAAACAAGCCATCAACTTTATCCGATGTAACTCAAAAAAACAACGGGTTGCACTCCCGTAGTGCCGGCAGAAGTGAAAACTTGAACATTAACGTTGTGCATTTTTGTTATTTTGGAATAGTTAGGGAATAATTACGCACGAATTGCTTTTATTATCAGTATTGTTTTACATCTAGTATTTTCAGTAGGTTTTTATCTAGTATTTTTATAAAGTACTCACTCATTTTCTTTCACTATTTCTTCGAGACTTTTTTCATTAATAGATGCACTTTGTTCAATGTCCTTAGTTGAGTTTAAATGTACTCTATGTACTTGGTTTAAACGAATTTTACAAGTATAGACAGTCGAGCCGTCATCAGCTGTCACCCCTCCGTCTTGGTCTAAGAGCCGGTGAAGATCGACCTTCACCGATCTGATAACTCAATGAAACATATTTTTTATCAAATATAATTTATAAAGATGCATACCTATGATAACTTGCCTATTGAAAAGTGTTCATAGCTGTTTTTAATATAATTAATTTTAATCAATTTTCTTTCATTACCTCACTCTTGTATATAAATAAATATAATAATAATATATGTATATAATAATATTTATATTATTATGTTTAGAAATTATATTTGAAAAAATATGTCTCATCGAGTAATCAGATAGTACGTGAAGGTCAATCTTCCACATCTCCTCTACTATCTTACGAATTTTCGATCAGGCCACGTGTGTTGACGCGAGTTTAACATTTTTTACCCATCCCAAAAAAGTGCACAACGCCACTAAAGAAGTTTTCACTTCAAAAAATAATAAAACAAGAGACATTATGTCTTTTTCGACTTCCCGCCGAAACTTCTTTCATTTACCTGTATACTTAGACCTATTTATTGCATTCTCTATCAACTCAGAGCTATTCAGAGCAGTTTAAGTTTGCAGTGACGACCTGCGTGGCGCAATGGTTACCATACCGGACTGCCAATCGAGCGGAATGAAATTTGAATGATGAGCTGTTCTCGGTCTGGGTGTTTGTGCTCCTGTCTTTGTATGTGTCCATGGTACCCACGACACAGGGTATCAATTACCTTACTGTGGGGCTATGAGTGTGTAACGCTTAAAATTTTTTTTTTTAAAGCATTGTCAGAAAATAAAAGTTTTTACTTTTGTGTTTGCGAGTAAAACCGCGGACTTATCTACCGTTTCTTTGCTTATCGTTAGCATAACCCTATGGCTAAATTACCTGAAGTTATGTACTTAGCATACCAATTAGTAATGCCTACCTATTGGAGTGGTCATTCGAAATGTCTGGGAATTTGAAGGAGCAATCCCAACGGGATTACTAGTTGTAATGTTCAGTGACAGCGGTTTGCGGTGGATTACTTCTGCGGGTGACTTTGCGCGGGTATGGTAAACGTCCGTACTAACGTCAGTTTTCGACAATGTCTCAGTACTTGTCACACGTATAACAAGCATAACTATTTGCCCCTGTTCTTTGAAATGACAAGTACTAGTACACTGACGACATTTGGATGTCCTGCGCCCTCTAAATCCAGCGTCTTCCCGAGTATTCTAATCGTGTATGTTGCGTATTTGGCCTTGTACTGAGTACCAATGAAATGATTGAGTCTGTACATCGACAAGTACACTTAAAATGTCAGAATGTATAGTGATAGGAAACTTCCGTTTAAAATGTTTGCAAGTATTTTATACTTTTTTCAACAATAATGTGAAATTCTGACGCATTCTTGGCAGCTATTTCCGATAGCGTTGCAATATCGCATACTGGGAATAATACTTCACATTCTTATGGGCATAACAACTATGTTATTCTTTTATTTAAATGGAATAGCAGGTGCGTGCAGGCCAAGTGGTCATTGAGGCCCAAGGACACACATCCTTAAGTCCTAACAAGCTTAAGTCTTACCTGAGTGGCTACGTTTATTTTTGTTCTCCATCCGCACATTTTCATAAAACACAATGAAATTGCTTCACAGCAGAAATGGGCAATGCAGCAGCAATAATGGAAGTGATCTTTCCCAATCGAACACTGCATTTGCCTGCCTACATACGTGTATGTACCACGTGCTTGATATGTCGTGTGAAGTACATTTGCATTACATCTAAGAATAAGTCTTACGTATCGAATGATCACCATTAATCCCTGTAAAATATCCAAATCCCAGACCAATTACGATCAGTAATCGTCAGATAAGTACATCTCCACGTCTCGCTATAATTATAGCTTCGTTAAAATCAAGACCCAGACAGAAACTTAAACTCATCAAGTAAATTTTCGTCTCACTAGGACTCGATTTCAAGGACTGGATCGATTAAAAAAAATATTCTACCATTAGAAGCCGACGTTATCCTTGGTGATGCTAGCTTGGATAGGCTACTTTTTACCGCGGGAAAATGCTTCATTCCTTCGAGAAAACGGGTAATAGGGTCCACGTGGCTTAAGCAACTGGCTAAACGCCTATGATTTTAATAAAGCAATATATCGTCGTACGTCGTATTTCCAATGGATAGAAGAAAGATAGAGATATAGCCTGGAATAGCACATAGGCTATTTTCCATCCTACAGGATGCCCGCATGGACCCATAAACGGGCAAAGCAGCTGGCGGAAGGTTATTCAAATATAAAAATACAAAAAGAAATGCATACTTGCTTTACACATAACATATATATTTTCCATAGTACTTCTACTTAACGGTTATAAAGATTAAGGATAAGTGAAATTAAAAGGTGGGCTCTTTGTGAGATATGATATAAAGTTTTGATTAGTTGAGGCGCTTCAGAGCTTTTAAGGATTCTTAACCACACAGCAAATGTAATAGTTTCGGTGAGTTAGTTGATATCTAATAAAATTACTGATTCCAAACCTAAACCAATTACTTGTCGATTCTTTAACTGAAAGAATGCCAATTCAATCAATTTTATTAGTTGTCCTTTTACTTTTTATAGGTACTTTTAGAAATAAAATGCTGTTCTATCCATAGACTATCTAATAGTATCTATTTCTCTAAGTAAATTGATTTACGTTATTTCAGGATATCGGAAAGCAATTACGTGACCTCTACAAAATATCACCCAGAGGTATTTCTGAAATTTCGAGTACCGTAATTCAATCTCTAGAGTAATGCAATCGCCCCTTAAACTTGGTATGTTCTCAATAAAATTCCTGACCACCCATACCGCAATCAATCTCGTAGACTAACTAGAGTCCAATAAATTCTTTAAGAGATTCTCTGTACTTTGCTGACCAATATATAGTCACTAAGATAGTAAAATAATAATGTGTATTGGGCGTTTTTATTTTCATTTATATTTAAGGTTTTTTGGAGATAGAACTGGTATGATTTGACCAGAAAAGTATTATTTCAAGGCAGGTACTTTTTTTTAATTTATTTTGCATACTTGGTGGCGGAGAGGGCGCAAAAATTAAATATTGCCAGGGGTGCACCAGACCCTAGTAACTTCTAGCAGTATATTGCTTGCAGCCATCCCTAGCATACATACTTGCAGACATCTCTCGCTCCCTCCGTCTGTTTAGTATGTAGAGAAATCTCGCTCAACTAAGCCGGGCGTGTGAATGTTAATGTAC
Organism: Pyrgus malvae; assembly: GCA_911387765.1. Classification (NCBI taxonomy): domain Eukaryota; kingdom Metazoa; phylum Arthropoda; class Insecta; order Lepidoptera; family Hesperiidae; genus Pyrgus; species Pyrgus malvae. The sequence goes on along the minus strand of OU426963.1, from coordinate 23,392,951 downwards.
TGTAACAGCCCATAAACTTCAATCCATTTCTGATGTCTACTCCGCTTTGTGCATAAAATGATATTCATTTATATGTATTTATTTTGGGTCATTTATATTGGGGCCGGACTAAGAGCTCTGGAGGCCTCGGGATTACAAAGGAGTGGAATGGATGACAAATTATTTTCCAATTAAATTGGACTTTCTTTTCAGTCGTGTTTTCCTATAAATAATTTATTGTGAAATTATTATTTAACAAACATATAAATATAATCGGAAACAAGAAGGAAAAGTTGTTTAATAGTGTGTACTAGTCTGAATTAAAAAAAAACTGAAGCTATAGCCCCGGTTGCCCTCCCCTAAATCCCGGCCCTTCAAGACTAAAACGAATTTTATGAGTATCATAATGATTTATTCGATTGAAATAGTACCCATTCCATTAATTTCATTAAGTGTCCTTTATACTGTTTTGTTTCCAAAGGAATCTTAGCTATTTCGTAACAAATTACGTAACCTCTAAAAATATCTAAAGTTAATAGGTATTTCTATTACCGAAAATTTCGAGTACCTCTTAATTCAATCTCTGGAGTACCTAATGCAATTCCTTTTAAACGTACGTTCTTAATAAAATTCCTTAAGGCAATCAATCTAGTGGACTTACGAAAGTCCAATGTAATGAATTGTGTAAGAATTCCCTGTACTTTCTTAGCTAAATGTACATTTTTTTAGTAAACAGATAATCTTGTATGTGACATGTACCTACAAGTCAAGAATCCGTTTCGCTTGGGAAAATGCAAACATAAAGCAAGGTTTTCGAGTCTCGGAAAGAATGTATCCTATCAAATACAACCAAATAGACAGACGAGGCGGACAGACTTCGGCCAGGCCACAGTACGAGTAACTAAGTACCTACTGTTAGCATCGGCGATCGGTCGATCTGCGTCGATGATGCATCGCGTTTTGTTTCTCGGACGCGGCATCGCAATCGCACGTTTTGGATGCTGAATCGCTGCGTTTAGCGACTAACTCGCCGATCGCCGAAGCTAAAGGTATAGCTACTGAGGCTTGGAAGTTAGGTAAGCAGGTAAACAAACATCGCTAACAAATTGCACTTGTGCAATGATTACCATGCTGGACGGCCGATCGGAGCGTCCTGGGTTCGATAACCGAGGCAAGGCAGAAATTTGAATGGTGAGTTTAAAATTCTGTTCCTGGTTGTTTTTAGATCTTCCTGGTCGAATGCATTAAATACAGCAAAAGCTCTTATATGAACAATCTCGATAATAAAATATTGTAGTAGAAAAAAAAAACAGTCTATTCTTGTTCAACATTTATTAAAAATTTCACATAATTATACATTCAAGTGAAAATTCTAATATAACAAATAATATTCTTATACTAGTGTCCTACATTTTTTTTTCAATAAAATTAAATAAATACTTTACATTACAAATTTCTATTCGAATCATTTCATATAAAATAGGACATTTTATAATAAAAAAAACTACATACATAAGTAGGTAGATGTAGACGTATACAAACACTGACGACTAGACATGAAGAGTTTGATGTAACAAGAATAATTACTACTTATATACAATTTACAAGATTAAACAAAACTAAAATACAAAAAGGATGTAGTTTATTTTCTAGAAAATGTCAAAATAAATAGCATTTATTAGTAGGTCATGTAACTGAAAAATGGAAAAAGAAAAATGTAAAAGATTAAAAAAAACTGCAAAGAAAAATTTTTTTGGGATTTGTCTCAGGAAACAAATCTCTGAAAACACTCTTTTTTGTCACTTTAAAAAACCAAATGTGTAAAAAAGTCTTATTTTTTTTACTTTAATAAAATTACGAAATAGTAGACACCAAACAATGGGCTGGATAATGATATACTGTGTTTTTGCTGTGTGTTACTTAGTATCTTAAAAATATAATGCTGAAGAATATGTTTGTTTGTTTGTTTGAACTTGCTAATCTCAGGAACAGTGTTCGAATTGAAAAAATATATTTGTGCAGAATAGTTGAGAAAAAACAAGATGTATCTTTGAATAATTACGTGCCATGTAGCATCTTCATATTCAATTTTATATTCTGTTGAAGTTTCCCGCGAATAGGATCGCTGTTGTCAACAAAATTTGTAAAAATGTCACGTAGGTACTGGGGCTTCGTAATATCTCGCCTAAATATTTATTTTAACTAAAATAGAAATAAAGAAAATAAACTGAATATCATTTTCCCCCTCTGTTTATCAACTGCTTTGGGCATTTGGGTTTGTTCATTTGTTGAGCTGAGACAAAAAAGGCGAAGAAAAAAAAAACTCCCATCAGCACTCTTTAAAAATAAAAATTGGTAAAAATGTACAGGAGAGGTCAGAACAAAGCATTTTTCTGTGATCTAAATTAACGAAATTAATAATCAGCTTTAGTTTTTTGTGCTTTTCGTAAAACATTGGTCCACTTAGGTACCTATATCTCGTTACAGAAGAGGAAATAAAACTATTTATAAATGGGAAGCCATGGTAAAATTACATATATCAACAGAATTCCTTTTTATTTTTACTGAACAAATATTGAACGAGAAAGTCGTTACATCTTTATAAGGAATATTGTAAGGTTTTCTTATCAAAATTCATTATTGTAGTTAACTGTTTTGTCTTATTGTATCACTAAAATTAATATGTATTACATCTTTTCATAAGAAATCTTAAATTACTTTATCACTACTGTACTACCACATTTTCATCAAACCTTTTGCAAATTGCATAGAATCAAAAAAGAGTACTGCTGTCCTGTTATCACATGAAAAATATCATGCATTAAATCTTGCAGCACATTACAATTTCTCGTCAAATAATTTCATTCAATTGCTTGCTTTTGGAAGGTCACGTTCACCCCGACTCAGTATCAAGTTCATATCCGTTCCGAAATCGGCTTTTATGAACATCATTGTTGTTACCGGGCGACGAACTGTTACTCCGTTCCCGCCACAAGCAGTGTCGTCTGTCTCTGTAATCTTTATACTTGTCGCTGCAGAGACTTGTAGTCTCCGTCCCGTAGAAGCTGTTCCTTCTGACTGACCGGTCGATCCTGTTCCGCCGCTCGTGGCTATGGGACCTCACCCTGACCAGGTGAGTGCCATCCGAAGTGTGGTTCACAGTCGTCTCCCTCACACTCGAGTGGTCCCGATACCTACTCTTCTTCCTTCGGACTTTTCGGCAGCACAGCGTTTCACGAAACGCCATTTTGTACCTGATGAGACAAAGGTGTATTGATGAGAAAAAGATGAATCGAATCTACAGTCAAATCAGCGTGCAATGAGCCGTTACTGAATGAATCGGGATTGGAGCAAATTGTAGAACACGCGATCGGGCGATTTATTTTATTTCTTTGTTCGTTTTGTGAGCTAAGAAAGGGCGATTGACCTGGTTTAAAGGTCAGTTAGCCTGTCGACGTAACTGTTTAACGAAATAGTTACGTCTACATAACGACGTAATAATATTATATGACAATTTTGATTTATTATTTTGTTTCTATTTGTTTCTTTTACTTCATCGTTTTTGCTTTATACTCGTATAAAGGGAGGTCCTTGTGTTGAGTAATAAGGAGAATACTCCAGTTTATTTTCCATTGGATATTAATAAGTTACTCTTGCGTCTGGCTGCAACCTTATTCTTAGTCTGGAGCATAATCCAACCACGCTGCTCCAATGCGGGTTGGTGGAGATGCGGGTCAGTGGCCAACCTGCTGTCGGATGTTTTCAAACCGACAAGGTTCCTCCGACAAGGTTTAATGACTGTTATCTATCAACAACAACCGGGACCGATGGCTTAACGTGCCCTCCGAAGCACGGAAACGCGCATATATTTTTGCCAATAGCGGTCACCCATCTCACACCCACCGCGCTCGTTTGGCCTAACTGCAAAGACACGTTTCGTTCTACGCTAGCCGCAGAGCCATGCGCGCTTCTTTAATTAGTTAGGTTCTCTTAATTGGTAGTATTATTTTTCAAAAAAATATCGTCTAAAAAGGTCCATTCAATAGTATCAAAAGGCTTTCTTCGTGTGTTTTTAAGTTCTTATAAAATCATTTTTTGCTTCATTATAGGTTTTTTTAATTGAAGGAAGTGCTAACAAGTAAGACTTTGAAAGGAAAAAGAGCCACCAATTAGGACCAAATTAAAAGGAAAGAACTTTTTAAATTGTAAATTGATTTAAAAGTCACCTTTACCTTAAAAATATTTTGAATTAATATTTTATTTGAACGATCTGATGCCATTGCACCTTACACCATCAATTGACCGCGTTTACCTTTCATTCTGGCTGCAAATAAAATTCCGTTGGCACTGTTACGGACTAATGTAGCCCGTAGTCTGTTCTTAAAGGTGGAAATATTCAATATTGCTTGTAACATTTTCAAACCACCCTTAGTTTATGGGCGTCATGGTTTAGGTAAAACCACCTTTTAAGATTTCCGAGCGATAACAAAGTCAGGGTCACGATTTTGAAATAACCAGCTTACCTATGGCTCATTGCGTTATACAGTATGGGGTTGACCGTAGTAGAGATGTAGTAGAAGAAGCCAGCCACGAAGAACAGGTTGTCGTTGATGATATGGTAGTGTTTGGTGCCGGTGCCGTAGATGAAGAAGAGCCGCTGGAAGTGGAACGGCGCCCAGCATACGAAGAACGCTATCACCACTGCCGCTGGAGAAGACGAAGAAAATTAGACGAGGAAGAATATTAATTGTGTAATTTTCACTATGTAATCTAACAGTCAGACTATGAAGTAATTTGGACATGTGTTTTTGAATTAAAAATGACGCTGACTTTCTTCCAAAGAGCCCATCAGCAGATGCATCAATGCGTTTCAGGCCCGAACACGATAGAAGGCTTAAAGATACCATGTTAGCGGTAGCTTAGGATACGAGCTTCTTTTGTTCAAAGCGATAGATGGATAGTAATACGACTTTATAGGACACGATGTAGATATAAATGTTGCGTTTGATTTTTCAGCAATGCCACGTTTATCTTTGTTCCGCTACGTTTGTCGTTCATGTGGGATAAGTATTTTATTACTTAATTGGTTTTGTTTGAAATCTGGATAATATTGTCTTTGCAGTGAGTACTTAAAAGCTCTCATAGACAACGCGTTAAGACAGTTCTTGCTAGATGTTGAAATTAAGAGTGTCAGATCTAAATTGAAAAGGGATTTATGGCTAATTCGTAAGGCATTTAATAACTAAAATTTGTTTGTTTTCCTTACCCAGCATTCTGATAATATTCTTCCGGGACTGCGCCTGCCTTGCTTCACCATGTACGCTGCCGTTGACACCATTTAGCGTACCAGGACTTCCAGGGTTGTGAGCATGGGTTGACCTAATAAGATAATGCAGACATTAATATTTAGCACTAAAATCATCATTCATTTTATTGGAAATGGCTATAGAATTGAAACCGTTTCATTCTGTGACAGGCTAACTTTAGCATGAGCATACTCGCGTGGACGTTGTTCTCCCATAAGAATGAGATATTTTCCCAGGATGTCTACGAACGGGTATACATACAAATAACCAGGTCAATCGCACTTTCACAACACACAAAGAAACTTATCACACCTATCATATTAGTAGTGTTGAAGTTCTTATTGGTGATTTATAATATCCGACAGTGGAAGACCAAAGAATGCGGCATTAGTACTTCCTGATCAATGGTCTGATCAATGGACTACTAATAGAGCACTAGGATTCATTATATGAACATTACTGGAACTCTGTGTCGATCAAAGAACTTGAACGTTTATATTCAGGTCAAAATATTTTATCAAAACAAAACAAAGCATAGAGACAGGGTAACAACCATAGAATATATTAAAGAGGTTAGAAAGGAACTGTGGGCGGGGCAGACGCGCCAAGCATATGAGCAACGCTCATATCTCTACAGAAACACGTGATCGCGGTGCGATATGCGTGCTTGTGTGCGTGCTTGGGTGTGATACGTTCATTTGAATTCACGTGATTGAGCGGCGCTAAGATTGGCTAGATTTGAAATTGCAAATATGTGCATTAGCTTCATATTTATTTAAGTACAGGTGTAGTGGAGGTGAAAGGTGGGGCTGGATCGACGACACCGGTTTTTATACGAACGGCGCATTATTTCCATTCTACCTCTTTTAATATGTTCTATGATAATAACAGTTTTGTTAAAAAAACATTTCTCTAGTGATCTTTAAAATTAAACATTAAAATGATAGAAAACATTGATTTTCTCTTCATGCAAAACATATTAAATTGCATTCTGGCCGCTATGGCCACGATAGGTTATTGGATGGCATTTCTTTTGTAAATTTTATGTACCTACTTACATATTGCTTTATATTAATTTGTTTTAAGTAGTATTAAGTAATATTAATTTTATTGTAAAAAATATTTAAAAAATATTAAATGCTGACACATAAATATTAATTAAAATGTGCCACTTTTCTTGATCATAATCTAAGTAGTACGCGAGGAAAGTTAATTAGTGAAGGAAATTCAATTGGCAGGTATTCTGCTGAAATGAATTTTTACTTATTGCCCAAGTTTATGACACTTAATTGAAAACTCTGGAGACAATAAAGTTATCTGTTTAGCTAAACTTGTGTCTCTCGTTTTTTATTAAATGCTTTACAGTCATAGCCCCACACTAACATTTCCTGTGTCGAGGGCGCCCATGGCCACACATAAACACAAAGAATGACTACAGAAATTTAAGCGCATCATTTTAAGTTTTGCCTCCTAGGAAATCGAACTTGGCAGTCTTTCATGATAATTTTAAATTTTGTGAGTATTCAACAGAATGTAAAGTACACCCCACCCTATATCTGACGCGTTTGGGAAAATCCAAAAATCCCCTTTTGATATCCCATAAGAGCTATAGGCCATTAGAGTCATTTTACTCATGGATAATACTTTATTCCCTTAATAAATCTTGTCTTATTTGAAGGGAACATTAATAGAGATTACAGGGCTGGTATGGCTCGGATAACAGGAAGTGGCTTCTTCATTAAAAGTGAATTTTGCATTCGCGGCCTTAAAAACTTTCTTGAAACGAGCGAAGAAGCTTTACTAGGGATTATGTGAATCTTGAGAAATGGCGACGAAGATATTTAATGCGTGCAAGTTCCACATAAAAGATTACGTAGTCTTAATTGAAAAAAATCCTATGCTACAAACAAATGAAAAAAAATCATTTTCACTTATTATATGTATGTACTTCGTTACAATATTAGTATGAATTACTTTGTAGGCTGTTCAGATAGTACCAGGATTAAAAATGGAGCTACAATGTCCCCTGCTTGATAAGGTGCGATTTATGGAGTGCGTCCGGAAGCCTCTTTATTCTTGCGGATAAGTGAGAGAGGGCAGCTCGAACCCCCAATCAGCGGCCCCGGGTAGAATGACGGTGTGCGTGGTAGCATACCGTCGCAAGCGCTGGAAGGCACAGGAGAGCAACATTTCTTTCCGAACGTCGGAGCCGTTTAGGGACGCTACGCGTGGAAGACACCGGTGCCTTCCTCTGGAGTTTTTTCCAAACGCTGAGGCAGGTCACCGAGTGGGTATTAGTGCGGTAAAAATCTCATATAGCCCGATATCTTTCGCAAGCTGCTATTAAAACTGCTGTTAAAGGCTACCCACCAGTAATAAAACAATCAATCTTGTGTCACGTAACCGGATTCAACATGTAAGCACTTTAGACGACGAAGAAACAATTCTACGTTATCAAAAATATCGTTTAATAAAAAATACCTGCAATTACAATTCCTATTAAAGATTCCGCTGATCGGTTAGTGACCCGCCCGCTGTCGGATGCCTTCAAAACCATTCATAAGTCCTTCGACAAAGCTTAACGACTGCTACCTATCAATAACAACCGGAACCGACGGCTTAACGTGCCCTCCGAAGCACGGAAACTCTCATGAAAGCCACTAGCGGCCACCCATCTCGCCCACAACTGCACCCGTTTCGCTTAGTTGCGTAGATCGCTTGCGTTTTACACTAGACGCTGGGCCATGCGCGGTCTATTACGTAAATTTTATTCTAAATTCTTTTCGACCTTTGTTCTATAAACCCTGACAACGTGCGGGATAGTTTAGTAAGCCTTCTCATAGTTTCAAGAAGATCCGATGTGGCGTCCCAATTTGTTTGTTTACTCCTAAAATATTTTCCCGAAAATTCGGGATTCTCTGTTGCTTTTTTTTGGTGTGTTGTTTTCAAATAATTCTTTTGTATATCGAATTTAGGTAAACAGGTTTAGTGTATTATTGTTGTTTTTTTTTCTGGAAAACGGAAAAAAGTTTGATTATTTCTGTCTAGTATTTGGATGACCGAGTTTTGTTCACATAAAAACAATTCTCGTGTTTTTGTTTAGATAATATACTGAGATACGAATTGAATGCGTTTATAAAGGGGTCCCAATAAAAGTTTTCTAAGAAAATAATAAGGAACTTGAAAAAAAAGGAAAAAATAATCGGATTGGAGACATCTGAACTTCAACCAGAATCGGTTATGGAACCACCCCATTTCTCACCTTAAGTAACCTTAAACCCTACGACATTTTCGTAGTCTAATAATATTGTACGAGAGAGATTTCATTGCCTAAATGAATAAAATGACGTTTTCTAAAAATGAGCTAGGTCGTTGTTTCGCCCCCGAAACCTCCTGCATACTGCATATCATAAAAATTGTTGGTGCCGCTTCCGTGATTCAGATTCTTTATATATACCTACAATATACAATAATTGCTTGTTTAAAGTGTTGGCTCACAGCTCAGAATGCGGGTTTTTGTTAAATAAAAGATAAAACACTTTACAATTGCACGTATATTTCGTAGTTATGCAGTATACAAATCACATATGTAAATGTTTCGAGAACGAATAAACCACCAACAGAATAAAAATGGAGTACTTACATATTAACAATCAACTTAACTATTATTCCTTCAATCCTTTACTTGTTTCACTTAATATTTTATCTATACACTAACACTTTTACTCTTTACTAATGCTTTTCCTTAGCCACGTCTCGATCCCTCAGTGCTTCCAACACGAATGCTTGCAGCTTGGTCGGAGAAAATAACGACAATTCATGTGACCGGAAGTTGGCTATGATTAACTGATGGAATCAAGATGGCGAAGGTGTCGGAAACGGAACAATCGAATTACCGCTACTAAAAATATCATAATAATACGGAATTAGCTAATACAATATTCTTCATAAATAAATAAAAGCTAACAGTTCGGCCATCCTGCTTATAGCGTGTCCTCACGCTTTCTTACAAGTACAAAAGTACTATAAATTTTCTAAAAAATATTACTATAAATTATATTCTTTAACACATTATTTAATTATCTGTATAATGTACAATGTAGTTTATATTTATCGAAAGCTCTTAAATAAAATAAAAACAAGAAATTACGTTCATTGTACTCAATAATTGTATTAATAGCAATTAATGCAGTAAATCATTATAATATATTTTTAATCGTATTTTTAATTTCAAACATAAGCTTTCCCATTAATATTGTAATCTTTTTTTTTTTTTTTTACCTAAGTAGAAAGAACATTACTTTTATACACTACACAAAAATAAATTGGCCTTAGTTTATTTATCTTAAGAACCCATTACCCGTAAACAAGCAATAAATTACTTCATATTAACATCTGAAATGAAATGTCAGAAAAATCATCATGAAATCTCAAATAAAGTCATAAAATAATTATATACCTAATATTTGGATTTGTATTTGGAACTTTTACACACTACACAAAAATAAATTGGCCTAAGTTTATTTATCTTAAGAACCCATTACCTAATTATATAGGATAATTTGGATTTGTATTTGGAGTCGAATTAGTTACATAAACAAAAACATGTTCAATTGAAGACCCCACATGAGGGATACACAAAGGATCCCATTCCGAACTGGAAAAACTTATTGAATCTCGCCCTCGTCCCCTCCACCGGGGCACTTTCACTCCATCCCATTACTATATTATTATGGCCCCTAGAACTCCACTAAAAGCTTTAAATAACAACAAAGTCACCAATTCCACATTTCCCGTCAGACCTTTTGTCAATTTTTCTTTCAAAAACCCGATCAAATGTGTTTAAACGGCTCATTCGACTCAACAGCGAACTAATAAACTATATATTTTACTCAACCTTCATAGCAATCAACTCTAAGGCAAAATATAAACATGTCCAAAAATTCCTTACAAAGACTAATGCGAGACACCTTCTCACTCAGATGCAAGACACAGTTCGCAACTACATTACCCATAACAGACAAATTTCACTTTATTATCATTTTATTTTCACAAAGCCGAGGATCGGGTCCAGCCCGAAAAAACAAGAATCCATTTTCAAGAGGTGCATAATGGGAACAAACAATTTTATATCAGTGACCAATCCCTGTAATATGTGCAAGCCTCATGAAGGCAAACACGGCTCACTAAATATACAAGAACAACCCTTACTATCACATCAATCCGTGCAAAAAAGAGAAGCAATCCCTGTCTATTAAAACTTCCAAGCGAAATCGGCCTTTTTGTCCTAACCCTTACCGCAACTCAGTGCCCGTTTGCATTCCTATTGCCAGTCATAACCACTTGACCGCAATTCATAGTCTCCCCAATCCCCTGCATTTGTAGGCCCTTGCTGCAAGTGAATCCCCGTAAATGTTTACATCAAACTTGGACGCACAAACAGTTAATGCCGAACCTCTACTACTCACTATACTCCATAAGTATCTATTACATCCACCTAAGATAATTGGGTAGTTGACTGATATCCAGAATATGCCACTTATAAACAAAACACGAACACAGACTACCCACCATCACATAAATTCAAATAGTTGGAATATTAAACATAATTAATTATTGATCTATCGCTTTCTAGTAAATCGAGTCCCACCAACATCCCGTACCATAACACAGGCTAGCGACGTCACTAACCAGCACTTTTCTATCTATCCCCCAAGTTGAAACGGTCACATCCCGCACATACACTTCTCAAATTTATATGTTTGATGTATAGACGCCTACTCTACAACAAAATTGCCAAATCCTCTACCAAGATCAAACCAGTTTAAAATATCAGTCAATACCCCAATTCCATCTCCCCTTACCAGAGATACATTTTACTCATAAACACTATTACAACCAAAAAGGAGTTTTAAACAACTCTCATGTATGTACGTCCCACAATCTGTAAAATAACAGGCCACTGCTATGCAATATGATATATTACACAACACCAGAGAGGACGCCATTAAATCAGTAAATCGACCGTCCATATCTTACACTTGCTTTCTACACCCCCGAGCAATCCATGTTTATAAACGCCTCCTTCAGACAAACTAAAAACTAGGGCAATAAAAATCAGTTCATGATTCGCTCTAAAATGCAAAACGGATGGTTACCAATTTCTGATGGTTGTACTTTCTATGTTCATCCTATCAATAATTAATAATTGTCGAACTCCCAGTTATATCTATAGAGAACTAAGCAATCTGAAACACTCATCTACATCATAAAAGTCAATTGCTTCGCCAATAATATGCAATAACCTGCACTACAGCAACTTTAGTGGCCCTTCACACCTAACGGTACAATTGTATTTGTAGCAATACCTCTTCCTCACCTTTATCAGTTTGTGAATCTAATTTAAAAGACCTGAACCTATTCTGCTTTCAAACCAAATCAAAGCTAGTCTCGTCACACAAAGAACACTTTGCCGACATTTCGCCACAATGAAAAACATATTAGCGTTTTGCAAAGAAGGCTTTGGTACCAGGGTTCGATTAATACCGCTGAAGGCTTCAACCCTACATTCAATACCGTAAGTTTGATACACTTTACGATGTCCCACAGTGACTGTCCCAAAATAATTTCGCACCCGCCCAGGTTCGGAAAATTGGCCACTTGAACACCCACTGCGACTATAAGGTTACTTACAGCTCTCTACAAACATTGCCAAGCCCGACCAACTTTAAAAAAGAGCAGCGAATCATATCCCCCATCTTATACACATATTTCTGAATATTCTTCCACCTTCTTAATCCAGATTAAAATGGTTTGCTCTTTACACAAAGGATCAAAATCCGGTATTACATCGCTATTAAAAGATTTTATAATCAATTTAACTAAAAAAAAACTTCACAAATTTAACTAAAACAACCTACGGAGCCTACCTATTTCAACAAACTCTATTCCACCTTAACATGGTACGTATAACGCCACTGCGATTCAGAATTCCGCTCAACGCCGTACCACCGTTACATAATATGCAACCCCAGTGTGACGGGTGACGGGAAGAAAACAGCTTCGAAAACATCGCAGTACTTCGAATTCATATTCCAAACATTCAGCATCTGTGAGTCAACCTCAGGAGATAGAGACATCACGAACTCCTTCTCAGCGTTATTGTAGATCTGCAATTCCCCAGAACATTACCCCAATGAATGTCTGCTAGACCACAGTGCACGCATACAAAGCTCCCAAAAAGCAAGGCTCCCAACAAAGCCTCGTTATACTACAATTAATTCGAAAACTAAACCCTAATGACTTATACACCTATCCCTTCCTCAAAATTCACACTATTGGTGAGAAGCGCATTGAAATCTGTGCGGTAGTTTGTGACTACCTAGTCCATATAGACAGACAGACAGAAAGACGCGTCAACGGGACTAACTTTTATACGTTAGGATTGACAAGAACTTATCTAAAATTATCTCAATTTCAAAATCCCCTTGACTACCACTACAACTCACCGTAGCTCAAATACATATATAAGTATATAGTATATAAATATTATTACAAAATAGTTTTTAATAATATAATTTTAAATAATGTTAAATAGGAACTTTGCACACCAATGTTTATGTAATTCAATTTTTTTTCTCTTTTTTTTTTGTAATTTTGCTCACTAAATTTTGGTTAATGTGAGACTATAATTTTCTAAAAAAAAAACCAACTATTCATATACCACATTTAGGCAAATAAATAATTTCATTTCATGATTTCATTACATTTCATTTCAAATTACCGCTCAGATGCTGCTTCCCTCTACCAAGACGTTGCGAGTTGCGTTGTTGGGTCTTGAAGGCCTCCTCTGCAAACCTTATCGCTCCTTTGCTCCTGAATAATCTTATGCCCTCTAACAGAGGCTTTCGATCTCCCTCCATCCTACGCATATCGCTGCTCTCCCGGGCTCACTCGTGCTCTACCTGAGCGTATTTTGGTCCTCTAACCTGGACTCCCTCCTGCCCGACCTGAGCGTCCTTTTAAGTCCTCATTCCTGCTCGACCTGAGCGTCATTTGGCTCTTAGGCCTGGGCTTACGTGTGCTTACCTTAGCCCTGATCGTACCTCCAATCCGAGATAGTCTTTCTCGGGGGTATTCGTCCATAATATTATTATCTGCAAAATTACACATTTGAGTACATATTCCATTTTAATCATAATAAAAGTTAACAAAAATGCAAAGTGACACATTTGAGTACATATTCTATTTAAAATCGACTTTAGAATCGAAAAGAAAAAAGAGAACAAATTAATATAGTATTGAATTATCCAAAGCTAAAGAAAAACATCACCAGACTTCTATATGTCTATAATCAGACAATGGAATGTATTTTTCTCGAAAATGATATCATCGTAATTATCATCACCATCATCGTTGTCTCTATCATTATCACCATCAACACCATCATCATTTTTTTTTCATGTTAAGCACCCCTAGGTGCAGTACAGCACAAAAAGAATAATTGAGGATATGCAAATCTGTAAGCCATCATTTCTTAAACACTAAGTTTTAACCTTACCTTCATTGTATATCAAAGTCTTATGCTTGTATGTATAGATATCTGAATAAATTTACGACAAAAATTTACGTTACCAATGGAACTGCAAGACAAATACGAAAACATGATATTGGCACCCCCCTTGTAGATTGAAATTGAAATTATGTAAAAAAAAATACAGTGTTACCGAATTCACGAAACATTCAAATCTTTGCCTTACAATCATTTTAGGTCCTAGTTGGCATTGTAGCACAGTGGATACGTTTTCCTAGAATATATAGCGATTGCTGCCTGTAAAATTACATCAATTTACATGTAGATAAGGTAGAATAAGTGGAAAGTGTACATACTCGTATCATTTCAGCATTTTTTTTGTATCCTTATTATCGCAAAAAAAAGGATTATGAATTATGAATTATAAGCATCAAATAAATACTTTACTAGTTCTATGGTATCAGTTTTCATTCATATTTACAAAGGTCAATGTCAAATTTTAATAAATATGTGGATTATGTCGATGCAATACTAAATATAACGTGAGAACCTCATCCTTTTTGTTGATGTTGGTAAAATAAGGTAGATCAACTCGAGCCATTGTATATTCATTCATCATATAAAAAAAAAGTAAAAAAGTGGGTACCAACTTCCTGTAAGGGCAATAAATTTAAAAGAAAAGTCACATTTATAAAAGCCTTCATCAAAACTAGTTGTTCACATCTAGTGTACCACAGCTGTAAAAAGATATAATTAATCATGCATCTTATTAATCTAAAATAATATATAAATCTTTAACGCACTAAACATATAGTAATACGTAACATCCATTCTCAGGTCTTCAAATATTTATATCTAAGTCTATACACCACGGCGGTGTTTCCGATCCAGAGAAAAGAAATTAAGTTGATTTCATAAATTACGTATTTTCTTTCTTTAAATATCTGCGTTTTTTTCATAAATTATTCATATTTTGATAAAAAAAAATAAAGTGAAGTGGGTTGATAAGTATACTGCAAATTTATTACAATAAAAGTTAATAAAACATGTGGTTGTAAAATAATTGACGTTCACCCCTAAGCGTTCACCGGTTCGATATTCCAACAAATTCAAGAAACTTCAATATATCAGAGTATTTACAGAATTGGCCGTTGTGGACGTGAAAGAAAACAGTAAATTCTCTTATTATCCCACTTCTGAACTGTTGGCTCACAGCTCAGAATGCGGGTTTTTGTTAAATAAAAGATAAAACACTTTACAATTGCACGTATATTTCGTAGTTATGCAGTATACAAATCACATATGTAAATGTTTCGAGAACGAATAAACCACCAACAGAATAAAAATGGAGTACTTACATATTAACAATCAACTTAACTATTATTCCTTCAATCCTTTACTTGTTTCACTTAATATTTTATCTATACACTAACACTTTTACTCTTTACTAATGCTTTTCCTTAGCCACGTCTCGATCCCTCAGTGCTTCCAACACGAATGCTTGCAGCTTGGTCGGAGAAAATAACGACAATTCATGTGACCGGAAGTTGGCTATGATTAACTGATGGAATCAAGATGGCGAAGGTGTCGGAAACGGAACAATCGAATTACCGCTACTAAAAATATCATAATAATACGGAATTAGCTAATACAATATTCTTCATAAATAAATAAAAGCTAACAAAAGTATGGTGTATATGTAGTATATGAGCAGCGATGGCCGAGTGGTACAAAACCGTGGTCTTCGACGCGACTGATACCGGTTTCAAATCCTCGGCGCGCACCTCTGACAAAGAAATTTATAATGTGCGCATTTGTCGCTGCTCCACGGTGATGGAAAATATCGTAAATGTTGTCCATCGCCGTGCATGCTTGAGAGAAATTCATAATTTCTCGAAAGCATGACGTCCACCAATTCGCACTTGGCCAGTGTGGTGGACTATGGTCAAAATCCTTCTCACTTGTGAGAAGAGACCTGTTCCCAGCAGTGGGACATAAAAAAGGTTAAAAAAAAAGAAATATAGTATTACATAATATATTATCATCTGATTGTGTTCTCTTATCTAATACCTTTAAACGAGCAATTCTCATAAATACCTAGGTGTACATATATGTATATAATTTGAATCTTGGAAACGGCTCCAACGATCTACATGAGTTAGTGCCCAGGGTTTCGGTGGTGATAGATTTATCAAACGCCGTATTGAAAAAAAATCTACTAGACTGCATTCAGAAGAATTTGCGTGGCGGTGCCGGGAGGTTGGCCGATATTCGTTCAGAGCTAATTCAATTTTTGCGAGTAGAATCGAAAATTGTTTGAAAGTTCGCACCTGTTTTAAGCCATTTTTTCGAGGATAAATATGTGAAATAAGAAGTTTTCCTTGATTTTTGTTTACTAATATGAATATTTTTTATAAGTTTCACTTGCTTCACAGCTGAGATAAGCATCAAAATCTTCTTTCCTCATATCGATAAAAAATAGCCACATTTAATTTATGAGCTCAACAAAAAAACCCGCCACGAAGGCCGAGCTTCTAAGAAAATATGATTTGTACATGATACGAGTATCACTTGATCCACACAGAAAGATAAAACCGGCAATGATCTTAAACACTTTTTACACGCTTTTAATTAGCTTCACCTGTATGTTTGTATGTTTGTAACCGACTTCTTTGGGCGCGATTTTGACCCACTTTAAACGGCCAGATTTCGTTCAAACTTTGTAGATTTATTAAGGACCGATGACAATACACTAATTTGATAAAATTATTCCATTTAAAAATCCAACAAAAAAAATTAAAAATAAATAATGTAGTTTAAAAAACTAAAAAAACACGCTTTTGAGAAAATACGAACTAAAAACTAAAAAAATAAGAAGAAAATGTATATTACTGTAAATAAAGCGTGGGGTGGTTTTTAAGATACTATTGACACCATGCACCCCACGCTTTATTTACAGTAATATACATTTTCTTCTTATTTTTTTAGTTTTTAGTTCGTATTTTCTCAAAAGCGTGTTTTTTTAGTTTTTTAAACTACATTATTTATTATATCACTTTTTAACCGTACATGCCCAAAAACTCTACAAAATTTCTAAAAAATACGTTGTATCCAAATCTACCTAAACCTGCCTAAATCGATTTTGATTTTGAGAGGAATCTCGTATTCAGCAAGGGTGCATTAAAAAGGATTAAAAAAAGATGTTGTTTTGGATTCAAACCTAGAATTTTATATTCATATTTATCTTTTTAAATTTTTCTCTGAGATTCTCTAGCACCTATGTTATAAATTGCGCGAATAGCCCTTTTCTGCAAAATAAAGATTGAATAAATATCAGCCGCATTGCCCCACAGTAAAATGCCAAATATGACAGTAAACTATGGAAATAACTGAAATAAACTAATCTGGATGTTGCAGTGTTGACGAATTTTCTTTATTGCAAAAACTGCAGAACTAAGTCTATTCGCTAACTGAGAGATGTGGGGTCCCCACTGTAATTTGGAGTCTATTGTGATTCCAATAAACAGAGATGCACGGGGAACGCGCCCTTCAACAATGGCAAGATCCTCACCATTTAATTGAGGATTTACATTTTCTTTCCTTACATTTGGGGTGAAAATCCTATACAATTAGTTTTTTATTATTATTTAATAGTAAATTGTTTACATTAAACTACTGGACCACCTTAGAGAGCATTGTTCACGTCGTC
Source organism: Pyrgus malvae (assembly GCA_911387765.1). Lineage (NCBI taxonomy): Eukaryota > Metazoa > Arthropoda > Insecta > Lepidoptera > Hesperiidae > Pyrgus > Pyrgus malvae. Next base: position 23,375,424 of record OU426963.1, on the reverse strand, counting down.
AAGATTTGATGATCGTCTATCTATTTTAAATAAAAGAGAAGTATCATCTGCGAACAATACAATCTCATGACTGTTTTCTACCATGAAAGGAAGATCATTTATATACAATAAAAACAGAAATGGTCCTAAAATTGAACCCTGTGACACCCCCATCTCTACAGGTGATAATTAATGTGATGATATAAGATATAATAATAATAACAACAGATGAAACTAAAATAACCCCTAATAATGAACGCCCTGAGTTTCTTAACTATTATATTGTCTTAGGCTCCATTGCATTTTAAGCGTATGTCTGCAAAACGCCATTCCAAGAGAACACAGGTAAGTTGGCATGAATTTGTTCAGAACTAATTCAGTTTTTGCGAATGCAATCGAAAATCGTTTGAAAGTTTGCACCTTTTAAGCTTTTTGTTTGAGAATAATAAAGGGTCAACGTGAGACCAGGTTGTCCTTGATTCTTGTATATACACATGATTTTCGTAAATCTTTCATGGTGGCCTGGTGGTTTTAGGATATCATAAATATTATCAATGTATTTTTTGATACCCACTGCTAGACACAAATCTACTTGAAGAATTAAGAAGGATTCAGCAACAACAGCAGTAACAGCATTTACGAAATTTCCAATATTGAAAAGAGTACGTATCGCCGCTGCAGAGATCTGGAATTCAAACTCATCATTCAAACTTAAGGTTCGCCGGGGATCGAATCCGGGATTCTTAGACAAACACAAAATGATTTACTTGTGCAAATATGGGTATTACAATAGTTGTTTCATACATTTAATAGTCCGCCATATTTACCTCAGTAAGATACGCAAATATTCTCAAAAGAAGTAAAATTACTGCCTAAAATTTAACTAACCAATTTACATAAGTATTAAATTTACGATTCATATTATTGATTTATATTTATCCCATATTTATACGATATTTTACGGTAATCTGCGTCATGGGCTTTGGGCACCCAATTCACTGGGTTTTTATACACTGAGAAGAAAACAAGCTGGCGGAAAAAAAACTTCCCAGGTTTTTAATTCCGTAATCCCTCACGAAGTTAAAACCGAATAGTACGCTTTTGTAAATAAAAAACGTTTTAAGCGCTCGTTTTAAATCACAATTTGTTTTAGATTTGAGGGAATCAGGTATATTATTGTATATTTTTGGTCCCATGCAAAAGGCGCTTTTGTGATATTGTTTTGTTTTTGACGCAATTGCACACAATTTTTTACTATATCTCTTTGATTTTAGGGTTTCATATTTATTTATATGTTTTTTTACCGTTAAGAATATTTCGTAAATATTTAGCGTGTACATGAGCAGTCCGCCAAAACTTAGGTAAGTATTGTATTTTTAGTAGAGACGTTAAGTAGCGGTAGCCGAGCGGAAGAGACCGCAGTCTCCGACACAGAGATACCGATTTCAAACGTTAGCGCGCACCTCTGAAGATCTCGTGAAGTCAATACTCAGTCGTAGGTAGCACACACAAGACAATGACAATGAGACAATGAACACGTGCATCAACTCCCACAACTATGGCAAAGCGACATTCTGGCGACAAAAGAGCTATACTTATATTAGTATATGTCTTGTATCGCTCACTTCCTACGCTATAAACTTCGTCGCATTGTGCTCAGACTTTGACGAAAACTTATTTAATTCACTTACAGCGAAGTACCTTCTCTCTTCGCTCTCTCTTAATTGAATTAAATTCGACTTGCGTGTCGGCACAAGTCATAGATCTGTTTGCTTCCTACAACTTCCTTCTGTACGAATATTATAAAAGGGTTGTTTGTGAGTTTGTTAGTTTCAAAGCGGTTTCAAAATAGTGTATTTAGCGTGTAGCGCGTTTTAAAAGCTCGAATTACTTTGCTAATTTAATGATGGGGACAGACACGCGCCCAGTAGTGAGACGCAAAAAAGATTTAAGCCATTTTATACACATAAAAGCCTGACTGCTGAAAACAGAACTAAGTATAAAGATACAAACAAGACAAATTATAAAATTCATAGCATGCAGTTGGCGTCTATGAATATGAATATTTTGCCCTGTCTGTTTGTATTGCCTTTTATTGGATCCGTCATTTTGAATTTCATAATTCTGGTGGAAAGGGGTGGATTTTTAAAATTTTAAGATCAAATTCGTAATCAGCGACCCCGAAAACCCCCGAGTAAGAAATTTTGAATCAATTACTTGATTTTTCGAGTTTTGGCCAACTTTTTGGGAATCGGCCGCACTGTGTGTCTGTATGAAATTTAAGTAAAATTTATTTGAATCCTGCCTATGAATTTTATAATTCGCCTGCTAACTAGCCATGTCTTTTTAGTCCTGTTACCTGCAGTCTGTTTTTTTGAAGTGAAAGCTTCTTTAGCGGCGTTGTACACTTTTTTTTGGAATGGGTAAAAAATGTTAAACTCGCGTTAACACACGTGGCCTGATCGGTGAAATTCGTAAGATAGTAGAGGAGACGTGGAAGATCGACCTTCACCGATCTGGTAACTCGATGAGACATATTTTTTATCAAATATAATTTATAAACGTATAGATATTATTAATATTATTATTATATTTATTTATATAGAAGAGTGAGGTGATGAAAGAAAATTTATTAATATATTAAAATAATACTTTTCGATAGACAAGTTATCATAGACATGTGTTTTTATAAATTATATTTGATAAAAAATATGTCTCATCGAATTATCGGTGAAGGTCGATCTTCACCGGCTCTTAGACCAAGACGGAGGGGTGACAGCTGATGACGGCTCGACTGTCTATACTTGTACTTGTAAAATTTGTTTATATCAAGTATTTAAAATATGGACATTGAACAAAGTGCATCTATTAATGAAAAAGTGACGAAGAAATAGTGAAATAAAATGAGTGAGTACTTTATAAAAATACTAGATGAACACCTACTGAAAATACTAGATGAAAAATAATACTGATATTAAAAGCAATTCGTGTGAAATTATTCCGTAACCATTCCAAAATGTTGAACGTTAATGTTCAAGTTTTCACTTCTGCCGGCACTACCGGAGTGCAACCCGTTATTTTTTTCTAATAACATTTTATTGAATGACTTTTCATATAGGTAAGCTTTTAGATCTGGTCAGTTTAAGTTGTACCTTGTACAACTAAAAACAAGTGATACGTACCCCATCACGTACCTGATGCGCAGACCCATCCGGACGTAGAGACATAGGATGATGATGCCGGGCAGGATGAAGAAGAATAGGCTGCTCAGCTCGCAGAGGTACCAGGAGGGCAGCTCCAGCATGGCGCAGAAGGCAGACTGCAGGGATGCGTTCCCGGATCCTGTTGGAAAACATTTTTTTACAAAAAACTTAGATGTTCGATGAATTTGAAGCACTGCGACGTGTCTTACCAAAATATTTGTACAACATACGCAGTAAAATCGTATGCTTGATTCAGAAACTATTGAATTATTGCTCTTAACAACAAAAATAAGATCTGATTTGACAACCCGAAAAATAAAAATAAAACATACAAAACGTGACAAGTGGCAATCGCAAAATTTTTGATACCATCCATCCGCCGATCAGCCTTTAAAGGCCACTGCTGGCATAGGCCTCCCTTAATATTCGCCACTCCGTCCGGTCCTGAAAATTTTATTTTCTTATGTGATGAAATAAAACATCTGGGTAAATTATTTGTGTTTAATCTTCTTTCTTTACAAATGATTCATGTTATATTTATTATGAGTACCTGGACGACCGCGAGTTGCTAGGATAAAAACAATTTATTTTCTTGGTTTACTTTCAAACGAAACACCCATTTGCTTAGTGTAAGCTTTAATTCAATGACTGAATTTTTTATAGAGTTCTTTCAAATCGACGTCATCTCTTTGAACGTCGGAATATTATTAAAACTCGCCAATAGATGTCAGGAAGAGTCGTCTTTTTCAGTTAATATTTAAGTTGATTATCGCTGAAAATATTTTTTTTCAACCTTTTTATGTCCCACTGCTGGGCACAGGTCTCCTCTCATAAGTGAGAGGGATTTAGGCCATAGTCCACCACGCTGGCCAAGTGCGGATTGGTGGACGTCATGCTTTCGAGAAATTATAAATTTCTCTCGGGCATGCACGGCGATGGAGAACATCGTAATTAATTAAACATCACGATATTTTCCATCACCGTGGAGCAGCGATAAATGCGCACATTACAAATTTCTTTGTCAGAGGTGCGCGCCGAGGATTTGAACCTGGGGTCGGTCGCGTCGAAGACCGCGGTTATATACCACTCGGCCATCGCTGCTCAAATGAAAATATTTTTTTATAATTTAAAATTTCTAAAAATAAAACCTAGCTGTATCAATTTATCACCCCCGAAACTAGGGTACTAAATTTCATCAAAATCGTTGGAGCCCTAGCCGAGATTCAAAAAATATATTTAGGTATTACAAGAATTACTCGTTTAAAGGTATTAGATTTCGTCTTTTACTTTTGATGACAATGTACTAAGTTAAGTTTCAATAATAACAATATTTTAGTATCAATCTTAAATCGTCAAGAACAACTTATCTTCACGCTCTCTTTTGTTATTTTTTTCACGACCGTTCATCATATTAACCTTAAATAAAATAAATAAACGCTTCACACTCATAGCCCCACAGTAGGGTAGATATACCCTGTGTCGTGGGTACCATGGACACAAACAAAGACAGAAACACATACACCCAGACCAAGAACAGAAATTTAAACTCATCATTCAAATTTCTGTTTCGCCGGGAATCGAACCCGGGACCCTTCGATTGGCAGTCCGGCATGGTAACCATTGCGCCACGCAGGTCGCATTCCGCCGATCCGACAACCGCGTTCTTAACTTTTTTTATATGTATGTATTTTACATTTTTATATGTATGTATTTTTACCTTATTTTATATGTATGTATTTTTTGCATACTTTAATTTTTTACACTCTGCCATAAAACGTTGCAACCGCAAAAGAACCTAAAGACATTTTTTCCTAAATCTCTTTTAATATTATTTCAATACTCGGCAACATAAAATTGCTATCATGTTCTCGCCTGATCTGCTGTCAATTTGTCATCATGGCGTAAATGATAGATGTTCGTTTAATCTTCCTTCGAATGACGTTCACAGTCACGGAGGAATAAGGAATGTTCACAGTCCCTTGTATTGAATAATGTTGCTCTGGTAAAATATAGCCCTAAAAATTAGCTTGAATAATACAATAAATTTAGCTTTTCAATGCCAATGTGCTATTTTCTAGTTCTTTGAATAAAAATGTTTCAAATGACAAGACCTGATGTTTGTCTTGGATCCTGGTCTATCTGGTCGCAGCTTATATAGGAGTATATCTACTTTTAAACTTCAAACACTCCAGGTAATGACTTTCCATAATTATGGCAGACAGCCAAACGTAAACCGTTTTCGGAAATACAATACAAAAATAGCTTCATGGCATCAATGGGACGACCTGAGTGGCGTAATCTAATGGTTACCATGCCGGACTGTAGACCGGAATGCAGATGGCTGTGGGACGACATTGACACATGCGGTAGCTATCACGTATGTTCCTTATCGGCCCATAGCTACTCTGTAAGAAAGCTAATTATTGTATACCTCATATTTTAGAACAGGGCTGAAGGTTTTCTCCGTCTGCTCTTTTCTTCAGCTCAGCATTACCTAAGCGCACCCAGAGCAGACAGAACAAAAAAAACCTTCACTAAGAGTTTGTAAAGGAACTGCACAGTGAATAAAGAATATTTCATTTCGTTTCATTTCATTTCATTTCACTGCCAATGGTCCCGGGTTCGATTCCCGGTGAAGTAGAAATTAAAATGATCAGTTTAAAAATTCTGTTCTAGGTCTGGTTAATTGTGATTCTGTCTTTGTATGTGTCCATGGTACCCACGACACTGGGTATATATACCTTACTGTGTGTTTATCTTTTATTTAATTATTCTATTAGTGTAGAGCTGCTTTTTCGGTAAGTTCTTTTTTCTTCTTTCACAATGACGAACCCCGGATCCCGGGGGTTCTGTTCCTTCCGTAGCTTGTACCCATCAAATCTTTGGCTGCAAACCTAATTAATTACTTGCTCCTCGAATCACTCAAATCTCAGTACCTCTCTAGATACTTGTCTTCAAATCTCTAACTTCATTAGATCCCATCTCGAGTACAATATAACAAAGCGAGCCGTCCTCTTTGACCAATGATTGACGACAAACTATTGCTACTTATAACTCGAGTTATGCGAAGACAAACGTGTATACATTAAACATTAAAACCAGTCAAGCGTTAATAAGCATTGAAACGGTGGTACCTCTTCAAAGGTATAATTCTATAATCGTGTAACTTTTATTAATTAATTTTCGTTGTTTCAATTTCCTTTCAATGATGCTATATGCTATCAATCTTTTTAACAGCAACAAATCAATATTTATACCTACCAAGATAAATCCATCAATAAATCGTTCATTGTAAGTCGAATTATTCGAATCTTGAATCACTCGAATCCGAGTAGGTACTTGTTCAAGACTCTAAATTGATTAGATCCGTTCTCGAGTGGAGTAAAACAAAGCAAACCGACCTTTTTGACTAACGTTTGACGACAAACTATTGCTGCTTGACTAACTGGAGTAATGCGAAGGCATTAGAATTAATTAACCAGACATACTCGTGTATCTGTGATGCTCTAAAGTCATTGGTAAACATTTGTCAGCGTGGGTATAAATCCTTTGGGAGTTACCGTCTTTTTTTAGTATCGGAGGGGAAGCCTTCAAAAGGTACCCAGCACCTCGGGAGAAGATATCGGGTTATGTGGGATTTGTACCGCACTAAAACCCCCTCGGTGTCCTGCCTCTGCGCTTGAGGAGGACTCTGGGATCTCTGATGGAACGCACCAGTGTCCTCCACGCGCGGCGCCCAGGAACGGGCCCATCTTCAGGAGTGCAGATGTGCTCCCCGGCACCTTCAGGTGTTCACAGCGGCATGCAGCCACGCACACACCGCCGTCCTTCCCGGGGCTGGACGGGTCGAGCTCCCACTCTTACCGGAAGCCCCCTTTTAGTCGCTTCTTACGATCAGGAAGGGGATACCATCTTAATCCCGAAGCTACAGGGACTTGGGAATTACCATCTTAGTCACCCGATTATTACATTTCGGTAAATAGATGTGGTAACCGATTTAATATTGCAAGTAGAGATTATACGACCGTAGCAAAGCAATAATTAAAGCAATGTTCTGAAAATTCAAGTAGCAAGTAGGTATGTGGTGTGTTCTATAATTTGGATGTATTTTGACAAATTTTGGAGAATAAATTGTTCCTGCTTGAGCTTGACTAACTGGAGCTTATGCAGATGAAATATGAGTATGCGTCAAATTTATAAAACACTACCTTCTCTCAGCTTAAAGGTCATAATTTACCATAAGTATCTCGGCAGTAGAAAGGATTCAGCATCACGGGAAGGATCCTGTAGCATTTAAAACCTTTTAGGGGATTATATTCCGTACAACAGCCGTTTTGCTATAATGCATTAATTTCAAGTGTAATACTTTGTGAGTAGGAACTCAACTGTGTTAGGTTTTAGACAATGTCTACTTAGTCTTGCTTGGGTTTTGGTACATGATCTGTGATCATGAAGTGGCTTATTTACTTATTTTCATATATTTAAACTTGGAACGTTACGCAATCACAAATTTTTGTTTCACACTGTAATTTAGATATACCCTGTGTCGTGGGTGCCATAGACATCCTCAGAGACAGAAACACAAACACCCAGATTAAAAACAGAAATTTTAAACTCATTTAAATTTCTGCTTCGCCGGGAATCGAACCCGGGACTTCGATCGGCAGTCCGGCATGGTAATCATTACGTCACGCAGGACGTCATTTTTGTAACTATGAAATAAGAAATTTCAAGTTCGTAATTCAAATTTCTAAGTATGCTATTTGTTATTTTGGTTTGGATTACTCTGAATAGAATTTCTACGAGTAACTAAAAAAATGAAAAACAACCGTGACTAAGCCGTGCCTTGAAAGTTACTGTACATTTCTTTAGCGTATTCAAAGTACGCCCAAACTTCGACACTGTGCACTAAGCACTACATCCTCGTTACTTTTGAAGATAACCCGCTTCCAGCAGTGGGATATTAAAAATAGTCGGTGAGAAAAACTTCTGTATTATAATATTGGCTATAAAACATGTATAAAACAATTATCATAATCACATAGTAGCTATGGGCCGATAAAAACGCTCATTAGATCATAAGAAATATCATAACATTCATAACTACTTTGGCCGTCGTACAAGACAATGGTTAGCTCCAACCCTATGCAACGAGGTGGCTGGCATATATGACGAAAGTCTGTCCAAAGTGCGACTTAAGAACATCCTTCGGAAACACTACCTATCACTTTGTCCATGATGCAAACTATATTATGCTGATAAACTAATAGAAAAGACACAAGAAAATAAATAGTGAATAATATTAAAGTATATTAATTGTGTATATGTAACAAAAATTATGTAGTAAGTAGCTTAAGTAATAAAATTGTGGGAGCATTACGAGAACTGCACTGTGTACTGCCAACAAACTGGCCTACAGTTTGGCAGAAATCTATACATATAATAAATCTGTAACAAGTCCGTTTCTGTACATTGAAGATATTTGAAAAAAACTGTCACTAGGGCTATTTATTAGCGTAATAGAACCCAAAACAATGATTTTTAGAATTATTGTCTGTTTGTCTGTTTGTCTGTTTGTCTGTTTATCTGTTCGTTTGTGCGCGCTAATATCAGAAACGGCTTAACGTAGAAGGATGCGGTTTTCACTGAAGTATTGGTATTTTTTTGGATTAACATTTAGGGTTTGTTTTATTTAAATCGGTTCACAAACAAAAAAGTTACGTCAATTTCAAGAATGATGAAATGGAAGAACACCTGCACGCTATAATAAAGTTAATGCGAGCGGTCACACCACAAGTTTCGATAACTACTAACATCTCTTAATATTCTGATAGCAAGTTTTCAAACACTTATGCTAGATTTCATCTCTAAATATTAAAAAAAAACATACATCATATCACCACATATTCAAAGAAATCCTCAATACAAAATGGTACAAAACCTTAACAAAACGAGGCTACTGCCGACATCTATGTTCACATTCAGAACTATTTAGTGATCTGTTGCAAATTCGGTATATCGACAATTTAGTTTACACGCTATACGATAGATGTCGTTGTTATTCATTTATTCATATTTAATTGCTTTTTACAGGTAGATTTACAGGTGGTGTTACATAATCATTATTTTACCCAATAACGCTATTACAAAGTGGATAGGTGGAGATTATTTCAAATAATTAATTACGAGTATATTTACTTAATAAAGTATCTAATAAAAAATTAACAACAGAGAGCTTTGGAACTGGCGCTGATATTGTACTCATTGTGGTAGAGCATTATGGAGGCGCGGCGCGGTGGTTACATCCACATATTATTGGTATCGACCTTATTTAATAGACAATAATAATTATCGACTCGCGCAGGCGCAGTCCCGGGGGGGGGGGTCACAGGGGACATGACCCCCCCCAAAATCCCTCACTCATGCGTAGATGGAAGGCGAATCAAGCCAATTTGAGACACCTCTTCCCCCAAATTTCTTAGTGACCCCCCACCAAAATTTCTTGGGGACCCCCCCCCCCCAAATTGAAGGCTGCGACCGCGCCTGGACTCGCGTGGCGCAATGGTTACCATGCCGGACTGCCAATCGAAGGGTCTCGAGTTTGATTCCCGGCGAAGCAGAAATTTGAATGATGAGTTTAATTTTCTGTTCTCAGTTTAAGTGTTTGTATTTCTGTCTCTGTGTGTCGCATGGTACCCATTACACAGTGTATATTTTCCCCTACTCTGGCGCTATCAGTGTGAAACGTAAAAAAATCAAAGTGTTCTACCAACTTTACTATGCTGAGTGTTCTTTTCAAAATGATAGCTACGTCTCCATATCATGATTACCCCACCAGTCGAAGGTTAAAGTTCCACAGGCCGCTTTGCACGCTCCTTTTGATGTTTGAACGGATGTGTAAGTTATGGGACAACCTTCCAGCTGAGGCATTTCCAGTGGACTTTGACATAGGGTTCTTCAAGAAAGCTGTAAAGAAAGCTCTTCTTGAAAGCCGGCAGTGCTCGGGTGGCTCCGCTGGGGTTGCCCGTTTTCATAGGCGACAGTGATCGCTTAACCACGCGGCCTTTCTGCCTCTTTGTTCGGTTTATTTATAAAAAAAGTGATTTCGAATAAACGAATAAGCAATTGCCGAGGGTCTAATAAAAAAATGTTATAGAAATGAGCAGACGTTTTCAGTGGTTAATTTAATAAGAGCTATTACATACATACGCAGTACTGGCACTGTTGTTATACTAATATGCTAAAGCGTCACGGCAGCAGCACGGAATGGTGGTCACGCCCAGAATAATATTAGTAATCGATATATTTATTTCTGATGCTGTGTGAAGGGTTGTTAATAGGACAAATTGACTCTTAATCGCGTAGGGCCTGATCCTCATACGCTGCTCCAATTCAGGTTGATGACGTCTTCATTGTTAGTGGCCTAACTGCTGTCGCAAGTTTTAAATCGCTCAAAATACCTCCATTAAGTATGAACGACAGTATGTTAACGACAATTGCAACCAACGTGTAAGCAACCAAGATTTGACTCCCAACTACTAACCACGCCTGACATAGCGTAGACATTTCACCACCTTTCTGCAATATATTTAAGTAACATAATGACAATGAATCTAAGCATTATTTGCAGCACAAATTATTTAATTATTATCATCCTTTCCTCGGGCACAGCAGTACTATCTAAAAACTTTAAAAACAGGCTATTATAATACGTTTAATTTGTAAAGAGAAACTGATGATCACGACTGAAAAGTCGATATTATAAGAGGAGTACAGTAAGAATTGTAAGGACTCAAGAATAATGTATCTACTCAACATAATAATATGAACTTTTGTATCATAAGTAATTTCATAAAAGGTAACAATAATCCAAGGGAGAGTGGAGGGCAAGCGGTCACGAACGAAATTGCAACCTCATCAGCAACGACCACTCTGACAAGAGTGAACGACTAAGGAGGAAGAGGAACAAATAATCCAAGTCTCATCAAGCCTTTTGTACAAGTCTTTATCTACGCGGACGACGTCGCGGGCACAGCTAGTGTAAAATATATGTACAATTTTTTTCCGAAAAAAAAATACGATTTAACTCGTTTTCGTGTCTTATTTTTTGTGTAGAATAAGTCATGATTCGCGTTACATTCTATTTATTCCCTAAAATGGCTCAGAGATGAAAGCTTTGTAACATAAAAACTAATTGTCCATTATGGTTATCCATCAGAGTTATCCATTAGTACCCATCGACCCCTTAAATTCTATTCCGCCTTAAAGGCCAATTTAAAATCTAAGGATGGTTACACACCGCAATGATATCGAGTTTATTTATTTATCGTTACAACTAAAAATAGCATTAGTTTGTCGAGCCTTTTTTATAATATAATTTTGCTTTTTCCCACTGCTTGTACCATCTTGGCAATTACTAACCAGTGAGAAAAATTGGCTTATTAAAAATGCATTCTTAAAATGACCATATTATTATAGCCCATTACGCTGTATAAGTGCGTGTTGGTCAACTTCAAATGTACTGTAGAAAATTAGGTAGCCTGTTTCATTGCAACTTTCTATTATAAGAACAGCCGTAACAAAATTGTTTAAATCAGAGTTCCTCGCCAGGACTCTATAAAAAATTCTATAGGAAAACTCCGAAATCCAACAACGTTATAATGACGATAAGGCTCAGAGACGAGAGCCTTGTCGCTTAAAGCTTTAATAATTGCCGTTATCCATTACTTACCGCTGTTTGTAACTACCCATATAATTCCTTTACCATGCTGGCTTCAAACGTCCAATTTGAAATTTATTACCTACCGGACATATAGCTGCATTAAACTTTTCGCTACAAATTAAGATAACTTTCAGTTTACGAGCCTCACAGTTAAAGACTAATGTGATTAAATCTGCCCATACGTGACGATATACATAAGGAAAGGATGCATGAAATAAAATAAAAAATAATTTAACAGAAATAAAAGAAAGAAAGACCTACCAAAAATAAGGTATTTTTCTCGCTTTAAGAGAAAATCTAAAAAAAACAATTGATGATAGTAGACAGTCGGAAAATGTTAGTTTTATTTGTAAAAACAACAAAAGGGAGGGAGGTAAAAATAACAAAGGGAGTGGCACAGAATTGTAGTAGAATAATTATTTCCCGTACAAAAAACCTAAACAAAAACTTTAATAAAATAGTTAATATTAGAATAAAATACAAGTCGCATGCGCTGATATCCTAAACATTAAGCAAAAGGGCAAAGACGCTTATATCTTGATTTAAATTGGCACCACTTTCACTGTTATCTCTTAGGCAAATGAAGCGGAAGGATTTTCCATCTGCTTTCATTCTTTGACTTATCACGTCTGTCGTCTAGACATGTCTTTTAGAGTAATAGTTTACTTTACATTAGTTTAGTAATAGATATTTGTAAATAATGGAGCAACGCACTTCTACAGAGTAAAAATAGATATTGGTAAATATGGACGGTGGAAAGACTGTTCAATCAACAAGTTTTTTTACCTTTCAAATATATAGCGACAAGAATCAAGAATGTGACTAATTTCCATTTATGTATAGTACGTTTTCTTCTGAAACACTAGTCAAAGACGACTTCTTTCTTTGTCCTTCAATTTTAAGTCACTGTACTTGACTATTAAAAGTTGATTCAGAATTTGACAATTCCAAAAAATCTAATTCAATTAAAAAAGATAACAATTTATCAGGTTTTAAATTGATCTTAAAGTCGAAAAAACGATGCTGTTGTAATTTTCTATAACTTGCAATAAAATTCACATAATTTACAATTCGCCAGAGCTCTATTCATTAAAGTATTACGAGTATTTGCAGAAGTTTCTCGGTTGCCCGATGTAACAGATATCGTGGAGATCTACACAAAGAGTTATTCTCTAACTAACCCTTGTTAACAGTTGATTATCGAGAAATTGATGCAAAGAGCCATTAGAGACGGGTTGATGCGTTATCGGAACGCCTATCTCTTGTTCGCTTGATTGTGAATTATAAATGAAAGTCCAAACGGGATAGTGAGATAATGACATACATATTACATAATGATGTAGCTTATATCGAAATGTAGTAGAGGCCTGGTAAACATTGTCATGAAAACATTAAAAGCTGTCAAGAGAACTCCGCTGGAACTCCGTGACCTACACAAAAATGGTAAACGTCCATAATATCGTCATTGTACCTACTAGTACTCGTTATACTATTTTTCTATGAACGATGAGTACCGGGACACTGACAAATACTGACGATAAAACGTTTTACTTTACGATGACGTTTACGTTATATTGTTTCTTTTTTATCCATACTATGTCCCCGGTTCACCCGCGTTACAAAGGATCATTAGAGTGAAGTAAATATTCTCCGTAGGTTTCTTGGGTTGTTGGGAACACCTTTTGATAGTTGTGAATGATAAGATATTTGAATGTAAAAGTAAATTTAATGAATGATATAAAAACTTAATATAAATGTGTGATTGATTTGAATGATAGTGAGTACACTCGCGGAATTGTCTTGTGTGTTACGCGGTACGATGTGCACTGAACGCAAGTAGCGATTTAGGTAAACGCGTGCTAAAATGATGTGCGGTCAAAGACCGTACATGGGTCCTAACTGCAAACAAAACTCTTAAACTTATTCCTTACTAGCCTTTTACTAGCGGCTTCGCTCGCGTGGACCCGTTTTATAGGTTCCCTTAGGATTAAAACCATCCTATTTTCTTTCCCAAAGGCCACTCCATCTGTGTTCCTGTTGTGTTTGACCCGCGTCCTGTTGTGACGACCCGCGTGGTGTAATGATTACCATGCCGGACTGCCGATCCGAGGGTACCGGGTTCAATTCCCGGCGAAGCAGAAATTTGAATGATGAGTTTAAATTTCTGTTCTCGGTCTGGGTGTTTGTGTTTCTGTCTTTGTGTGTGTCCATGGCACCCACGACACAGGGTATAACTATCCTACTGTGGGGCTATGAGTGTGAATCGTTATTTATTTATTTATTTATTTATGTGTTTAAACAGGAAAACGTTGCAGACAAACAGTGAAAGTTACTTTCGAATTAATAATATTAAGTATGGATTTTACCCCGTGTTACAGGTTTCATCTGCCTGAAACTAGAACATTTAAGGTAAACGTCCGTACTATCTTCAGTTTTTGTCAGTGTCCCGATACTCGTCATTCATAGCAAAAGTGTAACTTTTACCCGTTTTTCTATGGAATGACTAGTACTGATACGCTGTCGATGTTATTAGCTTACTAAAATATGTGTGAGTATTTTAGATTATTAAAAACTTTTTCATTAAACGTGACAACAACTAACGATGTAGTCTCTTTTTACGACTAAAATTGATCAGGAAACAAAAAAGTGAGAGCAAAAAATTTTTATTAAAATCGAAGAATCTATAAAAATCAGTTTTCGGGTTTGAAAATATAATACACTCTATATTATATTTTCAAAACTATACACTTGAAAGAAAATTCTAAAATTTACTGTGAAAACGGAAAAATTAGTTTAACACTCAGGACTTATAGCGATTATGCAGTTCTGTGGAGCGCAAGTAACTAAGTAGATATTACATATACGTTGCTCCGATACGGCGCCGATGTTATATATTTTTTGCTCGCCTGGCGTTAATTATTATTAACTACTATAATTATTGTATTCATAATCCTTACTAATATTATAAATGCGAGCGTAGCTCCGTGCTCTAATTGGTTTGATAACTTCTAATATAGATTACGTATTTTTATTATTCTAGATGAGCTTATATGATCCTTAATTTTAAAGTTTCTAGCAGTAAAGCAATTAAAATTAAAGTAAATTAAACATATTCTGACAACCTGCGTGGCGCAATGATTACCATGCTGGACTGCCAATCGAAGGGTCCTGGGTTCGATTGCCGGGGAAACAGAAAAATGAATGATGAGTTTAAAGTTCTGTCCTCTGTCTGGGTGTTTGTGGTTCTGTCTTTGTGTGTGTCCATGGCACCCACGACATAGAGTGAATGTGTGTAGCGTATGATGTATGTGTGGTGTGAGGCTATGAGTGTGAATTGTGTAAATAGGTACTTAAATTAATATCGCTGTGTTAGCGAAACGATCAGCTTTGTCTTAGGAACTTCAAATTCAATCTTTAATCAAATCAAGCACTGGGTTCATATGGGATTCCATGAAACTCAGAATATGCTACAGTTATTTTCTCCGTCCATAATATTTTCGAGTCGGTTTGACTACACAGGGACAAATAAAATAATTATAAGAATAGAATAATCTATTCTTTATAAGAATAGATTATTCTATTCTAATACTTTATAAACTTTATATCATTATATTTTATATTGAAGCGCGAATTTATATATTATATTGAAGCGCGCATGGCCTGGCGGCTAGCGTAGAACGCAAGCGATCTATGCAGCTGAGCCAAACGGGCGCGGTCAGGTGTGAGATGGGTGACCGCTAGTGGCAATAAATTTCATGCGCGTTTCCGTGCTTCGGAGGGCACGTTAAGCCGTCGGTCCCGGTTGTTGTCGATAGATAACAGTCGTCAAACCTTGTCGGAGGCCTTATGGGCGGTTTGAAAACATCCGACAGCGGGTTGGCCACTAACCCGCATCTCCACCAACCCGCATTGGAGCAGCGTGGTGGAGTAAGCTCCAGGCTTCCCCAATAAGTGGGAGAGACCCGTGCCCAGCAGTGGGACGCAAAAAGGGTTGCAGCCATATCATTATAAGAATAGATATAAATCTATTCTTATAATTATTTTATTTGTCCCTATTCTTATAATTATTTTATTTGTCCCTGTGTAGTAATTATTATAATCTTTGAATATTAATATCCCTGTGATTTTTTAACCAATATTAATTATTTTTGTGCAAATTCTATACCTATATTTGCTCTTAAATACCATATATATAATGTATTAGTCAACTACCTCATTATAGTGTACTGTAAGCATATTGTATTGTTGACAGAAATAAATAAATACATAAATAAATAATAAGCAGCGAACATTGTAATCGTAATTCAAATTTACGGAAAATGTAGGCCCTGCCTAGTCCTGTAACGCCATACATGTATGGTTCCAGTTACTATAATATCACTTACCTGGCGGATAGTCATGATAGTTTATAGTCGTATAGTGTGCGAATGGTGAAGCAGCTAACAGAGATACGATCCACAGGGCTATGACGATACGGAAGGCCCTGCGTAGTCCTGCTACGGCGTAGATGTGTAGCGGGTGGCAGATGGCTAGGTACCGCTCCAGAGTGAACGCTACGATCGTCAGCACGGATACGTAGGATGCCCTGTAACAAAAATTTAAATGTTAATGGAGATATTTTATTTTTATCAAATAAGGGTGAAAAGAAGGTTATACAAAATAAACTAAAAAAATTATCTATCACTGTGAAGACCTTCGTTAAGTCAATAATTTTGTGAAATGTAATTGGAAAGAATGAAATTGTTAAAGGTAATTAACAATTACATTATTTAGCTTCAATCAGATCATACTTATTTTAAGACTAGCCTTCCGCCAGCGGCTTCACCCGTGTAGACTCGTTTTATAGGTGCCTGTAGGATAAAAACCTATGTCCTTTCCCAAAGTCTATTCTATCTATGTTCCAAATTTCATTAAAATTGGTTCAGTAGTTTAAGCGGAAAAGCGTAGCAGACAGACAGACAGAGCTACTTTCGAATTTATAATATTAGTAGGGATATCACCTCATCACCACATTGACTCTAAATGAATGAATCAACAGAGTCGGTTACGAAACTACGAGTATTAAGTAATGCATTACATAAAAAAATCACAAAAATGACGTTATTTTAAGCTTTCACTATAATTCTCCTTTTTTGTTGAAGCTAATAAAAAACAAAAAAACAACTTCAAAAATATTATTCAATTCTGTGCATTTTACAAAAATAATAGCTTAAAATAATATATGTATAAATATTGAATTGTATTTTATATAAATTTTCGGATAAAACGCACGAATGAAAAATTTTGAATTCAATGTAACCGATCAAAGTACTTAGAAATATATTTTTAATTTCTTAAACTTCAGACTCTTAAAATAAATCTAGGTTGGAAAGCAAATTCAATTAGCGTTTCAAACAGCTTTGGCTTGAAATTTAATTCACTTTCTAAACTAAGTTTAAAATCCGAAAAACCAGTAAAGCAAAAAGAAAATCTCTTTACACGGTTCTGTTACACGTGTTGTGAAGTAAGGCTAAACTTACACCAGGTTTACATAACGACAAGTTTGTAATTTAAACTAAAACACTTGTTGCAACCTACATTTTAGAGTAAAAAACTTTTTAGATAAGTTTTTCGTACGATTTCGTAACTCTTTGTTATTGTTAGAGACTTTAAAAAACTTTAATTCATTTTACTATATTAGTTTCAAAGTAAGAAATTAAAATGTTTTTTTTTACTTTTGAGATGCAGTGTTTATTACAGCATAATATTATGAAATTACATAATTATAATAATAATAAAAGTGAGTGCCATAGACACATACAAAGACAGGAATACGAACACCCAGACCAAGAACAGAAATTTAAACTCATCATTCTTTCTGTTTCGCCGGGAATCGAACTTGGGACCCCTCGATTGGCAGTCCGGCATGGTAACCATCGCAGGTCGTCAGCATGTTTCGTTGGTTTCTTTTAAATATTTTCTTTTAACGTGTTTTTGGTTACCTACCTGATTAAAAACATTAACTTGTTGAAGATTTTTATGAGTGAAAATTTCAACTAAATTTAAATAAACATGTAAGCCCAACTTTCGACACGTACGTACTTTTTTCTCAGAAATGATATCCTTTAGCTGTTCCTATCAAAACATAAAACGTTCCTCCATATCTACGTATAGAAAAAGGTAAGTTACCTATAAAAAATCGATCTACAGAAACTAAAACACGCGCTAGCTTTTTTAAGTGAAAACTTCTTTAGCGGCGTTGTGCACTTTTTTTGGGATGGGTAAAAAATTAGCTAAACTCGCGTCAACTACGCGTGGCATGATCGAATATTCGTAAGACGGAGGGGTGACAGCTGATGACGGCTCGACTGTCTATACTTGTAAAATTCGTTTATATCAAGTATTTAAAATATGAACATTGAATAAAGTGCATCTATTTATGAAAAAAGTGACGAAGAAATAGTGAAAGAAAATGAGTGAGTACTTTATAAAAATACTAGATGAAAACCTACTAAAAATACTAGATGAAAAATAATACTGATAATAAAAGTAATTCGTGCGAAATTATTCCCTAACCATTGCATAATTGCATTGAGTGCAACCCGTTGTTTTTTTTAATATAACTAAGCGTTAGTAAAGTTGTGACTTTAAATGCTGTTATAATTAATTGCATACGAGTGAGGTACCCACGACCGTTGCAAAAAGAACAAAATGCCAGCAGTTTCGCAAAATATATTTAAAACCTGCAATAACTTGTTTATTCCTCCTTTATGATTTAAGAATTCGAACGGTTATATTATATTACTAAGTCAAGCAGCTCACACTAACCATCGCGGTGGACTATGGCGTATCTCTATTTTTCATTTCTAAAACGTAACTCATATTGAATGGGGAGAATTTTAAATTTTGTCTAACAATATAATGGTATAATATCTTTGGACAATTCACAATTCTTCAATTCAATAATATCTTTAGAGTTAATGATGATAATCGCCTCCACAATGTTACTCCATATTAGTGATAAAAAACGATAGAAAAAAATTTGGAGCACTTTCGAGGTGGAGCCCTGTTTCGACAAATTTACCGGTAAATAATTAAAAAGGAAAGTTTACGTCTTTCCCAATTATTAGGGAGGCCTGAAGCTTAATTCACCACGCTGCTCTAATGTGGGTTGGCCAACATGCAGTTGCATGTTTTCAAACCGCCCATGAAAGCCTCCGACAAGATATAAAGATTGATATCTATCGATAACAACCAGTAGCGACGGTCTGAGGAGTCCGCCTAAGCACGACACGCGCATGTAATTTGCTACCAGCGATGCATTCGTCTCTCACCCGACTGGGCGCAGTATTGCTTTGTTGTATGCGCACTTGAAAAAAGCCAAAATGCAATAGAAGCACTTTATTGCATAGAAACATGAATAAAATTGAATCGTAGTACACTAATGTAAGCTTCTATTCGGAATGTAATAGGAAATAGCGCGTTTGCTAAGCGGATATATGTACAGAGTAGTGCGAAGACCATGATTTTGTGCTATAATGATACAGGTTCCTGACTTTGCACTTATATCATAATACTAACTAGCTGTGCCCTGGAGTTCCAAATATATTTTAATGGATATATTACTCTCCAGCCTCCTAACACATCTTAAATGGAAACTTTATCCATAAATCCTAAGATTTTGACGCGGTAACGAGGCCGGTCAGCGTTTTGCGAGATATTTAATTTTGTATGATTTATTTTTTAACTTCAAAAGCATACAAGGCATCGTTTGCCTCCATCACTGTTGCGAAAAAAAAATCGCAAATGTAAATATAATAACCCGGACGGAGCGTAACTGGATCGCTAGAGAAGTATAAGATTTATCAGATATTTTCTGTTTTCAATGGATTTTAATCTGAACTTTCCCGAAAGCGTAAACTTTTTGCATGACTTGTTTGTCTTCTACTTGCTAGTAGAATTTTTGTAGACTTCAGTAATTTGAACAAAGTTGGTCGCTGGTTTAAAGTCTTAAAGGGCAGTATTTTACAATTATTTACAAGTCTCAGAACTGTGTCGGCCCCATTGGACACCAAAATCTGGAGATTTTTTTTTCTCATACTGAATTTTTATTGAACGAGAGTGTTTAAATTGAGATATAAGAATTATTATAGAGAAAAGAGAAATCTAAAAATCTGTCGTTTTGCTTAAAACTTTAATGTTCCTGATAAAAATTATAACAAATATACGTTTCAGTGTTTTTCGAAAATCAATCCCTATAGGTACTTAAGCAAAAGTAATTTATTTTTTTATATTTTGCCAATGAAATTACTCGTAACGTGACATTTGTCTATTTAGCTTGATCGGCAAGTACATTTGCGGGTCACCAACTCTAATCAATTAATGATTACAGTTGATTCAATCTAGGCGTATAATGACGGGATTTGCTTAAGATTCCTCACTAATTACCGTCATTTGTCCCATAATGGTAATCCAGCACAAGCGGTGCTCATGGTCACCTGCAGTAATTGGGGTCGATGACCGCCCCGACACGTGCCCGCTCGCAGCATCCACGGGATTACCAATATTACGTTTGTTATTGGATTGCACACACTTATCAGTGTGTGGAAATATAGATACAATTAGTATTCGTGAGTACATTCTTGACTGCAACCCACGCGTCCCACGGCTAGGCATGGGGTTTTCTCTATTATTGGCGAGGCCTGGAGCTTACTTTGGCATGCTGCACCAATGCGGGTTGATGTTTTGTTGTTGTTTTTCTAAATGTGTTTCTGACAATGTTTTTCTAAACCGTTCGTAAGGCCTCCGTCTAGGTTTACCGGCTGCTACTTATCGAGAACACCTGGAACGCGCGGCTTAACGTGCCCTCCGAAGCACAGAAACGCGAATGAAATTATCCTCTAGCAGTGGTTACCAATGGACTAGCAGACGAGCATGCAGGCCATGTGATGGATGTTAAGTGGTCGTAGCAGCCCATGGTCCTCAAGCAGGCTTAAATCTTGCCTGTGGTCGCGCGCGTTTTCACTGCTAATTCGAATACTGATGGTCGCCTCATGTGAGTCTGGCCGGCAACTGCACATTTTATCACATAAACATAACAGAACTACTTCACGGCAGAAGTGGGCGCAGCTGTGGTACTTCTTCTCAACTTCTTCTCAAAAAAACAGAATCAATCAGTGCTTGAATAGAGCCGTGAGAATACGTCAAATTTTGACCGTTTGATATGACAGACAGAGCATATTAATTTGGACTTTGGACGTAGGTACATCATAATTTGCTTACTTATTCAACGGATTAACATTGTTATTGGATTTCATACACAGAAACAGTTCTACTGTACTATGCTGTACATCTAAACTATGTATGCTATGCCTATATGAATGAATAACCAATACAGGCGAGGAGTATTTGAGCGGTCTAGTGGATATCGGAACACATAAAAGCGTTCTGTGACCTATGAACGGACTGCAACATGAATGGCTGTTAATGAATGTGTTAACTGATATTACAATGTAGTGGCGGAACCCTCAATGTCACTAGTAAAATTGTAACAATGTAATTGTTAAAATAATACAATATTCACTCTCACAAGCCCACATTATGCCACGCGTTGCCGTGGGTACCATGGATACACACAAAAACCGCATTAAAACAAACAAACATCCATACCGAGAAATTCAAACTTATCATTCAAATTTCTGTCTAACTGGGAATCGAACTAACCCAAATGGCTGTCTAGTAAGGTAATCATTGCGCTACAATATGGGTCGCGTTCACGTAATAAGTTTTTATAATAATAATGTAAATTCTTGGGGTACTATACCTGAACGAATACCCGAATTCCTGAATGCCTGAACGATAACCGAACCGACCGATTACGGAACCGACACCGAACCACAATACAGGGAGCGCCTGCCTTTCTAGACAGTAGCGTAACTCAGCCCGATTTTTAAAATTTGAACAAATGACTGCGCGTAGTGCTAGGGTTGGTACCTACAAAATGATGGGTTGCTTATTTTTATACAATATACACCCAACACCTATATCAATGAAAGCGAAAAACTTGCAGAATACCATACGGTATGGTGTCAAATCGCGCACCTAGTAGATTACAACTAGCTATAAAAACAATTAAAATCCGATCAAGTTTGCCGTTACCACATAATGTCAGATAGCTCTTTTTTATAACATAACTCAAAAATACATCAAGGAAATGATAATAAAACCTTAAAAAATAAAAACAGGTCAATAACAAATAAGTAAATAATTTACGGCTGGTCTATATATACCTTTAAAAATCATAAATCATCCATTTTACTACTAAATAACACGACATAATAATATTCATAAAAAAGCTCTCCTTCACAGGCAGCAATGCTCAGAAGGCTCCCCTGTAGTTGCCCGCAGGCGGTGGTGATCGCTTCATCACCTTTATTCATCAGTCTAATAATAATAGTCTGGTAATAGTATAATAATAATAATTCATCAGTCTAATAGGTAATAATGGTGAAAAAAGACTATTGTAAAAAAACGGCACTTGAAAATTTAAGAAAAAACTGAGGTGTCATGGGACACCCGGAATGAACGAAGTTTTATTTTTTTAATTTCTGCCCTTAGTAATGTTTTTTTCCTCTTTCTGCATTAGTTTTAGGTTTGAGTATCAACAAAGCTAAGCAATGTCGAGTGCGGTCAAAAGTAGGATCGGTAGCAATAAATATGAGCAATGTCGAGTGCGGTCATAAGTAGGATGGGTGGCCATTAAGCAACATCTAGAGCGGTTATAAAAAGGATGGGTGTCAACAAAGCTAAGCAATGTCGAGTGTGGTCAAAAGTAGGATGGGTGGCCAATAGTGGCCACTAAGCAACATCAAGTGTGGTCCTATGAAAGATAGGAGTCAACAAAGTAAAGCAATGTCGAGTGCGGTTATAAAAAGGATGGGTGTCAACAAAGTTAAGCAATGTCAAGTGCGGTCAAAAGTAGGATGGGTGGCCATTAAGCAACATCTAGAGCGGTTATAAAAAGGATGGGTGTCAACAAAGCTAAGCAATGTCGAGTGTGGTCAAAAGTAGGATGGGTGGCCAATAGTGGCCACTAAGCAACATCAAGTGCGGTCCTATGAAAGATAGGAGTCAACAAAGTAAAGCAATGTCGAGTGCGGTTGCTATAGTTGTAAGCCGCACTTCTTACAACTATAGCAAAAAGTGTCGTTACAACTTTTCTTCTTAATTTTTTCTGTCTAGCCCCCTTTCGCAACGCGTGATAAGGAACTTCGTTAAAAAAGATGAATTTATGAAACTCGATTTTCAGTCCATAACGCAATGTGGCACTGCGTACTATTAGCTTACTTAGTTTACTTAGCGGCCGTGTAAATGACAGTTGTCTTTGTGCGTGTGTCAATTCGGCCGATAGTATGAAGTTACTTTACTGTATACTTATATCTATATTGTGACCGAACGATCCCTCAAATTCCTGTGAGAGCTTTTCAAAAGACAAACGTTGACAGTCTAATTCCCTTTGTTAATGAAACAAGCACATACGGGCCAAACATCATGCCTTCGCAATATTCCCGCAAATGTTTGACTCATTATGCGACATTAATGGCTGTAAAATTAAACTTCCTCAATTCCTCACGTTTAAATTTTGGTTAGAGGCTAATTAATTAATAAGTAAAATAATGCTTAGGGAGGTATTTAACGAGTATTTATGAATATTGATTTTGATGACCTAAAATTATTGTTGTCCTAACAATGTCAGAACATTGGCGGTCTGCTTAAAAGGTTCGTTTCCACCCTAAGGGCGGACTTAATGACTTTAATTCAACAAAAGCAGTACCTAACAAAGCGATATATAAGACGAAAGCGTCATTGTTGTCTCCAACAGAAGCATGGGTTCCTTTAGAGGGATATTAAGTGGGTAATTTGTAACAAGAGATCGAAATAAAACACTGTAACCACAACAGAAAATTTAGAAACTGTTTTGGGTGGTGGTGGAAATGTTCGACCGAGACAGCACGTCTATGTTTTATGTCTATTTTGTTGCAAGTAAATCAGAACAGAAAATCAGACAAAGGTCTACTTATTTTTCCCTTTTAAGTAAGAAACATTTAACACTGGATTATCGAAACAGAATACATTTTTACCTTACAAGAATTCAATGGCTGCAACCCTTTTTGCGTCCCACTGCTGGGCACGGGTCTCTCCCCCCTATTGGGGAGGCCTGGAGCTTACTCCACCACGCTGCTCCAATGCGGGTTGGTGGAGATGCGGGTTAGTGGCCAACCCGCTGTCGGATGTTTTCAAACCGCCCATAAGGCCTCCGACAAGGTTTGACGACTGTTATCTATCGACAACAACCGGGACCGACGGCTTAACGTGCCCTCCGAAGCACGGAAACGCGCATGAAATTTTTTTTTTGCCACTAGCGGTCACCCATCTCACATCCGACCGCGCCCGTTTGGCTCAGCTGCATAGATCGCTTGCGTTCTACGCTAGCCGCCAGGCCATGCGCGCTTCAATACAAGAATTCAATACATCCAAACAAATTGAAAAAATCATATAAATACAAACATATGTAACGTGTATGGAAGCAAAATGGACGCAGTCGAGAGTGACCGCTGTAGCGACCTTCCGCTACTCATCAAGAGATGGCGCCACGGGTATTCCTGAATCACGCTATCGAAGTTTTCGGAATATCCTACCATATATGCAAGCTCCGAAATGAGTCAGTTGGAGCGCGGCCGCTCCCTGGGCATGACCACCTCGCCCGGCGGGAGATCTCCCTTTGCCAAAACCGCTAGTGGCAAATTTTCATGCGCGTTTCAGTGATTCGGAAGGCACGTTAGGCCTTAGGGACGGTTTGAAAACATCCAACAGCGGAATGGCCACCTGTCCGCATTGGAGCAGCGTGATGAATTAAAGCTCCAGCCTCCCCAATAATGGGGAGTAACCCGTGCCTAGTAGTGGGACGCAAAAAAGGTTTCATCCATGTAACGTCAAAAGTAAAAAAGTCAAAAATATTTATTTCATATTAGGAATACAAAATATTAATTTAATGAATGTTATTTTGTCCTGGTCATCACCTTTAAGGCTAGATGTTGAACTGAGAGAAAATGACGGGAGGAAAAACTCCAGCAGCAAGCACTCTTTAAAAAAAACATATATATATTTAAGACTAGTGTAACCCCGCAGACATTGTCCTGCCTTAACTCAAAGAGGATTAGTTTCTTTATCATCTCAAAGTGTTTTTATGTTACTGTCAAATAAAAAATCCGCGAACTCCGTACCGCGTTTAAATGTTTGGGGTGGGCCACGCTTATCACTTAGGGGGATGAAAATAGATGTTGTTCGATTCGCAGACTGAAGACAGAGAAAATTTCACGAAAATCGGTTGAGCCATTTCGAAGGAGTTTAATTACAAACTCCGTGATACGAGAATTTTATATGTATATTAGACAACAGTATGGCTAAGGGTCGGTAACGGGCACACGTGACAACTTCGTGTCTATTGTTCTAGCGTCTATTGTTGAAGCTGTGCTCCTTTGTAAGTGAAAAATTCACCAAGTAAATAAACATTGTGAATTATTATTATTGTTGTTTGTGATAAATACCTACATCCATTAAATAAGGCTAACAGAGATGCAAAATTGCAACGGTTTTACACTATGTAATCCTCGTACCGGCCTAAGGCCTATAAGTCGAGTTAATTAATTCAGTTGATTAGAATTTTAAATGCTCTTTACAGGCCTCGCCTGAAATATCACAGTGCAGCCTTTGAGAGGTTAAAAGCGTTTTTGGCTGCTGTAAAATCGGTGAAATCACTATTCTCATGAAAAGATCTGTGCTCAGCTCTAAAAGGATATATCAGCGCCTATTTGCCTATACAAAAATAATATTAGTCATCAATCGTCTTTTTAATCGACTTCAATAAAGAAGGTTATCCATGTAGGGGACATGTATTGATGAAATAGGATATTTTTTATTCTTGTATACCTACCTATTATGTATATAAACTGAACGCTTACGATTTTCAAGAAATTTAGTATGCGGGGGATTTCGGGGATAATAAATCGATCTCTAGGTTTCATTTTTAGACATTGTCATTTTATCCGTATTTTCAACGATAATCAACTTAAATCTGAACTGAAAAATATGATTCTTCCTGTCATCTATTGGAGGGTAGTGATCATATTGTGGCATAGAGTGCCGTCAAACGTCATCCGCTGTTCAAAGAAATGACAAAGTTGATTTTAAATAGAATAAGAATTTCGAATTGAGGGGTTTTAGCGGGAAGTCAAAAAAGACATATTGTGCTCTTGTTTTCTTTTCATTTTCTTGGTGTATTTTTGAGTTATATCGGATAAATTTGATGGCATTTTGTTCGATATAGGTTAATTGCAGTGCAGTGTTGTGAAATAAAATAATTGTGCGAAAAGTTTTTACAGCTTGCCTCCAAAATCGGTCACGTTATGGTAAAGTAGTGATGGCGTTTTACTTAAATATCTGACTAACTTGACTGACAGATTACTGACGACTTACTAACTTTATCTATTATTACAAGTCCCGCTTCACACTTAAAAAGTGCCAAAAAAAGTGATGCGAAAATTATGTTCAAGGCTCTCTTGCCACTTATGGTGGTATAGTATGTATGTTTATGAGTATAGTATGTCTCATATCTTGTGTTTTATTGTGGTATGCTTTATGCCATACTTTAATAAGACTGACTGTTACTAGGTTTAAATTGTAAATATACTAAGCTAATCGTACATTTGACAAAAATAATTATCTGCGTTTTGTATTTCACATTAGAGGTACGCAAGAAAAAATATTTTAGATTTATTATTATTTGTATTCGCAACAACTGTGTAGTGTGTACTTGTTTCTTATCTAATAAAAGTTCTTTTGTTTATACGTTTTTTTTTTGTCAATCAAATACGGAATAGAAAGGAGTAATTTAACCACTATATTATTAAATTAATAACAATTTCCATATAGCTCCAACGTCCACCTATTATTGAAGGTAATTTATGTACTAGAATAGATAAGGGTATCGTCAAGTTTTTGTCAAGCAAAAGCTAAGCTAAAGCTAATAATATTAAAAATACAATCCCCGGCAGCGAATTTACAAAGGCTTATAATAATACCTTTAGTATAGTGAAAATGCAAAATAAACTGCATTTTACACCAACGGGAAACCCGTGACAGTTAACATTTTTATTATTGTTTGTTATAATTTTTCCAAAAAAAATATGTTAAAACGATTTTTTTACTGCTAGGCATTATGTGAAAGTAATAAATGTGGGTGACCAGCTTTTCATGAAATCTATCTCGTCCATTGATGGCACTAGAGATTTTTTTACTAAATTATTACTTGCTTACTTCTTTATAGAATTTGGTTAAAGTTAATGTCTCCGACCGTTAGGGAAATTCTTTGCTTTCTACAACAATCATTACTCTTAATATCCCTAATAGATTTCCGATACGTCGTAATTGTCCCCATCTGGCCATTATAGTCGGGGCCAAAGAAATCCTTGTAACGTTTCACACTCATATGTGTAATGTATGTTTGTATGTGGGACACTTACAAAGATAGAAACGCAAACACCCAGACCGAGAACAGAAATTTTAAATTCATTCTTAGGGTTCTTCTTAGGGTTGTCTTCTGACAGTTATACATTTATTAGTGAGAGTCATAACTGTAAAAGATGGCTTGATCACTGTATTACAACAGAGGCAGCCTCGAAATGTGTTTTAGATGTAATTATTAAATATGATGTCTTTTGGTCAGATCACTTTCCGTTAGAAATAAATGTTAAAATTGGTAAATTAATATCTAGAACCCAACTTAATAAGAATATAATCAATAAAGTGAAATGGGGTGAAAGAAACACCGAACACATAAATAAATATAGTAACGAATGTAGGCAGAAATTAAGAGATATTGTATTTCCGATTGAATGTGGTAATTGTGTGAACAAATTATGTAATATATTAGAACATAGGAAAATTATTGACGCAATGTATGGGACCATTGTTGGCTCACTGAGACATGCTGCAGAGATTAGTTACACTGTAAAACTACATAGGGGTAAAAATAGAAAAGTAGTCGGCTGGAATAAATATGTCAGGGAGGCATATGGAGAGGCACGACTCAGCTACCGGACCTGGATGTTACATGGTAAACCTAGTGGGGGGGACCTATATCACAGGATGTATGAAACCAGAAGGCACTTTAAGTCCAGGCTGAAATGGTGTCAGGATAACCAAAATCAGATTAAAATGGACATACTAGCAAGTCGTCACGCGGAAAAGGACTTTAAGGGCTTCTGGAAGTGCACTAAAAAGCTGGATACAAAACCATGCTTACCGGCTTGTGTCGAGGATAAATGTGATCCTGGCCAAATTGCTGAAATTTTTAAAGAACATTTTAGGGTAGAATCTCCTTTGAGGTCGGAAGCTCACGTGTCCAATGAGACACCTGTGGCATGGGATGTGGGTATACGTTTCACCAGTAAAGAGGTTTCTGAGGTAATCCGTAACATGTCTGGTGGCAAGTCACCTGGTCACGATGACCTTAGCGTGGAGCACCTGCGGTATGCTGGTACGCATCTTCCTAGGGTTCTGGCCTTGTTTTTCAATCTCTGTTTGACTCATACGTACTTGCCTAAGGAACTTATGCAAACCATAGTTGTACCGATACCTAAAAACAAAACAGGGGATGCTGCGGACAAGAACAACTATCGACCAATCTCGCTCGCTACGGTTATAGCCAAGGTGCTGGACGGTCTGCTTGATCGTATATATGAAAAACACATTTATTTGCACGAAGCGCAATTCGGATTCAGGCCCGGGTTGTCTACCGAGATGGCAATTTTGCGACTCAAGCACACCGTTCAGTATTATGCTACACGGGGAACGCCAGTATACGCATGTTTCCTGGACTTGTCCAAGGCATTTGACCTGGTATCGTATAATGTACTATGGGATAAGCTTAAGAGGGAGACTAGTACGCCTGGGGAGGTTGTGGGCCTGACTAAGTACTGGTATCAGCACCAAACAAACAAGGTCAGATGGGCTAATTCTTACTCAGGGGAGTATAGGTTGGAGTGCGGAGTGAGAAAGGGGGGGCTTACTTCTCCTCGGCTTTTCAACCTATATATAAATGGACTGATCGGTGAGCTAAGCAGCGCCGGTGTGGGCTGCTCAGTTGATGGATGCTACGTTAATATCGTCAGCTATGCAGATGATATGGTCCTGCTTAGCCCATCGGTCAGGGCTCTCGGGGTTCTAATTAGTATCTGTGAGAGGTATACTGACGCGCATGGCCTGAGGTATAACTCTAAAAAAAGTAAACTACTTGTTTTCAAAGCCGGCAATAAGATACCAAAGGCAGTTCCACCGGTAAGACTGGGAGGAACGATACTTAGTAGAGTCACCAAGTTTAAATACCTCGGCCACTGGGTAACAGAGGACCTCTCCGATGACCTTGACATTGAAAGGGAGCGTAGATCATTGTCGGTGAGGTGTAACATGCTGGCGCGCAGGTTTGCACGTTGTAGTTCAGACGTTAAGATCACGTTATTTAAATCTTTCTGTCAAACGTTCTACACGTGCAGCCTGTGGACCAAATATACTTGCAGGTCACTGGACTCTCTGCGTGTCCAGTTCAACAACGGTTTTAGGATGTTGTTGGGGCTGCCCAAATATTGCAGCGCATCGGGAATGCTAGCAGAGGCGCGGGTGGATAGTTTTCATTCCATTTTACGCAAGCGCGTGGCCTCTCTGATGCAGCGGCTGAAGGACAGCACCGACGGTCTCCTAAACACTGTTCTTGAACGAGCCGACTGCCCCATAATTAGAAAGTGGAATGAGTGCCATATGCAGTCAAGAAAAATAATGTTTAATGTTAAATAATTTATTAATTTCATTGAATTTAATTGTATAGAATTTGTGATTGCTTTTAATTGGAATTTATTTTATTATTGTTATTATTAATATTATATTTGTAATTTTTGAATTGAATTTGGTTACTAACATAGGCTATAAGATACTTACTAACACATTAATGGACTATGTCTGACATTAAATAAATAAATTGAAATTAATCCAAACCCAAGACCCTCCGATCGGCGGTCCGGCGTGGTAACCATCGCGCAACACGGGTCGCCGAATTGTATTCAGACGTTTCTGCTTTATAACACATTTTAATGTACGGTTTTTAAAAAAAATCAAAATCAAAAATATTTATTTCATATTAGGAATACAAAACATTCGCTTAATGAATGTCATTTTTTCCCGGTCATCGCCTTTAGGTGCCCGTTTGGGCTAGATGTTGACACAGGAGTAGATAAACGGGTTGAGCTGAGAGAAAAAAGGTGGCGGAAAAAAACTCCCAGCAGCACTCTTTTTTTTTATAAAATAGTACATATATAATTGAGATAACAGTATGGCCATGGGTCCACAATGGGCACACGTGACAGCTGATCGTATGACATATTTACATAGATATCTCTAGAAATTGTGTGAAATGAAATGAAATGAAATATTCTTTATTCACTGTACGGTTCCTTTAGAAACTCTTAGTGAACGTTATTTTTTGTTCTGTCTGCTCTGGGTGCGCTTAGGCAATGCTGAGCTGAAGAAAAGAGCAGACGGAGAAAAACTTCAGCCCTGTTTTAAAATATGGGGTATGCAATAGCTAACTTTCTTACAGAGTAGCTATGGGCCGATAAGGAACATACGTGACAGCTACCGCATGTGTCAATGTCGTCCCACAGCCATCTGCTAACATAGGCAATTTAATTCATTTAAGTCTATTACATCAGTTATAGAAACAGCCTTGTGGGACTACACCTCAATCCCAAGCTTTTTTATCAATTAAATAGTCCTTAAGATCGTAAAAAGCCTTGCGGCACAGGACTTGTTTGACTTTTTTTTTAAATCTGTGAAAAGGAAGGGATTGAACATTTTCCGGGATTGTATTGTATATTCTGATCGACATCCCGATAAAAGAGTGGCTCTTTTTGCGGAGCCTACACTTGGGGAATGCAAGTTTGTGGCCATTCCTTGTCGAAACACAGTTCGAACTATGTAGATCCAAAAAGGTCATAAATTCGTGTTTGTTTTTACGAACATACATTATATTTTCATAAATATATTGCGATGCAAATGTTAGTATATTAGTCTCCTTAAATTTTTCTCTCAGTGATTCTCTAGACTTTAATTTATATATTGCGCGAATAGCCCTCTTCTGCAAAATAAATATTGTGTCGACATTAGCTGCATTTCCCCACAGTAAAATACCATACGACATTATACTATGGAAATAACTAAAATAGACCAATCTGGCTGTATCGACATCTGTAAGTGATCTTATTTTTTTAATCGCAAAGACGGCAGAACTTAGTCTATTCGCTAACCGAGAGATATGGGGTCCCCATTGAAGCCTAGAATCAACAGTTAATCCAAGAAATACAGCTTCATCAACAAAGCTCACTTCCTCGCCATTCAATTGTGGTTTTACAATATTTTCTTTAACATTAGGTGGTGAAAACTTAATACAATTGGTCTTTTTGTTATTGAGTACTAAGTTATTTACATTAAACCAATTTACCACCTCAGAGAGAGCATTGTTCACATCGTCATAATCAACAGTTTGTCTATTTGTTTTGAAAATTAAGGAAGTATCATCTGCAAACAATACTATCTCGTGATTATTCTCCACCATATATGGCAGATCGTTAATATATATTAAAAATAGGAACGGGCCGAGTACTGAGCCCTGTGGGACCCCCAAATGAACTACAGACCCGTTTGACATTTTACCGTTCACTTCAACCCTCTGGATCCTATCACTCAAATAAGACTCCAGAAGCTTGAGCGCGGTTTCTTTGATGCCATAGTGATTGAGTTTCCTGATTAATGTTTCATGGTGCACACAGTCAAATGCCTTAGATAGGTCACAAAAGACACCTAAAGCATCCCGTGACCCCTCCCAAGCATCTACTATGGTCTTAAAAAGCTCTACTCCGGCATCTGTGGTTGAGCGACCCCTCGTAAAACCGAATTGATTTTTATGAATAAGTCTATTATTTGTAAAGTGTTTTAGAAGTTGTTCTAAAATTATTTTCTCAAAGATTTTACTAATGGAGGGCAGAATTGAAATTGGTCTAAAGTTGGAGGGATCTGAAGTATTGCCCGACTTAAATAAAGGTATCACTTTACTATGTTTCATTAGATCAGGAAAGTCACCACTCTTAATACAGTTATTGAATATTATAGCTAAGTGGGGTGCTATTAAGGCAATTATTGAACTTTTACATGTATTTTTACAGAGATACCCCAAAGATCAGTAGTGTTCTTAATTTCTAAAGTCTTAAATATCTTTACAATGTGTTTAGCGTCTACGGGCCTGAATATAAACTTACATTTGCATTCGCTTACATTTTTCTTAAGCAATGATTCGGCGGCTTCAGGGGAAGACCTAAGTGATTTAGTCGTCGATACTGGAATGTCAGCAAAGTATTTTTCAAATGTTTTTGCTACAAGTTCGTCTGATTCAATGACGGTACTGTCCATAATAAGTTTATAGACACGACAACGGTCATTGACTCTTCCAGTCTCGGCGTTAATAATGTTCCAAGTCGTTTTAATTTTATTCTTACTAGATTTAATTTGGTTACCAATATGCAATGACTTCGCCGCGATACATACTTGCTTAAACAATTTTGAATAATTTCTAACGTGTGCACAAAAGGACTCGTCTCGATTATACGATCTCTCTTCATAGAGATCATATAATTTTTGTCTACTTTTATGTATCCCTAAAGTCGCCCAATCACTGAATGATTTACAGTTTTTAGGAGAGATTGTTTTTGATGTAAAGACAGTATTATATATTTTGTGTATATGAGAACATAATGCCCCATAATGTTTATTTACATTTTTATGGGCTGGAATACGAAACCCATTTTCAATAGCACATCTAAATCTCTCCATGCATTTTTTAGTCACTGGAACGACCACCTTGCTCTTACTAACCTGTCTGTCCATCCTGTAATTAAAGCAAACTAATTGGCCACAATGATCAGAGCTTAAGTTGTTTATTATCATAGATTGCGCTGGTGACCCTTCTGTAAAAATATTATCTATACAAGTAGCTGTGGATTGTGTAATCCTAGTTGGTTGTGAAAACACGTTAGTAAGATTACAGCATTTTAAGACAGACAAAAACTTTTTGCTTATTGCTGAATCCTCCAATATATTTATATTAAAATCACCACAAACAACTATGTCCTTCTTCTTTTTAGTATTGTTGCACAATTTATCCAATAATTGTTCTAAAACTGACTCAAAAGTATCATACAAAGAATTTGGAGGTCTATAAATACAAACAATAATACAATTTAATAACTCCACACAGGCTATTTCTATAGTTTGTTCAATAGAAAGGCTCACGATGTCTTGACGAACCTTAAACTTTAGGTCCTTACTTACAAAAATTAACGAGCCACCACGTAAGGCTGTCTGCCTACTGAACGAACTTGCGACTTGGTGCTTATCAAAGTTAAAAACAAGTTGGTAATCTTTCAACCAATGTTCTGTAATACACATAATATTAATATTGTATTCCTTTAAAAATAATTCTAATTCTAGTTCTTTGAATAGCAGACCTTGGATATTTTGATGCACCAAGTTTAGACATTTATTATTTCTTATTATATTACTTGATAGAGGGCATATACACGTATTTATACAGTTGCTAGAGATTGATGTCTCTGTTGTCTCATCATTTAATTTAAATTATTTTGGAAATGATTTAAACATTTCAATGCAGTAGTACTACAAGTATTACTACATGTCGATACATTAATCTGCTCAATAGAAGTAGAAGTTTTTATAGCTAAGTTTATAGCCGAGTCTAGGCTTAAATAATATGATAGCAGGGCAGCTATCTGTTTATAAATAAAATTTGATAGATGAAATCTATCCAATGTCAAAATTAAATTATTATTAAATATTTTATTGATGTCAATCAAATTAAATATGTCATTATTATTATAATTATGATCAGAGCATTCTAAATTAATACATTTGTTATGATTGCCAATTAAATTATACATATGTATATTTAATTGATGTCTTATTTTATTTTCATTATAATCCTCCTTAACATAAGGAATTGTAAATAAGATGTGATTGGGGATTGTCAAATATCATAGAATGTCAGCGATCCACGCAGCCAAGCGAAAGGGTCGGCTCTGAGATTCGAGATAGAGCTTCAGAGTGCTTCAGAGAAAAAACCTGCTAGATTTATATCCCGCGAAATATCTTATTTGTATTATTTATTTTAGTTATATTATTTATTTTAATAATGTATTTTATTATACATTTTATTTAACGTTTAGAAACTCAGTGACCGAATAGTGCGCTTTTTAAGTAAGTAAATATATTTTAAGTTCTTTTTTTAAATTCATTAATAGTTGTAGTTTTTAGGAAATCTGATTCTTGTATATTTTAGTCCCATGCAAAAGACACTATGTAGTCAAATAATGACAATGTAATTCGTACAATACCACCTAATATTGCAAAATTGTCACATCGAAGTCTTACCTGGAACCGGCATCCTGTCTCGTATCTACTTACATATTTGCGTTTCAATGGGTTACTAAATCATTAAACTAACATTAAAGGTTTTAAAGTGTAGACGCGGATCTTAGAGCATCAAAGTTACTGACTCACCAAAGGGTGAGTCCAGTCTCCTGAAGAGGAGAGACGGCATAGCGCCTCGCTTCGATACATAATTTTTGTGCCAAATCTGGTGCGAGGAAAGAACGCACACATTTTAATTTTGTCACACATTCACAAATATTATTTCATCGCTACAGAGGCATACTAAATATGTCAATTTCAATTAACAACGTCATTTTCTATGCACTGTCAACACTGACACCGACACACAAGTTGTATAGTTATACTTATATTGGTATAGTTATACAACTTGTGTGTCAGTTATTATAGGCACATTGTGCATGGACGTTGGAACGAGGGGTTCGCCTGTAAAGGCCACTCCTCTGACGGGTGTCATATCTGTCATACCTTGATGCTTTAAGACGCGGATAGAGAACAATCGATTTTTCTTCGATGACAGTTCAGAGTCATTTAATTCAATTGTATTACAAAATTAGATAGAAACGAAACAAAAAACTTAGATGTGTTTTAGACACCGCAATGAAATCTTTATCTGCTTTGATTTTTTCTATAAAGATCGTCTTATAAAGCAAATATTGTATTATTAATTAAAATTAAATTACGTGTGTTATTAATTCAAATTTTAATTTAAAAATAAAATACGAGTAGAAACGAAATAAAAAACATCTGTCGACAAATGGTCATTTAATTTCTTTGCTTTATCTTATTTCCGTTAACTATTTGCAGCTATACCAATTTGCACTTGGCCAGAGTGATGGACTTTGGCCTAAGTCCCTCTCACTCCCAAGTGGAGATCTGTAGTTACCTAGCAGTAGGACATAAACGGTTGAAAAAAAATCTTCTTTTATATTTCGATAAAAAGTAGTGTCAAGATAGTTAACACAAGTACACAACTATATCTCAAGAATAAACACTATTATTCTTGTATGTCCTTTTTTGCCGGATTACGAATCTAAAACTCTATTTGGCCTTTTTAGTAACAAACGATCCCAGATAGGAAACCAAAATAGCTAAAACCAATATACTCGTAATACCTTCTAAAATAAAGTCCTTTTTAAAACTTTTTTGCTATCTACAAAACCTCTCAAACATTTAATTTTCTCTTCAAAACTCAATTTTATTGAGAGGTTATAATCTTATCGACAGCGGAACATAATAAACTTGTGATCCGTATAGATTACCTGGGCTCACCGAATAATAGAAGACTTTAGATCAGGTGTCACAAAATACTGATTTTGGTGACCTATAAAGTTTTCAAAGTTGGGTCCGATTGGGCTTAATTTTTTTTATTAATTAGGTACTGGTTCTACTTGATAATATGATTCGTGCGTTTGGCACTTTTAATTATTTATGAACACAAGCAGCGATGGCCGAGTGGTAAAGAACCGCGGTCTTCGACGCGACCGATCCCGGGGTCGAATCCTCGGCGCGCACCTCTGACAAAGAAATTTGTAATGTGCGCGTTTATCGCTGCTCCACGGTGATGGAAAAATATCGTGATATTTAATTGACTACGATGTTCTCCATCGCCGTGCATGCCTGAGAGAAATTCATAATTTCTCGAAAGCACCAATCCGCACTTGGCCAGTGTGGTGGACTATGGCCTAAATCCCTCTCACTTGTGAGAAGGAGACCTGTGCCCAGCAGTGGGACATAAAAAAGGTTGAAAATAATAATATAATATAATGAACACGAGTATGCGAGACATTAATTTAATCATTTGAGTGTAATAAAAATTCACAATTTGTATTATTATTCTTGTATTATTTTTATTACTAGTGGCCAGACCTTTTCAAGTAACCGGTAACGATAAAAATTCTTAACAGAATGAAAAAACGTTGATAATGGACCAATGTAATTTGATTTTAATTTCAATCTTGGATAAAATATTAACTTTAATAATTGTGACTGTTTACTAATAGAATACGCATGAAACTGGATGATTTTCATATTTTTGTCTGGTTTGTGTCATACCTGTCAATTTTCATGCTCTAAGGGTTTGTGTCTTTAATTATTGTTCTATTCTATCTGAACCACGGAGGATAACAGACCATTCTTTTCTCTGACGGGCAGACCAGGCAGCAAATTTAATTTCTTCTGTATTCATTTTTTTTTCATTAAAGAAAAAACTACTTAATATTTTTTTTCGTTTTTCACTGTGGCGTACAAAACTCTTAAACACATGAAACATTGTGACACATCATTACAAAACATTTCGTTTGTAATATTATGTTGAGATTCACTACAGGAAAAGAATACGATATCGTTATTATTTAACATGATACTTGAGTGTATCACTGTCTCGTTAGTATAAAAGAATTTATGCCTTTACAAGACATAAATCCTGCAATATGGGTACCCAAAGCCGACGATCGGATCCGATCCTAAAATAAAAGTAAATAAAATAAATAAACTAAAAGGCGCAATATGGGTACAAACAAAGATAAATGTAGTATACATAATAATATAATAAAATAAATGACACTATTTCAATGTACATTTTAATGTTTGTTATTTGTAATTAGTTAAGTTTTAATTATTGTAATATTTGCATACCTCATGAAGGTAAATATGGCGAACCAAATGTATAAAAACAACTTTTGTAAACACCCATATTTGTGCAAATAAAAGTC
Organism: Pyrgus malvae; assembly: GCA_911387765.1. Taxonomy (NCBI): domain Eukaryota; kingdom Metazoa; phylum Arthropoda; class Insecta; order Lepidoptera; family Hesperiidae; genus Pyrgus; species Pyrgus malvae. The sequence continues at coordinate 23,338,201 of OU426963.1, read as the reverse complement.
TTTATCTTTGTCTTTGTCTTTAACCTGCCTTTACATAGTTTTTAGTTGCTATGTTGATGAGAATAAGTTTACCATGAGACAGAAAAGAAATAAAATTAATGTGAGAATCAAATAAATTTTTTTTTCTTCATAAAATATAGCAATAAACACGCGAAACATAGTTTTAAGTGGTCGGTACAACCCATGGACTTTACCTTCACCTGTGCGATGCTGATGCCGCAAACTATATATTTCAATCAAACGCGAAAAAAAGCTTAATTTCTGCAAAAATAATTTGGTTATTTCATAATCAAATGATAATATGATTATGATTATAATGTTGATGCTTTAGTCAGACCTTTAAAATAAAAAAAATGGAGAAATATTTTCCAGACTGTTTATAATGTAAATGGTGTAATGTTCTCAATTTAGATTTAAATTATATTACACAGAAACTATTTCCATAAGATATTTCTCCATCACATCGCCGAATATCTGGTTGAAGTAACTTACATAAGCAAGTACACCATTTTAAATTGTTGTGCTTGAGCAACTTCAAAAATTCTCTCTGGGACTAACTACAATATAATTTTCATAAACAAAATATATATATTGGAGACACCTTGTGCAGACAGTGGATTACATAAAACGTGTCATGCTCGCACCGATTTACAAAACAAATCCCAGTACAGTCAGAAGCCGATCTTCCACATTTCTGTAAAGTGGTCTGCAAATGTCTAAGAGGCTCACCGAGGTTACAATACCACACCCCCGCAAGAGACTGACCTGACACGATGTCGACATCGATGCGTTTCGTGTGATATTATGACATTGATAGTGGAAAAGACTTACGTCGTATCCGGATATTCATGTCGTAAAAACTCAAGGAGCCTTAAAACATTAAACAGACGCCGCTAGTGCGCATTTCAATTACCAACAACTTGAACATGGAACAAGGTATACAGTACTCACTAGAAATCTGTTGAGATTACTTAACATGTTTCAACAACATAACATTATGTGTTCGAGCAAAATCAAAAGTTCTGGGGATCCCTTACTATAGCTTTTTCATTGTAAACTGAACATTAGAGAGATCTTGTGCAGATATTGATTATGTAAGCGATGTACCAAATGTAAACTTATAAGATAAATTCCAGTTAACAGCACAACTTCAATTATTTCCACGCGACAGTATTGTCGCTTCGATAGTCTGCAAATGATTGAGAGCATTTTGGGTTAGATCACACCAGTTATGCTGGAACCGGATATTAATATGCCAAGACCTATAGGAGTCTGAGTTACCCGGCTTAAAGCCTAAGCGGTAAAATGAAAGAAACAAAAAGAGTGTGTGTACTTATGTAGGTGCATGCATTAGAAGTTATACTTATTATTAGTTTAAGAGAAACCTGCAAAAGATTATAGCTATAAAAAAACGAAAATATATAATAATATGTTTATTAGATAATAATGTAATAATTTATAATTTACGATGTAAACAAATTATACATACCAACAATTAACATCAAATCTGTAAATGCACTTAAAACAGTTTATTAAAACCACTTTTATCACAAATATTTAAAATAAATATATATACTAATAAATTATCAGCAAATATCTATCACCGTCGTATATTTAATTGATTTAATAAAAACACCAATACATTTTTTATTTATTCACACTGTTTAATTGTACTGACAGCAACAACTTGAATATAGTTATCGGTTTGAATAGCAACTAACTTCTGACTGTTGCTTTTTTCCATAGTAATCGAAAAAGGCCTTTTTCTTTCGGTGTGCGCACGCATCGTAAAAAATTCACTCTTCTCATTATTCCCAATCGTGCCAAAAGAAGTATAACTTCATAAAAAATTGTAGTAAAAATAAATAAATAATGATTCACACGTATAGCCCATTCATTTGTATCAGAATTGGGACCTTCATAAGGTAACCTGCGCTTGAATCTCCAGTGGAACGCACCGGTATCGCCCGCGCGCGCCGCCCCTGTACGAGGCCCATGTTCGGGAAGCAAATATGCTGCACCTTCAGATGCTTACGGTGGCATGCGGCCCGCATGCACACACCGCCGTCTTTCCCGGGCCGATGGCTGAACGAATCGAGCTCCCACTCTCACCGGCCGCAACCCCGGAATCCCCCTTTTAGTCGCCTCTTACGATGGCATATACTTACAGGCCGGGGATACCGTAACTCTATTCTTAATCCCGAAGCGACATGGACTATTTAGTGGGTACCATGGACACATACAAAGACAGAAACAATATTGGTATCTTACTTAAAGGATTGGAGTAACACCTAACATTGGAGAATTTCTTGAGATTTTAAAGGACATGGCAGTGTAGCGACCTTCCGCTGCTCATCAAGAGATGGCTCCACGGGTATTCCTGAATCACACTATCGAAGTTTTCGGAATATCCTACCATATATACAAGCTCCGAATTGAGTCAGTTGGAGCGCGGCCGCTCCCCGGGCATGACCACCTCGCCCGGCGGGAGATCTCCCTTTGCCAAACTGGTGACCCCGGACAAGAATACGTCCCTTCTGACCTTCATCAGTCGCACCTTCACTCCCTGGATGGACTGCAGCATCACTTCACCAGCTCGTCAGGGTCATCGCAGCGCATCGTGATAACGCTTCCTGATCCTGATCCAGCTACCTCCTGCGACGTCGTGGACGGCTCGAGTACCCACTCTACTCGCCTCCAGATTCCAACCTACCCTCACATCTCGACTCACCGAAGATAGAGGGCATCTCCACACTTCGCTACACCCTCACATCCCGACTCACCGTGGACAGAGGGCGACACAAGGTCTGCACCCTCACATCTCGACTCACCGCAGATAGAGGGCATTCAAGGCGCTTGTAAGCGAAGATTACTCAAGCATGGATTGAAAATATCGACCTCCGGTCTGAGCAGGGGGTGATGTAGCGACCTTCCGCTGCTCATCAAGAGATGGCTCCACGGGTATTCCTGAATCACACTATCGAAGTTTTCGGAATATCCTACCATATATACAAGCTCCGAATTGAGTCAGTTGGAGTGCGGCCGCTCCCCGGGCATGACCACCTCGCCCGGCGGGAGATCTCCCTTTGCCAAAGCAGCAAACATTTCTTGCTTCAAATTACAAGCATGTGTGGTATATAGTATTTGTGGCTGTAGTTTTAGCCTCACGTTTATCTAATAGGCATAGGATAAGGTTCATCGACTATTTTATCTGTCTAACAACTGGAACCGACGGTTTAATATAACGATCATGGGATTTAGTGCTTCGAACCAGAATGCTTCGTACATAATACAAAATTTGTAACTATGTATATAAACGAATTGGGTTTTTAAAATCTGTAATGTTTATATACCTATGATATGAAATAAATAAATAAATAAATAATTCCAGTAACTAGGCATGGCTATGAAATTCATATTTGAATAAAAGGTAATGCCAAAAGGAGTACGTATTACTTTCTTCATAAAATCTCTCTCAGTACGGCATCAGTAAAGTAGATCTCTGCGGGCAAAGTCTAAGATAAGGTGACTTTTGTCTGCGGTCAGACGTCCTTACTCAAGCAGCCCTCAAAGGAATCTACTGTGCATCTAACAGCTATTGGACCATAGCCCATCGTCTGCCAGTGATGGCCGATAAAAGAACGAGACCTTTCGAGAACATTGACCTGATTCAGTTTAGAAGTTTGATCGAAAAATAACCGGTAGTTTGAAAAATCCCAAACATTCGAAAATTGAGTTTTAAATTCGTTATTCGTTGTGTTTACGCATCATAATTTTTTTTTGGCAGAACCAAATATTTATTTAATGAGAGTTAATAACGGTTTACGTTGCGTTCAATTTACACCTCTATTATTTAAAGTCAAAAAGAATTATGCAATTTTGATTTTTGCATCGTCACAGAACTCACAGATTGTCAAAAAGTAAGTAAGTCGTTTGATTTACCGCATTTCAGGGTAAATCAAACGAAACACATTAAAAAAGAAAGTAGCTTCATTATGAAACTAATTTGTATTTAGAATTCTGAGAATTCTGTGCTATGAGCAGAGCAGAATGAAACAAATTTAATTTTAAAGACAATGAAACGAAACAAAACAGAATGGAACAAAAGCAGCGCACATTCTTTTCTGCCCAGGCGGCGTTTGCTGCGGTCATGTTTAATCTGGATTTCATTTTTCCGCCAATTTCCTGTCGACTGGCTTATTTTGGTACCCGTGACAAACAGAGTTTGGTATAAATGTAAACAGAATATTCAATTAGAATTTTTGTGGAAATTGAAAAAGGTGTATACCTACACATAGGCTGGTATCCTTGTTATATTTTCATTTCTTGGTGTATTTTAACTTTAAATTTAAATTGTTAATTATAGTTCACAACAGTTATCTAGTGAGAAAACATGTATTTTTAGTTTGCCTTGAGGCATGGAATCATGACTAACGACTAACAAATTTTTACTATTTATGTATATCGCCCGGTTTAAAATAATGAAAAAAGCATAATTTGCATTTCAATACTTATTATAACACTGGCAGTAGGATGCCATTATTAATGAAAAAATATGAATTCGAGTTTTACATTAAGTACTAAATTCTTGGTTATAAAATCTTAAGTGCTGATTTACCATTACAGTTATAAAATCGGTTTCAAACAACTCTATAAAGAAAGTTTAAGATGTTAACAAAGTATTGCTTCAAATAATCTTTCAAATATTGGACATCATTCATACCAAGGAATATAAAATTCATCTCCTTTTGCTCTTAGGGAACTCTTATTTTGCAAAAAAATCAGAAGCATGCAAACTCTATACTCTTACAGTCACTTTTAATATCTTACAGCCATCACTTTACTCGAATAACTGGCTGAATTAATTAATTAACTGATTACCTACTATGCAATTGACTTTTATCATTCATACTTTACACTGGCGATATGTACTTTAACTGAATGAAATCAATTCCATCGTTTCCGTCTATACAATAGATTACATTTTTAGATGTTTGTATTACGTACATGATCTCATCAAATAGTAATCATCAAATAATCTTCGCTGTATAAGGTTGTAACCATGAAATATTAAGAAACGCAACCTACGCCTGCGGAACATTCCCGTTCGTTTATTTAGTATTGCCTTATTGGATTCCTTATTTATTCTGTTGAAACCTGGGCAGCAATTCTTACTTTCCGTATAATGTTGTATTCGGCTTTGTACGTTCTCACACTAGATATTAAAATTTCGATCTATAATTTACCTTTTCTACCCTTACAGACTTGACAAAAAGGGTCCTTACTGTCGGCCCAGCTGGGCACAGCTCTCTTCAATCATTTAGGCTATTATGCACTACACTATTAGCGGACATGCGACACTTTTCTTCTTCTTTCTTGTAGGTATCACTTTCAAGCATCGTAGTAGGACATCGTTATAAAATATTATCATTGTAAATGGCATAGTTTAATTGAACAAATATAATATCTTACTAATTTTCTTAATTGGCTCTGGCAGTATAATTTACATGCAATGTAAACGCAATCAATAAAAAAGACGACGCGCGATTTGTAAATGGAACGTTATAAAAATAATTTGGTAATTAAGTATAATTAGATAATTTTGTCAAATGATTTTAACATTTAATTTTTTAACAAATACTGAACGTTATTATTGAAAACGTAAAACTAATTGTACATTATGTTATATTTAACAAAAGTAAATTATTGAAATAGAATGAATGTACCACGGACGACTTGTATTGAAAGGTGATGATGTATTTCAGGAGTTATACAATAAAAATAGGATAAACATAAACATAACATAACATATTAAATACACTCTCATGTACATTTATTTGATGTGGCACAGACCCTACACTAAGTTAGAAACTTGTATCGTAGGTGTCTGCATATCATTCTAGGTGCAATTTATTAAATGTACACGTTACAATTTAGAATATTTTAAACAATTTAGAATGTTAACAGTATCAACTAAGATAAGAAACATTTCTATTTATTATTATTTTTTCTGTGGGTGTGCACGTGCATGCATGTGTGCGTGTGTGTGTGTGACTGTGTGTGCGTGTGTGTGAATCAGCTTTTATTTTAGATAAATGACACTATTATTGTCAATAAGTCTATCTGAGGTTACGTTAGTCATAGTATTCTGTGTTAGTTTTTTTCATGGTGAGTAAGTACCTCATGATTTTCAATTATCACTACTCAATTTAATCTTGTATATAAGGAAGGGTAGATCTTGATTGTTATGCTTCTAGAACGCATAGTTATCACAACATACTATATTCCATGAAAATGTGGGCGTTGCAAGTCACATTTTATGAGGGTTGGCCATAAAATATTAGAACGGGTAGAATGCTTACTTTGCATTCCTCTTGCAAACAATCCAAAAATACAGCCGTATAAAATGTTTGAGGGTAAAGTCTATATTACCGCGCTCAGGCTTCTGGAGTCTTATTTGAGTGATAGGATCCAGAGGGTTGAAGTGAACGGTAAAATGTCAAAGGGGTCTGTAGTTCATTTGGGGGTCCCACAGGGCTCAATACTCGGTCCGTTCCTATTTTTAATATATATTAACGATCTGCCATATATGGTGGAGAATAATCACGAGATAGTATTGTTTGCAGATGATACTTCCTTAATTTTTAAAACTAATAGACAAACTGAAAATTATGACGATGTGAACAATGCTCTCTCTGGGGTGGTAAATTGGCTTAATGTAAATAACCTACTACTCAATAACAAAAAGACCAATTGTATTAAGTTTTCACCACCTAATGTTAAAGAAAATATTGTAAAACCACAATTGAATGGCGAGGAAGTGAGCTTTGTTGATGATGCTGTATTTCTTGGATTAACTGTTGATTCTAGGCTTCAATGGGGACCCCATATCTCTCGGTTAGCGAATAGACTAAGTTCTGCCGTCTTTGCAATTAAAAAAATAAGATCACTTACAGATGTCGATACAGCTAGACTGGTCTATTTTAGTTATTTCCATAGTATAATGTCGTATGGTATTTTACTGTGGGAAATGCAGCTAATGTCAACACAATATTTATTTTGCAGAAGAGGGCTATTCGCGCAATATATAAATTAAATTCTAGAGAATCACTGAGAGAAAAATTTAAGGAGACTAATATACTAACATTTGCATCGCAATATATTTATGAAAATATAATGTATGTTCGTAAAAACAAACACGAATTTATGACCTTTTTGGATCTACATAGTTCGAACTGTGTTTCGACAAGGAATGGCCACAAACTTGCATTTCCCAAGTGTAGGCTCCGCAAAAAGAGCCACTCTTTTATCGGGATGTCGATCAGAATATACAATAAAATCCCGAAAAAAGTTCAATCCCTCCCTTTTCACAGATTTAAAAAAAAAGTCAAACAAGTCCTGTGCCGCAAGGCTTATTACGATCTTAAGGACTATTTAATTGATAAAAAAGCTTGGGATTGAGCTGTAGTCCCACAAGGCTGTTTCTATAACTGATGTATTAGACTTAAATGAATTAAACTGCCTATGTTAGCAGGTGGCTGTGGGACGACATTGACACATGCGGTAGCTGTCACGTATGTTCCTTATCGGCCCATAGCTACTCTGTAAGAAAGTTAGCTATTGTATACCCCATATTTTAAAACAGGGCTGAAGTTTTTCTCCGTCTGCTCTTTTCTTCAGCTCAGCATTGCCTAAGCGCACCCAGAGCAGACAGAACAAAAAAAATAACGTTCACTAAGAGTTTGTAAAGGAACCGTACAGTGAATAAAGAATATTTCATTTCATTTCATTTCATTTCATTAGAAAAGCACAAATGTAGTAAAAGTACTGATGTGGCGAAAATAAGTGAACTTTCCGTTTGCCTGCGAAGAAACCATTAGAAACTAACATAGAAACATTAAAGATAACGACGTTAAGCATGTACTGAAAAATATTAAAATCCAAGAAAGCGCAGTTTACATCTATAAAATATATTTAAAAAAATCGGTTTTAATCAAATAATTCTGCGTAGGACCTTAATTTAGGAAATCACAACGAATCGCACGTTGAAAAATATCAAAAAGAACGTTGTATATCAACACCTCAAAAAGAGCGGATTTGTCAATCTAGCTGAGTCAACAGTCCACAAAGTAAATGTTTACTGTGCCTTATAGCGTTATAAGGAACTACAAGGGAAATAAAAAGTCGATACTACACGCGCTTTTCATGTTCTGTACTGTAATGTCATGTACTGTTTCCACAGTTTGGCAGAATTCTATATTAGTGTATAATCACTTAAGATTATTTCTTTTATAAATAAAAATTAAAAAAAAATAAAGTCAATTTAGTTCAGAAAACCCATCTAAGTTTTTGTCCCAAAATCTCCTGTTACGATTTCCAAGGATATGGACGTTTTGCCAAATTTAAAAGCTTGCATTCACACGGCCATTACAGCATAACTACCTCTTTATTTAAAAAATATTTATTTATCAAAGTAACATTTTAAATGTTAAGATATAAGCAAATGTGCCAGAATTTCAGGTTTTAACAATAGTTTTAACTATTCTAGATTTTTTCTACGAGACATTTAATAGCGTAGTATAGTTTTATTTATTTCAAGAAAGTAAATTATATACTATTACTAGCTGACCCCGCGAACTCCGTACCGCATTAAAATGTTTAGGGTGGGCCACCCTTATCTCTTAGCTGAAAATTAGATGTTGACCGATTCTCAGACCTACTCGATATGCACACAAAATTTCATGAGATTTGGTCGAGCCATTTCGGAGGAGTATAGGAACGAACATTGTGACACGAGAATTTTATATATTAGACAGAATTTTGTGTAAATGCTTCGCTTGCAACAAAGGCTTCATGTACTAGTAACTACGAGATGATACTCGTATCAAAGATACCTTTCTGTGGCCCACAAAACATAACGTGAAGAAATAATAACCTTCACAAAAATCTGCAGCTTTGAAGGTCGTCTTTAGATTTCAGTTTTGTTTTAAATCGTGGTTGGAAAAGTTTTTTTAATAGTTTGATGTGTACAATAGAAAATAACCTAACTTCAAGCGGGTCTGTTCCTGAGATCGATGCTTTTCTCAGAAAAAGTCGTGAACTTAGAGCATCAAGGTGTGACAATTATGACACCCGTCAGAGAGGAGTGGCCTTTACGGACGATCCCCTCGTCCCAACCTCCATGCACAATGTGCCTTCTAGTTATACAACTAGTGTGTCTGTGTGTGTTGGTGTCAGTGTTGACGGTGCATAGAAAATGACGTTGTTATTTGAAATTGACATATTTAGAAATGTATGCGTCTGAAGCGATGAAAGAATATTTGTAAATGCGTGACAAAATTAAAATGTGTGCATTCTTCCCCCTCACCAGATTTGGCACAAAAATTATGTATCAAAGCGAGGCGCTATACCGTCTCTACGAAGGGTGAGTCAGTGACTTTGTAATGCTCTAAGGTCGTGAATAAGAAAAAAACGTCTTGGCGGAAATCGATATAACTGTCAAAACATAAAAAAATTGTTACTGATTGACACACGAGAAAGGATATTATTTAATCCTGTAGGTACATAAAGTGGAACTATTCACAGTTGATGATTTTGTAAGTTTAACGTCTACACGAATACATTTGAAAATAATTCCGCGGAGTGCATCAAAATTTCACATTTCCTCAAAAGAGACCTTTTAATAAGAGTGCGCTATTTCTTAGCGTTTCTTCTATTATTTCCAAAATGTGAAGAGCGGATTCATGCAAATACCTCTTTTCTTAAACTTTTTTTTTATTTGAATGGAGTAGCAGACGAGCGTGCAGCCCACGTGGTGTTAAGTGGTCGCTGCAACCAATGGACATCTACACGCAACCTCAAGCAAGCATAGGTAAGTCTTGTCTGAGGTCGTATGCAGTTGCGCTGCTACTCCGGAGGCTGGTGGTGGCCTCATGTAAGTGTGGCCGGCAACTGCACCTTTCCACCGAAACACAATAGAGTTGGTTCACGGCAGAAGTGGGCGCAGCGGTGGTACTTCCCCGGGCGAACCATAATAGTTCTACCACCTACAAACTGTTGTCATAACGCTGTTATTTTACTACTCAGAGTATTAAACACTTCACTTAACAGATTAAAGCCTAATGTACAGCGTCTTTCGTCTTCCAATTATTCGGTGGCTCGGCGCGTGTTTAAATTGACGACATTTTAAGGGTTCTTCAAATATGTTTAACTATTGACATAAAAGATAATAGTTTGTAATGTTAAATATATATGTATAAACTTTATTATTATGTGTAAGAGATTTTTTATCTCAAGTTTATTTATTACATTATTATTCTCACGAGAATTCTGATGTTCTTCAATTGTATTCAACAAAAGTTGTAAAATTTATGTATGTTGAAATATGTAATGTGAATCGTTTTCAAATTAATTTCACAATATTTCCAATTTATTTACCAAATTTAGTATCTTAAATCACAGTTTCTGTTTGCGATTGACCTGTTTTTAAATTTCACCCTTTCAAGAACATTTCTGATCTAAATTTATTCCAGAAAGAGACATTTAAATAAAAGAAAACGCTATTTCTCAGCGATATTTCCAAGAATTGGGACGTTAGCGCGTATCAACACGTGAAGAACTTTATCAGCGTTTTTGCTTGCTACAAAAGTTAGAATTGCTCTAAGGCGTGAGAGATTAAAGCTTAATCTATATTATCTTTTTACTTTTATTAATTATTCGGTTATAATGCTTCTTTTTGTTGTCTAATGAAGGATTTTGCAATCGGTATTCATGCTATAAAATGTGAAATAATAATGCAACATCTCTTTGGACCACCTCACCCCCACGAAGAGAGAGACCAGTAAAAGTTCAATGGTTGCAAGGTTCTAGAGGGCTCCCTATATTGGTTTCTTAGATTTCACACGTGTCTAGGGTAAAGAAAAACATAGGTTATATTCATTGAGTTAAAAATGACTGTTCTGTGCGATACTCCGTATCCTTAGATTGTTACCGATACATATATAATACATATATAATACAAGAGAAGCAGGAAAAGCTGAAGTAATATTAATTTACCCTCAATCCCAATCTAATATCACTATTATGTGCCGGAACCTCATTTATTATTATCCATCACGCCGATTACTGTTTCGGGATTCCGGGATTAGATATCACACATAATTTTTTTGTGCCTGGATAACACAAATGATTTTCTTGGTCCAACCTCAAAAAATAACTTTAAAAAAAGATAAAAAATAGTCGGTTAGGACTCGAACTGGGTACTTCTAGTTTCCGCCCGATTTCCCACATGAGCTAATATAACCTTCATAACATGACATTTTTAATGCCTTAAAGCACTGATAAAATGACGCTCTCTAAAAAGGAAACCTTGCTAGAGTTGCTAGATCTAACCTCTGCATACTAAACTTCAAAAAAATCGTAGGAGCCTTTACGAAATTCAAAAAGAATTGAAATGAAATAGTTTGAAATGAAATGAAATACTTTATTAACATCCTGGGTAATACTATACACTTGATATTTGTCATTGTTGTACGGCTATCGGCTGACCGTCATCCGCTTTGCTCGTTTAAATAATTCACTATTGTGTATACGCAAGTTTTGCTGAATCTGAAATTATGGTTGACAAATAACTTAACAACCTTGTTTCAAGTACGGTACGAAATCTACCAATCTACCAGGCATTTTTTTAAGATTCTCCACTTCCCCTTCTTTGATACCGGGTTATGTGGGATTTGACCGCACTAAAACCCCCTGCCTCTGCGCTTGGGGAGGACTCCGGGATCTCCTAAGAAACGCACCGGTGTCCTCCACGCGCGGAGCCCAGAATGGGCCCAACTTCGGAGAGTAGATATGCTCTCCTGCACCTTCCGATATTAACGGCGGCATGCGGCCACGCACACACCGCCGCCGCGCCGTCCTTCCCGGGGCTGCTGGCTGGATGGATCGAGCTCCGACTCCCCCGTCCGTAACCCCGGAAGTCCCCTTTTAGTCGCCTCTTACGATCAGGCAGGGGATACCGTAGCTCTATTCTTAATCCCGAAGCTACAGGGACTAGTGGTAGATCCTTATTAGCCTGAAGGTGATGGAGAGCTACATCGCTGTCCAAAGATTTATTTATTTATCGTCTACAATTTGCTTACAGTCATCAGTCATTGACCAAACACAAATGTGGAAACGTGAACAATTTATATTACATAATAATTCTTATAAAATTACTTAAAAAATAAGTATCTTTATAAGTATACATATTACACACATAATATTCGCTAAAACTTAATATACAATACTGCTGCCATGATCATAGACTCTATAGTGTCTCATACGATCAGCTGTCACGTGTGCCCATTATGGACCCATAGCCATACTGTTATCTCAATTATATATGTACTGTTTTTTTTAAAAAGAGTGCTGGGAGTTTTTTTCCGCCGCCTTTTTTCTCTCAGCTCAACATCTAGCCCAAACGGGCACTTAAAGGCGATGACCGGGAAAAAATGACATTCATTAAGCGAATATTTTGTATTCCTAATATGAAATAAATATTTTTTCTTTCTTTCTTTCTTTCTTTCTTATATACAGGACTGCGAGTACACTCAAACGATTGAGTGATCGTTCAAACAGGTCTAAATCAGGGTATGTAGCACCACGTGTGGATGGTTAGTTTTGCTGGATGTCATAGGTCGCTTGGTTGGTACCAGGTGGACTGACTTTAATCTTTTTAGGAATCATTGAGACATTGGATTCAGAGAGCGTAGCATTGGTGACATAGCAAATACTAGGAGAAGCTTCTATCCAACTATTTAGAGAAACTGATGTATGAATGGTAGTTTTTGAATGGTATGAATGGCACTTCTTCGTATCAAAAAAAGTCTTATTTTTTTTTGTTTATGTATTATTTTCTTTACGTATTTATATAAGATAAACACGATATAATTTTGTCTAATTTAGGTATTCACACCTTAAATAAGATCTGGGCCTATTTGCTCTCGAATACTAAATGAAAAGTAATACAAAGAAGAAGAACTTCTTTATTCTATAGTAATACTAAAGGTACATTTTAGCTATCCTTGTCACCGGCACTAACTTTAACCAGGCGCGGTCGCAGCTTGGGAGGGGGGGTCGCCAAGAAATTTTGGGGGGGTCACTTAGAAATTTGGGGGAAGAGGTGTCCCAAATTGGCTTTTTTCGCCTTCTGTCTGCGCATGACTGAGATTTTGGGGGGGGGTCATGTCCCCTGTGACCCCCCCCCTGGGACCGCGCCTGAACCTTACCGTAACTGTTACCAAGCTCTTACCGAATGTAAAGTTGCCACACGAAACTTTGCTTGTTGCGTGAAAATATAATTAGGGTAAGTTGGTGCAACACAGTTTTATTTCTTTTGACGGTTATATTTAACTTTAACCGACATCTAGCTTTTACCTTACTATTGCCGCGTGATGGAACCCAACCTAAATGTTCCTCTTTTACTGTTAGCTCATAAACTAAAAGCGATACGTACAGTTGACACAAAATACGAGCTCGTCAAAAGAACATGACATGTTAAGAATTCAACGCAACACACAAGTATAAGGTTTCGCTGATATTCACGTCAGCACGGATTTTCATTATTTTGTGGCTGGATTGAGGTAAATGTAAGAGAATTTATGATATTGTACCGTAAATAGGACTGAATATAGCTAAGGAAAACTATGGCTCTGTATCATATCTTCTAAGTCTCTTTATTTTTTCAATGATATTCTTAAAGGATTCCAAACGTTTGTTTGTCAAAAAATATCTCGGAAAGAAGTGGTCAGATTTTCATCATTTTTCAATTGATTAAATTCATTTCATCTTAGAAAATAAAGCAAGTTTAATCAAAATCAATTCAATTATTTATTACATATGGATTAATGAAACAATATCGCTTTTATGAAAAAAAAACTGGAAAACTGGAAGACTATCTCTGAATTATAAAATTAATAAAAATGAAGAAATTAAGATTTATTAAAAAAACGAATTTTAAAATAAGTGAAAATATGGGCGTAATTTAATACACGTAAGGCGTAGAAAATGGTAGCACTTTTTGGTTGCTGTCTCTTGGTATAGCACATGTGACCTGTATATGTACATACAAACATTTTTACCGTTGGTATTTTTATTGTAGAGTTCACGTGTTTATGTATTTATACCTAAAGCAAATAAATTCACAAGATATGCATTTTACTGATTAAAAACACAAATATTAACAAGAGTAGGTATTGCATGTTGTAAAGTAGTATTATCCCGTTTGTCTGTACGTTTGCGTGAACGCAAAAATTTGTAAAGCTCGCTGGGGCATTTCATGATATTTTCATCAATAGATGAAGTAGATATTTCTGGAATGTTACAGTTTTATGTATATTGATATATTAATACATCTGGAGTGCTAATTATCACTTTCACGCAATACAAATTAATTTTATTTCATTTTTACAGAATTAGGGCAACTTCTTGAAGGGGACAAAATTTAATACCCAAGAGGTAGTATATCGTGTTGCCTTCCGTCCAGCAGACTTTTTCAAGAAGGGCATCAATAAGCTACCACTTTGTTGGCAAAATACATTGATTGCATGGATAATAGGCATGATGACACTATTAAAGAATCAGAGAATAAATGGTTTTACAGAAAAATAAACGATAAAAAAGTTCTTAAATATGATCCCGTTTTAATATAAACATTAAGATTAATAAGATTTTCAATAAAATAAAATTATTAAATACAGTAATCGGCATGTTATCTGAAACGCCAATCAAAAGGAATGACGTCACGTTTCAGTAAAAGTCATTGTGTTGATTGAAGTTTGAAGAGCAAACCGACGCCATGACACCTTCGAGCGTTTTCGCGCTTAATTCAAATTACATAGCAGAAAATACATTAATTTACGTTAAAACTTAAGTTTATTGCTGAAATAAACTTTTTTTCGAAACTAGCAGACCGTGTACCTACAATAAAGAAAGGTATTTAAAAATCTGTCATCATGCCTATTACTTTGATTAAAAAAAAGTAAAAAGTATGGAAAAAAGTGCGTTATTTTTTATAACATATTTCACGAAAAAGACATTTTCGTAGGTAAAAAACTAAAATTTGATGCTTTCTAAGGCCCTTTGAAGACACCTTTTTTTACAAAGCGCTCATTGTTTCCCATACAACACTGACAACCATGCCTACGCACGTCGAATGATAGATTTTATGCCAAAAAAACTTGCTTCTACAAGAGGCCTCACGAGGGTGAAACCTTATGGCACAGGTAGTAAAAAATAAATACACAAACATACACACAGGTCACGGTAAATTAGGAAAAAATAACTCACGCTTCTGAGATGAGAGCCCGTAGCTTGCAGAACACTACTCCGAGGCTGTAGGGGTATTGATGCCAGTACACTGACAAGTCGTTTGGAAGACCTGAAGAGAGAGAAAACATATCGTTATTTGATTTTTATTTGAATGAAGTAGCAGTCTGCATCCCATGGACATCTACACACAACCTCGAGTAATCCTAAGTTCTGTCAGTGGTCGTATCCATTTACACTACTCCGAAGGCCGATGGTCATTTCATGTAAGTCTGGCAACAGCACGTTTTCACCGATATATAATGGAATTGCTCCTCGGCAGAAGTGGGTGCCGTGGCGGTACATCTACAATCGAACCATCAAAGGTCCACCACTTACAAAATAAGACTAGAATAAATAAACAACAATCAATAAAACAATAAAGGGAATTCTTATAAGACCACTCTTGTGTCTTACGCAATCAGTTTGCTCAATCTTCTCATCAAAATTTCAATCAAAAGCTGATTACATGCTTTTCTGTAATCCAAAGTTGAAGAAACAGCTGAATTTTGAATTTAGTCACTTTTAGGGCGAAATACTAGTAAAATATAAAAAAACTCTGTAACATATGTATTATGTACAATATCGTGTGGCCGGTCATATGATATAGGTAGTTGTAGGGACATCAACAATATTTTTGTTGAAGTTCTGCATTAGATCGTATTAAAGTTATTCAGAAAGATGACAAAAGTTCACCATTCGCCATCTCCATTCCCGTCTTATAATCAAAATACTGAGGCTCGAACTAGACCTAGAACTAGAACGTGAGGCCTTAGAATCGGCATATCGCTTTGATTGACTGTCACGCATGTATTTATGCATTGCAATTTGATGCAGTTAAAAAAAATATTGGCTTCACATCAAGGGGAAAGAGTGATCGCCAGCCACACTTAGGTATGGAGGAGAATACAGAAATGAAAAACATTTATTGTTCATTGCTGTATAGCTATATTATTTCACTTCAACCGGCTTTGAATACAGCCTCGCTATGTCGCTGAACCTTTAACAAAAGGGAATATAATTGAAGCAATCTCCGTCGTTTCTTAACCTTTATAAGGGCGTCAATCAACTCCTTTAGACGAGAAAGAAATCAAATTTTCTCACTTCGTGTTAGTGTTGTGACGTCACAAGACGTCGAATTACAGAAAACATAGCCTTGAATACTTAATGCGGTCTATTCATTGGCAATAGCTAATTGTAGGGGTCTTTGGTGTCGACGACCACGACACGACCGTTGTGATCAATTGCATTTATATATATACTCTTAAAAGATAATGATTATCGTATGAAGATCGGTGTGTGCCACTCATCTTTTCCTAATCCATTTTTTTTTCAACACTTTTATGTCCCACTGCTTTTCTCAGGTTTCTTCTTGAATGTGCATACTACTGAAATAAATCAAAAATAAAACGGACAGAGCTTCTGCATTTTTTTATTGACAAGCATAATGACACAGAATAATTGCTGGCAATGTGTTATTTAGAGACGATTCCCTCCTTATTGGCTAAGGCTTATCTTGGCTTAAGGAAGACGTCATGGCTGCATGGCTCCAATTGGCTAGCGGGCTGACACGTTCGTTACACTACCTAGCAGGGATTAGGCATACTTAATGTTGTAAGTGCGAAAGTGTGTTTATTTGTTTGTTAATCCTTCTTTCACGTTGTGATATAGTGATATTGTGGAAAGATTTTTGCGCGTGAAGATAGTTCAGAGACTAGAAAGTGACATAAGCTACTTTTTACCGCGGTAAAACCTCTCGTTCCCGTGGGAAGGTCCATTATACGTATTTGAACCTGAAGCGAATTAGATAAATTAAATAATTATAATTAAGAAAACATAGCATTGAGTACTTAATGCGGTCTATTCATTGGAAATAGCTGCTTGTTTGCACGGGCCTTCAATGTCGACGACCGCGATACGACCGTTACGATAAATGCATTTTTATACACACTTGAAGATTGTTTATTGCGTAAAATTTCGGTAAGAAGTTTTTAGTAAAACTACTACCTAATTAAATCATTATCATGAATGCATACTTTCATACTAATATTATAAATGTGAAAGTGTGTTTGTTTATTTGTCCTCTTTCACATCGCTACGGGTGCTACGACTTGATCAATTTTTTATGGAGATAATTGGGCTGTTGGAGAAAATATCTCATACCTACGGGAAAATGCCCTTCACGGGCGTAGCCGCAGGTGAAAATAACACTGTCGTATTTTTTTACACAAATTAGCTATACTATATTTTGTTTTTATGAGTAGACTGTATATATTAGGAAAACAGAGTTAAACAATTTTTTAATTACTTCCCCGTCTAAAGTAAATTAACGTTACATAAAAATAATGAAATAGTAGCAGGTATAATTATGACTGTAAATATCTATGTTTTAGAAACTGCGAGATATTTTTAATCTCGTTTCACGGTTGAATAACGACTAGATTATATTAAATTCATTCTGTTGAAAACCGCATCGGTATTTCGGAAAATGTGGATTTTATAATTGGACGTATAACTTTTTGACTAACTAACAAGGCTAACAGTTTTAATCCAGGAGTTTTAACACCATCTTTATTATGGCTCTTTACCTCTAGCTTGGCTGAAACCTTTTTTGCGTCCCATTGCTGGGCACGGGTCTCTCCCTACTAGTGGGGAGGTCTGGAGATTACTACACTGCTTCAATGCGGGTTGGTGGCTAAATATGACTTAACAAGGTGTTGATAAATGTGCTAAAAGGTATCTAATTGTAGATTGTTAGAGATTTACAGAGTTGAGCTACATATGTAGGAATCGAACGAAAGATGAATGGGTGGCACTGTTAGTACCTATTTTTGAAAAGCCTATCTGATATTTAAGTCAAAAAATGTTTGATCTTACAATATTTGCGATGCTTGTGATCGAGAATCCGACATTTATTTGAATGCAGCAGAATAGCAGACGAACATGCAGATCACGTGGTGTTAAGTGGTCGCTGCAGCCCATGGACATCTACATACAACCTCAATCAAGCATAGGTAAGTCTTGTCTGAGGTCGCATGTAGTTGTGCTGCTACTCCAGAGGCTGATGGTCGCCTCATGTAAGTGTGACTGGCAACTGCACCTTTCCACCGAAACACAATAGAATTGGTTCACGGCAGAAGTGGGTGCAGCGGTGGACTTCCCCGGGCGAACCATAATAGTTCTACCACCTACAGTTATAGTGTTATACGATAGGTGAATGCGACACAGTCACAGAGGATGTGTATACCGGATTCCTCTGCGCCATTGCAGAATCTGCATATCGCAGTGGAACTTAGGTTTGCTTTGAACATGTGCTTGTTTAGTTTGAGTAAAATAAAAAAAGAATTTTCTTTTCGATATTTTGCTTATCAACATAAACAATTTATAGCAAAAAAAATATATATATATATTTTTGACTTACTTTTTAGTTTGTATTTTCACATAAGCGTGTTTTTAGTTTTTTAAACTAAGTACATTAATCATTTGGAATTTTTTAGTTGGATTTTTTTTTCATATTATTGCATAATCATCGGCCCTTGAGCCCTGCAAATTTTCCAGATAATCAGACGCTTAGAAGTAGGTGAAAATGAAGTTAAAAGATTCCATTACATAAATACATACAGGTCAAGCTAATATAAGCGTGTTAAAAACAACAATGCCTTCATTGCATGCAACTGAAAAGAATCCACGATGTCATATAATTATGATGGCATGCATGGTGGTTTCCCTTCTGGGATATTATTTAATTGTTACTTATGCAACTGACAAAGCATCAAGTAACCTACCCGTTTGAAAAAAAAATGAAACATCTAAGTGCTTCTGGTAACCGCAATTTACCGATACTCAAGATAATATACGGCAGACAGAACATGTAGCTATTTGATTCGAAGTAATCAATAAACGATAAGCAATACTACATACCTTTTACGACTACGTTAGTTAACAATTCCACATTGATTCTCATCCCTCTTTTCTCATAGTATAAGTCTGTAGTACCTACAGGTACCTTAGATCCCTTTTTTGTTTGCAAAGGTTGTGTTTTAATCAGATTATGCGGTCCTTTGAATAATTATTATTAATTGAGTTTCAACACTTTCGGCTTAAATCCAGAATCGTTTATTTAAGCAGTGAATAAATTACTGGTTTCGTCTACAAAGCATATTTTTTTCTACATAAGACCAACGGAAACTCAGACGATTAAAACAGAAGTCAAATATTATCATACGAGTAGTATTTCATGCTATGCATGTTGTGGAAGTATGTATCTTAATGAAAAACAAAACGAAATACATTTGGTGCCTTTCCCTCTACTGTTTTTAGAAACTCATAATGAACTCTATTCTATGGCTTCATCTACTCTGATTGTGTTCAGGCAATGAAGAGATGACAAACAGAACAGGCGGAAACTAACCACGTTTGAAATATTTAATAATATCGTTCCTTTAAAAATGTGTTGTATTCGGGAATACACACCTTTTCATACAAAAGAGAGATTGAAATTTTACCACAGATGCCTCTGCTGCCATGCAGTACTATGCAGGGTTTAGTAAGCAACGAAATATCACCTTAGGAGTTCAGTTTTAAAAAAAAATAGCATTTCCCGTGCTGTTACCAGTTATCAAAATCTTTATTTTTACCTACAGAAATGCGTTAGGTATAGATACGATATGGTAACGTTGAGGTTATCGAGTGTTGCAAGAGGTAAATCACCAAACACAATATTGAAGCAGCGGTACCGCCTTCCGCCATTCTGTCCCCTAGATACCTTTACGTAGGTAAACTATACTCTACTTTTTTGGTAAAATATGTAGTTCACTGTACACAGCTGATATACAGCAATACATTTGTCTACTGAAACAAAGTAAACATTTTCGAAAACCATTCAATTTAAAAATCTATTGAAATTGGTACCTGGTCTATTATTTTAGCGATATTTGCTCGCTCGCTCTAGTATTTCTTTGCTCTTATTTTTGATTAAAACTTATCTTTCAAATTTCTGCCTTGCTAGGACTGGAACCCAGGACATTGCGCCATACGGGTTCTCAAATGGTTATAAAATTTGACACGATGTGAGTGACAGACAGACATTATCGATTCAATTATGGCTATCGTTAATAGTCACGAAACATTATGACACGCACATGTATGAATGTTAGCCTATTTTTTTCAATCCTTTTTATCTCTCATTGCTGGGCTCAGATCTCCTCTTGGAAGTGAGAGGGATGTGAATTCGGTATCTCCGTGTCTATATTCCCGATCGGCCATCTAACTCGTTAGCCTATTTATAGAAACTCAACTTGTTTTCTATATTTCACGCTGACTTGGCTTAACAAAGATTTAAAGCAATATTTGCGGATTAAATTAGTTCATAACAAAGGGGTCTTCATTTTACCAAAACCGTTTAGCAAGTTTTGTATGTCGACGCCCACGCCACACAGTCAAATCGCTGCAAGTTTCAATAATTGGTTCTGCCTACAATAACGTTACTTCGGATCTCGATAAATTTATTAATATCTATAACTTGCTTTTTAGGACTTTACTCCCATATTAGTAGATTGCTATGCGGGTTGCTGGAGATGCAGGATAGCGGCCAACCCGCAGTCGGATGTTTTCAAACTGGGTGTAACGACTGTTATCTATCGACAAATACCGGGACCAACGGCTTAACGTGCCCTCCGAAGCACGGCAACGTCGGCAACGCGCATGAAATTATTTCCACTAGCGATCACCCTCCACCCTCCACCAAGATCCCTCGCGTTTACGCTAGTCGCCGGGTCATGCCCGCTTCATGGGCATGGAATCTCAGAATTAAGAAGGATTTGAGCTAAAAGACCGAGCAGTGTTTGTGGACTAAATATTCTTTTGATAAACGTACAGTTGAAGCTGTTGAAGTGCTTTAATATGCTGTATGCTGTATAGCAATTCAATTGTTTTGCATGGAGGCGACCAGCCTTCAGATTAACAGCACAATTGCGTATGACTTTTACGCAATTGCGGAAGACAAGTCGGCTTGCTTGAGGTTGTGTGTACGATAATTGGCTGCAACCCTTTTTTGAGTCCCACTGCTGGGCACGGGTCTCTCCATTATTGGGGAGGCCTGGAGCTTACTCCACCACGCTGCTCCAGTGTGGGTTGGTGGAGATTTTTCAAACCTTACTAAGTACGATAATTAATTTAAACAAAAACAAAATATTATATGATAAGTTATACTTATTAGATCAATGAACGTTTTGCGTGAAAGTATGTAAGAAACTTGGTAAGCAAGTCCGGTAATTACCGAGAATTGAATTTTCTAGACGATTTTTTGCTTTACGTAGTTCTAATTCTATCAGCCGTATTTTCTGCCAACTAAGTGGCAATAAATAAAAGCTTGATAACGTTTCATTAGGTGCAGATGTTGGTACTATCAGTTTATCATTTTAGTATCATGGTCTAAAGTACTAACTAAAAGCAATCTACGATATTTGGGCAATAAACTAAGAGTTTCTTACATCAACTACTTAATAAAGTAAACATTTATTGGACTTTATACTTAGGAATAGATTAGCAGTTAAGAGTAAAGTGTGCTTTATAAGTTTATAACACTGTGATGCTAGACCCTTTTACTTGTTAAATTTTCCAAAATGTAGATAGAACCCAATAAATACAGGCAGAAGGCTAAAGTAATACCTATCTAATGTTTAAGACCCTAAAAGGGGATGTAATTATTTGCTCATGAAGCCTTTTTATCTCATCTTTAAAGCAATAACTTATAAAAATTTCACCCCAAAAAAGGAGCAATAAGGTTATGTAATAGTTTTTTCGTGCTTACCCCACGCTTGAGTGTCGATATAAAGGAAAAAAATGTACATAATTGAATAACTAATGGTATAGTTTGGGGAGAGAGGAAGCTTGCGATTATTTTTGAGTAATAGTCGAGTTTTCAGTCTGTATATACTAACAACCATTATGTCTTATAGTTGGGGAGGCCTGAAGCTTACCGCACCACGCTGTTCCAAGGCGGGTTAGTTGAAGATACGGGTTGGTGGTCAATCCGCTGTCGGATGTTTTCAAACCGCCCATAATCGATAACTTTTTTTTGTAATCTTCTTTATCTCCTAGTGCTGGGTACAGTTCTCCTCTCGGAATTGAGAGGGATTTAGATCATTATCCACCACGCTGGCCAAGTTTGGCTATCGATAACTAATGTGACCGAAATATGTTTCGTGCCCTCCAAAGCACAGTCGATATTACCACAGAGGAGGCTGATCATTGACTTATTAAAGTGTAGGCGATAGCTCTTTTGCGGCAAAAGGTAATAGAACTATTTCTCAGCAGAAACAGGTGTATCGGTAAGTCTGAAATCAGGCGTACCTACCTGGTCAAGCCACGAAAATTTCACTATGTAGACCTTACTCGTACTAAATAGGTAGCATATAATTCGATTACATCGTTTCCGGGCCGATGAACTATAGACGTAACATAGTAGTATTAAAACTTTCAACGTTCTCTATGAGTGGTTTTTAAATTTTCCTTTAAAGATATTATCGAATTTCGATAAAACAGTCGGCGACGGAAACTCATTTTGAATCAGTTAGATTTCAACATTAATATTCCACTGCCTACGACTGCTGTCTATGGGTAGCACTCAGGGATAACAACCGGCAACGACGGCTTAACGTGCCCTGCGAAGCAAGAATTTACCCCTAGTGGTCATCCATCTCACACTTGACCGCGCCCGTTTTGTTTAGCTGTTATGTTTGTTCTACGCCAGCCACCGCCATGGGCGCTTCTGGCAATGCGTTGTTTTACTATTCCAAACGTATGCCGAAAGCTTAAAGCATCAACAAAGGTACTGACTCACCGGAGTCATACCTGTCAGTACCTGTGATGCTCTAAGGCCGAAAGAAAGCATGATTGAAATTGTGTGAAAATAGCAAGTCAAAAATAATGTCGTTTAAAAAACTAAAAAACACGCTTTTGTGAAAATACGAACTGAAAAGTAAAAATTAAGAAGAAAATGTATTTTACCGTAAAAAAAGCGTGGGGTGCATGGTGTCAATAGTAACTTAAAAACCACCCCACGCTTTTTTTTTACAGTAAAATACATTTTCTTCTTATTTTTTACTTTTTAGTTCGTATTTTCACAAAAGCGTGTTTTTTAGTTTTTTGAACTACATTATTTATTTTTAATTTTTTTGTTGGATTTTTTTTTCATATTATTGCATTGTTATCGGCCCTTGACCCCTGTGCTTTTCAAGTTAATCAGACGCTTAGAAGTAGGTGAAAATGAAGTTAAAAGATTCCGTTACATACATACAAACATACAGATCAAGCTAATAAAAGCGTGTTAAAATATTTTTAATCATAACTTTCCCACTTAGAGCATCGCAGGTATTGACTCCCTTTCCCGTCATACCAGAAACTCGATTTTGCTTGACATTCCTAATTTCTTGGATACCGTTCAATAATTCGTTTACCCATTCTTCCCAATATTAGCACAATGAAATCAAATTCGGGGGAAAATGGCGGTTATTAGCAAATTCCGAAAATATACTTAGCGGGGTTGGCCGTGTTTGTTATAATAATTTGGCGTGAAATACGGGGTTTGAAACTTAATGAGGGAATTGTCTTTGGATTGTCTTTGAAAAACAACAATCTTCAGTTACTTTATCGATCAGAGGTATCATAAAATTGTTTTATGCTTTTGACCCCGTGGAGCGTTTTAAAATTAATATGTTTATTTGTTTCTTAATGTAGAATGACACTACTTTGACGACCCCTGTGGCGCAATGGTTATCATGCCCGACTGCCGATCACAGGGTTCCGGTTTCTATCCCGGCGAAACAGTAATTTGAATGATGAGTTTAAAATTTCTGTCCTCGGTCTGGGTGTTTGTGTTTCTGTCTTGTATGTGGCCATGGAACCCACGACACAGGGTATATCTACCTTACTATGGGACTATGGGTGTAAAATGTTTAAAGACACCAATTTATGAGACGACTAGTACTTGTACGAGAACCTGGTACAACCACTATACCACCGCTGCACCCACTTCTGCTGTGAAGCTATTCTATTGAGTTTTATTGGAAAGGTGCAGTTGTCAGCCAGACTTGCATGAAGCGACCTTCGTAGAAGTAGCACAACTGCATATGAACACTAACGTAGATGAGCATAAGCTGCTGCGACCACTTAACACCACGTGGCCTGCATGTCTGTCTGCTACTCCATTCAAATAAAAAAAAGAGGGGGCCGTGTCCAGTCGCGTGACATCAAAAGATTTTCTTCTCAGGAGTCAGTCCATAGTCCACTACGATACTAGTTGTAGGTCAGCGGACAGTTGGTCATGACATGAAATTTTGCATACTGTAGGTAGCACAGATAAGAAACGAACAATTTTATATAATTTATAATATTGCACTACTCACCAGCGACGATCGCACGCACATTATGATTTTATGTAACTTAGAAATGCGCGAAGCGCGCATTCTTAGAACGAAAGTAATCTATGCAACTAAGCCAAACGTTCGGTTGACTGTGAAATGGGTGACCAAAAAATATTTCATGTGCTTTTCCGTGCTTTGGAAGGCAAGTTAAAATTGTTACCGATAGATAGCAATCGGTTAACCTTATCGAAGGTCTTATGGACTTTTTGTAAACACCCGACTGCGGGTTGGCCAGTAACACACGTTTCTACTAACCCGCATTGGAACAGCGCGGCGGAACAGCTCCAGACCTCCCTAATAATGAGGAGAGACCCGTGCTCAGTAGTGGGACATGAGAAGGGTTGTAGCTAGCCAGATAGAAATGCACACCAGGACTACTACGCTACATTGCCTAATTGCTCATTGTCATGTTTGCTCAATGTTTTTGTTCAACACTGCCTGCACCATAATAATACGATATTATAAAAGTGTGCTAGAGAATCAAAGAAAGACGGAAGTTAAAATATTTTAATCAAATCTTTCCCCTTATACCAATAAGCGGATTTCGCTTGGCATCTCTAATTTCTTACCTTTCTGTTAAACTTTATCCCTCTTCCCAATATTTGCGCGATGGAAGCAAAATTGACGGTTATTAGCGAATTCTGAGGATGTGCTTATGGCTTCATGATTGAATGATTGATTGGCAGCAAAATACGCTTTTTGAAACTTATTGAGTATCTTGTCGTAGGAAAATACCTAGCCTATTGTCGTAGGAAAATACCTAGCCTATTGTCGTAGGAAAATACCTAGCCTATTGTCGTAGGAAAATACCTAGCCTATTGTCGTAGGAAAATACCTAGCCTATTGTCGTAGGAAAATACCTAGCCTATTGTCGTAGGAAAATACCTAGCCTATTGTCGTAGGAAAATACCTAGCCTATTGTCGTAGGAAAATACCTAGCCTATTGTCGTAGGAAAATACCTAGCCAATTGTTGTAGGAAAATACCTAGCCTATTGTCGTAGGAAAATACCTAGCCTATTGTCGTAGGAAAATACCTAGCCTATTGTCGTAGGAAAATACCTAGCCTATTGTCGTAGGAAAATACCTAGCCTATTGTCGTAGGAAAATACCTAGCCTATTGTCGTAGGAAAATACCTAGCCTATTGTCGTAGGAAAATACCTAGCCTATTGTCGTAGGAAAATACCTAGCCTATTGTCGTAGGAAAATACCTAGCCTATTGTCGTAGGAAAATACCTAGCCTATTGTCGTAGGAAAATACCTAGCCAATTGTTGTAGGAAAATACCTAGCCTATTGTCGTAGGAAAATACCTAGCCTATTGTCGTAGGAAAATACCTAGCCTATTGTCGTAGGAAAATACCTAGCCAATTGTTGTAGGAAAATACCTAGCCTATTGTCCTAGGAAAATACCTAGCCTATTGTCGTAGGAAAATACCTAGCCTATTGTCGTAGGAAAATACCTAGCCTATTGTCGTAGGAAAATACCTAGCCTATTGTCGTAGGAAAATACCTAGCCTATTGTCGTAGGAAAATACCTAGCCTATTGTCGTAGGAAAATACCTAGCCTATTGTCGTAGGAAAATACCTAGCCTATTGTCGTAGGAAAATACCTAGCCTATTGTCGTAGGAAAATACCTAGCCTATTGTCGTAGGAAAATACCTAGCCAATTGTTGTAGGAAAATACCTAGCCTATTGTTGTAGGAAAATACCTAGCCTATTGTCCTAGGAAAATACCTAGCCTATTGTCGTAGGAAAATACCTAGCCAATTGTTGTAGGAAAATACCTAGCCTATTGTTGTAGGAAAATACCTAGCCTATTGTCCTAGGAAAATACCTAGCCTATTGTCGTAGGAAAATACCTAGCCTATTGTCGTAGGAAAATACCTAGCCTATTGTCCTAGGAAAATACCTAGCCAATTGTTGTAGGAAAATACCTAGCCTATTGTCCTAGGAAAATACCTAGCCTATTGTCCTAGGAAAATACCTAGCCTATTGTCCTAGGAAAATACCTAGCCTATTGTCGTAGGAAAATACCTAGCCTATTGTCGTAGGAAAATACCTAGCCTATTGTCGTAGGAAAATACCTAGCCTATTGTCGTAGGAAAATACCTAGCCTATTGTCGTAGGAAAATACCTAGCCTATTGTCGTAGGAAAATACCTAGCCTATTGTCGTAGGAAAATACCTAGCCTATTGTCGTAGGAAAATACCTAGCCAATTGTTGTAGGAAAATACCTAGCCTATTGTCGTAGGAAAATACCTAGCCTATTGTCGTAGGAAAATACCTAGCCTATTGTCCTAGGAAAATACCTAGCCTATTGTCGTAGGAAAATACCTAGCCTATTGTCGTAGGAAAATACCTAGCCTATTGTCGTAGGAAAATACCTAGCCTATTGTCCTAGGAAAATACCTAGCCTATTGTCGTAGGAAAATACCTAGCCTATTGTCGTAGGAAAATACCTAGCCTATTGTCGTAGGAAAATACCTAGCCTATTGTCCTAGGAAAATACCTAGCCTATTGTCGTAGGAAAATACCTAGCCTATTGTCGTAGGAAAATACCTAGCCTATTGTCGTAGGAAAATACCTAGCCTATTGTCGTAGGAAAATACCTAGCATATTGTCGTAGGAAAATACCTAGCCTATTGTCGTAGGAAAATACCTAGCCTATTGTCGTAGGAAAATACCGAGCCTATTGTCGTAGGAAAATACCTAGCCAATTGTTGTAGGAAAATACCTAGCCTATTGTTGTAGGAAAATACCTAGCCTATTGTCCTAGGAAAATACCTAGCCTATTGTCGTAGGAAAATACCTAGCCAATTGTTGTAGGAAAATACCTAGCCTATTGTTGTAGGAAAATACCTAGCCTATTGTCCTAGGAAAATACCTAGCCTATTGTCGTAGGAAAATACCTAGCCTATTGTCGTAGGAAAATACCTAGCCTATTGTCCTAGGAAAATACCTAGCCAATTGTTGTAGGAAAATACCTAGCCTATTGTCCTAGGAAAATACCTAGCCTATTGTCGTAGGAAAATACCTAGCCTATTGTCGTAGGAAAATACCTAGCCTATTGTCGTAGGAAAATACCTAGCCTATTGTCGTAGGAAAATACCTAGCCTATTGTCGTAGGAAAATACCTAGCCTATTGTCGTAGGAAAATACCTAGCCTATTGTCGTAGGAAAATACCTAGCCTATTGTCGTAGGAAAATACCTAGCCTATTGTCGTAGGAAAATACCTAGCCTATTGTCGTAGGAAAATACCTAGCCAATTGTTGTAGGAAAATACCTAGCCTATTGTTGTAGGAAAATACCTAGCCTATTGTCCTAGGAAAATACCTAGCCTATTGTCGTAGGAAAATACCTAGCCAATTGTTGTAGGAAAATACCTAGCCTATTGTTGTAGGAAAATACCTAGCCTATTGTCCTAGGAAAATACCTAGCCTATTGTCGTAGGAAAATACCTAGCCTATTGTCGTAGGAAAATACCTAGCCTATTGTCCTAGGAAAATACCTAGCCAATTGTTGTAGGAAAATACCTAGCCTATTGTCCTAGGAAAATACCTAGCCTATTGTCGTAGGAAAATACCTAGCCTATTGTCGTAGGAAAATACCTAGCCTATTGTCGTAGGAAAATACCTAGCCTATTGTCGTAGGAAAATACCTAGCCTATTGTCGTAGGAAAATACCTAGCCTATTGTCCTAGGAAAATACCTAGCCTATTGTCGTAGGAAAATACCTAGCCTATTGTTGTAGGAAAATACCTAGCCTATTGTCGTAGGAAAATACCTAGCCTATTGTCGTAGGAAAATACCTAGCCTATTGTCGTAGGAAAATACCTAGCCTATTGTCCTAGGAAAATACCTAGCCTATTGTCGTAGGAAAATACCTAGCCTATTGTCGTAGGAAAATACCTAGCCTATTGTCGTAGGAAAATACCTAGCCTATTGTCGTAGGAAAATACCTAGCCTATTGTCGTAGGAAAATACCTAGCCTATTGTCGTAGGAAAATACCTAGCCAATTGTTGTAGGAGAATACCTAGCCTATTGTTGTAGGAAAATACCTAGCCTATTGTCCTAGGAAAATACCTAGCCTATTGTCGTAGGAAAATACCTAGCCAATTGTTGTAGGAAAATACCTAGCCTATTGTTGTAGGAAAATACCTAGCCTATTGTCGTAGGAAAATACCTAGCCTATTGTCCTAGGAAAATACCTAGCCAATTGTTGTAGGAAAATACCTAGCCTATTGTCCTAGGAAAATACCTAGCCTATTGTCGTAGGAAAATACCTAGCCTATTGTCGTAGGAAAATACCTAGCCTATTGTCGTAGGAAAATACCTAGCCTATTGTCGTAGGAAAATACCTAGCCTATTGTCGTAGGAAAATACCTAGCCTATTGTCGTAGGAAAATACCTAGCCTATTGTCGTAGGAAAATACCTAGCCTATTGTCCTAGGAAAATACCTAGCCAATTGTTGTAGGAAAATACCTAGCCTATTGTCCTAGGAAAATACCTAGCCTATTGTCGTAGGAAAATACCTAGCCTATTGTCGTAGGAAAATACCTAGCCTATTGTCGTAGGAAAATACCTAGCCTATTGTCGTAGGAAAATACCTAGCCTATTGTCGTAGGAAAATACCTAGCCTATTGTCGTAGGAAAATACCTAGCCTATTGTCCTAGGAAAATACCTAGCCTATTGTCGTAGGAAAATACCTAGCCTATTGTCCTAGGAAAATACCTAGCCTATTGTCGTAGGAAAATACCTAGCCTATTGTCCTAGGAAAATACCTAGCCTATTGTCGTAGGAAAATACCTAGCCTATTGTCGTAGGAAAATACCTAGCCTATTGTCGTAGGAAAATACCTAGCCTATTGTCGTAGGAAAATACCTAGCCTATTGTCGTAGGAAAATACCTAGCCTATTGTCCTAGGAAAATACCTAGCCTATTGTCGTAGGAAAATACCTAGCCTATTGTCGTAGGAAAATACCTAGCCTATTGTCGTAGGAAAATACCTAGCCTATTGTCGTAGGAAAATACCTAGCCTATTGTCGTAGGAAAATACCTAGCCTATTGTCGTAGGAAAATACCTAGCCTATTGTCGTAGGAAAATACCTAGCCTATTGTCCTAGGAAAATACCTAGCCTATTGTCGTAGGAAAATACCTAGCCTATTGTCGTAGGAAAATACCTAGCCTATTGTCGTAGGAAAATACCTAGCCTATTGTCGTAGGAAAATACCTAGCCTATTGTCGTAGGAAAATACCTAGCCTATTGACTTTCTGAGTAACTTTATCGATTTCTCTTTGACATTTATTCCTAAATAAAATATGGTTTCACGTTCATAGCTCCATAGTAGGGTAAGTATACTCTGTGTCGTGGGTACCATATAGAAATGAACACAAACTGAAATTCATAATTTTTTCTCACAGCCCTCACGGGTGTGCGTGCGTGCACAGTGGTCGTTTTTATTTTTTCTTGAATGTAGCTGTCTTTTATTTTTTATTTAGCCTCCCGCTTATAGGTGACTGATAATAATAAAAGGATGTGACCAAAAAATCATTAATGGCATTTATTTCGTCACGAAACCTTTAAGCACCTAAACGCGCGTTAAATAAAATCAGGAGTTAATTGACTCCTGACTGCACCCGACAATGCCTAACCATGTACTGAGATTGCTGTAACGAAACAATGCGGTTGACGATCGGTAAAGAGCGCGGTCTCCGACACGGAGATATTTAGGTACCGGGTTTGAATTCGCGGTGCGCACAGAGTTTATTTGTCAGATGACAAGGGAATTTGTAATGTGCTTATTTATCGCTGCTACACGATGATGAAAAAATATTGTTATATAAATTTTTTTAACCATTTTTATGACCCACTGCTGCAACTTCTCTAACATGTGAGAGTGATGGTTATAGTCCACCACGCTGGCCTAGTGCGGATTGGTGGACGTCATACCTTCGAGAAATTATGAGTCTCTCTCAGGCATGCACGGCGATGGAAAACATCGTAATCAAATAAATATTACAATATTTTCCATCACAGTGGAGCAGCGATGAAAAAAGCGCACATTACAAATTTCTTTTGTCAGAGGTGCAGGCCGAGAATTTGAACCCGGCATCTCCCGCGTCGGTGACCGCGGTCCTTACCACTCGGCGATCACTGCTCATAATATTAGATAATTAATTATATTACTATGTTTTCCATCACCGTGTAACTCCCTGTGTATGCCTGAGAGAAACTCATAACTCATAAGGCGTGGGCTATGGCCTAAATACCCCTCAATTGTGAGAGGTAACCTGTGCCCAGCTGTGCAGCAGCAAAAACAGTGAAACAAAAAGCAACCATCAATGGAACATTCCGAAAAGATACGATAATAATGAACGCTCCCTGTAATATCGCCGTATTAGCTCGCAATAGCGCGATGTAACGACGGTGCTATCAGAGAAATCGTATAATATTATTATCTTCTATTGCATCAAACTCGCTCTTATGTGGCTGCCACGTAATTCAGAATGGAAAAACTAAACGCTTCAGGTCAAAAAAGTTCAGGTTACTGTAATATTATCATCAAATATTTGATTGAAATGAAATATGAAATATTCTTTATTCACGTACGTTTAAGTACGGTTGTATCTGTAGAGTTTGTAAATACTCTTAGTGAACGTTTTTTTTTGTTCTGTCTTACAATTTCGTAAAAGATAACTGTTAAGGTAAAAAAAGGTTTGGTTTTATTTGTTGCAAAGAAAATCAAAATTGGGAAGCAATAACTAAAAACACGAATTCGTTATATACATTCGAGGGTAAGCGGGCCCACGCGCTGTAATTTTTTTTCAAACAGCCTATCAAGACTCCGTCAAGGTTTAAAATAAAAGAAATAAAAATACCCATCGGCTTAATGTGCCCTCTGAAAAATGTTATTTGCCGCTAATATTCACCCCATCCAATTGCTTAATTGCGTAGTACATACGCACGTAGACATTTTTCGTAAATTTCATTTAATATGGCCGCCACTGTTCGATAGCTGTCAGATGTGTTCAAATCAAGATGATGAAACTAAAATCCAGCGCCTCCTAAACCAGGCGCGGTCCAAATTTCTCCAAAATTTCAGCCCGCAACCCCAAATTAAAAACAACCCCCCCCCCCTAAATGAAATATCCTAGATCCGCCACCACCAAACCACAGAATAAATAAGTTCTCCTGCCATACTGTTTATTGATATTTATGTAACAACTGGCGCTTAAAATAATGCTGCCGAGAGTTTTTCTCTTCTGGCTCTTTTCTCTCAGCTCAACTTATCGCCCTTAATGCCACCTTAAGCCCACGACCGTGAAAAGATCACTACGAGAATATTTGTATTAAAATTAATAATGATGTCATGAATACAATATTTTGAATTTTGAATTTTTTACTTGTATGTCTTTGTTCTTGGAATTATCGTACCTACGTCGTATAAAAGCTTAAAGGTGTTGATATTTTTTTTTGAAATGAAAACTGTTTACATACATACAGTTAGATGTTTAAAATTATTATAAGAGTTTAACGGTCTACCATGCTCTGGCATACAATATTATATTACTAATTAAAATTAAAGTAGATAAGTAGTAGTAAAATAGTTTTATTTTAAGATCCGCTAAGAATATTCTTAACGGATCATCGGCTTTTGATGCCTACCCACCACTGGGTCAATGAGAGAAAAAAAGCCGGCGGAATAAAACTCTCAGGCATTGTTTAGAGTTAATATTTTACGCGGAAGCTCCCCAAACCATTTTATTGCTCGTCATCAAAAAATTCGTTCATACTATAGTATACTTTTTTTATAAGCCATTGCTTTAGTTCTCTTTTAAATTTATTACCTGATAATTGTTTGAAATGTCTGGGTAATTTATTGAATATTCTAATAGCAAATATGTATGTACTATTTTTGAAAATCTAACATTTCACTCGAGGTAAATATAAAGCATCACTATCTTTCTGCCTCGTGGGTACATTAACAGCTATAGATTTATTGATTGATTGATATACCTACAATTTTTGGTCGGAGATATTGCGAGAGTCTTCAAAACTAAATACAAAGCATGATAAAAAACTAAAAGACGACCCCGTGACGCAAGGGTTATCATGCCGGACTGCCATTGCCAGGGGACCCCTCGCCCCGGGTTCGATTCCCTGCGAAACAGAAATATGAATGATGAGTTTAAAATTTCTATTCTCGGTCGGGTGTTTTTGTTCCTGTCTTTGTATGTGTCCATGGTATCCACGACACAGGGTATTAATTACTTTACTGTAGTACTGTGAGTGTGTAACGTTTAAAAATAAAACTAAAAGAAAGTAAACTAATCCCCACCTTGTCTCATCACTCCAACATTAATGGAATATTCCGAAAAGATACGGTAGTTAATAACAACAACCCTATAATATATTTGTTGTCAATATCGCGATGATACGAGTGGTTATCAGATAAAATGGACAATTTTATTATTGTCTGCTGCATTAACCGCACTGACGTAAAGCCACGTAATTAATTGAGAATAGTAGAAAAAAAGTGCTACGGGTCAAGCACAGAACACAAGAAAGACAGGGGTCAAGCAAGGTTAGTTGTATAAAAAGTTTACTAGGAATTTAAGTGTGGTCCCTGTAGCTTCAGGATTTAAAATAGAGCTACGGCATCCTCTGCCTGATTGTAAGAGGCGACTAAAAGGGGGATTCCGGGTTGAGGGCGGTGAGAGTGGGAGCTCGATCCGTCCAGCCAGCAACCCCGGAAAGGGCGGCGGTGTGTGCGTGGCCGCATGTCGCCGTAAGCATCGTAAGGTGCAGGACATCTGCTCTTCCGATGATGGGCCCGTTCTGGGGCGTCGCGCGTGGAGGACACCAGTGGGTTCCACTGGAGATCCCGGAATCCTCCCCAAGCGTAGACGTAGCCATCGAGGGGTTTTAGTGCGGTCAAATCCCACATAACCCGGTATCCTCTCCCAAGACGCTGGGTACCTTTTGAGGGTTCCCCCCCGATACAAAAAAAGGTATTTAGGTCCAGGGACTACGGGCTATTTATTTATTTTATTTTGTATTAAAATTATAGATGTTAATGTCAGCCACAGCTAAAAAGAATTTCAGAAGTCCCTCAGATGTGAAATATGGATTAAGTATCGCCGAGAAAGAAAAATATGAGTGTTTTTATATAAAACTCTTTTGAGTGGGTTATTTCATAATATTATCTTCGTGATCGTAATTGTGATTGCAATGACGTGATTTCAAATCGGTATCAATTTTTTTTAACTTGTTTATGTCCCACTGCTGGATACTGCAGCAGGTACAAGTGTATTTTGGTGTATAGCAGAAACTACTAAAAAGTCACGCTAAGCCGCACAAAGCCAGAGATCAAGCCTAATCCAGCTAATTTTTCTCATTTATATTTTTATTGGAGCCTGCACTTTATTGCACCTCGCTATTCAAATGGCTGCAACGATTTCTGGCGAATTCTGGCGACGGGATGGTATTCAAATATCCAACTTGAATAATTAGCGTACCTGCTATTAGATCTAAAAGCGATAGTCCACGTGGGCGAAACAACAGACGAAAGCTGATATCTAATAGTTTAGTAGTGTTCCTGCGTCTCATCGGCCACCGCGCCTGCGGAGGAGTCGAGGCCGGCGGCGACGGCCGGGTAGCGGTCAATTTAATAAGGTTAAAAGTGGGCTCTCGCGCCTCTCAGCTCACTGGCCTGAACGACGCGTTCGTGCGTACACGCGGCCTTACTTATGTATCTTCTTAACGAACAAGATTAATACAACCTTTATATGCAGTCCACACAAAGCAGCTTAATTTAGTTAGGACCACCAGCCCACAACTGGGGCCTGACACTCATCTAAGTAGCGATCCGGCTGTCTGATATTTTGAGAGCTATAAGGCCTCTAACAGGATTTAACAACTTCTATTTATGTATGAGAACCATGCCTGCAAGTGAAATAAATAAATAAAACAAGTGAAGTGTTTTACAAAGCTCTACTACTATTTACGAGAGTAACTCCTCACCGCGATGGGGATAGCTTTCTGTTGCTCGATAGCTCACTCATATTCTACACTAGTCTCTGCAGTTTATCAGGAAAGCTTGGCTGCAATCCTTTTTGCTGGGTTTTTCCTCCTAATTTTGGAAGTCTGCAGCTTACTCCGCCATGCATCTCAAATGCAGGTTCGTGCGGTCATAACGTATTGGTCAACCCGCTAACGGATGTTTTCCGAAAGGTCTCTGACAAGGTTTAATGATTGTCGGTAACATCCGGGACCAACAGATTAACATACATAACCTCCAAAACAAGTAATAGTGCATAAATTTCCTCCAGTAGCGTTTCCAATAATCGGTGGAATATTGGAAAAATAGACGTACCGTAATTAACAAAATATATTTTCATCCGTTTTTCGTAGCGCTTTTAGGACCTCAGAACAGGAATTTTAGATATCGTTGGAAACGTGATGAAATTTGCATAGCGGAGATAAAAACTCGGCACGTGTAATCGACAGATTTATAACTATGATCACATTTATATCTAACTTTGAGTTATAGTTTTGTATTAATCACAAGGTATTTATTCAATGGGTATTGGAGCAGCGTGATGGAGTAAGCCTCCCCAATATTGACGAGAGACTATAATGGCCCTACAATGGGACGCAAAAATTGTTGCTGCCAAAATTCTAACTTTTAATTCATGTATGTTGACGTACGTTTTACGTCATCGATGCTCATATAAGTATAGATGCTCCGTGTGGCACAACGGTCGGACTGCCAACCGGGGATCCGGATTCGGTTTCCGACAAAGCATTGAAATGATGAGATTCAGTTTCTGTTCGCGTTCTGGGTGTTTGTGTTTTTGGCAAAGCGAGATCTCCCGCCGGGCGAGGTGGTCATGCCCGGGGAGCGGCCGCGCTCCGACTGACTCAATTCGGAGCTTGTATATATGGTAGGATATTCCGAAAACTTCGATAGCGTGATTCAGGAATATCCGTGGGGCCATCTCTTGATGAGTAGCGGAAGGTCGCTACATGTTCATGTCTTTGTGTGTGTCCATGCTACCCGCGACACATGGTATATCTGGATAGGTATACCTCAAAGTAGGGTCACTTTATTTTGCATGTTTATGCTCAGAGTTTAACATACTCGTAGAAACACATAGACCCTGCGAATAAAATTTTAAATTCAAATTACTGTCCAGCTGGAAATTGACTCCAGGGCCTTTGAATTGAATGTCGGTCCGGTATCGTAACGATTGCGTCATACGAACCGTATAGCTGTATTTTCCGTCGAACTATATCTGACTGCTATATATAGGTATTTTGAGCGTCGAAAACCGTTTGGATTTATATCTTCTCTCGTATTTGATAAGTCTTTGATATCTTTGTGTTTTAAACGGACACCCACGCCTTTTAAAGTTTTATTCTGCCAGTGAAATAAATAGAAATCTGTGGTTTTAGATAAATTATTTATTTATTTATACTTTATGTACCTTAAACTGGGTGTACAAAGGTGGACTTAACGCTACGAGCAATCTATTAACTTGTTTGCCTGAAAGTAATGAATTACAAAATAAGTTCAAAACAGATTGTTATTTTATGCGGAGATACCGAGACATTCTTACAGTGTCTTAAGAATAATATGCCGCACGTTGATCCCTAAGTATATAATAAAATAATACATAATAATATATATAGCATATAATAAATGTAAATGAATGCAAGAAAAACTTGCGTGGACGAATTTTGTACTTACCTAAAAAAAGGTGTTTACGGAATTTTGAAACTGTAGGAAATTGCGATTTAGTGGTTTAATAAATAATTTTTTTATAGTACTCGTAATAATGATATACTTTAATGGCGGAGCGGACAGTTAAAAGTTGCTTAAAAGGAAACGCGTACGTTAAAGAATAAAAAACAACAACACTACTTATGACAGATTACAGAATTAAAAATAAGTGTGTTCAAATTCATTTTAATAATAACGATAGACGTCATATAAGTTTTCCTGTAATATTTAAGTAAAGAACTGTTCTTGTACTTGTACTTCATCTTTTTATCGACTTCCAAAAGAAGGAGGTACTGTATTCAGCTGCATGTATTTTTGAATTGAATAAATAAATAATATAAGAGTTATTATCATAACCAAGAAGAAGTAGGTACTGAACAATTTTATTTTAATGGTTTGAAGTCGGTTTTAGTTTTTTTAAACTTAATTATTTTTTTAGATTAGTAGTTTCGGAGATAAGAGGGGTAAGGAAGGGGTGAAGGTTTATATTCAACTATCGTCTTCGGTTTTTATTTATCTTTTCAATATTTTAGCTTTAATACTTTCGGAGCTAACCGAGGAGAGAAAAATAGTAAATTGCGACATGATATCCGCAAAAAATAGTGGCAGAGAACTGGCAATCTGACTGAAATATTTCTACAACGTGACGCGGTAGTGTATTTTTTTATTTGAAAGGCAAACGAGGTTGATCTAAGAGAAAAGAGTCGAGGAGAGAAACCTCCAACAGCTCCTTTAAATGCCAGCTTATATCAACTAATTATGGAACGTATTCGTTACGTTGTCAGATTCCTTATCTATTCATTATTTATCCATCCATCCATAATCCATTACCTGCAATAGAAGCAGCGATGGGCGAGTGGTAAAGATCGCGGTCTCCGATACGGAGATAACGAGAACCCCTGCGCACACATCTGACAAAGAATTTTTAGTCCATATTTATTGGTGCTCCACGATGAGAAAAAATATTGTTATATTTAAATTATTACGATAATTTCCATCACTTGCATGCCTGAGAGAAATTCATAATTACTTAATAGCATTACTTTATACATATGTCCACCGATCCGCACTTGGTCAGCGTGGTGAACTATAGCTTAAATCCTTCTCATTCCTGAGTGGAGACCTGTGCCCAGCAGTGGGTCAGGTTGTGAAAATAACGTAATAGATCAGCATAAATGATTGAGATTTGACGCACTACTCCCGTACTCATTACATCGCGGTATCATGTTTCAGAAATATTTCAAGCCAATATTTCAAGTTGACAGTACTTCGCAATGATTCCCTGCAGAGATCAAGTCACGAGTTAGCATTTTTTTTATATTTATTACGCTGCTGAGGATTCAACGCATTGCTAGGGTTCCGTAGCCAAAGGGTAAAACGTGACTCTATTACTCCACTGTCCGTCCGTCTGTCTGTCTATCCGTCTGTCACCAGGCTGTATCTCAAAACTGTGTCAGTTAAAATTTTCACAAATGATGTTTTTCTGTTGCAAATATAACAACAAATATTAATAACAAAATAAAATAAATATTTTACGATGCTCCCATACGACAGACATGATTTTTTGCGGTTTTTATAGATAATATGGTATGGAACCACAGAACATATTAAAAGACCAGTTCTGTGTATGGAACCCTTCGTGCGTGCGCCCGATTTGCACTTGACCGGATTTGTTATATTGTTTACATCCAATGTTCCATACAATATTAAGAAGCCCAGATGTTTCAGAGACTTTCATATGTATTTATTTGTCATTTGTACCTTTTCAATATCAAGTTACAACACAGAATACATAATAGTTGGGTCAACGTGGAGAAATAAGCACCACGCCTCAATTTATTTATAGTTATTAGTATAACAAATGTAGTAGTATACAAATTATTACAGATTATTGAGATTGTACGGACTTATACAGTCCCAATTTCATTCACACACACTAACACAACACAACGGTTGTCACAGTTCAGAAATGTTTTAGCTTTATTGACAAAAAGGTAGGATTCCCCACGGATAACAAGTCATGTCAGGTAAACAACTATTTTACGTTTATATAATTAACTAGCTTTTACCCGCGGCTTCGCCCGCGTGGTCAAAGGGAATTAACAATGAGTTGTTTATCATACATGACACATTTGTGGTGGATTAATAGGGACAGTTCCACGATTAAGATACTTAGAAGAACCAGAGGTAATGCTGACCGCAGATAAAGTGTACGTACACTGACATACTGGAGCTTTAAGCTATCTTCAATAGAAGTGTGCTGGTGAAGATTGATGCAGGATCCACCGTTGCTGCTTACGTGTACAGGCAATACTAACGTGGAGAGCACATAAACGTGTGATTTGTTTTCCAAATGGGTGTGATTTTTTCTTTTGAAGTGTCTAGCCATACACGACTTGGGACACAGAACAGCTACTGTAGACGATATTATACGTCTTTCCATTTGGGGATAGAATAAAAGATTCTGGGCCTTGGATACACGCGAACAAGCAATTTCTAATATATTATAAAATTCATAAAATATCTAAAGTACTATTCTATTCTACTATTCCTTAAAAATAATTATTATTTGAAGCCAAAACAACATCAGTCGACAAAACCAATTCAAGGACCGAACCAAAACCAAAATCAAAGCGTATGTCTTATTCCTTTACTATATTACTTTTAATTCAAAACAATTTATCCAGCGCGAATTCAAAATTCAATTCAAATTTTTAGTTGCCTATGACTTAATTAATTTACATGTACTCGTATCATTTGTTAGCGTGATTCAGAACTTGCAAATGAATACATCTATCTTCCAATGGGGATGTTATACCGCGGTAAAAAGTAGCCTACGTTATTCCCCACCCTCCTCACTATCTCCACACATAAAAACATACCTTATAATAGCTTCATTGCGACGTGAAAGGCGGACAAACAAACACACTTTCACATTTATAATATTAGTATGGATAGAATCAAGCGTTACTTTGCGGAATTCTATTGTTATAAAGTTAGGTAAAAACTACTTTATAACTAGGCGAAAATCAATTGATTCAATTGTTACTATTATAAAATCAGATGCAGTCATGAGGTTTGACGGTTAAGTTTTTCCCTTAGTAAAAATCGTCTGACCCGCCTATAGAATTAGAAAAATTTTGACTTCAAAAACGTTCATATGTAAATCTACCTAGGAAATACACATTTTCCTAAAGAATTATACTAGGTTAAAAGGTTAAACCGCTCAGTTCGTCTGATATGAAGTAATATATCGCCCCACTTAACGTAAACATACAACAGCGATGTAAAAAGTTGTACATCTAGGCATGACTTATGTTCCCCGTAGGGATATGGCAGGGAATCAGTAAAACAAAGAGACGTAAAAGATATTAGGGGCGAAAAACGTCGTGGAAAAACACAGACATGAACAATTATGGTTTAATAATGATGTAACCTCTTAATGTCGATTTTCGCCTGCACGCTTCAAGCATTCCTAAAGCAATTAATAAATCGCACTCAAAAGTAATAACGCTAAACGCTACTAAGTGATATCTTATGTTCGTGTTCACTTAAGATCTGTCATCATAATGCTTAACTAATAAATTGAAATCAGCACTCAACTCGCCTGCTAAGATGCCGTTGGAGTTAACAACAGAGTGCAGTCACACCGCGAAATCAAATT
This sequence comes from Pyrgus malvae, assembly GCA_911387765.1. Lineage (NCBI taxonomy): Eukaryota > Metazoa > Arthropoda > Insecta > Lepidoptera > Hesperiidae > Pyrgus > Pyrgus malvae. Next base: position 23,297,976 of record OU426963.1, on the reverse strand, counting down.
CGAATTTACTTTTCAAAATTTTATCAATCATGATTGATATTATGTAAGTCTGTATTATGGTATTTTATAAAGTTAGGTAAAAACTACTTTGCAACAATCCGCAATCAGAACGTTTGATGGTCTTTCATGCAATAGCACCTCCCCCCTCCCACATAGGATACATAAAATATACACCAACATACGTACCACCGCCACATAGGAACTTTATAACAATAGAGTTCCGCAAAGTAACGCCTGATTCTATTAATTTCTGTATTTTAGTTTTAAATTTTCAGCTGTTTTTAAACCCCGACGCAAAAACGACGGGGTGTAATATGTTTGACGTGTCTGTGTGTACAAAGACAACACCAGATCCTTGCTCACTTACCTTACATATAGGTACCCACATCTTGCAGTGCAAATGCCACCGCCTGCATACCGGAACCCGCCCTTAATGGCAACCCGCGTGGCGTTGATGGTTATCATGCCGGACTGCCGACCGGTGGGTCCCGGGTTTGATTCCCGGTGAGCCATAATTTGAATGATGACTTTAAAATTACTGTTCTTGGTCTGGGTGTTTATGTTTCTGTCTTTGTGTGTCCATGGCACCCACGACACAGGGTATATCTACCCTACTCTGGGGCTATGAGTGTGAAGCGTTATAAAAAAACGACTACTCTTCTACTACTCTTTTTCGGTCCTCCTGGCTTGCCAACAACAAAAACAGGGAAAAGTATAGATATAAAAGCCTCTAAACCCTTTTTATAATGTTTCGTGGCAACTCCACGAAGCGAAGTGCGTATACCAAGATCCAAGAGAATCTAATACGCCATATCGTGATACTTACGTATAACTCATGATATCGGATTCCTATAAAATTTATCTTGTTCACCTGTGAGAATATCGTATATTACATTATGTCGCGATGTCGTGAAGTACCGTTACGTGTTGTTAGGACGCTGACTCCCATAACGCAGTGATTGAGTTTTTTATGTTAAGACTTGGAAAATGAGCTGCTATTAAAGTCTTAAACCTTACGTTGCTCTGAGGCTGGCATAGATCTCAAGCGATCTACACAGCTAAGCTACCGGGTTGGGTGGGATTTGTACCGCACTAAAAAACCCACAGTGGCCTGCCTCTGCGCTTGGGGAGGACTCCGGGATCTCCAGTGGAACGCAGCGGTGTCCTCCACAGGCGGCGCCTCAGAACGGACCCATCTTTGGGAGAGTAGATATGCTCTCCTGCACCTTCCGATGCTTACGGTGACATGCAGCCACAAACAAACCGCCGTCCTTCCCGGAGCGGCTGGCTGGACGGATCGACTCTCACCGCCCGCAACCCGTTTTAGTGTCCTCTTACGATCATTCAGGCGACAGCGTAGCTCTATTCTTAATGCCGAAGCTACAGGGATTAAACAGTCGGTGGCCTAATGGTCAGTTTAAAAACATCTGACAGCGGGCGAAGCGGATGTTAGATTAAGCTCCAGGCCTCTCAAGTAAATGTAGGCTGAATCTATGTAGGCTGCTGTGTGATATTTGTATCATTACAATTGCTAAGTGCTAAAACTCTATTCAAGGTAGCGTTTAGGGATCTTGCGGTTTAAGTTCAGGATATTAAACATTAATCATCAAAGTTTTACATGTTTCACTAATGGACAATGACTACGTACTCTCCGAAATATTCACTTAGGCACATCTCTAAATTGTTGTTCTACTCGTAAATTATTCTTGGCTTAAGGCTATCGCGCTGGCCAGTTGCGGGTTGGATCCTCTGTTTTTTTTATATTATCCTCGGGCATACACGATAAAGCGAAATCCGCGATAATATATTTATATCCATACTTTCATACAGTGTAAATGCGAGTGTGTATTTTTTTGTCGGTTTATTTGTCTTCTTTCAAGTCGACTTGTGCAACGGATTGAATATTTTTGTGCCAAAACTTAGTAAAATACTTTTGAGTTGAAGTTATTACTTAGTCTTTTATGTGCACATTTATTTTTTAAACCCTTAAACCAAAAAAAAAACATACAATACATAACATAACATACATAACAATAATTTGCGTTCAATAGCTTCTAAAACAAGACAATATCATAACAGTGTATTTTGCATGGGACCAAAAATACCTACACAATTGGCTGCAACCCTTTTTGCGTCCCACTGTTGGGCACGGGTCTCTCCCCATTATTGGGGAGGCCTGGAGCTTACTCCACCACGCTGTTCCAATGCGGGTTGGTGGAGATGCGGGTTAGTGGCCAACCCGCTATCGGATGTTTTCAAACCGCCCATAAGGCCTCCGACAAGGTTTAACGACTGTTATCTATCGACAACAACCGGGACCGACGGCTTAACGTGCCCTCCGAAGCACGGAAACGCGCATGAAATTTTTTGCCACTAGCGGTCACCCATCTCACACCCGACCGCGCCCGTTTTGCTTAGTTGCATAGATCGTTAGCGTTCTACGCTAACCGCCGGGCCATGCGTGCTTCCTAACCGCCGGGCCATGCGCGCCTACACAATAACCTACCGGAATTCCTCAAAATAATAGCGGGCAACGAGTTTAATAAAGAACTTAAAACGTATTTGCTGAAAAAGGCGTATTACTCGGTCACAGATTTTATAAACGATAAAGCGGCATAATGGAATTCCATAAAAACCGGGGAGGTATTTTTTCCGCCGGCTTTTTTTTCCTCTTACTCTACAAAAACTCGGCAAAAAACCACAAAGAAAATAAAAATAAATGAATAAAAAATAAAAATAAATAAATAAAAAATTATCTTTAAAAATGCGCAATATGCGTACAAATAATGGTACCTAATAAAATAAGTTTAACATAATAAATAAAACTATTTCAATGTAAATTTATTTTTTAATAATTGTAATATTTGCATACCACATGAAGGAAAATATGGCGAATCAAATGTATAACAACACCTTTTGTAAACACCCATATTTGTGCATATAAAAGTATTTGTCTTTATACTTACATAAAAAAACAATGAGAGGTTGGCGTCAGGATTTGAACCGGCAGCCCCATGATGTCTTAACCACTATGCCAGTCCTTCGAATCATTCAACAGTGCAACACTACTGTGTCAATGACCATGACAGAGGTCCGTAGGTCGCTGGATCACTTAACACTAGGTAGCTAAGAATAGTTCCTGATCAGATACATCATGATTTAATCAAGTGTTAATTAATTTACGATGCGCACATCAACTCGAAAATTCACATTTGCGTGCTAAGATTCGAACCGAATGGTGTACGGCAGTGAGGGCACTGACAAAGCAGGCACGGCTAAGTCGAGCGCGAAGCAAACACTGCGTACCTACCATTATTTTCTAGAAATATTTCGTCGTATTTTGATGCCCCTATTTGAGGAACTCTGGATACGCTTAGATCGTTGAAATTATCGTCATATAAGTTATAAGCACAAACTTAAACCGCAAATTTCATGTTTGTAACTTATTTATTTCTTTAGTTATTTATACATAATCGTTGTGCTAATTTGATACTCACTGATTCACTGACTCACAAACAAAATATAATTAAAATAGTACTTCTCATAAACCTAGCTGGATTTGGCACAGAAGTAGGGTTTAGTCGTAAGAATAAATAATAATAATTATACATAGAACGGAATTTCCTTTGACCGCCATTGATATGCCGCAATTTATATACCTACTTCCCTCTTCACCTCGTTACACCCAGGCGTGTTGCCAGGGTTGTAAACTGTTAATAATGTTTATGTCTTAAGATATTATCGCTAAAATATAAGTTTTAAAAATTATTATTTTAGTTTAGTTTTACAAAATATGATATGATAAATAATTACCTACTCTATAAATACTTATAAATAAAAGTACTTACTTTACTTTAGGTATAAGTAAAGTTATCCTTAGTACCATACCAAATGAAGCCATGTAAATATTACTTACCTACATAGGTGTTAGTACTAATGTGGGTAGTTTAGGTTTAAAATAAACGAAACGCCACCGCGCCGCCGCCATCGCGAGGCAAAGGAGAATGGTACAACGACCAATGGCGGGGGGGGGGGGGGGCTCTATTAAAAAGGATTTTGGAGACATATTAAAATGCTGTATGTATCTAACAATTTTTTTCCAATTGAGTGAAGCTATACAAAAAGAACTGTTCATGTCGTTTTGATGAATTAGGTCCCTACGGAAACGGAATAATATTTAAAAAAATATTAGTTACCTTGCATCTTCTTTGGGCAAACTAAAAAACTTAAGTATGGCATTGTTTTGAATTGTTTGTATAACCAAACACACCACAATAACTTGGCGCCATTATTGTAATTGACGCGCCGGCCGAGACAGCCCGACTTAGTATTCTGTTTAACGGTGTACGCTAATATCGTTACCTTGAGCCCGTCCGAAGCGGGAGTTTCCGTTCTATGTATTATTTATTCTTATGGTTTAGTGCCCATATAAAGAGGAAACTATCAAAACTAAAATCATAAAAGATCTGGAGTACTTAATGGCCCTAAAGATTAAAATCCTAAAACCGTGGGTAAAAGACAAACTATTAGTTATCGAAATGCTAAATCATAAAATTTAATAAGCGTGGTTAGTCCTTTCTTATGAAATTAACTTAACAAACTTAAAAAATTAAAGGTCACATAAGCAGCTCTATTGAGACTTGGCTAGTTTTTAACCACATCCTGTTTGGTGGAATTTCACTTCTTTATCCACGACGTATTTCACGTAATTAAATACCACAGTTAAATACGGTAATATATCATATGCCACACCTATTTGCTGTTTCTTGAGCCTGTTAGTATAGCAATTCTGTGAGCAACGTCTACCAAAATTATTCGTTTGAAATCGTTTAAAGTAAGTGGTATTGGTTAAGATGCATGCGTTTATACGTAAGTAGTTAAGTAATAGTAATAGGTAGTTTTCAGGTCCTGAGGGTATCAATCAACATAAATAAATACATCGAATGCTAAAATTATACCCTTCGTTTCCTTCCATAGTGGGGTCAAAAGTTTTTAATGCCTGTTACAGCTTAGCGTAAAAACGAAATCTCCTGAAGTAATATTATGATACGGATATGAGTATTTGTCGATTCATTGGCTTTATGTTTTGATGAAATAATGGTTTACCAGTAGGCGTTCCAGAGGTTTGTCTTTTACCTTCGGGCTCCAGCCAGCTCAATGGTATGATATTATTGTTATGTTACTTAATCTACGTAACTGCCTATTATTAAGATCATAAGAAAATTTGATGTAGATTTCTAAAAAAATTTTAAAATTTATAAGTATCATAATTAAGTTACAGCTCAACCCAATAAAAGCGTATCAAATAACAAAAACATCTTCCTATTGGTCAGAAAAGTGAAAAAGGGATCGTACAACTTTGTAGACAAGAAATTCTCCGGTCGATCCCAGCAACAAGATAGCGTCATCTTATTAAGGCTCTATTGTGGGCAATGTGGGCGCGATGTGTTGTGTAGTTATTGCATCGCGGGAAACTGAAGTAATAAATAGGAGGGTCAAAGGTTACTAGCTTATTGGCCATTCAAGGGCCAATTTTAACTAGTAGCTTACACTTTTATTTTATGGTACTTACTGAAAATTGTAGAACGTTCATGGTTCCATCGTGGTACCCATGTATCATTATTAATCACAATATTTTCCTCATCAAGGAGCAGTGATAAATACACACTTAAATTTTTTTGTCAGAGGAGCGCGTCGGAATTCGAAACTGGTTTTCTTTGCAGAGGTGCCCGCCATAACTTGAACCTAGACTACGTTATGGCATATTGGTATCTTTACTACTATGCTTTCACTACATATACGAACGTACAAAAATGAAATATTTCTCTATTCTAGAGCTATAATTAGTTCGTTACTGAGTCGTAATCGCTGTACACATTTTCAGTGAACATTAAAATCCTTACTTATCTAATTGTATTTCTGTGTACTTACTCGTATTACAGTTAATTACCGCTCAATACATGAGAGGATTAATTCGTGTATACATTTCGGTAACTCAGCGACATATTAGGAAATTAAAACAGAGATAAACTAAATGTTTTTTTTAATTTAATAAAAAAATTAAAAAAATCCCGTAAATAACTGGTCTAAACGTTAACTTAAAACAATGATGATATTTCCTATTATTTATTTGCTCCAGATTCCAAAACGTTCCACCTTATTTTTAAGTAACATTATTATATGCGTAAAGGTGATGAATATCACCTTATATTCCTTCAAAAAACTCTGATATGATTTGGTTTATACGAAGAAATAAACAGTGTAATATTATCTATATTTTGCACAATGTGAAATTGCAGAAGAGTATGGAGGCCCAACTGTGTTGTAGCCAACTGCAGCCCATGGACATCTAAACCCAACATCAAGCCAAACCGAATGTTGTTTTCAGATGTGTGCTAGTTTCGCCGCACCGTTCCTCTAAAACACAACAATGAATGTGAAAATGTGTGTGGCAGTGTTTTTCCTCGATGAAACCATAGTAGATAAATATAAACATAGTAGGTAGATAGATATATATACTAGATATACAGGCATGTAAATGTAAATGTTTTAGCATATACCTACATCTGTTTTCCTCGCAGTTATAACAGTTTGTATACATGTAAGGTAAGTATGTAGCCAATTACCTAGAGATTTACGAAGGCCGCATTAAGTTGTCAGTATCGATTCCTATCGAACATCGCAACAAGCCATAAATATGATACGGGCAATAAATCTTCCTTGTGGGAGTATATGGTTAATTAGTGCTGAAACGAAATTCTGTACTTAAGCACCTATAAGTACGCTTCAGCGAACATAACCCTGCGGCTGATGGAAACGAAAGCGATCCATACAAACTGAGCAAAACGGGCCAGGTGCGAGGTAAAAAACGGCCACAAAGGTCTCGCCATACCTACGAAATGTGTTTATTGTATTCTTTCAACTCTTTTTGATGTTTCTTCTCGGAATTGAGAGAGACTTAATCCATAGGCAACCGCGCCGCCCTTGCTCTGTGGCACCGCCCATGTGTGGGTTGGGTATCTCGGCAGGGACCATGCTCGGATAGTCTAATTTCGAATCTTTTCATATGCTAGACATTCAGAAAACATTGATTGTGTGATTCAAGATACGTAGGACCGCCATTTTTTGCATGTTGTAGAAGGTCGCATTACGATTGATATTCGTTTGAGAATAATAATGGTCATACTCATCAACTTGTACGGTCATAAAAAATTTGTAATGAAACATTAGGTAAGTACACACAATGTTTTCAGCAGCGATAAATACAACATAACAAATTTTCTAAGCAGAGTTGCGCGCCGTGATTTGAATCCGGTTTAGGCTTATGAAATAGTTTATAAAAATTTATAATCATGTAAGTTCCTCTCTCATGTATAACTACTTTAAGTATGTAAGCTTATAACACATTGTTCATACCAATGTCTATAGAGTCTCGATACCTAGGTAGAGCCGATAAAAATATGATATGGGCAATAAATTATCGGTATTTCAGTATCTGGTAAATTAGTGCGGAAACGAAATTATGTAATTAAGTATCGATAAGCTTTCTGAGGTGCAAGAAGCTCTATCTTTTGCTCAATTCAGGTACGTATTGAGAATAACACTTAACAAATAAATAAATAACGTTTCTAAGTCATAGTCCTACAGTAGGGTAGATATACCCTGTGTCGTGGGTACCATGGACATGCACAAAAACAGAAACACAAACACCCAGACCGAGAACAGATATTTAAACTCATCATTCAAATTTCTGTTTCGCCGGAAATCGAACCCGGGACCCTCCGATTGGCAGTTAATTTGAACGTTAGTTAAGTAAGTGATTTTGCACACTTGTGTAGTAGAACGTAATGAACTCGTAATAGATGTAAGATCCTTGTAATAACACTATGTTCTCGCAAATTAATGACTTGAATTTGAATTTGAATACGTATGAAACAGTGGGGTCGCTCCTTTATAATAGTTTGATTTTTTGCTTATGTTTATATTTTTACTAGCAGCCGCCTGCGATTTCGTCCGCGTGAACCTTTAGTTTTTTCCCTAGAGTCCCTATAGCCTTCCTCAATAAACGGACTATTCAACACATAAATAATCTGTCAATTCGATCCAGTACTTCCTGAGATTAACGCGTTCAAACAAACTTTTCAGCTTTATTATTATTAGTATAGACTAAGTACGCGGCAATAAAGAATTTGGAAGAGCCGAGCCACGTTGTGCTCTTGTTTAAGTTTCATTTTCTTGGTGTTTTTCAATATTGGTATTTTGAGTGATATCGCAAAAGAAGATGTCATTTATTTATTAATTACATTTATTTAATAATATTAATATTTTTATTTATTTATGGTAGGTCACCAACATACTGTAAACTACGACATCATTATAAAGTTTAGAAAATAAAGCGTATGACTGTTCGAGTGCCAGTACAGTTACAGGTGACGGCAACATGCTGAACATCATCTGGATTAATTAACTTTGTTCGATATAAGTTAATTACAGTGCACCAGTGCTGTGAAATAAAATAACAGTGCGAAAATATATTTACATGTTAAGCATATTTTCATTTTCAGGTTGTCTCCAAAACTACATTGGACAAAGGTAGAGTAGCCATTGCTTTACTTGAATATCTGAGTGATTGACTGACTGACTAAGAGTGATTTGAACGTTAGAACTTAACTGTTAACCGATTTCAACGAAACTGGCAAAAACTGGGTACAAGCCTTTTTTGGTGGGAAGTCGGAAAATACATATTGCGCTCTTGTTTTATTTTCATTTTCTTGGTGTATTTTTGAGTTATATCGTCGACTTCGAGAGTATCGCCACCGCCCCGGCAGGATCGCCAGCAGGAAGGCCGAGATGCCACTATCCGCGACAGTGGCACGCATCTACTCTTTCGTGTTTTTTAAAAGGGATAGATTGCTCACATAATACAGCCTCTGTGGCGTAGTGGGTGATGAGCCGACTGCGAAGGGTGAGGTTGTGGGTTCGATTCCCATCCACGACAAATATTTGTGTGATGAACATGACTATTTGTTGTGTGTCTCGGTGTTAAGTTATCTCTATATGTATGTATTTAGAATAATGTAAGTATGTTTATCAGCTTTCTGATTACCATAGCACAAGCTCTGCTTAATTTGGAATCAGATGGCGTTGTGTGAATTGTTCAAAGATATTTATTCTTATACATATAAAAGAGGATGTTTGTATATATGACATCGCAAAACTCAGAAACTATTCGACCGATTATTATGAAAATTGGTATGTATATGAATTTTTTCACGGAGAAGGTTTATATGCTATCCATTATTATTATTATTTAATATTTAAACGCGGTACGGAGTTCGCGGGGTCAGCTAGTTTATTTTAAAATACCTTAGTAGATACACTCGCTTTTAGCAGAAAATACTCAATTTTATTTATATCTTCATGATTGAATTTTGTACATAAGGAAACCGTTTGAATCCGTTCAGAAAGACAAAGACAAAGAACTTTATTTGTACAAATATGGGTGTTTACAAAAGTTGTTAATACATATTTAGTACGCCATATTTACCTTCATGAGGTATGCAAATATTACAAAGATAAAAGAAAAAACTTAATAAATAACACAATTTATAAAAAGTACCTGGACGCCCGAACTTTGCTCGGATAAAAACAATTTATTTACTTGGTTTATTTTTAAGCAAAGCATTCAATGACTTAGTGTTACTTTACAAATCCTTTTGAAATACCTAGCTCCCAATTTTAAAAAAAAAAATTGTCAAAAAAAATAAAAAACGCAACTTACCTACTTGAGATTCGAACCCGGGTCTCTAGTTCCGTAGTCGGCTTTCGTAACCATTCGACCAAGAAAGCTTTAATTCCTTTGACGAAATTTTTATAGAGGTCTTTCATAATTATCGACGTTGTCATTTGTTTGAAGGGTGGATTGTCAAATGTTGACCATTTGACGGATTTCTACGCCACAATATTATTAATATTTTCCAATAGATGTCGGTACGTGTAATTTTATATTTAACTGCATAAACATTTAAAAAAAAACGACAAATTCTATCAATAAAATTTGTGGAACGATTTATCATCCCCGCAACCAGTGTATTAAATTTCACCAAAATCTTTGGAGCCGTTTCCGAGATTCAAAAAATATATTTAGATATATACAAGAATTGCTCGTTTAAAGGTATTAGATTTACATTATTATCAATTTTATTTTTATTTGATCCCATATTGCGCATTTTGAAAATTTAAATTTTTAGATTTTATTTCTTCAAGTATGTATTTATTTAGTTGTTTGTTTATTTATTTATTTATTCATATTTATTTGTACTTCGGATCGAAAAAAGATAATACGCTTCGCCACGTTGCGAAGTGAGTAAAGCTCCATATAAAACAAAAGACGAAAGTATATGAAACGTCGAGCAGCACGAGGTTTCATACTTTTTTTTATTCTTGACCAGATTCTTAAACGAACAGAGATAAAATTACCATATTTTGGTAATGATTATAGTTATCACTATAGTATGTACAAACTCGTTTGTACTTCGATAGAAAAATGCAGCTGCTTACCTCACTAACATAAGGCAACCATAAGTCTCCGGAGTAGCACACTTACCAACTTACTCCGGAGTGGTACACTACATAACTTACTCTGGAGTAGCACACTAAAAAAATTCTCAGGAGTAGCAGTAAATTAAAAAGTACTCACCAAACAACAGGAGCAGCAAGTCGCTGACGGCCAAGCTGAACAGATAGTAGTTGGTATCGGTGTGCATGGCGGGGTGGCGCACAATGACCACGCACACCGCCACGTTGCCCACCACCCCCGTCAGGAAGATTGCCAACAAGAAGGCCGAAATGGGCACTATGCGTGACAGCGGCAGGCGCCGCGGGCCCATCATATGCCACAGCATCTCCTCCTCCGTGCAGTCGAAATAGGAAAGGTTGCTACACCTCCAATAGAATTGTTCTACCGTCTCGTTAGGACGCAAGAAATCCTCCATTTTCAGAAATTTTCTTCCCTTTATTTTTATGTTTATAGTGATTAATAAACTTTGTCTTTCTGTTGTTTTGAGTCGTTTAAATTTTCCACATTTCAACAAAAATGTTTTCCAGAACTAAAATAACTTCGAAAACTTTACGAAACTTGTAATTATAATTATTAATCACACTAAAGTACACTCTACGACATAAAAGTTTGTTTCAATTTAATACTTAAAAACTTTCGCGACTACGATCGCGCTACGCTGCTACGACGCGTTCGTAGGCGTCCGCGGGCCGCCGTAGATGCGCTAAGACTGCTATGCCGGCCGCCTCGTACCAAATAAACTAATGTCATCCAATCATCTCGGCAAATAACCGCTTTATTGTTGCCTGCGAGTGTAATCAAGTTATTTACAGCATTAGTCCAAACAAAGTAAACTTTCTTGCGACCTTAGACTTTTTATTAGAGTTCTGTTCATCAAAAGTAATAAAATAGAGAATTATTTCTAGAAATAGAGGTTTATCTATTTTTATGACCCATTTACTTTAAAATACAAAGCGGTAACGTAATGGATTTAATATCAAAATCTAAGATCTGCAATCCCTTGGAGCTGTGAGTCAATTAATCTTCTGTGTAGGCACAATCAAAAGATATTACTGTCTATTGTATACACTGTACCTACTAGACGATATTATTAAGTCCATATAACTTACAAAACAGTGGCACTTTATTTTACTTTAATGGTAACAAGAAATAAATATTTGTCATCTGCGAGTCGGACCCTTCGGACCCGGAGTCCTCTCAAGCGCAGAAGCAGGCCACCGAGGAGGTCACTCAAAACCCCACATAGCTCCCAAAATCCCACATAACCCGGTAACCTCTCCCAAGGTGCTGGATACCAAAAAAAAGGCCTCCCCAATAATAAAGGGGAGAGACCCGTGCCCAACAGTGGGACGCAAAAAAGGGTTGCAGCCAAAAACTTTGTAAAAATCCGCAATCAAAACGTACGATGGAGTATACTTTTTCATGCAATAGCACTTCCCTACTACACGTGTTGGTGGTGATTATGTATGTAGGTGTATATTTTTTTTCTTGCATGCAAGTGCGTGTTTCCTATGTGGGAGGGAGGGAAATTTTGATTGCGGATTGTGGCAAAGTATTTTTTACCAACTTTATAAGTTAGGAATTCGTGACAAATTTAGAAGTGTTTAATTATGTGTCTCTTGGACATAGATAACCAATATGGCCACGGAAACCCCGAAAATTGATTCCTAAGGGAAAGCGAAATTGGTTTGGAATATGTTGCGGAAAATTAGAAGTGCGGTATACATCGAAGGTCAAAGTGACCCAAGAATTACGCTAATGGGTCTTAAACGCCGATACATCACGTCCATCGGAGTGTGCCAGAAAAGAGTTACTTTTTGGAATAAATTCTTTTCCACGTGTATTTACTGGATTCGAAAACGGATAAATATGAACATTAAAAGTATTATTTGTTTTTCGTTTACGGAGGCTTCAGGCTACAACCCTGTTTACATCCCACTGCTGGGCTGGCATAAAACCTAAAGCGGTTTATCTGTGGGCATTCCCCAAAAAGCTAAAACGTCGTATAAGTTCTGACTTAACGACATTGAGTGTGAAAGTAGTCTTATAATCAAAGAGATGACTGCTAGGTCCTATTGACGTATTGAATATTACTTTTACGTCGTGCAATGAAAATACCATAAAACAGGTCATAGCAACGTCGACTCGGCAATACTAAGCTATACGACGTTTAAGTTAAAAGACGTTAAGAAGTTTTTGCTAAATGTCAGTAAGACAACACAATTTTCAACTGACGAATGTAGGTGTTTGGAAAAACTTTGTTTTTGTCTGTTCTGTATTCTGCACACGTGCTATTAGTAGCAAACCACCAAGTTAACTACGGAAGTCCCAAAAGTTGATTCCTGAGGGAAAGTGAAAATTGGTTTGTAATTTCGATTCGGAAAATTTGGATGGTTATGTAAATCGAGGGTAAAGTTAGGTTCCCGAACGAAAATGTTGCTAATGGGTCTGAAAGACATCAAGACTACCGGAGTGTGTACAAAAGGGCAAAGTGACTGATGGAACAGGTACAAGCATAATGTGCGAATACCGAATACACATTAAAATCGAATTATTTAAATTAATTTTGGTCCTATCCAACGCGACGCCAGTAAGAGTGTTCTGGTTCAGCCTATATATGGATATATCTACTGGGAATTGTATTACTTACTTAAACTTATGAACTAGTTTACCGGTTGAACAACTCAATTGAACTTCTGGGGTTATTATATTTATTGTTGTATACCGTTGAGGGGATACGCCGGCGATTGATGTGCACCTCAAGTCAACATGGTCTTCACTTTCCACAATACCCTAAAAGAATCACAACGAAATAGCAACATTAGTATGTCCCCAATCGAACTTTGCAAGTTCTACAACTTCTAGCGTTCACAGAGTAAACATTCTTACGAAAAGAACCATTAATATTTATTAAAACAAAACTCTCTGTTATTCATTCAAATTCAAAATTTGATTCCTTAGGAAAAGTAAAATTGGTTTGCAATGCGTTGTGGAAAATTAGGATGCCGATATAAATAGAATTAAATGCTAGGTTCCCGAAAATGACGCTAATGGATCGGAAACTTCTACGCATCAAGACCTCCGGAGTGTGGTAAAAAGAGTAAAATGACTGATGGAAAAGGTACTCACATAATGTACAAATACCGAATATACATACATTTATATCGAATCAATTAAATTAATTGCGTTTCCAACTCGACGCAAATTTGAATAACCTGTTGTAATAATACTAGCTGACCCCGCGAACTCCGTACCGCGTTTTAATGTTCGGGGTGGGCCACCTTTATTAGTTGGGGGGAGGATGAAAAATAGATGTTGGCCGATTCTCAGACCTACTCAATATGCTCACAAAATTTCATGAGAATCGGTCAAGCCGTTTCGGAGGAGTATGGCAACGAAAACTGTGACACGAGAATTTTATATATTAGATGTACCTACTGGGAATTTTGATTGCTAATAGTTTATCGGTTGAACAACACAATTGAACTTGTAGGCTTATTGTATTTATTGTTGTATGCCGTTGAGTAGCCATTCTTATAAAAGGAACTTTTACAAAGGAGCTTTTACTGACAGACAAGAAACTACAATCCTCTGTTTCTTCGTTTTTTGTTTTCTCAACAAATGCTAAGAAACTAAACAAACCACAAATATAATCACGGAAGTCTCAAAAGTTCATTTCAGAGGGACAGTGAAAATTGGATTGTATTTTAGATACGGAAAATTACGGCGATATATCGAGGGAAAAGTTACGTTTCCCAAAACGCTAATGTATCGGAAACGGGGACACATCAAGACCACCAGAGGGTGGGAGGAAAAGGCACTTTGCTTTTGGAACTTACATGTGGATACATAGGTATTCACTAAGTTATGAAGAAATAGAGTAAATAATGATTTTTATAGGATAATAAAAAATAATCTGTTTATATTAACAGAACCAGAACCTTGAAGTATATTTCCCGCTTACTTAAAACAATGGAAGTAAAGAAAAAGAGCAAATCAAGATTTCAACAATTTACAAAAAACGAAGCTAGTTTCTATAGGAGTACTGTACGAATAATTTACAATTATTCGTCCGGGTATTAAGTCTATATCTGTAACAAAATTTACTAAAATATTTTTTTCCTTATTTTTCTTAATTACATACTGTAAAAGAAAATACCAAAACCCTTTTTGCTTTGTAAATAAGTACTTTCAAGAAAAATGTGCCTATAGTACAACTAATTTATTTGAATGTACCGATGGAATGTACCGATAGGATGAAATAAAAAAAAAGCACATTACACGATAATACCAGCTCATGGATAATCCAACACAAAAATATTTTTTCAATTCGAACCAGTAGATTCTAAGATTAGCGCTTTTGAGCAAATGAAGTATAGATTTTTTATTTGTCTTAAGATATACCACTGTTGTGGCCTCTGTAGAATATAATACTTTTTCGTTTATTTTGATATTTTTAGTTTTCTTTTAATTGTCAATTTTATTTAAAATATCTTTGTTTTTTCAATGTCAATTTTATTTTTTAGAAATGTGTACCGAATTAATCGTGAATTTTATAAAATAATGTTGAATGAGTTGAAGTCACCATATGTTCCACTAAAGACCATAAATTGGTGGCCCATGAGTGGAACGAATAGAAACCAAAACTAAAAATATCAAAATAAACGAAAAAGTATTATATTCTACAGAGGCCACAACATCCTCCGGCCCGTTGAAAGGCCACTTTCAACCATCAGAGTGTAACAGTGGGCATAATCTGATCACTGCCCTTCGGACATCTCCTTTGGCGGTTCTGATCTCTGCTACCCTTGCTATACCGTCAGAAGTAGGAAATAACTTCTTACCGATGTAGAGCTTTAGCTGCACTACTGATCGTTTTTGCTGAGCCTAGTGCAGTTGTTGCTGTTGCGCGATGTAGAACTTTGGCTGAACTACTGATCAAAATCGGAAAAACCAAACCAAACGGGAACATAAACAAGAGTGAGCTACTGAATGTGCAGCAGCAACAAACTCGGGTGACGGGAACGGGAGGTTGAAAGTGGCCTTTCAACGGGCCGGAGGATGTTGTGGCCTCTGTAGAATATAATACTTTTTCGTTTATTTTGATATTTTTAGTTTTCCTTTAATTGTCAATTTTATTTAAAATATCTTTGTTTTTTCAATGTCAATTTTTGTATCAATAATGTGTGCATAAGAATATAGATAATTTCTTTAAAAAAGTCTATTACTATTGTTGAAGCCACCACATGTTCCACTAAAGAACAACCACGTATTCTATAGTTATCCTTATCATACCCAAGTGTTTGCAAAGAAACAACTATATTTTCAAAACTTTTTTTCTTAAAGCTTGCAACCCATATTGTCCGTCTCCAAAATATTTTAACGTAAATATGACTACCCTTTAATTAATTATAAGTCCAAATTTTACTCTTGTTTTAAAATTAGATTCGAGGGTTAAGGTAAACAAGATATAGTCGTTAATTGCTTATTTATCACACTGTATATTACATTACAAAGGTAGGCAATCTTTCAAAGTCGCACAAATTTCAAAGTTTATAAAGCAATTAGTAAAAGAGAGTCGATTTACAAACATCAATGACCCGCGTGGCGTAATGGTTACCATGCCGGACTGCCAATCGAAGGGTTCCGGGTTCGATTCCCGGCGAAGCAGAAATTTGAATGATGAGTTTAAATTTCTGCTCTCGGTCTGGGTGTTTGTGTTTCTGTCTCTGTGTGTGTCTGTGGTACCCACGACACAGGGTATATCTAACCTACTGTGGGGCTATGAGTGTGAAACTGTATTATTTATTTACAGATATCTACGCAATGTAATAGTCACGTACCAGGAATTTCGTAGAAACACATTAGTGAAGTGATCCTAAAATGCTAAAGTATAAATTTTGTATTGTAAATTACAAGCTGTGGCGACCTACGTTTGCAGCTAGGCTAAACGGGCGAAGTCGCGTTGTAAGTGGGTGACCGCTAGTGGCCAATTTCGTGCTCGTATCCGTGCTTCAGAGTGCTTCAGAGCACACGTTTAGCCGTCGGCCCCAGTGGTTATCGATTGAAAACTTCCGACAGCGACTTCGCCACTAATCCGTATTGGAGCGTAAAGCAAAGAGCGCGTGGTTCGGCGGTTAGCGTAGAACGCAAGCGATCTATGCAACTGAGCCAAACGGGCGCAGTCGGGTGTGAGATGGGTGACCGCTAGTGGCAAAAAAAATTCATAGGGCACGTTAAGCCGTCGATCCCCGTTGTTGTCCATGGACAACAGTCGTTAAACCTTGTAGGAGGCCTTATGGGCGGTTTGAAAACATCCGACAGCGGGTTGGAGTAACGTGATGGAGAAAGCTCTTGGCCTCCCCAATAATGGGGAGAGACCCAGCAGTGGGACATAAAAAGGGTTGCAGCCAGCCATTGGATCAAAATGGTGCAGTAAACTTCAGGCCTCCCCTCAGTGCCCAGCAGGAGGACGCAAAAATTTATTTATTTATGTATTTATTAACTGCAACTAACAACAATGTACAATATTATAATGATCGTAAACAGTGACTATAGTATAAACTGTGTCGCCACTGTAAAAAGGGGTGCACGCATTAAGTTTTACATAGTTACTGCAGCCCATAGAAATTTTGAATAACCTAATCGATTCCCCCTTTCTCGGAATTAATATCAGTTTCACATGTCCAAGAATAAACTCCCGTTTTAAATCATTGTTTAATGTTCCTCTATGCA
Organism: Pyrgus malvae; assembly: GCA_911387765.1. Classification (NCBI taxonomy): domain Eukaryota; kingdom Metazoa; phylum Arthropoda; class Insecta; order Lepidoptera; family Hesperiidae; genus Pyrgus; species Pyrgus malvae. The sequence goes on along the minus strand of OU426963.1, from coordinate 23,280,662 downwards.
GAAGGAATACACTAAGGCTACTTTTCTGTACCAATATTGCAGTTTTTACAACACTCATTTGTTTAATGTTGACCCTCTTAATTGTTTAATAGGCCTTAACACTCGTAAGAATAACATTAGACAAATCATATATGATGGATAGCCTGACTGTGTAATTTGTAGTACTGTAATCTTGGATTATTAGGACTATTTGGTACCCAACTTATCTTCTGAAATACTCGTAGTCTTACGACAACCACCACCATTGGCAAGTATGGAACTTCTTTTTGCGCTAATTCATAAATTAATTGTTGTTTACCGTACCAGTACAAGTGACGCATTTGCGCGTAATAGACTATGGACGTATACTCCGCATGCGAAGTTTGTTAAATTAGCAAATTAATTACAATTTAATTCTTATACAAAACTGGGTCATTACAACCCAAATATTATATAACTTGGTTATTATTTGTATCGTAAAATTGAGTCAGTGTACCGAGTACAAATTAAATCCATAAATTATATTTAATTACCACGTTCACGCTCTGACTTTGTGACTTCTTCTTAAAATTGCGGCATTTTGAAACAGATAATATATGTTTGTAAAAGTGATAGTATTAGTTTTCATCTTGTATTTTCAGAAGGTTTTCATCTAGTATTTTTACAAAGTACTCACTCATTTTTTTTACACTATTTCTTCGTCACTTTTTTCATTAATAAATGCACTTAATTCAATTTCCATATTTTAAACACTTGATATAAGTACACGAATTTCACAAGTATACAGACAGTCGAGCCATCAGCTTTCACCCCTCCGTCTTACGAATATTCGATCAGGCCACGTGTCCTGACGCGAGTTTAACATTTTTTACCCATCCCAAAAAGTGCACAACGCCGCTAAAGATCAAAAAACTTAAAATATGGTTTAAATAGGTAATCAAATGTCACTCTGCTGTCCAAATAACAACAAATAGTTTAATGCATATAAACAAAATAATTAAGGGGTAATACACCCCCGATAATCCTCTTTTGTTCTTTATACTTACAGTAAATAAAAGAAAACAACGTAACTAAGATATTATCTGTTATTTCACCTGAAATTCTCAGCCCGTGTCTCCATTAAGGAGCTGTCACACTAACTACGTTAAAGTATTTAATACCCCACGCGAGTGATCAAATGTCTCGATAAAAAGAAATAAGAACATGTACGTCTAGTTTTATCAAAATAATTTTAAACTATTTATTTTTTGTACGAACTGTCCTTTTCATATTAATTTTAAACCTTGGTTGCAAGCCACTTATTTGTCCTTCTGCCTAGCGTCCCGTAGGATCCAAGCGTCCTAACAGACACAGGGATATGTGCTCTTCCTAGTTGCTGTTAGCCATAGGCCTTCCCTGATTTAGCTTCTCCGTCCGGTCCTGTGCCCTCTACATTCAGCGGATTCCTGCTGTCTTTTCAGGTCGTCAGTCATCCTGGTTGGAGGGCAGCCTGTGCTTTTTTTGCCGAGACGTGGGCACCATGCGAGGACTCCTCCTCACTATATGACCTATCTAGTGCCACTTCAACTTGTAGATTTTAAAAGCTATGGCAGTTCATTCGTTCTTTGCGAAATACAATAGTATCCCGTTATGTGGTATCGCCTTCAGTGAGACTGTATTTGACAACTGTATGGAGCTAAGAGCACCTCCGACGAGGGTTCAACTTGTTACAGCAGCTCAAGGAGGATTACAAGACATTTTACTTGCAATTATTTTAAGATTATTCTGTGCTCCAGACAGAGCTGGTTAAGGTTACATTTTTATTTATTTACCCCCTCGGTGGCCTTTCTCTGCGCTTGGGGAGGACTCCGGGATCTCCTGTGAAACGTACTGGTGACCTCCACGCGCGGCACCCAGAACGGGCCCATCTTCGGGAATACAGATGTGCTCTCCTGCACCACACCTGCACCTTCAGATGCTTACGGCGGCATACGGCCACGCACACACCGCCGTACTTCCCGGGGCTGCTGTCAGGACGGATCGAGCTGCTCTAACTCTATGAGACCCTAACTTTATCAACCCTACATCTCAGTCAAAATGCGTGGCTTGTCCACACGTGCTGGTTTGACTTCTTTTAATAAATATAGTTTTTAAAACTATATTTATTAAATTATTTAATTTAATATTAATTTAATATAATATTATTATATTTTTTTCAACCTTTTTTATGTCCCACTGCTGGGCATAGGTCTCTTCACAAGTGACAGGGATTTAGGCCATCGTCCAAGTGCGGATTGGTGGACGTCATACTTTCGAGGAATTATGAATTTCTCTCAGGCATGCACGGCGATGGAGAACATCGTAATCAATTAAATATCACGATATTTTCCATCACCGTGAGTAGCGATAAATTTAATATTAAGTTATTATGTAGCTTAGTTTATGGCTACATAATAACAGAATTTAAGTTATTTAAATTCAATTCGCAGACATCACTCTTGAAATGCATCTAAATTGGATTCTCTAGCTATGGAGTGGAAACTGTCATGCTTTTAAAACGAAGTAGTTTATTTAAGTACCCCTCTCACTCGACAAAGTAATATATTCTTTAGTCGCACGTTAAGTAATAGGAGCCAATTTTATTTGGTACCATTTTATAATAGTAAGAATTTACCAGTTATTTTATTTTTTACTTGCTCTACGGTAATAAAAATGTACTGGGCTGGTCTGTACATTAAGTACCCATCTTACGTAACAGGCTAATAATATTCTAGTTTAGTTTATGCAACCTGAAGACACATGAAGCTGGTAGGAGGTACAGATCCTTTTATTTTTTTATACTTTATTTTTATTTGGTAAATAATGCTTAATTATAACCTAACATACAGCTATTATTAAATATTGCGACCCTAGCAACCCATGTGGCATTGATTCCAATGCCTCACCACAGAATAGTCCATCTGTCCAATATTGTATTCAGTAGAACATATTGGTACTGGTGTCCAATGTGGTCCTGCACCCTATACTTGTTTAACCATAATAATGTAAAACTGAGAGTCCCGACGAGCTGGAGGTACCTTGGCCCACAGGCTACAGGTGTAGAATGTTTGACAATATGCCTTGAAAAGTGAATCATCGGCACAGTTTGCCGTTTACAGTCAGTTTTTATGTCTAACGTGAGATCTAAAGTGAGGTTTTCACTGAATTACGAAATGTCCACGTCAATTTCTTTCCGATCAGACTATAAATGCGAGTGTATATTTCACACATGGAGAGAGATCCTACCTGATGCGACCTCAGACGGTTTATTTAAAAATAAGCCAAGGCTTAAGTGTACATCTTACTTGACAGGGTAATATATTCTTCAGCGTGTTTCGTAATGGGTAACAAGTGGGAGCAATACATTATAGTTTAATGGAAGCTACCTGCCACATGAAGCTACTTAATAAGATACAGGGTAGACTTACTTATTGTGGTAGATTAGCTTTAAATAAGATGTAGATAAAAAAATACTGCCCTGAGTCTTAGAAGGGCGCCAATAATATTTATATAATTAGTGTAAAATAAATTTACTACGAAGCTCGAGAAAATGCGAAGTCTAGTTCTTATGTCTTGGTCCAGGTAGTTTACGAGTTATTGTTATGTTTTCCTCCATTTTGTATTCCTATGTTAGTAAGTTTGTGTTAAAATTTACAGTTTATTGAACATTACATTTTTATTTAATTAGTTTTATTTCATGTTTGTAGAAATAAAACAAAAAATGTGCAACGCCATGGATGGAAACGCTTAGAAAATTATATTGTTGTATATAAACGGGGCACCATTATCAATATTTTCAAAGACAAAGACTTTTATTTGTACAAATATGTGTGTTTTTCAAAAGGTGTTTTATACATTTGGTTCGCCATATTTACCTTCATGAGGTATGGAAATGGTACTATAATTTTTTTAAATCCTGATATAAAAATTTCGTAGATCCTAGGATAAGAGGCTCACGTAGCAAATAATTTTAAAATACGATTCCGTGTTCGGAAAGCACGTATAACCATAGGTGTCGATCTTTTAGTCGTTAAACCTAATCCTTATGGGTATTGCTTTTTTAAACATAACGCCAATTATAGATGAACATTATTTTGTATGATACTTTTGTGTGAATTATTTAATTAGGTCACAGATTTTGAACTTAATTTTTATATGTCCCGCTAATCTTGAATTCCATATTTGGATAGGCTTAAGCTTAATTATAACACCTCGGTGCTCCAGTGCGGGTTGGTGAGAAAAGAGGATAATAGCCATCCCAATGTCGGATGTTTTCAATCCGCCCACGCTTTGTAAATGTCAAGACTCAGCAGATTAGGGATTAATGAAAACCATGAATTTTGATTTTTGGCAGAAAGTTGGAAAAGAGATAAATAGAGAAGTGAGTGTGAGTGAAAAATTATACTTGACGTTAGTAATATATACACAGAGTTTGCGATGCCATTATTGAATTGAGATACTTACTCTAACATAGACTTAAGACTGTCGTTTTAATTTTTTGCGCCTAGTCTTTTCTGAATGACGCTGTGTGTTAATTCTAGGCATAACAACCGCAATAAATTTAAAGGATAATTTCTCCCAAAACAAAAAGGTTTATCTTAATGGCGTATAAAGGAATCTTAACGACTAACACTGAGACCGGCTCGTTAAGCCTTGTAGGTAAATGCGGCTCTAAGGAGGTACACTCTAAAACCAAGGGGTGAATCGGATTCAAGCACCAGTGTTTCCGCAGCACCGACTAAGTAAATGCGGCTCTAAGGAGGTACACTCTAAAACCAAGGGGTGAATCGGATTCAAGCACCAGTGGTTCCGCAGCACCGACTAAGTAAATAATAATAATAATAATTCTTTATTTCAACTACATAGGATCATATTAAATTGAAAACTTTAAAAAACATTATTAAAATAAGTATGTCACATAAACTCGTCAAAATTAAAATCATCACATGTAAGTAAATGCGGCTCTAAGGAGGTAAACTTCTAATGAAAGTTGAATTGGATTTAAGCACTCGTGGTTGCTTTATAGAATCGGGCATTTTTGTTTTTCAATAATGTCATATACTAAATAGGTACTATTGCCGTGGTTTACTCTATTCTACTAAAAGATCCCATGTCTTAACTCATAACAAGCAAAATAATTATCCAACTGTAGAAAATTTTCCTATAAATCAAAAGCCTAACCCTTACGCGACAATAAGAATCTTAACAACCAAAACTGAGACAAACTCGTTAAGCTTTGTATCTACCGTAAATACGACTTTGAGAAGATTCATTTGACACAAAAGGAGAGTTTAAATTCACACATTCATTGTGCTACATAATGCACATTACGTAGCATCGAGGATTTGGAAGGATGAAATAGAACAATTCCGCCCTCGTTGGCTTCTCATGTATTATTTGAAAATCTTCAGAAAGGAATTCTCAGTTTAAAAAACACTCCGTATATCGGAGTATTAATGACAAAACCACACTATTAACTTATTTATAAAATCCTTTTATATGTCTTAAAATAACTTTGGGCGAAGGATATTTTAAGGACGAAATGTAAAGTATCACATTTCGTCCTATTTTTTTCCTTTTTCCTTCCTTTCCTTTAAAAAAATCCTTTTTTACTGAAGCTCCAGTTATGATCTTATTTCCTAATAGAAAATCCAGGCTATTTGTTTGCTTCGTTATAGGTATGTAATGTTCAAATTTAGTTTATAAAGTAACATGTCTATAAATTAGTTGTTTAGTATTGTAGTATCACATAATATACTTAATTCTACAACACTTTTCAAGTTCTAACGTCTTTTGAGGAAGCACTCTTAAATTCAACCCTAGAGCAAGCAACCGCGGTCGTAAAAGAAAATCTTTCAAAATCTTACTGAACCCTAGGAGTTATTTGTATGTAAATTTTATAAAATTAAAACAATTTTGGTAAAAATAGATAAACAGTAAGATATTTTAAAGAGGCATTCAATGTAAACCTCTACCATTAACATACAAAAAGGAACCTTAATTGATAATACAACTTTTTATTACTTACTACCCATGCCCTGCGGTTTTATTCGGTGACGTAATGCAGCTAAATCCTTCAGAATAACATTATTTATGGTGGCTCGTTTTAAAGTCCGTTGGTCAAGTGCAGTAAAGGAAAAATAGATGCGGGAGACTTTTCTTCTACCACGTGGTGCTTAATGGTCGCTGAAGCCCATGCTCACGTAGTAGCTGCCAAATAGTTATGTAGCGACCTTCCGCTACTCATCAAGAGATGGCGATATTCCTGAATCACGCTATCGAAGTTTTCTGAATATCCGAGCATATATACAAGCTCCGAATTGAGTCAGTCGGAGCGCGGCCGCTCCCCGGGCATGACCACCTCGCCCGGCGGGAGATCTCCCTTTGCCAAAGTTATATGACTTGAGTCTTGTCTAAGGTCGTTGTAATTTTCTCTGGAAGCTTAAATATTAAATAACAAATTGCTCGTCAAAGGAATAAATAGTAGTAACATTGCATAAACCGATATTGTTGATTGAAGTTATTAGTTGGTTAGCTGAAGTGGCTATGGGCCATATAGCAAGGAGGACCGATAGCCGATGGGAAAGAAAGTTCCTCGAATGGCGATCACGTCTCCACAAAACTAGCATAGGCCTCCAACCAGGTGGACTGATACCCTAAAGAAGACAGCAAGAACTCACTGGGTTCAGAGGGTGCGGGACCGGATGTAGTGGTGAATGTTAGGAGAGGCCTATGTCCAGCAGTGGACTATGAAAGTGATGGATGGATGGATGATATTGTTGGAGTTAATTAAAATAATAATAATAAATTGTCAACTAAGATAATATAGGTAATCATCTTTCTTACCGTTCCTAAAGGCTTTATTATTCTTGTTCCAAAGCATTACAAACACAAAGTAATTAGGGCAACGTTCTTCCGACGCTGTAAAGAAATAGAATTAGAAGAAAAATAGAATGATTAGACAAAGGATTTTTACACTGAAAATACATTTTGAAAAAGTTTTGGAGGAATATTTTCCATATTATTTTCAAGCTCCATTGAATTGAACTATGGCGTGCGTACTCGTCTTTTTCACGAATATGCTACCTTTTGTTTCAGCTACACTATTGGAATGATACGCAAGTTTCAAAACTAAGCTATAGTCGAGGGATCGGCTTTTGTAACCCAGCACGCCCTTCTAATTTGTCGAAAGTTTGAGCGTGTTTAAAACTATTATCGTTGGCTTTCCCATGTTCGAAAATTCCGTGATACGTGTCTTTATAATTTTCATATTTAATTCTTTAAATGGGAGGCACGAGCATGCAGGCTACGTTGTATTAAAATCGCTAAAACAGTTAATGATATGTTGTGTTGTGAAGAAATGACACACAACCTCAAGCATGATTGAGTCTTGCCTAAGGTCGTAGTTACGCCACAGAATACTAATTACTTATAACTTAGTAGTTACGCTACTACTTCGCAAGCTGATAATCGTCTCATGTAAGTTACAAGTACATGGGTGCACAATATTATTATCATCCTGATGTTCATTTAAGTTAAAGAGGAGACAAGCGACCAATCCGTCGACTGAATCGTTCTCAAATCGTCCATAAGGTGTGTAGTGCAAATTTGTATCGACAGCAATCCATCGATAACAATTCGGGCAGCCTTAACGCGCCCTCTGAACTCCAGAAACGTGCATTAAAACATTAATAACAGCGGCCACACAGTTAATAACCTATACACCACACAAACGCAACGAACGATCAAGCAGTTCGAAAATATATGCTGAAAAGAAAAGAAAGAAAAGAAAAGAAAAATGATTCATTTGCGCAAATATGGGTAATACAAAAGTAGTTTTATGTACTTTAAGTCCGCCATATTTACCTCAGTAAGTGAGTAAGGTATGCAAATATTGTTGTAGAAATAAAAATTACACTTAAATCTATCTATATAACTTTTGGACTTAAATCTAAATAACTTATTTATTTATTAAATTTACAAACCATGTTATTTATTTATTTATACCATATTTTGGGCTTTTATTTTATTTTGTAGTTATGAATTTATTTATACGGTGTTCTTCCCACGTCGTTGGCTTTGGGCACCTAATTCAATGGGTTTTTATACGCTGAGAGGGAAAAAGCCGGCGGAAAAAAAACCTCCCAGGTTTTTAGTTGCTTAATCCCGTAATCCTTCACGAAGTTAATTGTCATCGTTTAGAATATCAGAAACCGAATAGTGTAATAATAATGCTGTGCGTTTTATTTCAATTTTCTTGCCGAATTTTTGAATTGTATCGGTCAAAGTTTATGGCATTTTGTCTGAAATATGTAAATTACAGTGCACGAGTGTTGTGAAGTAAAATAACTGTACGAAAGCATGTTTTTTCCCCTTGCCTCCTAGGACGTTCAGGTAAAGTAGCCATCGTTTTACTTGGATATCTGACTGACTGATTTTATTTATTTACTGAAAACTGATTTGATTTTGCTTTTTATTGGCTGCAACCCTTTTTGCGTCCCACTGTTGGGCACGGGTCTCTCCCCATTATTGGGGAGGCCTGGAGCTTACTCCACCACGCTGCTCCAATGCGGGTTGGTGGAGATGCGGGTTAGTGGCCAACCCGCTGTCGGATGTTTTCAAACCGCCCATAAGGCCTCCGACAAGGTTTAACGACTGTTATCTATCGACAACAACCGGCACCGACGGCTTAACGTGCCCTCCGAAGCACGGAAACGCGCATGAATTTTTTTGCCACTAGCGGTCACCCATCTCACACCCGACCGCGCCCGTTTTGCTTAGTTGCATAGATCGTTAGCGTTCTACGCTAACCGCCGGGCCATGCGCTTGCCTGTTATTATAGCGCCCGGTTTCAACAAAATGGGCAGAACTGAGTACTAAATGTTCACTTTCAATTGGTAAAATGATTGAACGTGTGAGATGCCATTCGTAAAGAAGAAGAAAAAAGAAGCATTATTGAACTCTTTCTTTTCAAACTTATAAATTGATATATTCCTAGCATTCTCAGCATTCCCAGAACTAAATCTGGCAATAGAATAAGTTTTCTTTTAAGCAGTCCTGTGGGGTACATAAGAAAGGCGGCTTATCGATAAAACAAAAAGTTTAGGACCCCTGGCCGAAATCATTTTCAGCACTTTAGGGATACGCATACAAAAATTGTTTATTGGAATGATATACATTATCTTATTTTTTACCAGTGTTAGAAAGGACTACCAACATCTATTGCCAGATATACTTGCAGATTGAATAGATCCTACTCGAAGTTACTACTATACAAACCGCCCCCAAATCATCCAAAAATAAGAAGGAAATATACTTAATAATTTTATTAAACAGAATTTTACACAACATTTATTTCTTTTTAATCGTGATTTTCGGAATAAATGGAAAAGTTTGCCTGATATTACGGTTTCAGAAATGAAATAAGAGTTCCTTTAATTTCTTAAAAAAAATTGGTTGTAGGTGCCAAAACCAAAAAAAGAAACACACCAGTATCTACAGGATGTTCCCTGAACAATAGCAATAGGTAAACAATAGGAAGAATTTAGCAAATTCGACAGATCATTTTGTACAAGAAACGTACCGTGACTTGAGTTATTAAATCTTAGAATAATTTACAGATAGAGCTTTCACCAAATCCGACAAATATCCTTAAAGAAAGCAGTACGCTTTATCGTTGTCGTATAATCTGAACAAAGTCATTAGCATTTCATATTTGGGAGCGTTCACTTACTAGGGCCATTCATCAGCCGCATCTAGAGTCTACATCAGAGCCAGAGGTCTGAACAACGCGTGCCTCTGATTATTAAGCCATTAATCACAACCAGACGCCATAATAACAATACATAAATGTGACCTACATTGATATATGGCGACTTTAGTTGAACTTATGGACCTGAAAACTACCTTTGTTTAGTCTCAAATAATAAATTATGATTTAGCCTAGGGTAAAGAATATTTTATTCTTCTGTGATTATGACGGCTCGTACTATTCCGTTAACAATGGTGTAGTAAAATTTGCAAATCATAGAGTTAGCATTAATATCCTAAGTCTATGCAGCAAACTAATTTAATGAGACAAATTTTGCGGACAAAAAATGTATAATGCCCTGATATTTAAAAACACTTAGTTTGCTAATAGTAATTAGCCATTGAAAAGAATGCTTTTACCGGTTCCTTTTATTTAACTACTACTGATTTTTTTATTATATAGACTTGCCAGACAGTCAGGTTATCAATACATCTGACAATTCTTTGGAAATGTGCCCGACACAGTGTGGTAGGTATGTTAATTGCTTTAAGAAAGTCCTAATACTTCCAACTATGAAGGTATTTTCCATATTTGTAAGTATTTACTTTCTTGAGCCATTCGTCAGCCATATCTAGAATTTCATAGTCAGAGGTCTGAAACAACGCGTGCCACTGATTATTTAGTCATTAATCACAACCAGCCGCCGTATCTGACTCGAACTCGGGACCTGAATCCTGATATCTATTACATTTAAACTAGCGACGTACAATTTAAGATTATAAATCATAATTTATCATAGGGCAAAGACTCTGTTATAGATTTTCCATTACGGAAAGTACCTACATGAATTCAACCGTCGGTCCCGTTTGTTGTGGATTGATAGGTAGCACTCGTGGAACACTGTCGGAGATCTTATACTTAAGCGGATTGAAAACAAAAACGGTGGTCTCTCGTTAATAGGAGACCCGTGCCCAGCAAAAAAGGGTTAAAGCCTTTATATTTTAACTAAAAAAAGCAAAAGGTATATTGAGTGAGTTCCATAGATAGTTACAAGCCCCTATTAAGACAACTTAAGGTGTTAACTCTGACTTGTATGTACGTTAAAGCAGAATGTATATTTGTCAAAGAACATCATTATTTTAGATTAGATTTGGAAACATATAATCGATCAAGACGGAAAATAAATAAAAACGAATTGTGTACGCCAATCTGTAGGTTACAAATATTAAAAAGAAACTCACATTATAAATATGTAATCGAAGTATATAATAAACTAGCTGTGACCCGCGGTTTCACCCGCGTTAGAGAGTATCATTAGCATAAAGTGAAGTCCATTCTGAAGTGCCGTGGACCGGCATTTTTGTAAGACTATTTAAGATAAATATTTCCATCATACATTACGAATATGTAACTCTAGCGGTTTTGGCAGCGCACGCCAGAATAGCTCGCAGATGGTAGATTTTTTCCTACTTACTTGACACTTATCGTCATATTTTGGACAATTCACACAATAACTTTATAAATTGTAGCCTATGTGTTATTCTGATGTATAAGCTATATTATTGTAAAGTTTCATTTAAATCCATTTAATAGTTTTTACGTGAAAGAGTAACAAACATCCATACTTACAAACTTTTGCGTTTATAATATTAGTAGGATTTTCCAGATCATTTGAGAAATTGCTGGAAATTTCTCGAACATTCTCAATTAATTAAAACAGTTTGCAATTATTTTAAAAATCATCAGATCATTCGAAAAGTTTCTGGAACTTTCTCGAATATTTTAATAATAATTAATTGAAAAAATGCAATTATTTTAAAAATCTCCAGATCATTCGAGAAAAGATTACAATTATTAAAAAAATCCAGATAATTTGAGAAGCTTTCTCGAATATTCTCAATAAAATTAAAATTAAAATAGTTTGCTAGATCATCCCAGAAATTTTGAGATCCACCCAGAAGTCCCTATTGGTTAGAAAAGTACCTACAGATATTTTTTTTCAGATTTTTCCACCCACTTCCACCCACCGCGATCAAACTCCCTTACTATCATCTACGTACTAAGGGGTATTTACCACCCCAACGGGAAGTTGATTGGAGTTAATGATAATAGAGAAAACCGTGTCTTTACGTACAAAGAAAACCCTTTACTTTATATATATATATATATATATATATATATATATATTAAGATTGCCTGATTCTTTCAAAAAACTTCCATATCATGTATTTACCATAAACTTTTATATAGCGTGCCTATAATTAAAGAAAAGTTTCACACACATATCCCCACTGTAGGATTTACACTGTGTGGGTACCATGGACACACACATAGACAGAAAACAGCGAGGGGGAGAACTCATTATTCCCGGCGAAGCAGAGATTGACTCTGCTTCGCCGGGAATCGAACCTTGGACCCTTGGTTCTTGGCAGTTCTGCAGGATTGCGCCACATGGGTCGTCAAATTTATGGCATTAGGTTGCCAAATAATTCACCCAGTGCCTACTATAATGAAGATTCAGGTCGGAGCCCGTTCATTTTAATAAGATTACCGGAAATTACCAGAACTAAGTTTTATTAGGCTTCTACGCAAAATTTAAGATTTTGGAAGAAAAATTGTTTTTTTAATCATGATTTATTGCCTCCGTTCGTGGTAGATACTTAATATTTTTCCAAAGTTTGAGAAAACAGTGATACTTACTTAGATCCTTAGGGCATGAAGGTATGACAGTTGTGACACCCATCAGAGAGGAGTGGCCTTTACGGGCGAACCCCTCGTCCCAACGTCCATGCATAATGTGCCTTCTAGTTATACAACTAGTGTGTCTGTGTGTGTCAGTGTTGACGGTGCATAGAAAATGACGTCGTTGGAAGAATATTTGTGAATGTGTGACAAAATTAAAATGTGGGCGTTTTTCCCCCGCACCAGATTTGGCACAAAAATTATGTATCAAAGCGAGGCGCTATGCCGTCTCTACTGAAGGGTGTCAGTAACTTTGATGCTCTAATTTTAGTTCAAAGTAAAGTTGTATTGGAAAACGCGCTTCCACGTGTGCTACTTTTTGTACCAAGAAATGTCTAATCTTGACATTTCCCGGCCACACGCGCTTCAAGAAACATACAAAAGACGGCAAACGCGCCGAATAATATGCTAGTGTGAAACCGCACTAAGAATTTTGTAGTCAGCCTGCGTATTAGTATGAAAGGCGAGTGACAAAAACATTTTTCAACAAAGATATTAATTTTAAATACAAGTAGATATGTTATAATCGCAAAAAAATGGCACCTCGAATTGTGGCATATGAAATATTTTTGCCCTCATATTTGGCACATACAACATCAACATGCGAACATGAAGCGCGTATGGCCCGATGGTTAGCGTAGAACGCAAACGATCTATGCAACTAAGCCAAACGGGCGTGGTCAGGTGCGAGATGGGTGACCACTAGTGGCAAAAAAATTCATGCGCGTTTCCGTGCTTCGGAGGGCACGTTAAGCCGTCGGTCCTGGTTGTTGTCGATAGATAACAGTCGTTAAGCCTTGTGCGTCCCACTGCTGGGCACGGGTCTCTCCCCCTTATTGGAGAGTCCTGGAGCTTACTCCACCACGCTGCTCCAATGCGGGTTGGTGAAGATGCGGGTTAGTGGCCAACCCACTGTCGGATGTTTTCAAACCGCCCATAAGGCCTCCGACAAGGTTTAACGACTGTTATCTACAAATTCTGTGCCACAATACAAAGAGAGCTTTCTGTACATATTGCCAGCGCCAAATTTAATTTTTGCATCACTTAGTAGTCGTAGAAAAAATCTGTTAGTCGTCAGTAATCAGTCAGTCTAGTTAGTCAGATGTTCAAGTAAAGCGATAGCTACTTAACTAGAATGCTTCTGATGAGTTTTGGTTGCAAGCCGAAAAACATGTTTTTGCACTGTTATTTTATTTCACAACACTCGTGACACTTTCATTAACCTATATTGAACAAAACACCATCACCTTTATCCGATATAACTCAAAAATACACCAAGAAAGTGAAAATAAAACAAGAGCACATGTCCTTTCGTACTTCCCGCCAAAACTCACACACATCATTATTTATTTGACTTGTCAATTTGATAGAAATCTTGAGTATCGAAAAGTAACGCAACGTTGTCAGCTCAGATAAAGGCTAGTACGTGGAAATCGTAACAAGCATTTAGTTTATTTGTAAATAAAAAAATGTAATTGATAATGTGCTCATAATGAAAAATGTCTATTTTGATGGTCTAAATAACATGCCGAAGTTAAAGCACCTATTTCCTAATGAACACGGTATTTTATCGTTGGATATATAACATCACATTTGTCGAGTAAAGAAATCATTGATATAAATAAAATAAAATAAAAAATACCTTTGGACAATTCACACAACGCCATCTGATTCCAAACTAAGGAGAGCTTGTACAATGGTAATCAGAAAGCTGATAAACATACTGATATAATCATTATATATAATAAAACTAAGTTGATAAAATGTGCGTGACGACAAAACTTAAAGAGGAGTCCCGACACGATAAAGGGACTTATATACTGCGATAGCCCTTTATCCCCCCTCGAACAAGAAAGTTCCCGTTTTAACCTAAAGGGCGTGTTTTTAAAGATATAAGGGCTTTTTCAACCCTTCAACTTGGAAATTAAATGTAGTGGCGCCATCTGTTGTCGAGTATTTGAACTTCATTCAGAACAACGATTATTTGGGTTCATGGGCGTACCCAGGTTCTACCAGGGGGAGGGGGGAAATACTTGGCCAGGGGGGGGGTAAGTTCTTGGTCACGGGGTGCAAATTTTAAGGTTCATACAACGTCGCATACAACGCATACAAAATCCAAAGTCCTCGCGGACGAAGTCGCGGTCGTCCGCTAGTTCTAAATAAATACTTAAAGAGATAACTCAACACCCAGGCACAGAATAAATTGTCATGTTCATCACACAATTATTTGTCCTGGGTGGGAATCGAACTCACGACCTAACGCTTCGCAGTCGGCTCATCACCCACTCGCCACGGAGGCTGTCAATATAAAAAATAATGTAGTTTAAAAAACTAAAAAAACACGCTTTTGAGAAAATACGAACTAAAAACTAAAAAAATAAGAAGAAAATGTATATTACTGTAAATAAAGCGTGGGGTGGTTTTTAAGATACTATTGACACCATGCACCCCACGCTTTATTTACAGTAATATACATTTTCTTCTTATTTTTTTAGTTTTTAGTTCGTATTTTCTCAAAAGCGTGTTTTTTTAGTTTTTTAAACTACATTATTTATTTTTAATTTTTTAGTTGGATTTTTATTCTCATACTAGAGGTCCCCCCGCGATTTCACCCGCGTTAGAAAGGGTCAGTAAATTATCAATTTTTATTTTAGTTATGGTTCACTATTTTGGCTATAATAGCTTAAACATGAGATATAGATATATACTGTGGCAGGCTTTTTTGTAAGACTATTAAAGATCAACATTTCCATCGTACATTACAACTATGCTTATATAGATGCTATGAAATATCTTTTTCTTCGTTTTATCATACGAATTTATAAACTATCACGAAAAGTTGGAACAACGATATTTAATAAAAACTTGCACAATATTAAATTCTTTAAACAAAGTTATTGAGCAAACAACAAGAAACACTAACAAAAATGAGTTCTTCACTATTTTTTAATATTGTTACCTAAAAATAGTGTTTCAACAAAAAGATACGCTTCAACTGTTGATGCACTTCCTCAATACGATGTACTAAACGTTTAACTACTACGGAAGCTAACCGTTTTTTACCGTCAGTAATAAACTGGGATTTAATTTTAATTATATACCTCGATAGTTGTTGAAGCAAACTTTGTAAAGAGAACAAAAATAAAGCTCTGTGTCGTAAATGAGCTGGAATGTACACTTTATTATAGCTTTATTTATCTTACGGCCCGTTCACACATGGGAGTCCGTTTTACTGGTACGTTTTTAACCGATACGTCATAAATTTATGCTCTGTTCACACATAGGCACCGTATAACGTTCAAAGGATCCGTCATTACTGGATCCGATGTGTGAACAGAAAACTCGCAGTATACCGTAATACCGTCGCTATTCTACAAGGATGGACGCATCACTATCCCTCCTATATCCCGCACACACCGCCCGCCACGCACACAGTATCTATCCGTTAAAATTCTACGTATCCGTATATTTTTACTGTTCCGTTGTCCAGTATTCCATGACAAAACGCAATGTATTTTTTTTTTAGGAACGATATTTTTTACTGTACACAGAATACTGTGCCATGTGTGAAGTCGCCAATACAACTACATACGCCATCGACGAAAAAAAAACGTAACGATAAAACGGAACAGTAAAACGGAGACATGTGTGAACGGTAGTAAAGCATATTTCGTGCTGCAACCTTTCAATGGTCCCACGGCTGAATATGGACTGCCCCATATTCGGGAGAGTATTTAATAAAGTATTTATTCCGCCGCAAAATTGGAATTAGAATGTTTACCAACAATAGTTCCCTTGCAACTGACGCGAACTTAAAATCAAACTATTCTTCGTCAGCACAAGGTCAGCACATAATATGAATATTTTGCCAACGCTTATTCTTAGGCCTTATACTTACACATATTATATTACTAGCTGTGCCCGCGACGTCGTCCGCGTGTATAAAGACTTTTATAAAATGGATTGATTAAAAATTAAAGATTATTTATTTGCATTGAATAAGTAGTAGGTAGATTATTCTTACATATAGTGAAATCACTTATAATACAATGTTCATATGTTCAGAAGAAACTTAATGTATTTTTTCTAAATCCTTCAAACCTAAAACAGTAAGGAATGCTTACTATCCACTTTTCTCACGTTTCGCTTGTCTCGCGCAATCAGATTCTCTTTACAAATATGTACCTCGTTTATTAAAGTTAAGAGATACTGCTGTGCCCGAGGCTTCATCTATGTTAAAAATAGTATATTTAGTAAATTGGGTGAATTTATACTGCAAAGAATGTATAGACTCATTCTATATACATAGCTTTAACCTACTGCAGAAAAGAGGTGCACTATACAACTACTTGTAGTTGGGAGATAAAATTTCTAAACATACACGTGCTTAGGATTAAACAATCGGAAAAATAATTGTAAGGTTAATTAATAAACTATAGGTTTAAAACTTGCGGACAGCAATTTGGTCATAAGTCATAACTCATATAACATTGTGAAAACTAAAGCAGAAGGCAGGGTCTCTACACAGTGTGCTATCTGTATTTGGAAATAAAGAATATTTTTATAAAGAATCTTTAAAGAATCCTTAATATCTCCATCAATCAACGTGTGTGGATGAGCCCTCAGCCCGTACGCAATAAAGAGACGCAAAAAATGAGTTAAGTTATCATTGGTCCAATTAACAATGTTCAGCATCATACGTATACCTACCCAACGATGGGACAACCCGCGTGGCGCAATGTTTACCATGCCGGACTGCTAATCGAACTGTCCCGGGTTAGAATCCGGGCGAAGCAGAAATTTCAATGATGAGTTTAAACTGTTCTCGGTCTGGGTGGTTGTGTTTCTGTTTCTATGTGTGTTCATGGCACCCGCGACACAGGGTATATCTACCCTAATGTGAGGCTATACGTGTGAAATGTTATTTTTTATTTTTTTTACACTATGTACTTACTTTTATTACACTTAAGGCTTTTATTTGAAATTATCTCCATCGATTCACTTTGGAGAAGGAATGAATATTGCTCAATAACGCCATCTACCGTATGACATGTAAACTTTGTGGTTGATAAATCGAATGTCAAATTACCAAATAGGTAGATATTGAGATTAACAGTTGGTTCACTAAAAATTTAACTATTCTTCACCTAGATGTCTGCAGTAGTCTTGTTTTGTTAAGGCTTTGTACATTCTGTATGAAGGTTTAGATTCCGTATCTTATAACCTTAATGCTGGATTCATTGAGATTGTAAGATTTGGATTTCGGTTCATCGGAGCTTGAGGCCTCCTCAATATTGGGAGAGCTCTATGCTCAGCAGTGGAATGCTAAAAAGGTTGCAGCTTGATATAATGTAGCGATAATAATCATTTCAGCTGCAGCCTGTTAATAATCTTCCACCCCAAAAGAAGACTAATAAGCTGAGCAACTAACTCAATAGAGCCTGTGATGTAAGGTTCGGCGGCGGTAAGGCTCGCGATGCGCTTATTAGGTAGCCATACTCGGCCAACGAAAGAAAATACAGTAAGCTGATCTAAGTATATTTAATATAGTCGACAATATTAGTGAGAGTTCAAAATAATTTTACTTAAATTTAAACTTTTGTTTATGGTTTTGAATGGGCTGTTACCGAAACTTTCATACAAATTCCCCAAAGTGCCTTTTAAGTTTATGTCGCGTATTGTGTAAATGAACATAACTTTTTTGTTTATCACCCGATTGATATGAAATACACACTAATGTTACGGAAATTCATTCAACAATAAATCAGTAAACACATCATTCAAAGAAGGGAAAAGAATTTGAGAATGAAATATTAAGTTAAGGTTAATTATTGTACGCTTGAGATACCAACTTTCGAATCCACTTTATTTGCTATTGAGGGGTAGTTTTGAAAAAAGCTTAAATAGAATTCTTACTATGCTAGTAAAAATTACAAATACAAAATTATAAGTATATTACTCTGCACAAAAATATTCTGTACATCAAGTTTCGACACTCAATTTTCAAAGAGTTTCAAAGAAAATTGACATTTAAAGGGTGAATTTCGGGAAATGCTGAAACACGTATTCTTTTATTTTGGTTATAAAATATTTATACCAAATTTCAAGAAAATCTATTGAAAAAATCCAAGTTTTCCATACAAATTTTCATCGCTCATTTTACACCCTTAAAGGGTGATTTTTAAAGTTATCTATAGCCTAAATGTTAGCGAGGACCAATATATATAAAACAAAAAAAGTTTCATCAAAATCCGTCCAGTAGTTTTTGCGTGAAAAGCTAACAACAGACAGACAGACAGACAGACAGACAGACAGACAATAATTTCAAAACTTATATTTTTAGCTTCTGTTACTTATAAAAAGACCCCTAGAAGTATTTTTTTAAATTTATATGCAATGTACAGAATTGACCCTGCTTACAGTTTTATTATATGTATAGATTATTGCATTGTCATCGGCCCTTGACCCCTATGCAAATTTTCAAGTTAACCAGAAAATCATATAAATTAAAAAAAACATATTTTGCAAATTGAAAAATGGAATAATTTTATCAAATTAGTGTATTGTCATCGGTCCTCAATAAATCTACAAAGTTTGAACGAAATCTGGCCGTTTAAAGTGGGTCAAAATCGCGCCCAAAGAAGTCGGTTACAAACAAACATACAAACATACAGGTGAAGCTAATAAAAAGCGTGTAAAAAGAAACGTAAACGTAATGTGCTTTAACTCTGCAACTTCTTTAAAAATGGGGAAAGTATAGTGAGTGAATTATGCGATTAAAAACAAATTAGCTTTCTACTATACTTGTCAATATTATCTCTAAATATTATTAGCATACCTAACTGAGATAAATATAGCAGACTAATAAAATTATAAAACTACTTGTGTAATACCGTGTAATGACGTGCATTAAAATGGTTTGGGGAGCTTCCGCGTAAAATATTAACTCTAAACAATGCCTGAGAGTTTTTTTTCCGCCGGTTTTTTTTCTCTCATTGACCCAGTGGTGGGTAGGCATCAAAAGCCGATGATCCGTTAAGAATATTCTTAGCGGATCTTAAAATAAAACTATTTTACTACGTAACTACTTAGCTACTTTAATTTTAATTAGTAATATAATATTGTATGCCAGAGCATGGTAGACTGTTTAAACTCTTGTAATAATGTTAAACATCTAACTGTATGTATGTAAACAGTCAACAATAAAGTATTTTCATTTCATTTCATTTCATACCCATATTTGCGCAAATAAATTCTTTCGTTCTTTAATATACTTACAAATAAAGAATTAACACATCGAGTATTTTAACACAGCATTTGTAATGAGCAGCGTGGTGGAGTAAGACACGCAAAAATGGTTTCAGCCATAGAAATTGGTTTCAGCCATTAGGAGTACTCCTGAAATATTCGCTTAATGAATGTTATTGTTTCCCGGTCAACACCTTCAGGTACTCGTTAAGGCTAGATGTTGTGAAGAGAGAAAAAAAGCGGCGGAAAAAAACTCCCAACGTAAGAATATTCGTTTGAAATTAATAATAAGCAAAAGACTTACCTAATAAAAGGCTTTATAATTTGAACTACGCGACCCCTACGCGTCCAAAGTTCCGCAAATTTCATCTACGCAGATGTAGGTACTAGATGTCGCTGTCCAGGAGTCTGGATCTCGTGGACGTGTGTACCGCGAAAGTTGTATTTATTCTCCTTCAGGATTGTAAACGATAGCTTACGAGAATATTGTTATATAATTTTTGATAGAGCAGCCACTAGCTGCTTATAATAGACCCTGGAGACTGGAGAGGAAATGTGGGTGGAATGGCGTTTCCTTTTTCTCTGTTTTATCACATGAGTCATGTGAATTGTGAACAAATTCACAATGATTTATTTAACCGAATCAGTTTTCTGTTTCTTATTAATTTACTTTTATCTTAATTTATCGTCATGGTTTCCTGTCTGCATTTTTTTATTCTTATAGAGCCAGTTTAAGAGATCCGGTAACAGGTGACCTGTTAACCAATCAAAAACAGAGTTTGACGATCCATATACCTTATAGTGACCATCACGCCGGGGAGCAGTGTCCTAGGTTTGATTCCCGGTGGGGGAGATATTTAAATAATGAATGGAGGTCTTTTCGGTCTGGGCGTTTGTGTCCTTGTATGTGTTTGTGTCCATAGCACCCACGACACAGGGTATACCTACTGTGGGGTTGAGTGGGAAGCGTTATTTATAAAAATGACTTTTCCTTTTTTTATTTATAACAAGAACTAAAGCCTTTAAGAAGGCTATGGGATAAACAATGAACTCAAGTAATTAATGAACCAGTTAGCCAATCTAGTACCAATTGTCAATTATGTATGTATATATCTATTATGCTTGGTATTTCTCTACGCGACAGAATTCGTAATGATGAAATCCGTAGAAGAACTAAGGTTACCGACATAGCTCTCAAAATCTGCAAGCTGAAGTGGCAATGGGCAGGCCATATAGTTAGGAGGACCGACAACCGATGGGGAAGAAAGGTCCTTGAATGGAGACCACGTCTCGGCAAAAGGAGTACAGGCCGCCCTCCAACCAGGTGTACTGACGACCTGAAGAAGACAGCGGGTAGTCGCTGGATTCAGAAGGCCCAGGACCGGGAGGAGTGGCGAACGTTTTTTTTTTCAACCTTTTTTTATGTCCCACTGCTGGGCATAGGTCTCCTCCTCACAGAGGGATTTAGGCCATAGTCCACCACGCTGGCCAAGTGCGGATTGGTGGACGTCATGCTGTCGAGAAATTATGAATTTCTCTCAGGCATGCACAGCAATGGAGAACATTGTAATCAATTAAATATCACAATATTTTCCATCACCGTGGAGGAGCGATAAATACGCACATTACAAATTTATTTGTCAGAGGTGCACGCCGAGGATTTGAACCCGGGACCGGTCGAGTCGAAGACCGCGGATTTTTACCACTCGGCCATCGCTGCTCGATCGGCGAACGTTAGGGGAGGCCTATATCCAGCAGTGGACAGTAAAAGGCTGATGGATGGATATCTATTATGCCATACACTAAAAATGTCAGCTCAAAAAATGTGAGTGCCTTCAACTCTACCTCTGCTGCCCTTTTAATGTGTTTACAGAACATTGGGTCTTCAACAACAAGTTTTCACAGACTTAACGGTCTGATTTTTACACCCATTTGACGAGAATTTTGTCGCAGGACCATAATGTTTTTGTTTTGTTAACGTCGATGCATATTTTTGTTTATTTTTGGAAGCAAAAACACATGGATACTGTATATACTAAAGCAGGTAAAATTGGTGATAAACTATTACATTTCGACCGGGGAAGTGCCCCGCTGCAGGCATTTCTTTCATTTCTGAATTTAGAATAATATAGAATCTGTGAAGTGTCTTCATACAAGCGCACTGTCAAAATTGAAGTACTAAATAGATTCACACAGGTGACATCTGACTAACAAAATATTTTTATTTTCACCAAATTAACTATAAAATACTACAAAATATTGAAAACTTTACTGAGAAAAGTTATGTTATTAGATTTAGTTTTTCAAAAGTGTTGTGACACATTTTAACACCACAAACTGTTATGCGGCCGGCGGCCCGGCGTTTGGTGCCATTAATGGCACCAATTAAAATGCTTCAATTTGGACGCTCTAACTTGGTTTCTATAATGTAACTAGTGGACCCCGCAGACGTTGTCCTGCCTTAAATGTATTGAAAGAGGATTCGTTTCTTTATCATCTCAAAGAGTTTTTATATAACTGCCAAATAAAAAATATATAAAACAAATAGTGACAGATGTACCTATTGTTATTCAACAATACATCTGTGGGGTTTTGGCGGGAAGTCGAAAAAGACATATTGTGCTCTTGTTTTATTTTCATTTTCTTGGTGTATTTTTAAGTTATATCGGATAAAGTTGATGGCATTTTGTTTGATATAGGTTAATTACAGTGCACGAGTGTTTGTGAAATAGAATAACAGTGCTAAAATATGTTTTTTCTGCTTGCCTCCAAAATTCCAGCGGACACGTTCTAGTAAAGTAGCCATCGCTTTACTTGAATGTTGGACTGACTAGACTGACTGATTACTGACGACTTACTGTTCTTGGTTGGTTGGTGGTTCTTGAGTTATAAATGATGTAACTAACACGACTTTGTTTTATATATATATAGATTATTCTAAGTTTCTGAAGTTAGGTACAAAATAATTGTATTATGTTTGGCGGAAAGTTGCAGTTGTCAGTCAGTTTTTCTTACATGAGGCGACGACCTGTCCCCAGGTTTACTTCAATCGCCCTGAGGCATGATTTAGGCTTAATTTTGGTATGCTAAAGTATGAGCAGCGATGGTCGAGTGGTGAAAAATGCCACCGATCCCGGGTTCAAATCCTCGGCGCGCACCTCTGACAAAGAAATTTGTAATATGCGCATTTAGTACTGCTTTACGGTTATTATACTTTGTTTTATATTATAATTTATTATTACGGTGTTCTCCACCGCCGTGCATGTCTGAGAGAAAATCATTATTTCTCGAAAGCATAACATCCACTAAGCCAGCTTGGTGGACTATGGACTAAATCCCTCTTACTTGTGAGAGACTTGTACCCTGCAATGAGACATAAAAAAAGGTTGGAAAGAAAAGAATAAACGAAAAAAAGGTGTATGTAGATGTATTTGTTCTGAAGCGACCACTTGACACAAAATTTCAAGCAATACCGTTGTTTTTAAGAAAATTTTGCGGTTGCCGGATACCGTTACATGAGATGACAATCACACAATAACAACTATCCGTCTAAAAACACTACGAGTACGTGGCAGTTAGCGACTTCAGATACAAGACAAATTTTTAGTCTTTTCTGTCATCTGCGTTGTTTTCATCTATTATTCAAAATGCTTTTATTCAAAGATATGCTTTGAATAAAACTTTAATAATTACTTTATGAAATATTGTCCACAACTTCGAAGCTCCTAATCCAACATCAAAGAAAGCCAAAAAAGTTAATTAAATTTAAGTTTTGTGAATAAAGTCACGTACATAAATTTAATGTCGGTATAATCAATAAGGCTTTTGTAATTTATTCAATCAGTATTGAGTTCCCAACTTTTAGAAGTTTTATTAATACTGTGAATCTTAATAACCAATTATCAATAGCGAAGAGATAGGCGGGAACCTAGCCTTGGAACATATGTATTAGCGTTAAAGGGGAGGATGTCGAAACACCCATATAAATTAAAATGTCATTAGGCATCTATTAATCAAATATTGTCTGCCTCGTTAGGTAATTGCTAGGCTGTTTTGTTTTCAATTTTACTTCAATAAAGATAGATAAAACGATAAGCTCACCTTAAATTATATAAATTGTTAAAATTAAATGCAAGGGGCATTAGTATTTTGTCCTTCTCTGCTTTGGCGCTTGTCATTTTGCATGCGCAAGAGCATGACAAATACTACTATATAACTAATAATAAAAATATGGCTGTCATATAGCTTAACATGCCCTCTGAAGCACGGAAACGCGCATGAAATTTGCCACTGGCGGTCACCCATCTCACACCAGACGACACCCGTTCTGCTACGTAGCACTAAGCTAGGCGCCGGGCCATTCGCCCCACAATACGCTTCATCGTAGTGTAGAAATAATGGGCAACAAGATGCATGTCTTGATCTAAGTTGACATGTCCACCAATCCACGTAGAAGCAGCGTCGTAAAGTAAGCTCCAGATCTCTCCTAAAAGATCCGTAACACAAAAATAGTCACATTTACTTGGCTATTATCTCAATCCATTAATATCCAATCAGCAGTCACCACCAAAAATTCTAAAGTCAATTACGAAGTTCTAACTTTTGATACGTGGCCAAAAGCGTCTTACGCTCGGGGATTTATATAAGTGGAACTTTGATGGACAAGTTTTAATTTACTTTGGTGACGTAGGCCGAGGGAAAGAGACAGAAGATAAATTTTAACTTATTGTCATAATAGCTATTTGCCTGCGGTTCTGCCCCTGTGGGATATAGGTACGTGATTCCCACAGTAATGATGAATTTTCCCATGGTAAAAATAGCTTTGTCGCTCACCAACCCTCGAACTGTTTCCATAAAAAATAATCAGATCAAACACATTTATTAGTATGGGTTGTCTCTTATGTAATCCGTGACGCTCAGTTAAATTTTCAGGCTTGCTAAAGCTTGCGTGTAATTGTCCATGAGCTGCAGTGACCACTGACATACGTGGCAGTATGCTCGTCTACTTTAAAAAACTAAAATTCACTCAGGGATGTCATCAAGCTGACCGAGCTGTGTTTAAAAATGTGTAACGATGTAAATCAAATAAAACTATCTGTCAATACCGGTTATTCTAAGCTGAATGGCTTAGCTTTCTGAATCGCAAACTTACCAACATTGTTTTTACCTTCAGTTATTTTAAGTGATAAAGATTCCATGACAAACTATTTTTGATACGTGAGTGAGCTAAGCTTAAGTGCAAAACATAGCGTCAAGTTTCTGTGAACTGATATGTCTATTTGTCAACTTCACAAACATTCGTAAAAAGAGAAGTTTGACTGGCTGTAAATTTAAAAAGAAGAGATATTCTTTTATTGAAGGTTCTATGGAATTTCGTTAAGAATAGAGCTACGGTATCTCCTGTCTGATCGTAAGAGGCGACTAAAAGGAAGCCGGGTTGTGGGCGGTGAGAGTTGTAGCTCGATCCGTCCAGGCAGCAGCCCAGGGAAAGGCGGCGGTGTGTGCGTGGCCGCATGCCGCCGAAAGCATCGGAAGGTGCAGGAGAGCACATCTGCTCTCTCAAAGATGGACCCGTTCTGGGGCGAGGATTGGAGGACACCGGTACGTTCCACAGGAGATTCCGGAGTCCTCCCCAAGCGCAGAAGCAGCCACCGGGGGGTTTTAGTGCGGTCAAATACCCTTTCCCAAGGTCCTTATACCTTTCGAAGGTTTCCCTCCCGATACCAATTAATGTAGGTCATTAAAATGAATGTTCACAAAACTTTCAATTTTACTTTGTACTCGAGTAGGATGTCTATGAGGTGCAGCGACCACTATTAAATTTTGTTGTTGAGTGCAACCACCTTATCATCAAGGATTTATATTTCTGGTACAGACTCTTATAAAAGTTCTTGTTACATCATTAAATATGTTAAAAGTGTCACATAATCGACAACCTCCGTGGCGCAGTTGGTGATGAGCCGATTGCGAAGCGTGAGGTCGTCGGTTCGATTCTCACCCAGGACAAATATTTGTGTGATGAACATGACTATTTGTTCTGTGTCTGGGTGTTAATTTATCTATCTAAGTATGTATTTAGAATTATATAAGTATGTTTATCAGCTTTCTGATTACCATAGTACAAGCTCTGCTTAGTTTGCAATCAGATGATAAAAGATATAAATTATAATCCGATTTACGTGCATGTACACACACCCGCGGCGGCCGGGAAGGGAAACAATGTTCAATTTAGATTTAGGTTCCTCGTTTGCGCGCATTGTACCAATTTGCCGGCGACATGCGACACCTGAAAATACAATAGAGTGTATATACTATACACGAGTAGATAAAGTCTTACTCGTAGCAACAATGCACTACAGTTTAGTTTGTTCCTTTTAGAAGAAATAATGATTTCTAGAATCAATATGATAAAATATTATTATTAGTGCTTATGAACTAAACTCAAAACCTGGGCGTGCCTAATCGATTCCGGGAGGCTAGTACCCTTTTGTAATTAAAAAAATATGCAGCAGAATAGGCTGAATATTTTGAATGCATTAAAACTAGAATCAATGTGGGTCGCATTGTAAAAAAGTTATCAGATCTTATATAAGCCAATCTTCTAACTCTACGCCCTCAAACTCCCTAACTTCTCAAAAAATTTTACACCTTTGACCCCTTCCCCTTCCCCTGACCAAGAACCAATAAATTTGCCTCCTTCTCCCTAACTAAGAACCTGGGTACGCCCATATGTGCTGATATTCCAGATGCGAATGTTCGCCTCAAAGCGTGGTCGGCGTGACATTAACTTAACAAAATTTCTTCGCGGCTCTGATGTACCCATCGCTGCAGTTGGAACACCTAAGCTCTACTACTACGACTACATCAAACTTTCAAATTTTAAGAAAAGTATTATGTAAGTACCTTTGCGAAACATACACTTTAATTTTACAATGGCAAGGTAGCCAAAATATACACACGTGTTCGGGAAATTTGCATTTCTATTGCTATACGGGTCATTCACAGGGATTCTGCACACATATCATGCACCGAACCTCATTCCAGAATTTATAATATTCAAGCTTGAACTCAAGTGACATTGTATAGTGCCAATATATGGTTTAACAGCTTTATAATTTCCCATAAAGAATTAACAAAAATTCACTTACTGATAAATCTATGACAATTACAAACTTCAGGCGTACAGAAAATAAGTACTGATTATTATTATACATAAGGGTGTGCATAAAAATAAAAGTATGCATTTACCCCCATAATGCGTGTTTTCACATTATTCTTTGTGACAACGTTATAACAAATACATGGATGTACAAAGCGATCGACATATCTGGATATGGCATTTTGATAAAATTATATTTCTTTTTTTACACGCTTTATATTAGCTTCACTTGCATGTATGTTTGTATGTTTGTAACCGACTCCTTCAGATGCGATTTTGACCCACTTTAAACGGCCAGATTTCATTCAAACCTTGTAGATTTATCGACGACCGATGACAACACACTAATTTGATAAGATTATTTCATTATTCAATTTGCAAAATAAGATTTTTGTCAATTTATAGAATTTTTGAAAATTATTTCCAACCATTATCTTAAGACATAAGCATAAATTAATAATGGTATAAATAATTTAAATATGTATTTTATTTAAAAATAACAGTTTAAAAAAATTTAATTTTTAAAAAAACTGTTTTAAAAAACACTCCTTTAAAAATAAACCAAACTAAAAAGAAGAAAATAAAAAATTGTTTTAAAAACCAAAAACACGTTTTTTATAAGAAATCCAACTAAAAAAATGAAAATAAATTTAAATTAAAATAGTGTAAAAATGCATTTTATTGTAAAAAAAGCGTGGGGTGCTTTTTAAGATATTACCACAATAATTATCCTTCTAATCAGATCTGTCAGATCTGGCATCCCACGCTTTTTTTACAATAAAATGCATTTTTATACTATTTTAATTCAAATTTATTTTCATTTATTTAGTTGGATTTCTTATAAAAGCGTGTTTTTTGGTTTTTAAAACTATTATTTATTTTATAGTTATTGTAGGTGGTTCTCCGAACTCTGCAAAGTTTTCATTTTTTTTTTATTTGAACGGAGTATTTATTGAATGCTCGTTTGCATACAGGCCACGTGATGTTAAGTGGTCACTGTAGCCCATGGACATATACACACACAACCTCAAGCAAGCTCCGGTGGCTGATGGTCACCTCGTGTCAGTCTGGCCGGCAGCGGTGGTACTTCCCTGAGCGAACTATAAAAGTTCTATCACCCACAAGTTTCAATAAACAATTCCTTTTTTAAGTCTCTTTTCAAAGAACCTTTTAGAAATTACTGTTAGATAATAATATGCGATGTTTCTATAGAGTTTCCGTCGTTTTCATATAGCGCATCAGACACCACAACTACATATTGGTTTCTTGCAAAGCTAAAGGAAGCCACCACCTATATAGGTGAACCAATTAAATATAGTCAAAAATAAAGTAAAAATAAAATTATAACGTAAATATAAATTCTCAACCATACTAAATACTTTTATTTCTGCATTTGTTTTCACTTTTTGCGCACCTATGAACTAAAAATAATAAATAAGTAAATAAAGTAACACGAACGTTATGACCCCTATTCTAACGTCACCAACCTTAACGTGGAGAAAATTAATTCAATTTTGCTCTCTATCTAAAACTCTGACCACTCAGATGAGTTAATAGACAGAATATTTGAATATTTTTGAAGATTCCATTGATAATAATTGTGTTGTTATATTATATTTGTATGTCAGTGATTTCACAAGTACATAGGCTTATATTTCATTGTAACATCTTTTAACATGTACTTTTGACAAATAAACAAATCGAATTGAATTGATAAGTTAAACTATTAGTGAGTTTAACACCAATTTTTTTTTCAGAAAACTTTTAGCGGCATCTTTGTTAGTTTCGGTTGTGACTAAAGCTGTCTAAACTTCAGACAGTTCAGACTGACAGCTTACATTGTTAATAAGACATAATGGCCAGGCTCGATGCCATCTTAGATAAGACGAATGCAATGAATTGTTAACCACACCCGTAAGATTTTAGGTAAACTTCAATTAAGATTTTACCCATCTCAAACACTACACTCTGGACGTTATAGTTACACTGGGTAATTTTCTAGTTTTTTAAGTGAAATGAATGAAGAAGCAAATCGTCTTAAGTACCTAAGACGAAAATTACGAGAGAAATTTTTATGCGAATGATATTCAGGTCGTTTAATCCTCTTGCCAATGTCATTTGTTTCACGTTTTTGCCCGTTTATAGAAATCGGACGATATATTAAACGTGAAAGTCAAATCAGTCACCAGTAATCAGTCAGTCAAGTCAGTCAGAGATATCCCAGTAAAGCGATGGCTTCTTTACCAGAACGTATCCAATGGAGTTTTGGAAGCAATCGGAAAAAACATTTTTTCACACAGTTGTTTCATTTCACCTTTAAACAATAATTTTAACATTCAGTCTCTTAAATCAAAAGTTGTCGAAGGCATACTTTTTACGACTTTGAGCTCATAAGTCGTAACTCAAAACTCACAAGTCAATAACCCATATTTCACGTCGCATACTTGTGATTCTGCGCTCATTTCTTTTCTGAGTTAGGAACTTTTCCATATTTTTTCGCCATTTCGTCGACTACTGTTCGCGCTTCATGAAAAGCTCCTGCCCTCAAAACTTCATTCGCAAGATATTT
Source organism: Pyrgus malvae (assembly GCA_911387765.1). Taxonomy (NCBI): domain Eukaryota; kingdom Metazoa; phylum Arthropoda; class Insecta; order Lepidoptera; family Hesperiidae; genus Pyrgus; species Pyrgus malvae. The sequence continues at coordinate 23,251,196 of OU426963.1, read as the reverse complement.
AAATGGTATCTAAGAGACAAAGTGACACGGCTGTGAAACACAGAAAGAATAAGAGATTTTTGAAGACTAAAAGAAAATACTGAATTTTGCAACTTTAGTTCCACAAATCGAATTCATATATCAAGGCTTTTTAAAAAAAAATCCTTCGAATACCTATTCTAAAGATTTTACTTTGCAGCAATATCTTGAAAAATCCGCGAAGTCGGAAATTGCTCGAGAAACAGAGGATGTTTACAAAAAGCCCTTACGGCCTCCGAGGACTTCTGCTATATATATATGGCTTGCACTCCTTGTGCGTGTTTCGTTTGACTATTTTTCTCGTTGACGTTAAAATTATTTTGGCTTTGAAATTTCTCAAAAAATGATTGAATTGGGTTTGAATAATAAAATAAATCATTATAAAAAGCACAAAATTGGGTTTACGTCTAATTAATTAAAACTACACAAAATTAAATGTAATACTACATACCTACTTTAATGTTTCTTATGTATTCTTTAATAGTAATTTTAGAATTTAAGTTTAAATTAAGTCATTAAATTTAATTAGTTTATCAAATTAAATTAAAATTTGTACACCCTAAGGGGTAAATATGGAGCTCTAAATATTTTGTAAAACCGTTTTTTTTTTCACCCATATTTGTGCAAATAAAATATTTTCATTTCATTTCATTTCCATGTGGCATAAACGGCGGGAGTATCTCACTATTCCAATGACTTAGAAATTTGATTTTATCTCTATTGCAGAGGCTTAGAGGCTTGTGTCATCATCATCACCATGATCAGATTGACATAAACTTTTGACAGACTTGTATGCTACACGTAGTTGTGATGTGAGGTATTTCCTTAATATTGAGTTTTGGATAATCATTTCGATACCGAAATCACAATAGAAGCTTTGTATTGTACAAAAAGGTCTCGAATGTCAAATTGACAAGCAGACACTTAAAAAACAGACAGACCAACTAGTGATCCTTTTGACTGCGATAGGCTTCACAAATTGTCTAAAAATACTATGTAAAACTATTCCACGTGTAGATATTAATGAACCCTATGTTGTAACTACAAAATTAACTTTCAGTGCGGTTATCGGTTTCCAATGCAGCAATGTAGTAAACAGAATTGCAAATAATGTGGCAAGCACACGTGAATGCGTTTGAAATACAAATGGTTTCCAGATGCGTTGTAATTAATTTTGTTTGATGTTTTGCAAAGCTCATTGAACTGTACCTGGCTGCAACCCTTTATTGCGTCCCACTGCTGGGCATTGTACTGGAAACTGTACCTATCTAGAACTAATTAATATTAGGTGCTGTCCGCCTAAAGAGGGCAACTGGTAAGTTATACTTGCAAGCTCTAAAAAGCAATTAAAAAACTAAAAAAACACGCTTTCACACATCAAATTAAAAAAAGATAAATAATCGTACTAATTACTACTTTAATAAGAAAGTTTGTAAGTATGGATGTTTGATACTCTTTCACGTAAAAACTACTAAATGTATTTTTATGAAATTTTACAATAATATAGCTTATACATCAGAATAACACATAGGCTACACTTTACAAAGATGTGTGAATTGTCCAAAATATTTCCTACTTAGGTACTACCACAGGTACTACTTAAAAATCTACCATCTGCGGGCTATTCTGTCGTGCGCTGCCAAAACCGCTAGAGTTACACATACATACATACATTACATTACATTATGTAATGTACGATGTAAATGTTTATCTTGAATAGTCTTACAAAAAAGCCTACCACAGCATAATCTATATCTCATGTGTAAGCCATTATAGCCAAAATAGTGAATCATAACTAAAATATAAATTTATACTATACTGACCCTTTCTAACGCGGGGGGACCTGTCAGATAATAATGAACAAAAAATATTAGTATAATGGTGAAAAAAGTGTAGGTTGCTCGATATACGAAAAATATGGCACAGAGCGCCCCCACGCTACATACATTATATTTAAAGGCGTGTTTTTTTTTTGTTTTTTTAGTTAGTTTTTAGAGCTTGCAAATAAAACGTACAGGTTGGTACTCTTTGGGTTGGTTGCCGTTGCTATCTTTGATATTCTACAAATTCATGAAATTACCCGGCCAAGTGCGAATTAGACTTGCGTACGAAGAGTTCTGTACGCTATTGCTATTCCGTACGCTATTATCTATAAAAAACGGCATAAAATCTGGTTATATGGGATCCAACCATAAATACTTATTTCATTCTATTTTTAGTATTTGTTGTTATAGCGGCAACAGAAATACATCTTATATATAAAATTCTCGTGTCACAATGTTAGTTACCATACTCCTCCGAAACGGCTCAACCGATTCTCATGAAATTTTATATCCATATTCAGTAGGTCTGAGAATCGGCTACTATATATTTTTCATACCCCTAAGTGATAAGGGAAACCCACCCCAAACATTTAAACATGGTACGGAGTTCGCGGGGTCAGCTAGTTATCTGTAAAAATTTCAACTGTCTAACTATCACGGTTCATAAGATACCGCCAGGTGACAGAAGGGCAGAGGGGGGGGCCTGAAGTCTAGAAATAGGCTCCCGTTTTCCCCCTTAGCTACGGAACACTAAAAAACGAGGTAAATAAAAAGACAAAGAAAGACCCCGAAAATATTCGTAATTTTGGACGAATGCGTACGGAATATGCCGTCAGCTCCTTTCATAATGAAACATGAGGATACCCTCGGGATGGAAAGAAGAAAGGATTGTACCAAGAGCAAGAGCCGAGTTAATTGTCATTATCACACTTAAGATCCACTTAACGGCTTTCCCTTTTAAAGGGGCTTTTTGTGTTTTACCTGATTATTTAATTAGGGTCAAGAGCGGAGTTGCTGGCATAACACGGGATCCCTATGATTTAAAATATCAAATTATTATCATGAACACTTCAGCACAATACTTACTGTTGTAAAGTGTTCATGATATCTTACTTTTATGTAATTATGAACTTGTATTGTTAGGAATGACTGTATATTTAAATTCATATTTTTTATTTATTGTAAAATATTTTATTCAATGTTTCATTTTCTTCTTTGACATTTATCTAATAGACATTGTTATTTAAATCGATTCATTTAATTGTTTTTTTAATAATTAAAAATGTTATGTTGTTGTTGTTGTTAAAATTGACATTGTTTTTTTACTTTTACATAGGTTTTAACATTGCAACGCCCTAGCAGCGTTCATAATGTATTTGTATGTAAACTGTACCATCTGGTGGTAGAAGGTATTGTGTTTCGGTGGAAAGGTGTAGTTGCCGGCCACACTTACAAGAGGCGACCACCAGCCTCCGGAGTAGCAGCGCAACTGCATACGACCTCAGACAAGACTTGCTTGAGGTTGTATGTAGATGTCCATGGGCTGCAGCGACCACTTAACACCACGTGGCTTGCACGCTCGTCTGCCACTCTATTCAAATAAAAAAAACTTTGTGTATAATGTGCATTAAGTAATTAATTATTATGGTTATGTATAGATGGTGGTAGCGACAGACAAGCTAGAGTATAAGAAGTTAGTCTCCGTCATGAGGTCGAAGTTTAAACCTCGGTCGTACCTCCAAATTCGTCACTTGTTGAGGTTTTGTTGCTTTGATACACCGCGAGGGAAAACGGTCATATAAAATTAATTTCATCCTAGTGCTATGTATGACGCTTTAATGTAGTGGCAGACCCTCGTAAAGTACCACGTATTTTTTCAACTTTATTTTAATGCCCCACTGCTGGGCGACACAGCCTCTACCGGGACGGTGGAAATGACATGCCTTCGCGAAACTTTTGTGTGCACAACCCAAAACCAGTTATATATTTCCCAATACAAAAGAAAGTACCGGGTCTACCGCAGGGTGCCTCAACCAATCTGTTGTCAAAATCACATAATTGCTTCTATATTATATAGCATATAATACTTATGGCAATAATTCAAGCCATTAATAAAATATTATCTGGTAAGAAGTACTTACTATAATAACAATAATTCAAAATTGAAACTTGAAAGGCACTATTTTAACGCAAGAGTGAAATCATGCAAATTAGGGAACGTCTAGGTTGTTTTAAGAAGATAAGATACAATTTAAGGGTCGAAAATTGTTTAAATTAATAAAAAAACTTTTTAAGTCGGACAAGTAAGGCTTATAATGTAATTTGTTTTCGTTTATAATGGTAGTATACTAGTATACTATCCTAGTATACTACAGTGCTAAAACCCTCTCTTAAGATGGGCGCCTTAAGGGCACCGCGCATGTTCTCCACGCGTTCCACTAAAGATCCTGAAGTTTTTCACTTAAGCGCTGTTGCGGGCCACCGAGGGGGTTTTGGCTGCAACCCTTTTGCGTCCCACTACTGGGCATAGGTCTCTCCCCCTTAGTTGGGAGGCCTAGAGCCTACTCCACCACGCTGCTCCAATGCGGGTTGATGGAGATGCGGGTTAGTGGCCAACCCGCTGTCGGATGTTTTCAAACCGCCCATAAGGCCTCCGACAAGGTTTAACGACTGTTATCTATCGATGACGACCGGGACAGACGCCTTAACGTGCCCTCCGAAGCACGGAAACGCGCATGAATTTTTTGCCACTAGCGGTCACCCTTATATCTCACACCCGACCGCGCCCGTTTGGCTTAGCTGCATAGACCACTTGCGTTCTACGCTACCCGCGGAGCCATGCACGCTTCTATTGCGAGGGGATTTTAGAACGGTATAAATCCCACATAACCCGCTATTTTTCCGTATGTTCCGAGTACCTTTTGAATTTAATTTTAATTTTTAACTTTAATAGCGCAATCCGATTTTTGGCCCAGTGATTACGGGACGATAGTTGCACACAAAAATCGGTTATGGCCTCATTTTTAAGAGCTCCAGCCGTAGATGTGCAGAAAAATAAACATTTAAATATAAAATCATTTTAATTATGTAATAAAAACAATTTTATTTTCCAAATCTCTCTACCTGTCAAATATTTTTTTATTAATTCGTTCCTTATTCTAAAATATGACAAGGATGAACTCTACAAGATGGAGTTTTGGCGGGAAGTCGAAATAGACATAATGTGCTCTTGTTTTATTTTCATTTTTTTGGTGTATTTTTGAGTTATATCGGATAAAGTTGATGGCATTTTGTTCGATATAGGCTAATTACAGTACACGAGTGTTGTCAAATAGAATAATCCTTACATTTTTTTTTAAATTTATTAAAATCTGTCATAAGTTTCGAAGTTCCTTTTTTGGTATTCCTTTTTTTCTGTAGAAAAAACGCGAATGTTTCGCTGGCGACCCACTATGATTTGATTTGCATAAATCAAAAAGTCACTAGTGGTTTCTCGACGTTTTTTGTGGACACTGATGAGTGTTATATTATAACCATAACAATAGTTCATTAATGTATCACAGAGTAATTTTATTATTATAGGAAAATTACGTATAGGGGGAGATGGGGTACATTGATACATGGGGCACATAGATACAGTCAATATTCATCGAAAACAAAACGCGTTAGACGAGCCATCCTACACAGATAAGAAGGTAATAAAATAATACACCCTACACGCACACTAGCGCGGAGCAACGTACTCTTGAAGACTAGCGGCTGGCACTTATAAACCTGTTTCTGATGCTCGCAACGAAATTTTCGTATTTTTCTTTCGGATGTAATTTTTCTAATTTATTTAGTGTTACCTGTGTTATATTAAGACATTTGGTAAGTACATATCTGTCATTACATTACATTGTTGGAGCCGGTAAGCTCCGATGGGCAGGCGAATTGAAACGACTGTATATAAAATGGACTGTATAATATCAAATTCGCGAATTAACATTAGCGACTAAAGAAAAAATGACGCGTGCGGTGTCCTCGATAATAGAAGGCGAAGTGATGGGCTGGCGGGCGGGCGCGAACGCCTCGCCCCGCGCGCCCCGCACGCCTCGACGGTGCCCCGCCGCTCCGCGCGCTCCTCGCCGCCCGCGCGAGGTCAATGTCCCAACATCCTCCCCGGGTTGAAAGCTTCAACAAATTGGAAGAGGGCAGATGTTATTGAACGCCCGAGTTATAGTCCCCTTCGTAGTCTTCAGCTCAGCTACTCGCGTGGCTCCGTCGATGCCGGGGAAGACCTTGCTGACTCTTCCCAAGGGCCACAATAAGGGAGGCTGTCCCCTTTCCTTGATGAGCACGAGAGTCCCAATTGGAATATTGCCTGTGGAAGTAGTCCATTTTGTCTTTTGTTGCAACAAGGTAACATATTCAAGGTGGAAGCGCTGCCAAAAGTGCTGCTTAACACACTCTATTCGTTGATAGCGCTCCAGTTGTCCAATATTAATGTTAGGTACCTGTGGATGAGGAACAGACATTAGAGATCGTCCAATAAGAAAGTGAGCAGGAGTAAGAGCAGTTAAGTCGGATGGATCAGGAGAAAAAGGAGTAAGCGGACGAGAGTTTAGAACTGCCTCTATTTGTGTTAGACAGGTGGATAATTCATCGTAAGTAAAATGTGTCATTTGAAGTAGCCTTTTTAAGTGGTGCTTAGTTGAGCGAACTGCAGCCTCAGCAATTCCATTAAAGTGGGGGGAATAAGGAGGTGTGAATACAAATTCAATGCCTTGCTGAGCAATATCGAAACAGATATTAGATTTGCGTACGAACTGTTGCAACTCATTACTAGTTCCGACGAAATTTGTACCGTTGTCGGATAAAATGCTCTGAGGTTTGCCACGTCGAGCCACGAAACGGTTTAAAGCAGCCATGAACCCCTCTTTAGTGAGATCCGAAACGAGCTCCAAGTGAACTGCCTTTACTGCAAGACAAACAAAAATGCAAATGTAAGATTTTATAAGCTTACAGCCTCTACCTTTGCGATCAGCTATCAATACTGGCCCGGCATAGTCGACACTGCAATTTAAAAAGGGAAACTCCAAGCTAGTCCTAGATTTTGGCAATTGGCCCATGATAGGTTGTACATTAGTGCATTTATATTTGAAACATTTTATACAATTTTTTACGATGCCCCTTGAAAGGTTCCTTCCGCCTAATGGCCAATACATTTGCCGAATGTTTGCTAAAAGCGACTGCGGTCCGGTATGTAATAAATCTATGTGAAATTTATGAAATATGATTTTAGTGACGTGATGTTTTCCACATAATAAAATAGGGTGCTTGACATTGTAGTCATAAACAGAATTGTCAAGCCTTCCGCCCACGCGAATGAGTCCCTCAGTGTCTATAAAGGGACTCAGAGATGCAAGCCTGTTCTTGCGAGTCAGTGTTTTGCCTGAATGCATCAAAGCATATTCCACTGGGAACATATCCATTTGAGCATGTTTAATTATGAAATTATGTGATTGTGTAAGTTCTTGACATGTAAGAGGTCCTTTCAGTTTATTAGTTCTATTTTTTAAATTATATACGAATCTTTGAATATATGCGACAACTGTTTGCAAACGCTTAAAATTAGAATATTTATGAATTAATAAATTAATAAATGATTGACTTTCTAATTGTAAAAAAGAATGAATATGTTTAGGATTATTAATTAGCATTTCAGATGATAATTCCGGAAGGTGTTTCTCATTTTCCTTAGGCATATTTGGCCACTTAGTTTCCTCTAATAACAAAAATTCAGGTCCTGACCACCATATGGAACAATTGCCAATAAGGTCAGCAGTCAGTCCACGAGAAACTATATCTGCAGGATTGCTTTTGGACGGCACGTACCTCCACGTATGCCTCGCAGTGTTTTCTTGTATTTCGCAGACTCGATTACGTACAAAGGGCCGCAGTGCATTCGGAGCCATAGCTAGCCAACATAATACAATTGTCGAGTCACACCAAAATACACACCTGCTAATAGGCAAGGTAATAGAGTTTAAAACCTTTGTACACAGTCTTGATCCTAGCAAGGCCCCACAAAGCTCGAGGCGAGGCATTGTTGTTGGCTTAATGGGAGCTACACGATTTTTTGACATTAAAAGTTGAATTTTAACGCTACCTTTACTGTTAATGGAACGTACATAAATACAAACACCGTAAGCTCGTTCAGAGGCGTCAGTAAAGATATGTAGTTCGTTTGTAACAAAATCATCATTTAAAACCCATCTACTAATTCGTAGTGTGTTAAGGCATGGAAGAGCATTAACAAAGGAATACCACAAATTTCTAACTTCTAACGATACTTCCTCGTCCCAGTCACACTTCGTCAACCACAAAGTCTGCATGATTATTTTAGCTTGTATTACACAAGGACCAACTAAGCCCAGTGGATCAAATATCTGACTGATAACGGATAATATGTGACGTTTTGTTACTTTATTGGTAGATTCAATTCCAATACAAAACGAAAGAGAGTCTGTGTCACATAACCAGTGTAGGCCTAAAGTTTTTGAAGGTACATTTTTATTTTCAGATAAATTTAAACTATTGGAACTTTCAGGCGTGCTAGACATTTCAGCTAAAATTTGAGAACTATTAGACTGCCACTTACGAAGATGAAAGTCAGCTGAAGCTAATACAGAGGTAACTTCCTTTCCAATCTTAATGACCTTTGAAATAGAATCACTGCCACTAAGAAAATCGTCCACGTAAAAATCGCGTTCTATAGCAGTTCTAACGTCTGCGTCTTTAGCAATTTTTGATAGGCTATTAAGACACCTAGTGGCTAAATAGGGAGCGGAAGCCATGCCGTATGTCACTGTATTTAAAGTGTATGTTTTCAGTGGCAAGTTCGGATTCGTCCTAAATAAAATTTTTTGCAAACAACGCTGAGAAGTATCCACATCGATGGCTCGATACATTTTCTCAATATCGCCAGAAATTACATATTTATGTTGCCTGAATCTAAGTAAAATAGAAAGAAGATCATCCTGAATAGTTGGCCCCACCATCTGAATATCATTCAACGATAAACCAGATGTAGTCTTTGCAGAAGCGTCAAAGACCACACGAAGTTTTGTCGTTGTACTGGACTCTCTGACAACTCCATGATGAGGTAAAAAATATTCAGTAGTGTCTGTATCATGTGCAGTAGTCTCAGTCATATGCCCTAACTGTTCATACTCTTGCATAAAGTTAATGTAACGATCTTTGAAAACAGGGTCTCGTTGAAACCTACGTTCCAATGAGAGAAAACGACACCTAGCAGAGGCATAAGAAGAGCCTAGAAGTTTTGGGTCCATTTTTAAAGGAATCGTAACTATAAAACGCCCATTTTTGCCACGACTAGTATTATCACAAAAGCTTTCCTCGCAAGCTCGCTCTTCGCGTGTCATACAATGCCTTGTAGAAATAGAATCTAGCTCCCAAAATTTTGTTAAATTATTATTTAATTCATCAATAGACGCATTGCAAAAATGTGAGGTGGGTGAGATAGATGATTGGTTTGGTAGAGATATTGAGCCCGACACAATCCATCCAAACCTTGTCTCACATAGTTTGGGTTGATTTTTACCCAACTTAATCGTGTTTGTGCCTAAAATGTTCCAAAAAACTTCTGCACCAACAAGAATGTCGATCACAGAAGGGATATTAAAGGATGGGTCAGCTAAACTAAGATTTTCCGGAATTTGTATTTGTCGTATATCGATTAAGTTGGTAGGTAATATCTTTGTTATTTCAGGCAATATGAAACAATCTATTGTAGTTTTATAAGAGCTACAACGAGATTCAATAATTAGATTACAAGACTGTGTACTGGTTGAAGACTGACAATTAATACCTGCTATCGAGGCGGTCACGTTCCGTCGAGGTAAGTTGAGCTTATTAGATAGCGACTGAGTTATGAAATTGGCCGTACTACCATTATCCAGCAGGACTCTGGCGTCGAACCTTTCACCGTCGTGGCTCACCACTGTCACCAACGCTGTGGAAAGCAAAATATGCGAGGCAGTAGAATGTTGCATAGAAATTTCACTTGACAAAGCTACATTTTCTGATGTTGAAGTATCAGAAGCATCAGAAATGTTTATAGGTAAAGCACAATTGTTAGAGCTACTACTAGGCATTGGGTCTTGAAAAGAGTTAGGTTTCGGTTTGTCTACATGTAAAAGCGTGTTATGTTTACTATTGCAGTATTTACAATGCGATAGCTTACATCCATCATTAAAATGACCAGACCGCAAGCAGTTATAGCAAATTTTAAACTCTTTTACCTTTGCAATCCGTGTTTCAACGGGTAAACTACGGAAAGATTCGCAAGTGTGTAAATAGTGATTTTTTGAACATAGCAAACATTTAATTTTTTTATTTAAGTTCTGTTTACTTTTAGATTTTAATGAATGTAGGTTATCGCTATTTTTACTAGTAACTAGAAAACTACTTGCTTCTAATTCTACATCTGACAAATTATTAATCTTTTCTTTATGTTCTAAAGTTTCTAATAAATCAGCCTTAGTACTAAGAAAGCTAATAAACTGAGCTAAAGTTGGAGATTGAGACAGCGTACTACGATGTTCTTCCCAATTTCTACAAGTGGCAGGATCTAATTTATTGACCATCATATACACTATAAGAGTATCCCAATACTCTGTGGGTTCGTTCAGTGTCTTAAGAGCTCTAATGTTTTTGTTAATATCGTCGATCATACGACGCAAAGAATTGCAAGATTCATTGACAATATACTGAACATTGAACAAAGCCTGAACATGATTATTTATTAAAAGTCGACTATTGTTATACCGATCGCATAACAAGTTCCACGCCATTTGATAATTGTCACTTTTAAAATCTATATTTTTAATAATTTCCAATGCATTACCAGTGAGTGACGCACGTAGGTAGTGGAACTTGCTAATGTTATCAATCGACGTACTACTGTGAATCATGGATAAAAAGGTATCTCTATACTCAAGCCAGCACTCATAACTACCATTGAAACGAGGCAAATCAATCTTTGGTAAGCGTATAAAATTTCGGAACGGTTCACCTGCATTTTTGCTTGTAATGCTCTCAGCCGACTCAGCATCAACAGCCTTTGAGCCCACCAGGATACTGCGTGCCTGAGCAACCAGGGAATAGTATCGTTCCTCAAACTTGCTTCGCTCTTCGTAGGCTTCGTCTGGCACGTCCGACCCCACTTCAATTTCAGTCTGTAAATCATCAAATTCATCATATAAGCGATCAAATTTGCTTAATCGACCTTCTAAGTCGATACGTTGCAGTTCTGAAATTGTTTTGGAGCTAGTGAGTATGCTAAGATAGTTACAAAAATTAGTTAGCTTTGCTTTCATAGCACTACGTTTTTTTATTAAGTTTTCTATATTAACCGTGGCCATTGTATGTAGAAGTGCAAAAGATTTAAAAAATAAAATAGCTTATAATGACACAATGAAAGAGAACAACGAATGTTGCACCTTTTGTAATTATGATTGACAGGTAATAAAGATAAGGAATGAATGCGCCTGACCTTGAGCTCGCTTCAAGACCGGCCGGCCACCTAGCAAGCGTGAGACGCAGTGCACAGCTGTTAAACGGTAGAAATTAGCGGGAAACAATAACTATTTTATGCGTAACTAAATAGAAAAAATACGTATAATTAAAATGTCTTACTCAAATAAGGCAGAGAAGAGGAAACTTGGAATATTGAAAAAGAGATGTGGTCAAGACCTTAAGAAGAGGATAAGACAGGAATAAATTGGAACGAACTCACAAATACCAAATCCCATCCACAAGGCTACCAAATCTTGTTCGAAGCGGTGACGCGGACGCGGCGAAATTTTTGAATTTTCGTCTTAGATCCAACGTTGTTATCCACCAAGACTTCGACGATATTTTCCCTTTTCAATAGTTCTTCCTCCACAGTAGGCGACTTCACCGCTCCGCGCGCTTCCTCGCCGCCCGCGCGAGGTCAATGTCCCAACAACATAGACTTAATTTTTTTGATTATTTATTGCTTTAATTTTTATAAAATATTTATTTTGATTGTAGTAGGCAGGGGCACATTGATGCAAGTGCTCTCGGGGCGCATTGATACGTATCAATGTACCCCAATGTTTTGTTAAATGTATGTATGAGTATGTAAGACTTAATATATTTTATTTTCTTTATAGAAAAATGGTTCCAACATTTAAACGCAAAACGAAGAGAACTTCCATCGATGAAATTTCTGTGGCTTCTGCGATATCTGACTATGTTATAACAAAGGTAATTAACGCAGGAAATAAGCAACCTTATAAGCATTATGTGGAAAAATAGTGTCAAGCAAGATACCCCGATAGCCTTAGCGACTTTCTAGTCTCCTTTTTAAAGCTTAGCCGACTTTAACTTTTGTGTTTCCTGATATAAAAGACGAAGCTTCGGTTAATATTTCTGATATTGTGATGAAATTACCAGATCCTATAGTAAAAAAGGAACTAGTAGAACAGTATTTAATTTTAAGATAAATTTGTCACCTATTAACATTTCAATGTAAGCTAATTTACTTCATAAAAACTAGTGATGACTTATTAGGCCAAATAAAGAATGATTATGTCTTTTTGTTTAAATATTTTTCATGGCGTAGTTTATTGTTTAGATATACTTGTTCTATTTTTATATAAAGACTGCAAAAAGTATTTTATTTCAATTAGTACTTAAGTGCACATAATTTACCAAAAAGTAAAAAATAAGCAATTAATAAATAAATGTCATAAAAATCAATAAAACTTGTTTAATTTGTAGAAACATATCTATGAATCAAAGTGCCCCAGTATATGTATCAATGTACCCCGAGTGTGGGGTACATTGATACAAATTTCATTTTTTAGTAAATAGGCCCTCATACTTTTTGTCATTAAATTTAACGGTTAATTTGAATTTAACAAGTTAGTTGAATATATATTGAATATATTATAATTATTTAATTGGATGTCACTGTCAACAGATCGTCTATTATTGGGTCTAAGTAAAAATCGTATCAAGGTGCCCCACTAGGAACTTGGAATGTTGTTCCTTTAAAGTTAGGATATTTCAGTATGTTGATGGCGAACCCTTTTCATATTTAGGAGCACATCTGCGGTCTAGGTTGAATTATTAATGAAATATTAGTTAATACTAACGTCGGCCAGCGACGAAAGACATGAAAAATGTGACTAGGCTTTTACATTTTTCATGTGTAGTAAATAGTACGTAGTTTTAATTTAATATCCAATTTAATAAAATAACCAATAAAATATATTGTATATTATATTTATCTATCACATGCAACAAAACCCAAACCACCACGTTAACCACTGTGCTAAAAGTGCCGTCAACAATTTATACATGCAATTTCACTTTTAAAACAATGCGCACAAAACCCCTAAAAATGGACAATTTATTTTGAATACATTGTTCATGTTAAAATTAATGATTAAACGAACTTACCTTAAGTGAAGTTCTATCATAATTATACGATGGCTTCGTCTGAGAAATTAGATTACTTGTAGTAGACGTACTGTACTAGCCATTTATACACTAAAGTTGAGAAATACAACCTAAAAAATAAAAAGGTTGTAATAAAAAAACATAAAATCACTCAAAAGTCTGTACACTGACAACACCTGTCATTCGTCGCTATCTTCATTTAGTTTAGAGAGCAATGCACGAATTTTATTTTTATGACAAATTTTTCCCTGGGGTAGGGTGGGAGGGACCTAATTTCTCAGACGAAGCCATCGTATAATTATGATAGAACTTCACTTAAGGTAAGTTCGTTTAATCATTAATTATACTTTGCTTCGTCCTCGAAATTAGATTACTTGTAGATCTTGAGAGTCGAAAAATTTGTAAATAAAAATTAATTTAAATAGTAAATAAGTAATTTTATTTACTTCTTAAATTCAATTATTACCCCTCATCTTCATGTCCTCTCCTACCAACTTCACCTCCAAACTCTTCTGCCCTTCAAGCTACCAGTAAGCAGGTTTATGCGGCCATGATGTCATTTAAAACGGGATCTTCCGGTGGACTAGATGGGTTGACGCCTCAACACTTCAAAGATCTAATATGTGGTGCAACCGGTGAAGCTGGCAGAGTTTTGTTGAGTGATATCACTGACCTCATAAACTTAATGCTTTCTGGTAGGGTGAATAGCGAAGTTTGTGACATTTTGTATGGAGCCAATCTTTGCGCATTAAAAAAAAAAGACGGAGGGATAAGACCTATAGCAGTCGGAAACACGATTAGGCGTATAGCTTCTAAGGTTTGTTGTAAAAACATTCTCCCTAAGGTACAGGCTGATTTCCAACCTGTACAACTAGGTTTTGGTTCAAAGGGAGGATGCGAAGCCGCAGTTCATAGCCTTAGAAGTTATATACTTAATGAAGAAAAGGAGGTTGTGTTGAAGGTTGACATAAAAAATGCTTTTAATTCTGTTAGCCGTAATGCTTTTTTGACTGAAGCACATACTTCTGTTCCAGAAATCTATCCATATCTTTGGCAATCATACAGTTCACCATCTAATTTAGTTTTTTTTAATAACGTCATTTCCTCAGAAGTAGGTTGTCAACAGGGAGACCCTCTCGGTCCTGCAATTTTCAGTTTGGCAATCCATCCTATAATTTCAAAATTAAAATCAAAATTAAACTTGTGGTATTTAGATGATGGCACTTTAGGCGGTGATCCGTCTACAGTTTTAAGCGACTTACAATTTTTAATAAACAATTTCCAGACTCTAGGTCTGGAACTAAATTTTTGTAAAAGTGAACTATATGTGCCAGATACTATTTCAGATACTGAAAGAATTAATATATTACATAATTTTAATTCTTTAGCACCAGGTATCCATATCGTTAATAAAGACACCCTCCGCCTTCTAGGTTCGCCTGTTTTAGACGAATCCATACCATCCTTTCTAGATGAACAAATTTTAAAGTTTGAAGATAGCAGTAACCGTCTTTTAAAAATTAATGCACATATGGCGTACCATATTATTAAATTTTGTGCCTTTGTTCCTAAATTCACGTACTTTTTAAGATGTAGTCCCATTTGGAAATTTAGTGCCCATCTAAATTCAATTGATATTTTAATTTCAGAATGTTTATCCCAAATTCTAAATTGTCCTTTAATGAAAAGTCCTGGATGCAAGCTTCTTTGCCTATACGTTTTGGAGGTATAGGCATCAGGAAAATATCTTCCGTTTCTTTACCGGCTTTTTTATCTTCTGTTCACAGCACAAAATCTTTATTTCTAAAAATTACCCAGGCATTTGGTTATTCCGATATTTCTTTTAAGACAGAAGCCCAAGAAAACTGGTTGGCAGCATGTCCAGGCCAGTCTCTCCCTAATCCTTTACACTCCCAACGTCTTTGGGATGAGCCGCTTTGCAAGAAAATTCATACTTTTTTATTGAATAATAGCTCCAATCTTGCAGATCGTTCTCGTCTCCTTGCATTGTCTCTTCCGGAATCAGGCTACTGGTTACAAGCTCTCCCCTCAGCAAATTTGGGTACTCTTTTGGATCGAAATTCTTTTTGTATTGCCATGGGCCTGCGACTTGGTACTGTTTTAACCCATCCTCATTGCTGCCCATGTGGAGTCCAGGTCGACCGTTTGGGCCACCATGGCCTTTCATGTAAGCGCAGCGCCGGTCGTTTATCTCGCCATGCTGCTTTAAATGACGTTATCCGGCGGGCCCTTGTCACCGTCAACGTACCGGCTCAACTAGAACCGAATGGAATTGTGCGTGACGATGGCAAGAGGCCTGACGGATTGACGTTAATACCCTGGATGAACGGAAGGTGTCTAGTGTGGGATGCCACATGCGTCGACACATTGGCACCTTCCCACTTACA
This sequence comes from Pyrgus malvae, assembly GCA_911387765.1. Classification (NCBI taxonomy): domain Eukaryota; kingdom Metazoa; phylum Arthropoda; class Insecta; order Lepidoptera; family Hesperiidae; genus Pyrgus; species Pyrgus malvae. The sequence goes on along the minus strand of OU426963.1, from coordinate 23,235,451 downwards.
ACTCTCATCCAGGGCAGCTGGCTTGATAGCGACCGACGCTGAAATTCGCAAAATGCAGAAATATGTAGTTCTTGTTAAAGACTACATATTTCTGCCTTTTGGCGTCGAAACTATGGGGCCATGGGGTTCAGATGCCAAAACTTTTGTCAAGCATCTATCCAAACGGTTAGTCCAGGTTACGGGTGACCAGAGAGCTGGTACTTACCTCGGCCAGAGAATAAGCTTGGCCATTCAACGAGGTAACGTTGCCAGTGTTCTGGGTACTTTTCCACATGGAAGTAATCTGGATGAAGTTTTCTATATTAATTAGTATTGTTTATTTTTTTTTCTTAATGTGTTATATTTATAATTTAATTTAAGTAATTTAGTTGTATATAGTTATTTATTTTTATATTTACATTGTAATAATTTTGTTTCCATAAATATATAAACAAATACATTATTAAATAATTTTATTTATTAGTAAATAAATTATTCACTATATAATTATATTAATATCATTATATTAAAAATGTTTTTTTTTTGTAGTAAAAACAAGCAAAAGAATATAGGATGCATTTTTAACACAACTTGGTATTTTTCTAAAACAAAATCTCCAGTTGTTATATAAAATATACATATCAACAAAAGTAAATATATACTTTTTCCTTAAACAGTTATATACAGTCACTGTCACTTATGATATGACTTATGACGCATTTGATTGTAAAATGTAATTTGATTGTAAAAACAAAAACGCATTGTAAAATATCGTGAAGATAATTATATCGTTCGTCTGCAATAATAGACGGTTACGGCGGCTTTTCGTGTAAGTTCCAAACTGACTATGTACTTGTTACGTGCAGAAGACGTGGAAGTATAGTCTGGTGGAATGAGCAGTAAATATTTGTTTCTATACCGCTAAATATAATATATAATACTGTAAATATTTAGACAGAACTAAAGTTTTACAGTATACCTTATATATTCTGTTTCTATTTTTTTAATCCAATATCCATCTCCGCCGCGATGCCACCGCGACCGGCAGGAGCTCCTGAAGAAGGTCCTCGTCAAAACATGTCGGCAAATCCGATAAAATTTACGTGAATACAGCCGTGTCATATATATAACTACAATGTTAGTGTACACTCCCGATTCGTTCAATAAGAAAATCCAATAAAACAGTTACTGGGCTAATTTGAATTTTTTATTTAAAAAATGAGAGAATGAATGTGGGTTGGATATAGTCACTATCTATATGTTTTAGTTAAATCTGGTATTTAGTAATTATTTTTATTACCTCCATTTATGACCTCAATATTATTAGTACTCGCAAGTCTACTACTTTAAGTAGTAGTTTGAACTCTATAAACAGTACTAGTTCTAATAAAATGACAGCTTTAATACTCAATAATTATTCTAAGCTGATATGTGGGAACCAATTTTCTAAAAAAATAGCCCAGTTGTTGGATTTCAGGTAACTTTAATTTTGATAAAGACAAAAACGTAAAGCCGGTAATAAAAACTTTAACTACTACGGCTAATTCTAATATCAGAACAATTTAATGAACTTAAGTGAGCATTATCTATCATAGAAGCATAGTGTTAGCAAGGATATACCCCTGAGAAAAAAAATGCTTCATACTATTAATTTAAAGAAAGTTGCAAAAAATAAAACTATTTTTTCAAAGCAACACCATTTCGTTTTACCGAGTTATAAGATAAGGAGGTACACAAAATATCTAAGGCTTCGCGGCAACTATTTTAACTTAACTTTTGATAACCATGTTTCAGAGGTTCCTCTTAGGAACAGAATATAATATTCATTTGTTTTTGTTCCGGGCATAATAATTAGACTTTCAAAAACAGAAAACAAAGGTTGAGAGTGCCTTTGGTATTCTCAACCACTGAACCTTCAGCTTTGTCTGTAACATAACTCAAATTATAATCAGTTAAAATAGTTCAAATCTTATAGTATGATTCAAATCTTATTTTTAAAGTATCTAAAATCGTTGGAAAGGCGTAAATATATAGATTATTCTAATTAAAAGTAAATAAATTGATAGCTAATGAGACTGGGTCTCCATGAAATATCAAGCTATGCTATGCCAAGATAGCAACTTTTTACATTTCGAATCTTGTGGCAAACAAGTCTATGTCAGCCATTTCTAAAAGCTCGACTATTTTACTGAACACAATGGTCGGTTGGTTCACATTCTATATCAGGACATATAGGTATGTACATCGTGATTCATATATGCCACTCGATGTCTTGGAAACTAATAAGAGGCAAAAAACATAAATATTTTTATAGTCACATCATTCCCAAGTCATCTTGGTGATTCTTATATGATGTGGGCATATGGGAAACGCATACCAGCCTTCTTAATATACGAAATGGAAGTTAAGTTATAGATACACAACTAATGATTGCGAAGAAGAATTTAACACTTCATTATGTGCCGGGCAAATAATATTAAACGGAAATATGCAGTCAAGATCTCGTTCCATATTCTCACCGCATGCAGCCTCCCCCCCCCCTGTCCAGTTTTACTTGCATTGGAATAAATATTCAAGCAAAAGCTATCGTCTCTTATCGAGCTAATATGTGTCGGTTATTAAGATCATTATGAAACCATCATAATCATCAGTTTCTATAGCAAGATATGCACAACTCTCAATACTAGTATTATACAACCAGCCAGGCAGGACAGGAGGCGAGGAGACCAACTAAATGAGCGAACTGGCGTATCGTAAATACGCTTTAGTATTTAAAAAAAAATGTTTACTTGTTATATTCAAATTTGTTTTATATGAGTAAGAGCGATAAACTAATTATCTAAGCAAATTGATGATGTTAAATAGCCTTATTTGTATTAATAAACAAAACCTAGGGATGCTGTATTGAATCCAAAAAGAAAAAAGTTAAATTCATATATTATTATGTAAATTGTTGTTGAATGTGAAGCGTAAATATTTTTGAATTCATTATTAATTGACAATAAAAGATCGCATCAATCTTTTAAGCCAATATTTTTTGAAATTAAATTTAAAATGGTTTATAAATATCAATTTTAAAATAATTTGTAATAATGAGTTTTATTAACGAATCTGCTTTATTCATTGATACTGTGAATCAAATGAATAGCATTTAGATATTGCACCAGAGTATAAAAACTCAACTATGATATTAATATCGCCTGAAATTGATTTGTTTCGACGGATATACGATAATATACAAATAATTTTTAGAGGCGGTACAAAATTTTGTATTGCTATGGTTTTGAAAGTTATTTTTAGTATGACACGACACTATTATTAGTGATGTACTTCCATCTGGTGTGAAAGAGCGCTAATCTTCCAGGAACGTGGTGTACCTCTGTTATCGGCGAGTCTGTGTGCGCACTGCTGCAGCGGCGTCGGAAGCATTGGGTGCGCAGCAGCCGTGGCTTGTTGTGGCAACGTGGTTGCTGCACCAAAAAATGGTAGACTTCTCCCCGCTCGTGCTTGTCTCGCTAACATGAGCGGGCTCTCGAATTTAAAGTCTTGAGAGTGGTAGAAGTTTCTGCTGTTGATATTTTTTATAGCGTCTTTATTATTAGGTACCTATATTATTATTTTTTACCTTGATCCTGAATAAATCTGGAGCTTTTATAGCTTTTGCTGATTAACCCTTCAGCCGATTTTTCCCCAAATGCATAACTGTTAGTTTTGGTAGAAATTAACTGATATTTTATACTTAGGTAAGTATCTTTATTTGATTGTAGACGACAGAAAATTCGTTGCGACAAAGATTCTACATAATGTGAATCATACAAAATTCTAGTTTCATCTATCATCGGCTTCAATGGTCGTTCGATAGACGGGACGACGGGACAGTTCTGTAAAATTAAATATTATCTTAAACTCATTTCTTTCGAAAGACCAGAAGTAGGTATAGTAATATGTTCCCAACGAACAACCAGTTCATCCTGAAAAGGTGAAGTCTTTCTCTTATTTTTAGAAAGAGAAACACCAATGCTTGACGCTAGGTTCTGATGGTGTCGATGGTGCCAGTGAGGCCGAATCCAAAGACCTATAGTGGGGTCAATGGGTCGGAATATGAGGTAATTCCGAATTAAAAGGTTCGGTATTCGGTTGGCGACATTTAAAGTGAATAAAATTAATTAATCTCGTCAGTGTTTGTTGAATCTGCCAACTCACACATCTGATTGCCTGAAATGATAGAATGTACAAAATATAAGTTTTGCAGTATACTTATGAAAGCATGAATTTTTTGCATATAGATACAAGCCTATACTCATATAGCAAATAACCTATACTCATGCATTCATACAATGAAGGAATCATCCGTAATAGATGAATCTCATCCTTAAATCGTAGATGAATTTATTCATCACATCACTTATCATTTCATTATATAAAAATGTTTTACAAGGCAACACTCCCTTGAACTCAAGTAACTTCTTGCGATCGTAACATTCTCAAAAGGAAATGTACCCAACGCATATGTATTTGCTTGTAGGAATGTTTCACAAAAGATTTTGAATACTACTTAATTCGTAGATAAATACATCAATTCCAATTTTAGTTATTTCATATTAACGATTTTACAAGGCGATAGTCCCATGAACTACCCTCAAGTAATTTCTTGCGAACGTAACATTCTCAAAAGGAAATGTACCCAACGCATATTTATTTGCTTGTAAGAATGTTTCACAAAAGATTTTGAATACTACTTAATTCGTAGATTAATACATTCATTACATTTTTCGTTATTTCATATTAACGATTTATATTACAAGGCGATAGTCCCATAAACTACCCTCATGTAATTTCTTGCGAACGTAACATTCTCAAAACGAAATGTACCCAACGCATATTTATTTGCTTGTTAGAATGTTTCACAAAAGATTTTGAATACTACTTATATCGTAGATTAATACATTCATTACATTTTTCGTTATTTCATATTAACGATTTTTATTACAAGGCGATAGTCCCATGAACTACCCTCATGTAATTTCTTGCGAACGTAACATTCTCAAAAGGAAATGTACCCAACGCATATTTATATTGTTACTACATACTTTACACAGCGCGTTAAAAAACGCTTGTATGTCTCACCCAACCAGCATTGGCACCCGTGCCCAGCTGTGGGACGGAAATAGGGTTGCAGCCATCTTTTACAATAGTTGTATACGTGGTGGAAAAAGCTGCAGGCCTCCCCAATGGGGAGGGAACCGTGCCCAGCAGTGGGACGGAAATAGTGGTGTTGCAACCATGTCGCGCAATAGTTATTGTATACTATACATACCTTTCTGTGGTAACAATTTCATAATAGAATTTTATTTTCAGAAGATTCACTCGATATCCATTATTGATTTTGTTTCTAACATTTTTTCCTGCTTTCTTATTTTTCGTAACACATTAATCAGTAATTCACATCTTTATTTTTCCTGTTTAACAACTTCACTTTATAAGAAAATACTTTCACGTGTTGAACGGCTAGGCACTAAAACGCGAATGAAGATAGCGACGAATGACAGGTGTTGTCAGTGTACAGACTTTTGAGTGATTTTATGTTTTTTTATTACAACCTTTTTATTTTTTAGGTTGTATTTCTCAACTTTAGTGTATAAATGGCTAGTACAGTACGTCTACTACAAGTAATCTAATTTCGAGGACGAAGCAAAGTATAATTCCAACCACACACTCGTCACAAACCAATATTTGACAAAGGAACAGTTTATCGTTAATTGCTCTTGTTTCGGTGAAGTGATGAATAAAACCGAACGTTTTAATTACACCCAAAATCCCCGCGAGTTTGAACCCTAAAGCTCTGTACGAAAACTGAATGATTATGTGTGTTTGTCCGAGCTCTTAGACAATTTACGAGTAATAATCTACCAAGATTTTTTAATTAGTGTACATATTAATGCCCGATATCGCCGAAGTCGTTCATCAATTGTAAATAAAATCTAATTTTCCAATGAAATACATCGTATCATCTCTACAGCATCTATTGAATATCATGTTTTTTTTTATTTGAATGAATTATCAATATGAGCATGCAGGCCACGTGGTGTTAAATAGTCGCTGCAGCCCATGGACATCTACATACAACCTCAAGCAAGCATAGGTAAGTCTTGTCTGAGGTCGCATTCAGTTGCGCTGCTACTCCGGAGGCTGGTGGTCTCCTCATGTAAGTGTGGCCGGCAACTGCACCTTTCCACCGAAACACAATAGAGTTGGTTCACGGCAGAAGAGGATACAGCGGTGGTACTTCCCCGGACGAACCATAATAGTTCAACCACTTACAAAACAAATTGTCTGAGTTACAATTGTCTGATCTATATTATTATGTCTCTACATACATACATACATAATAATATATTTGTCCATGCTACATACTTAACTACTAAGCTAAGTCTTGCCGTAATCTCAATAGAAATACCCTCAAGTTTGGGTCTTCGATATTGAAAGCTTTCTGCTAAAGATGTCCTCCAAAGCACGGAAACGCGCAAGAAATTTGCCACAAGCGGTTATCTATCACCTCACACACGGCCGCGCCCGAATTGCTTAGCTGCAGAGATCGCTTATTAAATTTCGCTTCTACGCTAGCAGCATTGCCATGCACGCTTTAACCTTCTCCATCCTCTTAATTTACCCTACTATAAATTCATCAACTTTTTATCATTTTAACTTGTTGCAAAAGGTTTGTTTAGTAGTGTCTCAAGGGTATAACCTTCTTTAAATTCAGGGTGCAGACTTGCCATAAAAACTCCGTGGTACCTATAAGTAAAAGGCGTTATATCATTTAGATAAAAACTATTTGATAGATAGAGTTTTTAGGACGATCTCGCCAACTTGGGTATCATTAATCAAATGTTCAGAAGACCTACATATTTATGCTATCTATGTTGTAAAATGTTTTTTAACATTTTCTTGGGAATAAATAAAATAATGACATGTGGTATTTGCAGTTCTTGGACTACATGAAACCAAGTGTAATTGCTTGCAATGCCTAACTGACATCCAAAGCCTTGTTTGCTCGTCGTTAGTCGCCACACGTAATAATAATACTTCATACTTATAACCCAACATTAGGATACGCTGGATCGTGGACGCCAAGCACAAAGACTAGGACAAAGCAACATTTTTTGTATATGTTCAAAAGCCACCCGAAACCTTGAGGGTGATACCGCATTATGTGGGATTTTTACCGCACCAAAGTCCGTTTGCTGGCTTGCCGTAGCACTCCAGAAGAACTCCGAGATCTTGAAAGGACAGCCCCTAGTGAACTCCAGTAAACAAGCCGATCATCCGATGGTTCTCCTGCAACTTCCAGTGATTTCGACGGCATACGGCCACGCACATTCCACCGTCCTTTCTCGCTGCTGACTGTACGGTTCAAGCTCCCTCTCTCGCCGTCCGCAATCCCGTAGGCATCATAGCCCTATTCTTGGTCCGGAAACGACAGGGCCTACCCAGTCCTAGTCTTGAACACAAACCCAGACCAGGAAATTTAATATAAGTTTATAATTTTTTCGATACCTCCCCAGGTGAGATTTCAACTTATCCTCTGTTTCACGACCCACCACCGAGGTAATCTCTGCGCCATAAGGATATTCAAAGCAAAAGTTGGAAAGGTCAACCACCACACCTTTCTATCAAAACATGAAGAATAAAGTTTCACAGACGACGTCGCAGGCGAAAATAAGGCCGTACAATAAATGTTCGTCTCTAATTTGAAGCCCACTGTGCGGTATTTTGCTAACCTAATTGTTTAATTGTCTCTTCTTGAACAGGCCTAAGTAAAGGATACATAAGTGACATCGGTTTTTTTTCTATTATACACATTCAGTGTCGTATGATCGATGTTGATTTATTTATTCAATTTTCGATATTAGCCTAATTAACTCTGATTTCTTGATATAAATATCCATTCTTTAAAAACAGATATAACCCGTCTCAGTAATATAAAGTACAAAGCAATTATCCGTTTACGGCGTCCATTAAAATTACGGTTATGCGAGTACTTTAATTACTTATCAATGTACGCAAATATTTAGATTCGTATCGGTTAAGCTAATTCATGTGAACGCAAATTTAATAGCGTTAACAAATGCATAAATGCATTCAAAAATGTATTAATTAACCGATTACTGCTACAATCTTCAAAAGTGCAGTATCTACAGATAGTAGATTTATTACAATATTCAATTGTGTTATCCATACTTCCATACTAATGTTATAGGTAAATGTGAAAGTTTATTTGTTTGTTTGCTTGTTTGTTAATCCTTATTTGACATCGCAACAGTCCTACGAATTGCCCTCATATAGGCTACTTTTTACCCGGCGGCTTATGACGGCGGCGCGATGATAAAGTAACTATGTAATGTTTTATGATTGATTCTCTTTCTTGCAGAAATTGCAACAGCGATAATAGGTAGGTACTTCTGCGGTCGTACCATAAAAGTTTTACCACATAAAAAATATCCTTACTTATAAAATGTAAATAATAATATTTGCACCTTCATTATACTGGCAACTCGATCCGTAAAACACAAACTTTAATTGCGATAAACCGTTTTGCTTACAGTGAAAACTCTAAATGAGAGCACGATCATTTCACGTTGTTTTGGAAGCATTGGAGAGTAATTATTATTGTGTGAATTCGTAACTTAAAAGGTTTTTAAATCTCTAATACTGCTGTTTGTAATAAAAGACGACTTTATAACGTTTAGAGCTTTTTTTGTTAAAATGTGTTAGTGAAAGATTGTAGGCATTGTAGGCCTACTTCTACAACAAGGTCACATATGGGCTTCCAGTGAAAATTCTGATCAGATTATCCGATACAAACGAGCAAATGTATGTGATGTTCTAGCTAATAAACAGCGTCTAAATGAAACGTAAAAATTAAGGGATACTATTATTTATACTAATCCCTATTAATGTTATAAATTCGAAAGTAATTATGTCTGTCTGTCTGCTACGCTTTCCCGCTTAAACTACTGAACCAATTTTCATGAAATTTGGAACACAGATAGAGCGGGCATTGGGAAAGGACATAGGATCGTTTTTATCCTACGGAAACCTATAAAACGGGTCCATGTGGGCGAAGCCGCTGGCGGGAAGCTAGTATATGCATGTATAAATCAAAAGAGATTGTTTGTTTGTTTGAACGCGCTAATCTCAGGAACTACTAATTACTAATTCGAATTTAAAAAATTATTTTTGTATTGAATAGTCCATTTATTGAAGAAGGCTATATGCTATATATAACATCATGATGTGACTAAGTCCACGAAGACGAATTCGTGGGCGGCCGCTAGTATCTTATACAAACAAACTGTTTGTTTTTGAGCTAGAACCAGGAAGTAAACATTGGAGTAGATCGAATCTTTTTCTCTCTGTTGTTTACATAAAAAACGGCATAGATACCACAATAAATATTTCCCGCTAATATTCCAATGGTACAATTCCAATAGCTTTCAAAGTGCATTATAACAGAGTATTACAATGCAATTTAACTTTATATTCATCGCAAAATGAGCTAATTTTCAACAACTTAAGGGAACAAAGAAAACTCAGAAAGTAAGAAACGCATTCGAAGTTCAAAGCAAAATGTAAAGGAACTGAAGTGTAAAGCAAATGAAATTTTTCATGTTTAAGCTTTATTTAATACGAGTATGTAAACACGGGTAAAAGGATTAAGTCAAAAATACTTAGTTGATTGTATGTAGTTAACTGAGTTAGATAGCAATCGTGGATCTAGGATTTCAGTTTGGGGGGACTAGACGGCTGAGATTTGAAAGAGGTCAAAAATTTTGCCAAATGGGGGGTTGATAACGATGACGTGTAGGTACGCGGACCGCCTTGGCTCCCATGGCTGAACGCTGAAGACTGATGTTAGTTTGAAGGAAATTGGACTCTAATTCCTTCAAACTAATATCAAGCCCCCCTCCCCCCACCAAGGCTTGTCAAACCTCTAATTTAGAGTTAAGTCAAGGGTGAACCTGAATAGTTTTGGGTGAGGCTTGAGCCTCCTAGCCTCCCCTCCTGGATCCGCTAGTAGTACACGTAGTAGCATGATGTTAAAATCTTCCTCGATAAACGGACTATCAAACACAGATATGTGTTGCCTACCAGGTCAAAAACACTTTTTTATTGTGTATATATCACAATACAAATTAAAGTTCAAATATAAACATCGTAAAGAAACTCCCTTCTAAATTATACCAAACTTACGAAGCCGAAACTTTTTTATAATTTTAACGACGCCTTCAAAACTTACTCAGGATGCTTGTGTGTTTGTCCATGGTACTCAAGGAATCGGAAAGTGAGGCTATGAATTTAGGATGCTTGTGTGTGTGTCCATGGTACTCAAGGAATCGGAAAGTGAGGCTATGAATTTAGCATTATTTTTAGTATATTATATTTACCTTCATTATCTCTATATTTTCTAGTATGCTACGAAATTATAAAAATGACCAAAACACTTAACACAATTTGGGGGTCGAAAAGGCTGACTCGCTTAGTAACACAACTTCATATAGTTTTTAGAGAATGTAATATTTCTCAACTAGTGGATCCCGCAGACGTTGTCCTGCCTTAAAAGTTTTGTAAGAGGATTAGTTTCTTTATCATCTCAAGGGGTTTTTATGTTACTGTCAAATAAAAAATTAAAAACGAACAGTGACAGATGAACTGTTATTCAGACTATGTCAAACTTTTGGACGATGGCGCGAAGAACCAATGGACTTCTACTAATATTTGATTTGACGACCCGTGTGGCCCAATGGTTACCATGCCGGACTGCTAATTGAAGGGTCCCGGGTTCGATTCCCGGAGAAACAGAAATTTGAATGATGAGTTTAAATTTCTGTTCTCGGTCTGGGTGTTTGTGTATCTGTCTTTGTATGTGTCCATGGTACCGACGACACAGAGTATATACACCCTACTGTGGGGCTATGAGTGTGAAACGTTTAAACGTTTATTTCAAGACCAAAATTAGCCATATCGGTTCAGACGTTCTTGAGTTTTAGCGAGACTAACGAACAGCAATTCATTTATAGGTATAATATATATAAAGATTCGAAGAACATTATATTCATTTATTATTTAAAAATAATAATTTATAATAATTATACTATAAAAAACATGACTAAGCCAAAGACAATACTATAACTTTATTAATCTATGAAATGAAATAAGAAACATAAAAATTTTCTTTTCATTTAATACTGAATGGCTAAAAGGACTTTTATACAATGCCTTAAAATGAATTAAAAAAATAAGTAACAAAAAAGTCAGACGTGACAATTTTGATAGCTGCGTGAAAATATAAATAAACAAACACCGAAATTAAATAATTTTGTAAAGATATACTATAGGAAAAGTAAAGTATAAGAATAAAACAATAGAATATAAGTTATAAAATATGATAATGGACGTCAATGAAGTAAGTAATAACATGTAGTGTATTTATAACAGTACACGGCGCATTTCATTCATTCCATTTATTCCCGTGGGAATGAGATATTTTCACGCGGCAAAAAGTAGCCTATGTTCTTTCTCAACGTCCTTTCTATGTTTATGCCAAATTTCATCAAAATCGGTTCAGTGGTTTAAGCGTGAAAGAGTAGCAGACAGACAGACAGACTTTCGAATTTATAATATTTAGTATGGATATGGATAACGCTAGTTGTATCGCGGTGTCTTGACATGACAGACGCTGACAGACGGACGGAGAGCGGAGGCTTATTAATAGGGTCCCGTTGGCCCCCTGCGGGACGGAACCCTAAAAAGCAACGATTTAGAAACGTTCCGCCTTAGAACCATATTTCCAATCATGGTAAAATTAACACCTCAGTATACTAGAAACAATTTGCGGGTCGAAAAGCTGACTCGCACAGCAACACAATACGTTGACACGTACTACGAGTACGTAGGCTATTGATTAGCAGAAGACAATCGCGGCTTGCTTCATATCGCCTTTCATTCGCTTGAAACCCTATCTTCTGATTGACGCCACGGCGCCACGTGTATAACCGAACCGTAATTATTTAGTAAATACCATCGTCTAGAATGTTTATGACAATATATTATGCTAACGTTGAAATAGCGTTGTGTCGTAGTGTGTTCATTTTCTGTGGAGTATATTCAATTTATCATCACTGAAAAAAACATCTTGGTAAATGTTCCGCCCTACGAAAGAATGTTGGTAGAATTCACATTTATGTATTTTTCAAGTATTTCGGTTTCGTCAATTTTTTTTATTTTCTATTATTAATTATTCTTAGTAAGATGTGTTGAATTTTAATTCGGATTTTCACCTATACGCTACTATTTTACTACTTTAGACTACTTTTGACCACATAACAGAACAATTAAGTGAGCAGGACTATGAGTAGTAAAAGCCGAGCCGAGTGGTAAAAACACTGGTCTCCGTCGCTGAGGACACCGATTCAAACCCCGATATTTATCACTGTTCCACGAAGAATGTTTTCCCATTCCAATATTTCATTACGATGTTTTCCGTCATTGTCGTTAGCCTGAGAGTTATACAATCATTTCTTAAAGGCAGAGCATCTGCACCAATCCGCACTTGGTCAGCGTGGTGGGCTATGGCTAAATTCCATATCACTTCTGAGAGAACAGGACCACTAGAAGGATAATAAAAAGGTTGAAAGTAAAATTTTATAGGAACAGTTCAAAGAAAGTATTGAGGAGCATTTCTTTATGAAAACAAATAAAACAACGAAATTTACTGCAATACAGTAGAACCTTTATTCCTTAATAAACTCATTGAAGGACCTTCGAAGGGATTTCAGGTACATGGCTGCATTCTTGCCGAACTCGGTGAGATGGTCAAGAACCCGGCGAGTGTCCTTCCTGATGTCTTCGGAGCTACCGTCTTTATCTACAAGAAGAAGATTATTATTGTATGATTAAAATTGACCGTAAAGTAGGCTCAGCTTATATCACTAATTTTATTTTGATTATATTTAACTCCAACTGGAGTAAAATGATCGATTGAACTATGTACAGAGCTTCATAATAAGCATTCTTAATTATGAAAAGAGATATAATGCTCTTTCTATATTAAAAAGGGTTGATAAAAACTGATCCATCTGGGAGGAATGCCCAAAGAGCAGATCAGTCTCTAGTACTCTAGGCACTGATAAATCTTTGTTTGAGATTCGGTAGTGCTAGTCGCAAGTGTGGCACCGCACTAATTAACGTCGTCTTACCATTAACAAGAATAGAACAAAGCAGCTGCCTAGTAATAGTGTTGTTACGAAGACTCAATAGACAAATAAGAGAAGAAGTGGTGTACGTAAAACTAATGTTTAATGGGCTCGAGCTAAAGGAAAATTTGGAATAAATGTTGTTAAAGACAGAATACAGCAGATGAAATACGTAGCCGTTGTCACCCCATGACGGCCAGAACTTCTGCAGAAAGTTTTCTGAGACATCACTTAACTTTAATAAATTTTAATTATACTTTCGTTATAGTACAAAAGCTAAATTTAATTTTATATATGCATTTATATACTTGGGGACCTATAAAAATGGTACCTCAATAGCTAAACAGTTTTAATGGTTTTTACATCTTGCCAGGCGCCAACCCGAATTGGAGCAGCATGGTGGAGTAAGCTCCGGGCCTCCCCAATAATGTGGAAAGACCCGCGCCCAGCAGTGGCACGCAAAAAGGGTTGAGACACATTGAGAGTCCAATGTAGGTGCGAGCGCGAATGAGATAGAGATTTTTAAATGCGTGATAAGGATAGTAAGCCGTCCCTATTGTTGAAGAACCTTTCTTGATAAATGGACTATCCAACACAAAGTAAAAATATTTTTCAATTCGAACCTATTCCTGAGAATCGCGCTTTCAAACAAACAAACTCTTCAGTTTCATCTTATCATATCTTTCGCACGCCCAATCTTTTTGCAGTTAGCACTGGATGGAAACAAATAAAAGAAAATGAAGTCTAGAACCTGAACCATCATTAACTCGCTTCTGTATCTTGGGGTTCTTCAGGTGGTGATTGAACTGCATGGCGGCGCGGCGCCAGATCTTGCTAATTTGCTCCACCATGGGCTCCGACAACAACTGCTTGGTGATGGCCTGGACGTCGTCCATGTTAGCCGTCAACAGGATGTAGGACTGAGCGGCATTGAGGACTAGGAGAACTGCTGCAGGTTGTGAAAGCAAATACCATAAGTGAGAAAGTTTTTGGCGCAATATGACAAAGATTACGGATGACAGCAATCAGATTAAATAATATAATTAAAATTCTATTATCGGTCTGGATATTACATATGTGTTGTGGGTACCATGGATATACGTAGTAATGGTATGTATGGTAATCATTGTGTGGGGCTTTAACTGTGAAGTAATACTATTTTAATAATAACCACTTATTATCAGGAAGAAAGGTAATCAAATGGCGACCACGTCTCGACAAAAGGAGCACAGGCTGCCCTCTAACCTGGTGGACTGACGACCTGAAGAATATAGCGAAAAACCGCTGGATTCAGAGGGCCCAAGACTGGAAGGAGTGGCGAACATAAGGGGAAGCCTATGTCCAGCAGTGGACTTTAAAATGCTGAAGGATGAATGGATGAATTATCTGGTGGCAGATCTTATCTGGACATCATGCATAACATCAATTAAGCCTAAGTGTTGCTTGAGATAATATGCCAATGCAGTATTACTCCAAACTGAGTAGGTTGTACAGGCTACGGGCAGCACATTATAGATTGTGCTAAAAATATCATGGGTTAAATTTCTGCTAACGTTGACAAAGCTGCACCTACTTTAGTTTTAGGTACCCTGCACAAAAGCAAGTAAGAACGTGTTACTAATAACAACATTCAATATAGTCTATTAAAGTAATGAACAATGATTCACATACCACCTTTAGTCGTACTACCATAAGAATTCCAATAACCATAAATTTTCTTCACTCTTTCATCGAACTTATTTCAGAGTAGGTATCCATCTTATTTTCTTTAGTGAACCGAACACTTAAGAGGGGTTATTACGCGTAAAAGTGTATGCTCATTAAATCAATGTAGACTTAATCATCGCACTTTGTTCTGCAAATGGTGATTTACGTGAAAGCTACTTGTTTTTAATTATAATATTTTTTAAATTTCTCTTTATATAATAAGCATTTTTATAATTTATTACGTACCTACCCATAGCTCTCACCATCGACCAGGGTTGACTGGCAGAGGATGCCATTAGGCATTAAGTTTAACCCTGTGGCTGTAGCCCTTAATTTAAGGTGGTAAGAATGTTAAAGCTCACTGAACTCTATCTTTAATACTAAGTTACCATCAAAGTATCAATTCAATATTACTCAAATCTGTTTTCAGCATCACGTACCTACTTAAAAACAAAGTAAAAGGCAAAAGACTTTTTAAGAAAAGTTTAGTAAGAAAATCAAGAATCGTCGTGTGAGTCGTCCAGATCTAATACCCAAACATTTTCCTTCGTTACATGTTCGTTTAAAGGAACTTTACCGTACCTCTCTACACTATCTTCCCAGGACTACTTATATATTTATATATTTCGAAATCAGCCACGTCGCTCAAGCCTGTGTCGTTTTTAACGAGACCAATTAACAGTAATTTCATTTATAGATGGAATTACATTTATACGAATGTTGTCTGTATTATTTTTTGATTTAACTAAGTATTAAGAGGAATAATGAAACCTAAGATATATTTTGTGCCTTATCATCTGATCTGCTTGAAATTGAAAGAAAAAACCAAACCGATTCTACATTTAACGGAATAACGCACAACACCAAGGACTTCAATTTAAGCCGATTCTCCCATAACGTAGCGAATCTGACAAAGCGGCTCGATATTTTATTCATGTGCATTGCTAGGAATAGGTATAGAAAGTTCTGCCTTTATATTGAAATCCGATAGCATTGAACTAACCTAGAACGTTTCAGTAGAAACGTGAATTCAAACTAGTCATGGGCTGTGTTGCTGTGTTGCAACTCCGCCGTGGGGCGTAATGGTTACCATACCGGACTGCAGATCGGAGCGGCCCTGGTTCGATTACCGGCAAAATAGAAATTTGAATGATGTTTTTAAAATTTCTGTTCTCGATCTGGGTTTTTGTTTTTCCGACTTTGTGTGTGTCCATGGTACCCACGACACAGGGTATATATACCCTACTGTGGGGCTATGAGTGTGAAACGTTATTATTATTATAATAGTGTAAGAAGGATAATACAACACTATTGCTTTTGCTGACAACAAGTGTAGCTCAAAACAAATATTTTCTGTTTTGGTAGAAAGATGTGGTTGCTAAACAACAAACAAACGAGCAGCCTCCTGAGCACCAGCTCAACTGCATTAACTATTATGATCTTCTCTATAATAACAAAATACCTATACAATTCGTAGCAAGCCGTAGCAGCCGTAGCTACGCAGTTACGTCGAAAAGTAATAAAATATTATAGAGATAGTAGGTACGTCCTTTTATCATTTTCACGTGGCTAACTTGATATTAATTTTATTAATACCAGTTTTGAAATAAAGAAAGAAAGTACACCTACTACGCTGTACGTGAAAGAACTTTAATGAACCTACGTGAAGCAATTTTATTGTGTTCCAGTGGAAAGTTGGAGTTGCCGGCCACACTTATAGCTGAGACTGATCCTCCGGAGTAGCTGTGCAACAAGACTTACCTATAGTATGCTTGCTTGAGGTTGTGTGTAGATGTCCATGTGCTCCAGCGACCACTTAACACCACGTGGCTTACATGCTCGTCTGCTACTTCATTCAAATAAAAAAAGAAAGAAATTAAACCATAATTCCTTCCATAAATTTATCAACTACGCCCACTACATTCTTGATTATTGATAACTCGTTAGCTGATATCATAATAGCCATTGTATAATATATTTTGTATTTTTCTATCACTTGCCCATTAAGTACCATTATCCATTATCAAATATTTATTACCCTTCACAGAAATCTTGACCTTAACTAAAACGTGAAGCTTTTCGGGTATGTGTGTGATGCACTAACCAGTAAATACTACCAACTATCTCACGTACTAACTTAAGGTCACTTTATTTTTAGAACTGCAACCTTATTTTAACCTTAGGCTTTGGTCAAATACATGCAGACGACCCAAGCGAGCTTGATCAAAAAATTTAATAGTCTTTCAACTTCTAAACAATACTATTGAATTGCGATCTAAATTTCTTTATTTCGGATAAATTATTATTTAAAAACTTACTTGTCAACCACAGAAATGGTGCCATGTTATCCCACAATTTATTTAAATGCGTCTGATTGAAAATTAATTAAAACACGATTAAAAGCAATTTTATTTTAATTGAAAGAATATTTATAGCCTGTGAAATAGCAGAGATAAATTAATACACAAAATAAGTAAGACCTATAAATGCTGCTATTAATGAATTTTTATGCTCTTTAAAGTCCTTGCTTAATTTTTTTCCACAACCTTTTTATGTCCCTCTGCTGGGCACAGGTTAACAAGTGAGATGGATTTAGGCCATAGTCCGCCACGCTGAGGATTGGTGGACTTGCTTATATTACTAAACGTATATTGAACCTTTTTTGGTATCGGGGGGAAACCTTCAAAAGGTACCCGACACCTTGGGAGAGGATACCGGGTTATCTAGGATTTGACCGCACTAAAACCTCCTCGGTGGCCTGCCTTTGTGTTTGTGAGGGCTCCGGGATCTCCATTGGAACGCACCGGTGTCCTCCACGCGCGGCGCCCAAGAACGGGCCCAAAGAGTATGTAAAACCTAACGGTAAACGGGCCCATCTTCGGGAGAGCAGTTGTGCTCTCCTGCACGTTCAGGTGTTCACGGCAGCATGCGGCCACACATACACCGGCGTCCCTCCCGGGGCTGCTAGCTGGATGGGTCAAGCTCCCACTCTCACCATTGAACCTGGGTAATCTTAATTTAGAGTTTTCTTAGTTAAAATTTATTCGGATTCAATAACTCTTTCGTAAATTCTTTGTAAATATTCATATTGTCTCTTTTACGTGATAATAAAATGTTATTAGTTACTAGCTGTGCCCGCGACGTCGTCCGCGTGTATAAAGACTTTTATAAAATGGACTGATTAAAAATTAAAGATTATTTATTTGCATTGAATAAGTAGCAGGTAGATTATTCTTACATTATAGTGAAATCACTTATAATACAATGTTCATATGTTCAGAAGAAACCTGTGAATGTATTTTTTCTAAATCCTTCAAACCAACAGTAACAAGTAAGGAATGCTTACTGTACTGATCTTACTATCCACTTTTCTCACGTTTCGCTTTTCTCGCGCAATCAGATTCTCTTTACAAATATGTACCTCGTTTATTAAAGTTAAGAGATACTGCTGTGCCCGTGGCTTCATCTATGTTAAAAATAGTATCTTTAGTACATTGGGTGAATTTATACTGCAAAGAATGTATAGACTCATTCTATATAGGTACATAGCTTTAACCTACTGCAGAAAAGAGGTACACTATACAACTACTTGTAGTTGGGAGATAAAATTTCTAAACATACACGTGCTTAGGATTAAACAATCGGAAAAATAATTGTAAGGTCAATCAATAAACTATAGGTTTAAAACTTGCGGACAGCAGTTTGGTCATAAGTCATAACTCATATAACATTGTGAAAACTAAAGCAGAAGGCAGGGTCTCTACACAGTGTGCTATCTGTATTTGGAAATAAAGAATATTTTTATAAAGAATCCTTAATATCTCCATCAATCAAAGTGTGTGGATGAGCCCTCAGCCCGTACGCAATAAAGAGACGCAAAAAATGAGTTAAGTTATCATTGGTCCAATTAACAATGTTCAGCATCATACGTATACCTACCCAACGATGGGACAACCCGCGTGGCGCAATGTTTACCATGCCGGACTGCTAATCGAACTCTCCCGGGTTAGAATCCGGGCGAAGCAGAAATTTCAATGTTGAGTTTAAACTGTTCTCGGTCTGGGTGGTTGTGTTTCTGTCTCTATGTGTTTTCATGGCACCCACGACACAGGGTATATCTACCCTAATGTGAGGCTATACGTGTGAAATGTTATTTTTTATTTTTTTTACACTATGTACTTACTTTTATTAGACTTAAGGCTTTTATTTGAAATTATCTCCATCGAATCACTTTGGAGAAGAAATGAATATTGCTCAATAACGCCATCTACCGTATGACATGTAAACTTTGTGGTTGATAAATCGAATGTCAAATTACCAAATAGGTAGATATTGAGATTAACAGTTGGTTCACTAAAAGTTTAACTATTCGTCAGCTAGATGTCTGCAGTAGTCTCGTTTTGTTAAGGCTTTGTACATTCTGTATGAAGGTTTAGATTCCGTATCTTACAACCTTAATGCTGGATGCATTGAGATTGTAAGATTTGGATTTCGGTTCATCGGAGCTAGATGCCTCCTTAATATTGGGAGAGCTCCATGCTCAGCAGTGGAATGCTAAAAAGGTTGCAGCTTGATATAATGTAGCGATAATAATCGTTTCAGCTGCAGCCTGTTCATAATCTTCCACCCCGAAAGAAGACTAATAAGCTGAGCAACTAACTCAATGGAGCTTGTGATGTAAGGTTCGGCGGCGGTAAGGCTCGCGATGCGCTTATTAGGTACCTATAGTCTAGCCATTCTCGGCCAACGAAAGAAAATACAGTAAGCTGATCTAAGTATATTTAATATAGTCGACAATGTTAGTGAGAGTTCAAAATAATTTTACTTAAATTTAAACTTTTATTTATGGTTTTGAATGGGCTGTTACCGAAACTTTCATACAAATTCCCCAAAGTGCCTTTTAAGTTTATGTCGCGTATTGTGTAAATGAACATAACTTTTTTGTTTATCACCCGATTGATATGAAATACACACTAATGTTACGGAAATTCATTCAACAATATATCAGTAAACACAACATTCTAAGAAGGGAAAAGAATTTGAGAATGAAATATTAAGTTAAGGTTAATTATTGTACGCTTGAGATACCAACTTTCGAATCCATTTTATTTGCTATTGAGGGGTAGTTTTGAAAAAAGCTTAAATAGAATTCTTACTATGTTATTAAAGATTCCAAATACAAAATTATAAGTATATTACTCTGCACAAAAATATTCTGTACATCAAGTTTCGACACTCAAATTTCAAAGAGTTTCAAAGAAAATTGACATTTAAAGGGTGAATTTCGGGAAATGCTGAAACACGTATTCTTTTATTTTGGTTAGAAAATATTTATACCAAATTTCAAGAAAATGTATTGAAAAAATCCAAGTTTTCCATACAAATTTCCATCGCTCATTTCACACCCTTAAAGGGTGATTTTTAAAATTATCTATAGCTTAAATGTTAGCGAGGACCAATATATATAAAACAAAAAAAGTTTCATCAAAATCCGTCCAGTAGTTTTTACGTGAAAAGCTAACAACAGACAGACAGACAATAATTTCAAAACTTATATTTTTAGCTTCTGTTACTTATAAAAAGACCCCTAGAAGTATTTTTTTTAATTTATATGCAATGTACAGAATTGACCCTGCTTACAGTTTTATTATATGTATAGATTATCTCCATCGATTCACTTTGGAGAAGAAATGAATATTGCTCAATAACGCCATCTACCGTATGACATGTAAACTTTGTGGTTAATAAATCGAATGTCAAATTACCAAATAGGTAGATATTGAGATTAACAGTTGGTTCACAAAAAGTTTCTATTCGTCACCTAGATGTCTACAGTGGCTTTGTACATTCTGTATGAAGGTTTAGATTCCGTATCTTACAACCTTAATGCTGGATGCATTGAGATTGTAAGATTTGGATTTCGGTTCATCGGAGCTTGAGGCCTCCTCAATATTGGGAGATCTCCATGCTCAGCAGTGGAATGCTAAAAAGGTTGCAGCTTGATATAATGTAGCGATAATAATCGTTTCAGCTGCAGCCTGTTCATAATCTTCCACCCCAAAAGAAGACTAATAAGCTGAGCAACTAACTCAATGGAGCCCTTGATGTAAGGTTCGGCGGCGGTAAGGCTCGCGATGCGCTTATTAGGTACCTAATTAGGCCATACTCGGCCAACGAAAGAAAATACAGTAAGCTGATCTAAGTATATTTAATATAGTCGACAATATTAGTGAGAGTTCAAAATAATTTTACTTAAATTTAAACTTTTATTTATGGTTTTGAATGGGCTGTTACCGAAACTTTCATACAAAATCCCCAAATTGCCTTTTAAGTTTATGTCGCGTATTGTGTAAATGAACATAACTTTTTTGTTTATCACCCGATTGATATGAAATACACACTAATGTTACGGAAACTCATTCAACAATATATCAGTAAACACATCATTCAAAGAAGGGAAAAGAATTTGAGAATGAAATATTAAGTTAAGGTTAATTATTGTACGCTTGAGATACCAACTTTTGAATCCATTTTATTTGCTATTGAGGGGTAGTTTTGAAAAAAGCTTAAATTGAATTCTTCCTATGTTAGTAAAGATTACAAATACAAAATTATAAGTATATTACTCTGTACAAAAATATTCTGTACATCAAGTTTCGACACTCAATTTTCAAAGAGTTTCAAAGAAAATTGACATTTAAAGGGTGAATTTCGGGAAATGCTGAAACACGTATTCTTTTATTTTGGTTAGAAAATATTTACACCAAATTTCAAGAAAATCTATTGAAAAAATTCAAGTTTTCCATACAAATTTTCATCGCTCATTTCACACCCTTAAAGGGTGATTTTTAAAATTATCTATAGCTTAAATGTTAGCGAGGACCAATATATATAAAACAAAAAAAGTTTCATCAAAATCCGTCCAGTAGTTTTTGCGTGAAAAGCTAACAACAGACAGACAGACAGACAGACAGACAGACAGACAATAATTTCAAAACTTATATTTTTAGCTTCTGTTACTTATAAAAAGACCCCTAGAAGTATTTTTTTTAATTTATATGCAATGTACAGAATTGACCCTGCTTACAGTTTTATTATATGTATAGATTCACAAGGATATCAACTTGAAAAATATGGCTCATATAATTTTTAGAGCTTTGATGTAAAATTTTATCATCCACTTCAGAGAGGTGATTCCACCTTGTCTCACTCCGCACTCCAACCCGTACACGTTTGAGTTCGAGCCCACCCATTTCACTGTGTTGGTCTGATGTTTGTACCAGGAACGAAGTATTGCTATCACATCAAGTGGAAGGGCATTCTCCTGCTCAAACATTTTCCACAGCAAATTATACGACACCAGGTCGAAGGCCTTTGATACGTTCAAGAAGCAAGCATACACTGACGTCCTCCTATCAGTGTACTACCGAATAGTTTGCTTGAGAGAAAATATAGCACTTTCAGTGGATAAGTTTGGCCGAAAACCAAACTGTGCATCATTGATCTTAAGATATTTTTCCATGTGTACATCAAGCAAACTGTCCAGCACTTTGGCGCTTACAGTGGCCAATGATATTGGTCTATAGGTAATTAGACATTTCTGAGGCATCTCCCGTTTTATTCTTTGGTATTGGTACAACAATAGTACGCAATAGGTCTTCAGGCAAATGTGAGTGACTCAAGCAAAGGTTAAACAATAATGACAGTACCCTCGGCAGGTGGACGCCGGCATGTTGTAAATGCTCAATGCTGAGACTATCGTGCCCTGGGGATTTACCACGAATCATTATCTTAGTTACATTTGCCACATCTTTGGCAGAAAACTTTGTCGTGTGTTGCAAGGGTTCTCCTGCACTCTGCTCAGCATTAAGCATCAGGCCTACCTTCCTAAGCGGCGAGTCAACCTTAAAATGCTCCTGGAAAGCATTTGCTATGTATATTGCTAATACATCAGTCGTTAAACTTAGGTAATAGAGTTGTAACATTAAATACCTATATCCGCTTTTACTAAAACTACGTAATAAACTTTATCATTTAAGCGAAACATTAAATGCTCAAAACATGTATTGTTATCCTCTATAAATTAAGTTTTTAACAAAAAAATAGAACCGACTTCAAACGGTAAAAAATAAAATTGTTCAGTACCTACTTCTTCTTGCTTATGGTAATGACTCTTAAAACTATTTTTGGAGTCGGGCCCTTAGTAAAATGTCGTACCATTCGTTCTAAATGGGCACCGATAGTACAGACAGTGGGACAGTACCTACTTCTTCTTGATTATGGTAATGATTGTTAAAACTATATTGGAGTCGGTGCCCATTCAGAACGAAAGGTACACTATATTTACTAATACAGGACATTTTACTAAGGGCCCGACATCAAAAATAGTTTTAAGAGTCATTACCATAAGCAAGAAGAAGTAGGTACTGAACAATTTTATTTTTTACCGTTTGAAGTCGGTTCTATTTTTTTGTTAAAAACTTAATTTATTTCACTCTTTTTAGTAATTTTAATAATTCTGCACATATGTATAAGCATAATTGGAATTTTTTTCAGTTAATTTCTTAACGTTAAAGAGATACCTTTTATAATCATGTTTACCTAATAGCCATCTTATACCCTGAAAGAATACTACTATAAGTCCACCTGAACGTATAAATTAATGAAAGAATTTGCTCTCAGCTCCTAACCGTTGAGGAGTTGTACCTTCAATCATCAGCTAAGCAACATGAGGTGATAATTACCGGACACAAATATTTATATTATGTTAAAAAATATGACAAAGAATGTGTGTGCCAATTAAGTTTCAGTGTTTCCCTCGATTTCCCTAGTATCACATCATCAGATTTTGCCATGGTGACAGTTGGACCACCTCAGAAATGTAAGATTTCCAACAAAAAACCATTTATTGAAAGAATTTGCTCTCAACTTCTAACCTTCGTAGTACCTTCCATCATCAGCTCAGCAACATGATATTATGATGATAATTATACACAAATACCTGTTTTGCTTTAGTAAAAATATGAAAATCATTTCTTGTGCTATAAAATTTGAATGTTCCCTTCGATTTCTCTGAGATACCATCATCAGACTTTGACTTGGTGACAGTTGGACTACCTCAGAAATGTAAGATTTCGAACAAAAAACCATTTATTGAAAGAATTTGCTCTCAACTCCTAACCTTCGTAGTACCTTCCATCATCAGCTCATCAACATGCTATGATGATAATTATACAAAAATGCCTGTTTTGCTTTAGTAAAAATATGAAAATCATTATTGTGCTATAAAATTTGAATGTTCCCTTCGATTTCTCTGGGATCCCCTCATCAGACTTTGACTTGGTGACAGTTGGAACACCTCAGGACTGTAAAATTTGGAATAAAAAACTATTTATTGAAAGAATTTGCTTTCAATTCCTCACTGTTACAGTACCTTCCATCATCAGCTCAGCAACATGAGATGATGATTACTATGCACAAATATCTCTTATGCTTCAGAAAGTATAAGAAAATCAATGTATGTGCCTATAAAATTTGAGAGTTCCCCTCGATTTCCCTGGGATCCCATCATCAGATCCTGATTTGGTGACAATGGGACCACCTCGGGAGTTAAAGCAGTTAAAGTTAATAATGAATTGCAAAATACATACACAAAGACGACAATCCTATGGCGATTGGAAACTGACAACTGACAACCAGCTGACTTCTGAAGACGCAAGCATTAGTAGTGAACTCAGTCATCAACAATCTACCTAATTCATCCTTCACAAAGAAGTCATGGTTTCATATACAACATCTGAAGCTGGCTGACCCATCATATAATATTATATCTAGTCCTATATCTGCTTCTGGACGCTAGTGTCTATTCTGAGATTATTATGAACGGGTTAGTTAAGGGTCCACCGCAGGCTCCAATCGCACAACAAACCAAGTTGGCATGGATTCTATCAGGAAACGTCAAGAAGTTCAATTGTTTCGCTGTTCTTAATAACCTTGACGAAATATCCAAATATTGGGAGATTGAAGATATTTGTGATTCTTCTTATAACGTGACTAACGATGAACAATTCTGTGAAGATTTCTTTAAGCGTACTACAAGAAGATTAGAATCAAGAAGAAAAAGAAGATATTGATCCGGCTCGAAGGACCAAAAAATGTAAGGGCTGGGTATTAGCCCTAGGTGTGTGTATAACTACTCAAGCGAGACGTTTTATTTCTCCCTCGCCACACTCACCTAGGGCTAATACCCAGCCCTTACACCCTGGATGGACTGCAGCATCACTTCAGCCCACCAGCTCGTCAGGTTCATCGCAGCGCACTATGTACACGCTTCCTGTTCCTGACACAGCTGCCTCCAAAGATTTCATGGACGGCTTGAGTAGCCATTACTCGCCTCCACATCCTACCCTCACATCCCGACTCACCGTGGATAGAGGGCATCTCCACTCTTCGCTTCACCCTCACATCCCGGCTCACCGAGGACGGAGGGCTACACAAGGTCTGCACCCTCATATCTCGACTCACCGCAGATAGAGGGCATTCAAGGCGCTTGTAAGCGAAGACTACACTTGGATTACTGAAGTCATCGACCTCCGGTCTGAGCAGGGGGTGATGTAGCGACCTTCCGCTACTCATCAAGAGATGGCGCCACGGGTATTCCTGAATCACGCTATCAAAGTTTTCGGAATATCCTACCATATATATACAAGCTCCGAATTGAGTCAGTTGGAGCACGGCCGCTCCCCGGGCATGACCACCTCGCCCGGCGGGAGATCTACCTTTGCTAAATCCGTATCCGTATCCGCGGATATCCGCGGGAGAAATATGGCCCGTGTCCGTATCCGTATCTGTCACTTTTATTGCGGAGCTTTTACGGATCTTTTATTATTTTCAAATTCAATTGACAGGATAAAATGCTGCATAATAACAGATTATGTGATTAAGTAGTATAATTTTAAAAAATCCATTCAGGTATTTAATTGCAAACATAATAATATTCTAGTAAGTTACCATACCAATAGTATACAACTCAAACATGTCCAGTGTCACACTAAACTAGGCGCGACAATAATAAAAAAAGCTACATTTTATTTACAATTTTTTTGTCGTGTCTATTAATACTGAGACACAAAATCCTCAATAATGTAGGGTGTCCGGCCTTTCTACCCAAATGTCCGGCCAAACTGGCTGGTCTGTCCGGCTATTAAAGTTGTCGACCTGGCATCCCTAGGCACATCACTAGTTGTAACTGTAACGGTAGGTACGTATTTATAATTAAAAAGTAAGTGTTTAAATGTTCATGCTTTGTAAGTACTTCTTGTAAGGCTCATGTCTGGCTGCAACCCTTTTTGCGTCCCACTGCTGGGCACGGGTCTCTCCCACTTATAGGGGAAGCCTGGAGCTTACTCCACCAGGCTGCTCCAATGCGGGTTGGTGGAGATGCGGGTTAGTGGCCAACCCGCTGTCGGATGTTTTCAAACCGCCCATAAGGCCTCCGACAAGGTTTGACGACTGTTATCTATCGACAACAACCGGGACCGACGGCTTAACGTGCCCTCCGAAGCACGGAAACGCGCATGAAATTTTTTGCCACTAGCGGTCACCCATCTCACAACCGACCGCGCCCGTTTGGCTCAGCTGCATAGATCGCTTGCGTTCTACGCTAGCCGCCAGGCCATGCACCATAAGGCATAAGGCTCATGTACCATAGCAAGATTAACAGTCATTTTTTTTATTTAATGTCGGCATTATAACGAACCACCAGCTTTCCTCAGAACACTACCGATATTTTAATTTAAATTAAGGCAAAACTATGTTTTTAGTACATACCATAAACAAAATATCCTTACTACGATAATTCACAGTAAAAAATACGAGATAATATTAGATTATTGACTAAAAAATACATTTTGCTGTGCGCGCGAATAACAATTGTAACGTCGTCTGAGTCATTAGGTCATTACAAATTACAACTGATTTTATTTTGACTGTTATAGCAGGAGTTGTTGTGAAATAAAAATAACAGTGCGAAAACAAGTTTTTTCGGCTTGTCTCCAAAACTCCGACACGTAGCCATTGCTAAACTTTAACATTTGACTGACTTGATATAACTGACAACTTACTGATTTTTTCTATGACTACTAAGTGATACAATAATAATTTTACTTGACGCTGGCAATATGCATAGAGTTTGCGATGCCTTTATTGAATAATGATTCTGAAAGAAATGTATTTGACTGTTGATTATAGTGAAGTCAGCTGGTTGTCAGTTGTCAGTTTCCAATCGCCATAGGATTGTCGTCTTTGTGTATGTATTTTGCAATTCATTATTAACTTTAACTGCTTCAAGGATGGAAACTAATCTTGAACACGAAGATTTGTTAATAAAACTACGTGCGAAACTTAACGAGGAGAAAATAAAGCTATGGGAGCCACCATACATTTCTAACGACGGCGCAATTTCACCAAGTCTGCAGGTATGTTTACAAATGAAATGCTTTGTTATTTTCCTTATTCTTTTAATTGAATCCCTTGTATATGAATTATAATATGGAATTTTTACCTCGCTTTTTATTTCTTTGCTTAATTTCATAATATGACTGCATGATGTGAGTCATACAGTCGTACAAGGATTTTAATGTACCTAATAATAGTCATTAGTAGACTTTATACTTTAACTAAGATAAAAATTGGTCTAAGTGTCCAACAAGGCTTAAAATAATAAGCAACAATGAAAACAATTGTGTAGCGTAAAATAAAATCCCTAATTTTATGCCTATGCTTTAAACAAAAACATTGTCTTCACAATGCCTTTGTATAGTACTGAATTTCTACAACTCATTGAACCTGAATCTGGCAAACGAATTACTATGTCAATATCTAAGTAAATGGTTTGTGATTCTCTTTATTCATTGTACTATTATTCAGCTAATCTCAATAACCAATAAAAATATGAGATACTAGCTGAAATACAGTATAACTAGGTTTCCACCCGTGGCGAAACCAGCATGCTACACATTTTTTTTCATAGGAATGAGATATTTTACCTGGGAACGAAGTGAAAGGTAAAAAGCTGAACAATAAGCTGAAATATGTATAGTTCATATAATTAGCTTTTTGCCTGTGGCTCCGCCTGTATCTGCTACATGTGTCTTTTTCCATAGGAATGAGATATTTTACCTGGGTTACAAATGAAATGAAAGTAGAACAAAACACCCTTGTTATTTTTTTTTTATTTACAATGCATTAAATTTCAGGCATTAGGAGAAAAATATGCAGCGTCACTGTCACTCGACAAGGATATGGTGCTCAGTGGCTTATATGAGCTACAGAACCATTCCGTTGAGAGGTCTAAGGCCGTTGAGGAGTTCAATCAAACTGGCTCCGCTACCTTCAGGGTAAAGGTGACTTTGAGTGGACAGAAGCCGCGGACACTGAATATACAGAGAAAACTTGATGTTATGGGAAGCGATTTGATTGATGCAGTTGCCAGTGAAGCTGGGGTAGATGGCTCCAGGTAGATAGTTCTTTTTTTATATGTATCTTGAGGCTCAATTTGTTTTTGTCATCTGTTGTAGAACTCATCCTTCCAAAATTTAAAATAATGGACTTTAGTGTTCACTTGATGCAAGGTATCCTGCTTCTTTTTGCCTCTGTCAGTAGTACTTGGAGTAGCAGATAAATGTTTTAAATAAATTTTCAAGTACAATGGTATTTATTATGCAGCATGACTGTGGGGCGACAAGGAACACACGAGACAGCTATCGTGTGTCATTGTATTGCATTGCTACTCCAGAAGCTATGTATGCCCTATGTGAAACTTGCTGGCAGCCGCTCTGCTCCGTCTTAACACAATAGTATGGGTGGTAGGTGCAGCAATGGGTGCTGTGGTGGTATTTCCCCAGTCAAACCATTAGTTGACAGTAAAGGTTCATCAATTTGACATGTAATACAATAATTGACTATTATGAAAAACATCAATGGAGAAAGAAATTCACAGCTTCATTGTCTTTACGCAAATAATATTTTAGAAGACAAGTGATGGATGTAATAAATTTTCAGGGTGAAGTTAATATACAATGGAAAGGTTATAAAGCCGACGCCGAGCCTTGGTGAGCAGGGACTTAAGAATGGTGTGCAATTAATGGCTCTTATTATGACAAGTGAGTGAATCTAATCCACTTAGATCAAATTTTTTAATCCCTGGATAAAATTTGTAGTAGAATCCATCTCAGTTGGGCAGCGTTCGGGAAATTACAAAGTGTCTTGTCATCCAGTTTACCTCAGTGCCTGAAATCAGAAGTTTTCGAGCAGTGTGTGTTGCCAGTGACCTACGGCGCTGAGACGTGGTTACAGTTAAACTTTTTCACAGGCTCAATGTCGCTCAGCGAGCGATGGAGAGGGCTATACTTGGTATTTTTCTATGTGACAGAATCCGAAACGATGAAATCCGTAGATGAACGAAGGTTACCAACATTGCTCTCAAAATTTGCAAGCTGAAGTGGCAATGGGCAGGCCATATAGTTAGGAGTACTGACAACCGGTGGGGAAGGTCCTCGAATGGCGACCACGTCTCGGCAAAAGGAGCACAGGCCGCCCTCCAACCAGGTGAACTGACAACCTGAAGAAGATAGCGGGAAACCGCACATTTGGCACATTACTGTATCTTCTTTAAAATGCCTTATTTTAATTGGCTATTTATAATATTATGTATTTGTTATGATCAATAGAGAGCAGTTGTTACACCTCATTGGAGGCCTTATGTCTGTTACAAAACATTATACAGCTGGTGTGAGCTAGTCTATATCTCCACCAAATCTTTATTAGAGCAGCATGGAGCAATTCCAGGTCTCTTATATATTGAAGAGACAGACCCAAAGCTAAGTCAAGAAAATTGAAAATTTTACATCACTTGAGACAATAAAATCTTATATACATATATCCTTAATCTTAAGTTTTCCTGTACATATTCTGTGTGTGCATAAATAATAAAAAAAATTAAAAAAATGTGTCCAGATAGAAAACAAGAACAATTACAAATTCTTTTTCTACCATATTATCACAGATAAGGTCAGGACTTTTATCAATTTCTGTTATAAAAGTATGAAACATACATGGCTGTAGAAATGTTGCATATTTAAAGACTAGCTTTCCGCAGGTCCTCTCGCCAGTGGGGCATTAATTGATTAATATTTTAATCGTCTCAGTAATTGATTTAAAATTTAATTGCAATTAATTTAATCACAATTAATTTAACTGCAATTAATCTGTTAGTTGCATATTGCTATTAATTTATATATATTTACTCATGTTAATTGCAAGATACAATTAAAATAATGCAACTAATTCAGTTTAATTGTTGTAACAAAAAATTAAAATTAACAATTAATAATCATCTTTCACAGTGAATCCACACATATAAAATGATCTTTCTTGTTGCTACTTGTTTCGCCGCGAAACTTTCCGTCGTATTTTCATCTGTTTCTTACCATTGTTTCTGCCTTTGTCTTTAGGCGGAATTTTTTGTCGTGTAGCGAGTTCGATTCCCGGTTCAACCATGTAATTATTTTAAAATCCATGAATGCAGTTTAAATTGTTTTTTAAATTAAAATAATGTTTCAGTAAAATGTCCAATCTACAATATTTAGGATACTTCCCCTCCATGTGGCGTAGCCGTGTGACACTTGTACATCATTTAAATTTGGTTAAAGTTTAATTAAAGGAACAATTAACAATTAATTAATTGCAAGGTACAATTAAAAATAACAATTTAGTAATTTTGAATTGAAATGTCACAGTTGACAATTAATCAATTGTTAATTCATATTTCGCAATTAACAATTAATCAATTGTTATTTTTAATTGTACCTTGCAATTAAATTTTGCCCAACACTGCCGCCCGCATATGCTACACGTTTTCCCATAGAAAACAATATTTTCCCCTGGGAAAAAGTAGCTTAACACTTTCCAATCTCCATACAAAAAATTAGGCCTATCAATTAGGCTGTTACAGTGTGAAAGAAGAACAAACAAACACGGCTTCACATTTATATTACAATGGATATCTATTCCCTTGAATAGTTCCCAAAATTCAGGAGAAATGGAATATTTAAATATCTTTTTATGTATAGTGACCCAGGAACAAGTGGATGAAGAAGACAAAGTATATAAGGTGATGAAGTCAACCCTTGATGATGCTACGCTGCTGACAGAACCAGATGATTGGATGCTGGATGATGAGTACATTAATGTGAGTATCAGTTTTAACTAGCATTATAATAGACCGCTGCCTCGTATTTGCTCCTAGTACAATGAATTAAGAAGCAATATTATTGATATTTTCTTTGATTCCTCAACCACTTTTAAAAACAAAATAATTCATTACATCAATCCCAACTAATATATACATAAAATACACTCACTTAAATTGTAACTGTAAGTCAGTGTGCATTGATAGTGTCAAATCAAACTATTTGATGAAAGCTATTCACGCCTGTAATTGGCTTGCACACCTGCCTGTAACTTACATGTAAGATTTTCTTTTCCAATGTATTGTGTGTCTGCTGTTGGTGTGATAATAAGGAAATAAATAAATAAATAAATTGCACATTCCTGTCTTACGCTCTTCTGCCACAAAGCTTTATATTATGCTTAAGTAAAATAATTGGATAACTGGGTACTACTACATTAGGCAACCATATCTTTAGAGGAGCGGTAATAATGCGATTACTTCGCTTCGTTCCATATCTCTTTGGCAGTGTTCGAGCATGTTTCTGTGGTAACTACTCCTTATGGTTCTAGTTTAAAAAGTAGCAGAACTTGCATTCCATGGATCCACCAAGTGTAACACATAATTCTATGCTTAAATTGTATTTTATTGTGGTGAAAAAGTGTGGTTGCCTGCCGCACTTAAATGAGACATTGGTGTGGCGTCTGAAGAAGATATACTTTTTTACTTCAGTTTAAATTATTTGTCAATTTTATTTTAAAATATTTCTTCTCTCACGACATTTCAACGTATATTTGTAAATAATTCAAAATATGTGCATAATACATTATATATGCTACTAAAAAATCTATTACTTAAGCCACCTATATATTCCGCTAAACAACAGACATCCTCCCAGTGCAAATGCATATGACCCCAGATAAGGTATAAGCTTTGGTGTGGATTTTAATGATTGCTTATTTACTATTCAATTACAATTGTTTAATAGAAAACCGTGGCTTAGTGAACAATTAAAAAATACTTTTGAGACAAGTAACTATATCATGACTTGTCTAGTAGTTTTATATACAACCTGACCCAACATTTGTTTCTGTACAAATGTCTGCGTCATTCGCCCTTGCGAATGCTTGATTTCTTTAATTGCTTGACAATAGTGCGTTCACACAGTTTTCATTCATCATAGCTTTATGCGCCATAAAAATGAAATATCTGCGTCATAAAATATGTTAATACGTCATCAAAATGTCATCAAGCGTAATATATGTCGTCAGATATCTTATCATAAATCACATTATTTTCCAATATTAATGTATCTATGCATAATGTATTAAATTGTTTATAATTTGAACTTAATACTTTTACATGTTCAACCATTCGGATGACAGATACAGAGATAGACAAACATATAAATGAACGTAAATCAGGGGTTAAAAGAATTTAAATTAATTTAATCAACCGTTACTTTGTGGAACTCCAATAATATAAAGTTAGGTTAAAACTACTTTAATAACTTAACTTTACACCGAAGATTTAAAGACCTTTAAATGTAAAAAGCAATACTTGCGATATAGATTCAGCCATTTCTCGCTGTTATATCTCGCAGCTCTTATACGAACTTATAAACGCGTCAACGCTTGTGTGTAGTTACATGAGTAGCGAAAGCACGCCTATAGCCTAGGCTTATGCGCCCTTCAGCAAGCGATCGAAAGGTCTGATTACATTGGCCAACCTGCAGGGGCCGACCCGGCATACATTGCTGGTTATCTGAGTACATTGTAATAAAATACTCAAAATAACCAGCAATGTATGCCAAATCAGACCCTGCAAGTTGGTCAATGTAATCAGCCCTATAGCACTACTAGAGCTGTTTCAGACCAGCGCATTTTTGACGTGTATACAGTAGTTTCCGCATACGCGCTTACACGCGCGTTAATTTTTCGCTTCGAAACCCCCATACTCACGTATATGCGTACAGGGTTTTTTCCTGCGCTTTTCTCGGACCACTTGTATTAATATTTCTTCTGGATATTTTTCGTTTATAAACGCGTCCACGCTCGTACAAGCTATGTTTGGTAAAGGGTACGTACGCTTATACGAGCCTACACACGCTACCAAAAACGAACTTATACAGCGTACACAATTATGAGGCAGTAGAAAAACGCTTGCTTGCTTTCCACAGCTGGAAGACCAGTCCGGCAAGGCCATCGAGCTGCCGCCAGGCGAGAGCCGCTCGCTCGTGGTCGGCCTGGCTCTGCACGAGCGGGGTCGCTGTGCCGCTAAGCAGCACGACTACTCGCTCGCTTTGGTGCTTTTTTTGGAGGCTGATAGGCAGCTTAGGTTGGTTGTGTTAAAGAGACATTGCATTTGTTTACTGTACATAATTAGTTTATAATTTAACTTGTAACTTTTGCAATAAAATTTGTACACCCTAAAGGGTAAATATGGCGATCTAAATATTTTTGTAAAACCTTATTTGCTGCCCATATTTGTGCAAATAAAATATTTTCTTTTCAAAATATAAATAAACTACTTTCTTTCTTCTTGTAATCTATGGTACCTGAAAAGGCCGCAAAAGATAGTAGCGCCACTTATCGGGCACTAGAGGGAAAGAGAATAAGTTGAGAAACGAGATGACGACCCGGCGGCGCAATGGTTTCCATACCGACTGAGATCGGAGGGTCTCGGGTTCGATTCCCGGCGAAGCAGAAATTTGAATGATGAGTTTAAATTTCTGATCTTGGTCGGGGTGTTTGTGTTTCTCCCTTTGTGTGTGTCCATGGTACCCACTGTACCGTGGGGCTATGAGTGTAAAGTGTTATAAAAAAAGAGATAAGAGATGATGGTGTATTGATTTAGCTTGCAAAAATTTTGTAACTCAGATTAGTGAAATGCCTGTGAAGCATATTTTTTATTGTTCCATATACATGTATCATATGTGCTAGGGAGGGAGGTGCTATCGCATGAAAAAAGTATACACCATCATACGTTCTGATTGCGGATTGTTTCAAAGTAGTTTTTACCAACTTATAACAATGGAGTTCCGCAAAGTAAGACCTGATTCTATTAATTTTGCAGCTATGTAGTTTAAGTGTGTTCATGGTAGTAATATTTGACAGCGAGTGCCCATCATCCATCCTGGACACGGTGGACAACTGGGCGGTGCTGCAGCTGGACATCGCGTGGTGCTACCTGTGCCTGCGCAGCCTGCCCGCCGCGGCGGACGCGGCCGCCAGGCTGGCCCGCGCCGAGAGCGCCTTCAGGGCCAGCTACGGGGAGGACCACGAGAGGCTTATTGCTTTGAAGGGAACTGCTGGTGAGTAAGCGACAACTATACATTTTTTGATGTAAAACATCTATAGGCGCGGGTAAACCGGTTTGTTGGTGTGGCGACGCTTGCTGTGTGGCGATGCTTGCTGTGGCGACGGGTCACACTCAGTTGAAGCAACTTGAAATTAATATAGAATTTTTGTATTAAAAGAAAATTAATATAGAATTTTTGTATTAAAAGAAAATAAATGTTTATTAAATTAAAATTAAATAGTCGTCATCCACACCAGATGTGACTGAATGGCCACCCATCCTACTTTTGACCGCACTCGACATAGCTGAGTTTTATTGATACCCATATTTTTTATGACCGCACCAGATGTTGCTTCATGACCACCCATCCTTGTAGGACCACACCAGATGTTGCTTAGTAACCACCCATTCTTCTTTTGCCTGCACTCGACATTGCTTAGCTTTGATGACATTCATCCTTTGTATAACCGCACTAGATGTAGCTGAATGGCTACCCATCCTACTTTTGACCGCACACAACATTGCTTAGTTTTATTGACACCCATTCTTTTCATTATGCTGTGTTTAGTTCCTGTCGTAATATTGTCTTTTATGCATATTACTTGTACGAACACGATATTTCACATCTACCAGGCCCCATGACGGCTCACGAGTTTTTTGAATTGTTTAAATGGAGTAACAGACGAGCAGACCACAGCCATGGTTTGATCTGATAAGAAGCTTATAACTTTATTGCACTAAGTTAAAAAAATATATTAAAGAAGTAAATTGACGGACTTATTAATATAAAAAAAAATTCAATTAAATTTGGCCTTTTAAAACACAATAGTAACACTTGTCTATCAAGCGTTATTTATTTATTTAAAATTCTCGGTCTGGGTGTTTGTGTTCCTGTCTTTGATGTGTTCCAATTATAGTTCCACGGGTACAAAGTACTCTATGTCACACGCTACCTCCACGGGTAAAAGAAATGGGTTTACAAAAATATTTAGATCGCCATATTTACCCTTTAAGGTGTACAAATTTTATTTTGTTAAGAGTTAAAATTAAAGTCATATCATAAAGTAATTTTATTTACAATAAACACTAAAATATATACGGACGCACTAAAATACAATCAACTTAAATAATTTTCAATTTTTATCATTAATTTCATTACTTAAATTAAACCCAATTTTGTGTTTTTTATACTTTATTTTATTATATTTGAACTGTACGTGGTTCACCGTCATCAGCTTTGGACACCCACCATGATGGGTTATTTATATTATTTATTTTAGTTATATTATTTATTTCAATTATAGAGACAAAGACTTTCATTTGTACAAATATGGGTGTTTACTAAAGTTGTTTATATATAGTTGTATATTTAGTTCGCCATATTTACCTTCTTGAGGTAGGTAACTTAATTATAACACAGTTATAAAAATATACATTTACATCTACTTTATTATTATTTTTATTTGTTCCCACACTGCGCATTTTATAAATTAAAATGTTAATTTATTTATTTATATTTCGGATCGGGTCCGATCGTCGGCTTTGGGTTCCCATATCACAGGGTCTTTATATACTGAGAGGAAAAAAAGCCGACGGAAAAAAAAACATCCCAAGTTCTTATGGTATTCCTTTATACCGTTTTATTTATATACATATAAGTGTATTTTAGTGTACATTTTATTTATCATTTAGAAACTCTGTGACCGTTTAATTTAATTATTTTTTCAGCAAACGAGAGGGTCCTGCTCATGCGGCTGTACCTGCTGCAGGGTATCGTGGCCTACCACCAGAACAAGAGGGCACAGGCCCGGCGCCTGCTGGAGAAAGCTGAACGGGAACTCAGCACCTTGAAAGTGAGTGAATTACAGAGTGTATTACACTGGCGGCCGCCCGCGACTTCTGTCCGCCAGGACTTTAGTTTTTTGCCCCTATAGCTTTCCTTAACAATCATACAATTTCCTAAAAACAAACACAATAAAGTGATCCAAAGTGAGGGTTCTGATTTATTTGTTCAGGTAGGGAACCCTAAATACAAATAGGAGTATTTCAACAGGTCATAGAAATTGCGTCTGAATCTATGCTTCTGAAATCCGTAACTCTTTGAGCTGTATAGTCGTATGGCTGCAACCCTTTCTGCGTCACACTGTTGCACGCACGGGTCTCTCCACATTATTTTTGGGAAGGCCTGAAATTTACTCCACCACGCTGCTCCAATGCTGGTTGGCGGAGATGCGGGCTAGTGGCCAACCGTGCCCGTTTGGCTTAACGCATAGATCGCTTACGTTCTACGATAGCCGCTGGGCCATTGCGCTTCTATATAGTCGTATATTGATTATTGAGCAATCTTTCAGGTGGATGAAACCGCAGTCAGCGCACTTATAGAGCTGGGCTGGACCCACGCACAGGCCAGGACCGGTCTGCGGGCTGCCGGGGGAGATTTGGATAGAGCTCATCATATTTTGGCTGATCGGCGGCAAGAGAGGGAGGAGGCGAGAGAGAGACACCGGCTGGACAGGTAGGGAGTCTTTTCATACCAGTAGATAAATTATCTGTACTTACTGTTAGATTTAGATGGGTTCCATACTGATGTCCCTGAAGCTCGGGACCAGAACACGAGGTCAGATTTCCACTGCCCGTTGTAAGAGGTGACTAAATAAAAAGCTAAAACGCCCAACCAACTGTCACTGGAAGAAACCATGTACCTATGCATGTGGTGGCACTCCGTTGGAGTTGAAGAGAAAACACTATACAAATTAACCCTCTATAGGACTAATCTGACAGGTGCATTTTATTCGCGATCCCGATACCATTACCAAGCGCTGAGGGGCTCACCGAGGAGGTTTTAGTCGGGTAAAAATCCCACACGACCCAGATTTCTCTCCCAAAGTACTGGGGCACAGTTTCTGGATATTTGCAGATGATCTGAAATTATTATTATAATTATATATAAAAGTAAAAAGTAAGTAAAAATAAATTAATAGCCTCAAAAACAAATATTCCATAACAAACATAAAAAAATACATATACAATTTTAGCATACAAATATTTTGACAAAAGGTAGCGACTCAGCTTGTACAATTACATCGGACTGTAAGCTTTTACAGAGGGATATTGAATGTGTGTATGAGTGGAGTAGGAAAAACCGCCTGACAACGAAACCAAGTGCTCGGTAATATCGTTTACTCTCGCGAGTAACCCAACAGAGCACAAATATCGGCTAGGTGGAATTGAGTTAGATAGATCCATCTCGGTAAAGGATCTAGGAGACCTAATGAAGCCTGATCTCAGTTTCTCTAGTCATATTTTTACTGTCACCATTTGGCTGACAGTCAGCAGAGTCGAGAGGAAAGCGAGAGGCTTCGACAGGGTAGGTATGGGGATTGAAATAAAATTTTCAAATGTTTATGTGGGGTATGGAACGTTAAAACCTTTTCGGAAGCCTCAACGTTTGGGGTGGATCCTGTTATCTCAAGCGGAATGTACTGATGTCTAAGTGTGGCTCTCAAAGCGGGAGCAGGACGGTCTTGAGAGTGTGAGATGCAGCGCGAGGGTGTAAGTACCGGCGGGTATAGGAATATAATAGGGTATAGGAATGCCCTCCGGTGTTTACGATATGCTTTTGTGCAGCATAGGTTACCTTAGTTCATATATTTAATCCCAAAGTACAAAGACGGTGGTGCTACCACCAAAATATTTTTATTCTTTACCGATTATTCTGTGCATTTAAAAGAATAGTGTGGTAAGTACTGCAGCTAATCAAGACGGCGTTACGAGTATGGACGACAGAATTACGGCTATCGGAGTTTTCTAAAGATCTTGCATATAAAGTTCCGAATTGAACCTGTCGAAAGCATTCTTCAAGCATGACCACTTCGCCTGGGAGGCTTTCATATCTTCATTTTGCTAAAAATGTTCTATCACTGTATTTATCCCTGAGCGATATAAAGAGAAATATTTTTAACTGAGCTGCGACGTCCGAGTGGTACGAACCGCGGTCGACGACGCGGGAGATGCCGAGTTCGAATCCTCGGCACGCACCATAGACAAAGAAAAAATATCGTGATATTTATTTGATTACGATGTTCTCCATCGCAGTGCATGCCTATTTATTTATTTATTTTATTTGAATAAAGGGGTTCGGGCTGTATCAGCCCAGGGTACTTCAACCTATAAAGATTGTTTGTACCTGTAGCCAGGTTACAGATCACCGTCCAACCCGATAGCCTTGATAAAGGCTAGGATTTTTTGGACGGTGATTTGTTTGGCTTCATCTGGCAGCAGCACGTGCCTCTCAAGATGAATGCTACGCTTGTGGTTTAGCGCACCACAATTTAAAAGGAGGTGTTGTCCTAAAAGCGACATTATGTCTTCCGAGCTTACAGTGTCCAGTAAGGACTCTGGTTACTGTGCGGATACCATCCCTAAGAGAAATTCATAATTTCTCGAAACCACGTCTTCACCAATCCGCACTTGGCCAGCGTGGTGGACTAAGGCCTAAATCCTTCTCACTTTTGATCACCTGACCAGCAGTGGGACATAAAAGGTTAAAAAAAATGTGTAACTCAATTGGTTTCCCCCAGGCAGCGGCGCGTGCTGGGCAGCTGCGCGGACGGGTCCCCCGTGAGCGCGCAGCTGGTGGAAGCGCTGCAGGGCATGGGCTACGCGCGCTCGCTGGCCACCCTCGCGCTGCGGCACGCCAACAACAACGTGGCGGACGCCGTGCGCCTCATCCAGGAGCAGCCCGAGACGGTGAGTGCGAGCTACTAGGGTGAAAGAAACAAGCGTCGCCCGGCCGTGGGGATGAAAGAAAGAAAAGACTCGCAGCCGCGGGAGCGAAAGAAACAAAAAACTACCAGCTGTAGGGACCTTCTTCTTCTAATTCGTAACACTTGTCAGAGCGATCGTGGTGATCATGTAGTACAATAATGTAGCTTATAACATGAGAATAATACATAGGCTATAATTTATAAAGATATTGGGTGAATGGGCATGATGACAGATTTTCAAATACCTTTCCTTATTGTAGGTACACGTCTCCTAGTTTCGAAAAAAGTTTATTTCAGCAATAAACTCAACTTTTAACGTAAATTAATGTATTTTCTGCTATGTAATTTGAATTAAACGCGAAAACGCTCGTAGGTGTCATGGCGTCGGCTTGCTCGTCAAACTTCAAGCAACACGATGACATTAACTTAGGCGTGACGTCATTCCTTTTGATTGGCGTTTCAGATAACATGGCCGATTGCTGTATTTAATACTTTTATTTTATTGAAAATCTTATTAATCTTAATGTTTATATTAAAACGGGAACTTTTTTAGCATATATTTTTCTGTAAAAGCGTTTATTCCCTGATTCTTTAATAGTGTCATCATGCCTATTGTCCAAAATATGGCGATAAGTGTGAAGTAAGTAGGAAAAACTCTTCCATCTGCGAGCTATTTTCGCGTGCGCTGTAAAATCGCTAGAGATACACATATGTTATTTATCATGGAAACGTTTATTTTTAATAATCCTACAAAGAAGCCCGCCACAGTATATCTGTATATTATGTGTAAGCCATTATATCTAAAAAGTGTAACCTATTATAGCCAAAATAGTGAACCATAACTACAACAAAAATTGATAATTTACCGACCCTTTCTAACGCGGATGAAACCGCCAACCTAACTTTTAGTAAAATTATATTTCTATTACAGTTGATTGAAAGCGAAGAAGAGCGGGAGACTCCAAGCAATGAAGACTTGGTAGGCGAGCCCGACAGCAGACTGATTGCTGAGGTAATTTTGTATTAGTTTTTCTTTAATAAAGGTAGCATTCCGCCGGCAGCTTCGCCCCCTTGGATCCCTTTAATGGGTTCGCGTAGGATAAAAAATAGCTTATGTGCTATTCCAGGCTTCATTGCTATATTAAAATCATAGGCGTTTAGCCAGTTGCTTCAACCGCGTTGACCCTATTACCCGTTTTCACGTAGAAATGAAGCATTTTCCCGCGGTAAAAAGTAGCTTATGTTACTCTAGGTGAATGTAGCTATCTAATGGTGAAAGAATTTTAAAAATTGGAACAGTAGTTTTTGAGTTTATTTATTATAAACATACAAATCTTTCTTCTTTATAACATTAGTACAGAAAAGCAGAAAATTTAAACACTATGTTGTAGCCGTCGTAGTATTCCTTTTAAATGAAGACTTGACGACCTGCGGGGCGCAATGGTTGCCGGACTGCCAATCGTATGATCCCGGGTTCGAGTCCTGGTGAAGCAGAAATTTAATTTCATAATTTCATTTTTACTTTCTTGGTGTATTTTTGAGTTATATTGGATAAATTTGATGGCATTTTGTTCGATATAGGTAATGTAAGTGCACGAGTGTTGTGAATTAAAATAACATTGCGAAAACTGGTTTTTTCGGCTTACTTCCAAAATTCCATTGGTCACGTTCTTGGAAAGAAGCCATCGCTTTACTTAAATGTCTCACTGATTTAACTGACTGATTACTGACGACTTACTGACTTTACCTATTATTACTCGTCCAGTTTCACCGAAACTGGCAAAAACGTGATGCAATAATTACACTTGACACTGCCAATATGCAAAGATTGCGATGCCAAAATAGGCATGATGACAATATTAAAGGATCAGAGAATAAATGCTTTTACAGAAAAATATATGCTTAAAAAGTTCTAAAATATGATCCCGTTTTAATATAAACATTAAGATTAATAAGATTTTCAATAAAATAAAAGTATTAAATACAGCAATCGGCCATGTTATCTGAAACGCCAATCAAAAGGAATGACGTCACGCCTCAGTTAATGTCATCGTGTTGCTTGAAGTTTGACGAGCAAGCCGACGCCATGACACCTACGAGCGATTTCGAGCTTAATTCAAATTACATAGCAGAATAGTATATTTCATTACAAGTGCGGAAAGGCTGTCATTGCAAGGAGTTCCGACAAATGTCTACCCGAGCCGAGGCGCAGCCGAAGGTGAGGGTTGACAGTCGGAACTCCTTCCAATGACGGTTCCGCACGTGTACTGAACAAATATTTTTAATACAGTTGCGAAAAAATGAAGCAATTTAATAAAATAATAAAAACTCGCAAAGAACATTTTTGAAAAATGGCGCCAACCGTGAAAGAATACATAGAATGCAGAGATTTTTGTTTTCTTCACCCATTCTGGGTAGGCAAAGGGAACTATGCCCATACAGCCAAGTCTTCAGTAGATTTTTTTTATTGATATGAAATGAAAATGTTAATGAGATGAAATGAAATGAAATCTAACCTAACTCTTTGAATCAAATCATTAAATCTGATATTGAAACAAATTAGTAACTTCTTTTTAGAAATATTTGAATGAATCATAAAAACTTCTAAAACTTCGTGGTTATTTTTTTTTCTTTTTAATAGACATTATTTTGACGGTTGGGAAAGAGAACGCACGAGTGCGGAAAAGGTAAAGAAAAGCACGAGTGTGTAATAGCCCACTTCCCGCACGCTATACGTCCCTGCAATACGTCACTTTTTGAGCAACTGTATTAAAAATACATTAATTTACGTTAAAAGTTGAGTTTATTGCTGAAATAAACTTTTTTTCGAAACTAAGAGACGTGTACCTACAATAAGGAAAGGTATTTGAAAATCTGTCATCATGCCCATTGAAGAAAAAAAATGGTTGCAGCTGGAGGCGATGGGGCACGCGGCGGAGGAGGCGCGCCTGGCGCTGCGCTGCGCGCACAACAGCGTGCCGCGCGCCGCTGACCTTTTGGCCGCCGCCGCTGAACATCTACAAATGCGTAACTATATTTATCAGTTTCAACCAGAGCTTCATACGTTACAAAAAATATCAAAATATAATGTTATATAACGTTATACGTATTTCGTTTCGTTATTATTTTGACATTACTAACGAAAACACGAATAGGGGTATTAAGAGGCCGTATACGAAATTTTGCCGATTTCGCTGATTT
The DNA here is from genome assembly GCA_911387765.1 of Pyrgus malvae. Classification (NCBI taxonomy): domain Eukaryota; kingdom Metazoa; phylum Arthropoda; class Insecta; order Lepidoptera; family Hesperiidae; genus Pyrgus; species Pyrgus malvae. The sequence goes on along the minus strand of OU426963.1, from coordinate 23,193,014 downwards.
CCCTGATTTTACACATGAGATTTTGCAGTTAAAATACAACATATCCATAAGTTTTATTGCACAATATGTCTGGTCATTTCAATAATAAGCTATTACATTAGCCACATTTTTATTTTTATTACTTTGTTGTGCTTATTAGACCTGAAGACGATGACAGTTTTGTGAATTTTTGCTGTAATGGGTACAGAATGTTACATATTTCTAGATCATTATGAAACCTCAGCGGATTGAAAAAAATGCTGTATATTGCTGTAAGAATCGCCTATAAAATGTGTGTGTCACATTTTACCACTCTCATACAAAAAACTAGTAAAAAAATATTGAAATTAGTCAATTTTAAGAGAAAATGGGCCAGACATTGCATTTAATTTCGGCCAATTGGAACAGTCATTCATAAAATTTAATAGACATAAATAAACTTCAGTTCATAAACAATCCGTTTTCTGAAAAACATAATCAAATTGTGAATAAAAATTTGGCATTAATAATCTTTTAAAGTAACCTAAAACTCGCATTATAATACTCGACGCAAGCTACGAGTCAGGCAGACCGCGCCAAGCGCTTACAGAGAGTGGACATGTCGCTCTGCGCCACGCGGCGCCCTGGACGTCGCACAAGTTCGTAGCAATGTTAGTTCGATGCTCCCACTACAGAGCGGCGTGACTACAGCGCGCAGCGTGTGCTTGACACTTTGAATAGCTAATAATTTTAAATATGTTGTGATGATTTACCATCTTCTTAATACAACAAGTGATAGGGTAGTAAAAATTCCATTGTTAATTGTTGTGTATCTCATGTAGAAAAGTATGTTTACAAGCATTTATAGCTTGCCGTGTTAGTAAGGTTGTTAGTGTTAGGGCCTCTTTCACCACCTTCAAGTAAAGTGACAAGTACGCTAATTGTCGGTTAAAGTCACCCGTAACTTCAATTTCCATTTCACAATGTTCGAGTAGCACTAATCATAATGATAAACTGACCCGTACTCATAGCTTTAACTTGCCAATTAACTTTACTTGGGTCATAACTAATCAACACTTTACTTGAAGATGGTAAGCTTGCCGTGTTAGTAAGGTTGTTAGTGTTAGGGCCACTTTCACCACCTTCAAGTAAAGTGACAAGTACGCTAATTGTCGGTTAAAGTCACCCGTAACTTCAATTTCCATTTCACAATGTTCGAGTAGCACTAATCATAATGATAAACTGACCCGTACTCATAGCTTTAACTTGCCAATTAACTTTACTTGGGTCATAACTAATCAACACTTTACTTGAAGATGGTAAGCTTGCCGTGTTAGTAAGGTTGTTAGTGTTAGGGCCACTTTCACCACCTTCAAGTAAAGTGACAAGTACGCTAATTGTCGGTTAAAGTCACCCGTAACTTCAATTTCCATTTCACAATGTTCGAGTAGCACTAATCATAATGATAAACTGACCCGTACTCATAGCTTTAACTTGCCAATTAACTTTACTTGGGACATAACTAATCAACACTTGAAGATGGTAAGCTTGCCGTGTTAGTAAGGTTGTTAGTGTTAGGGCCTCTTTCACCACCTTCAAGTAAAGTGACAAGTACGCTAATTGTCGGTTAAAGTCACCCGTAACTTCAATTTCCATTTCACAATGTTCGAGTAGCACTAATCATAATGATAAACTGACCCGTACTCATAGCTTTAACTTGCCAATTAACTTTACTTGGGTCATAACTAATCAACACTTTACTTGAAGATGGTAAGCTTGCCGTGTTAGTAAGGTTGTTAGTGTTAGGGCCTCTTTCACCACCTTCAAGTAAAGTGACAAGTACGCTAATTGTCGGTTAAAGTCACCCGTAACTTCAATTTCCATTTCACAATGTTCGAGTAGCACTAATCATAATGATAAACTGACCCGTACTCATAGCTTTAACTTGCCAATTAACTTTACTTGGGACATAACTAATCAACACTTTACTTGAAGATGGTAAGCTTGCCGTGTTAGTAAGGTTGTTAGTGTTAGGGCCTCTTTCACCACCTTCAAGTAAAGTGACAAGTACGCTAATTGTCGGTTAAAGTCACCCGTAACTTCAATTTCCATTTCACAATGTTCGAGTAGCACTAATCATAATGATAAACTGACCCATACTCATAGCTTTAACTTGCCAATTAACTTTAATTGGGTCATAACTAATCAACACTTTACTTGAAGATGGTAAACGAGGCCCTTAGTTAAATATTGCAAGCTAAATTTGAACCACTTTCGAGAGTCTGATTGAGCTCAAGTTTGAAATACACTTTTATTTTAAATGACAATATAATTATTAGTAACATTTTCGTTAATTCAATATGGCCGCTGCAGCAAAATGGTGGATCACATATTTTTTGCACAAAAAGCCACACAATATGGGTATCAAATAAAAGGGATTAATTTGTAGAATAAAGTACATTATAAAAAACTAATCCAAGATGGCCGCTATCCCAAAATGGCGGATAACATTTGTTTGTGCAACCCTATGATAAGGGTATTAAATAGGAGGGCCTAAGTTGTATAATACAAAACAGCAGAAAACTATTCTGTTTATGTAACTCAGTATCATATAATTTATCCTAATTAAACTTAAAAACTACAGTTCCGATTTCTTGACTCCAAAAATAATAATAATTGTACTGACATTATATTATTATCGTAAACACAGATCGTACCTACATATTGATGAGTAGAAAATGTAAGTCTACTATTCTAAATCTAATTGTATAAGAATAAGCAATTATTTTTTCTTTTTAGTGCAATTTCATTTGTTTTGGAATAGTTTTCTTTTGTAGTCGGTTTTTTTTTGTTAAAATTTTTGTTTATTTTTTGCATTTTAGTAAAATTGATGTATACTAACTTATTTGTTTGAATGTGGGTAGGCATACTAGACGTGCTGCTTATTTAAGACAGCGCCGTTTAAATGGAACAGTTAACAGTTCTACCTCAGATTTCAACCTTACTGTAAGCTGTTAAGGAGTTTCATTGATCATCAAATTCAATTACGACAATTACTAGTCTATAAAAGATTCGATCGAGTATCATTAATTTACTCCTACGAATTGAAGAGTCCCGTTATTTTGTCATGGATCCCTTAGTCGGAACCTAACCAAACTCTTATTAAACTACCCTTGAAGAAAAAAAATCCAATAAAAAAAGCATCATCATAATCGGTTGGCGTGATATTGAGTTATTAGTCCATTTGTAGAGCAGCTACTTAATGCAAATATGGTTTTCGCATGGATACCATTGTCAGAACTGGACCAAATTAAAATGGGACCACACGGGAAGTATCAGCTTTGAAATAAAAAAAGAATTATCAAAATCTGTTCATCCAGTCGAAAGTTCTGAGGAAACAAACATAAAAAATATACAGACGAATTGATAACCTCCTCCTTTTTGATTGAAGTCAGTTAAAATAAAAAAAGTTTCACAGACACACAGGCAAGTTCTTCAAAAACTACCAATTCCGTATTTTTCCTTTTATAAATTATAATGACTATTAAAATGGTTTTTCTCAAAACAAAGCAATACCATTTTGTGTATGTTATACTGAAAGTATTTATGTATTTTATGTATTAAGTAGATATGATTTTTTTGCAATATAGATATTTAATGAACTATTCTTTATTTATATTTTCTTCTTCTACCTTCACAATACCATTCTGTTTAATGCACCTTCCACAGCTCAGTTGGCAGTTGGCTGGCAGATAATACCATTAGGCATTTAGTCCGCCCTTTGTGCTTATTTTATAGTGTAATAAAGAATAATTAAATTAAATTAAATGTACAGATTTTGATTATCTACAGATTTATTACATGTATAGATCATTACTTGTACTACACTAATAAATGCTTAGTTGTGTACTATCAGACTTTTTATTCTAATTGACAAAAAACAACTGAGGAAAAGACACCGAAGAAAGTACAAAGTATCAAAACCGTTTAATCGTCGTACCAGCCTTCGACGATTCCGGACTCACACAAACCCGCGACCAAATGCTCCCGCTTACGCCGTGTGCCTTTCAAATACCTAATCTGGCCCGTTTCGATTTCGTATACGGCCTCTTAAAAGAATAACGTTATGAAATATCAAAATCAAAATAAAATAACGTTATAATATCGTTATTGCTAAGCGATATTGCCGCGTTGTTAGCTCGCTGCATATGATAATTATTCCCCGTAAATATAACGTTATTTATATCGTTATTTTCTAAATAGCGTTTACTGATATAGCGTTATTTTGACGTGTAAATAGCGTTTAGTTGTTTGTATTAGCGTTTAGTTAATTGTATTTTTTGGGCACAAGTAGATAATAACGTTATGATTTTATAGCGGTATTTGAAGCTCTGGTTTCAACTATACAATTGCCCGCTTACTAATATACTGTGTACGAGCGTGTACAAGTTATTTACTGCTTTACCTTACCGCATGCAGCTAGGCCTTCGAGCATCAAAGTTACTGACTAACCCGTAGTAGAGACGGCACAGCGCCTCGCTTCGATACATAATTTTTGTGCCAAATCTGGTGCATCCCACTGGTGGGCAGAGATCTTTCCCCATTATTTGGAAGGCTTGGAGCATACTTCACCACTCTGCCCCAATACGCGTTGGTGAATGCTCCCTAGCGGGTTGGTCAAAACATCTTAAATATCAAACTATTTCTTGTTCCAGCGTCCGACTCCGGCAACCCATCCACAAGCCACGACGATCCTCACTGGAAGCTGAGGAAGTTCTTGAAGAAGCAGCTCATCAAGTAATGCAAAAATAGATATTTTTGTTTAGAAATGGAATGGAAGAGAGGCATGGCCCAGCGGCTAGCGTAGGACGCAAGCGATCTATGCAGCTAATTGAAATGGGCGCGGTCGGATGTGAAAGATCGTTTGAGTGGCAAATTTCATGTGTTTTTCCATGCTTCGGAGGGCAGGTTAAGCCGTCGGTCCCAGTTGCTTAAACCTTGTCGGAGGCCTTATGGGCGGTTTGAAAACATCCGACTTACCCAAAGTCACTAACCCGCATGTACACCAACCCGCATTGAAGGAACGCAGTAGAGTAAGCTCCAGCCTCCGAAATAATGGGACGAGACCTCCGCCCAGCAGTGGGACACAATAAGGGTTGCAACCAAAGAGTAATGGGACACCGTTGTAACCTTATTGTATGTGTAAACTGTAATGATAAACATAGTTCACAAAATCTGCAAAATGAAATGGCAATAGGCAGGCCATATGGTTAGAAGGACTGACAAGGGTTGGGGATGAAAGATCCTCGAATGGCGACCACGCCTCGACAATAGGAGTACAGGCCGCCCTCCAACCAGGAGGATTGATGACCTAAAGGAGACAGCGGCAAGCCGCTGGATTGAATGTAAGGAGAGGCTTGTGTCCAGCGGTGGACTTCTAAAGGTTGCTGAATGAATAGTTCATACTTGACATAAATATTGTTTTCAGCTTTAACCGACACCCTTTTTTTGGTATCGGGTGGAAACCTTCAAAAGGTACCCAGCACCTTGGGAGAGGATACCGGGTTATGTGGGATTTGTACCGCACTAAAAACCCCTCGGTGGCCTACATCTACGCTTGGGGAGGACTCCGGGATCTCCAGTGGAACGCACCGGTATCCTCCACGCACGGCCACCAGAATGAGCCCATCTTCGGGAGAGCAGATGCGCTCTCCTGCTCCATCCGATGCTCACAGCGGCATGAGGCCACGCCCACTCCGCCGTCCTTCCCGGGGCTGCTGGCTGGATGGGTCGAGCTCCCACTCTCACGCCCCCTTTTAGTCGCCTCTTACGATCAATCAGGGGATACCATAGCTCTATTCTTAATCTCGAAGCTACATTAACTGCCTTTTCATCATCGTGATTGCCTTGAAGAAATCGTTAGTTAGCGATAAGGCTGTTATTTGTACACTATATATTTGTTTTGATTTGTGTTAGAATTCCAATTTTGTTTTATGGCGTACAATAAAGAGTTGAATAAATAAACTGTAATGATGATGGTATGTATCCAGGAGGCGCGAACGCAAGGAGGCCTTGAAGCGGCTGAGGGCCGGCATCCACGGCGACGAGGACGACCACCTGGACGCGTCCCTGGCCGAAGAGGAGCAGTTCCTGGCGCAGTACAAGTCACTACTGTAAACTACCATTACCGTGAAGATATATGCAAGGTAATGTGCCATTATTATTATGAGCCTACTGAAACTTTCGCAGTAACTGCCTGCAGCTTGTTGGATATCTATTATTATACTAACAATATTATAAAGAGGAAAGGTTTGTATTTTTGTATGTTTGTAATGAATAAACTAAAAAAACTACTGTTCAAAAATTCTTCACCATTAGACAGCTGATTCACCCTGAGTTACATAGGCTACTTTTTACCGCGGGAAAATGCTTCATTCCTACGTGAAAACCGGTAATAGGGTCAACGCGGTTGAAGCAACTGGCTACACGCCTATGATTTTAATATAACAATGAAGCCTGGAATAGCACATAGGCTATTTTTTATCCTACGGGTCCACGCGGGCGAAGCCGCTGGCGAAAGGCTAGTTTTTTATAAAGACATAATTTTCCTTATCTAGTTGTTCTTGAGTTTTTAGTGGAACTTGTTGATCAATGTTCTTTTCGAGGGTAATTTTGAAGCTGTCCCAATTTCCATAACGATTTACTAACGTAGGTGTTTGCTTTTGAAAGCTATTCCATGATTTAGAGTCAGATAAATAGAAGAGTGGTCTGAGCTCATCATATGAACCTTCAATATTCATAGGGCTTTCTGGTAAATTTTTACAAATAAAGAAGTATATTAAGTCTGGCAGTTTATTAGGGTATGTGGGCCAGTACGTTGGCTTTCCTGTTGATATTGATATTACATCGCACTGGAATTATTTTATTCTCGTTTAGTTCTCTACCTTTAGCTGTAGTTATTCTAGAAACCCAGAGACTATTCAATAGTTAACAAAAGTGAGAAAAGATATCGAATTATGTAGAATTTGTACCACATTTACACGGGGCGGCTATCTCCGGAGTAGCAGTGCAGTTTTAACATTAGATTACACTCGAGTCTTGTTTCAGGTTGGATCTATCTGTCCATGATCTACCTTCATTTGGACTACATACTCATCGGATAATATATTTTTTCAAAGTTATTGCTAATTTTGAGTGAAATTTACATTTGTATTTCAGAGGAAAAGCAGACTTAAAAATACCAGCCGACAGCTACTTACCACGCGTCAATTATTGCCTCAGTTGCATTTATGAGTGAAAATACCTGCTTTCAGAAAAGAATACAGCAGGTCTTTTACTCCTTAGAGGTTCCAGAAAACAACTGTAGTATGAATTGATGTCCATTTAAATATCAATATTAAATTTAATCCGTTACAAATGTCTATGCATACATATATCTACATTTAATAGTCATATTTACTTCTGAATGTTACCTCATAAAATAAATGTTTCTCGTACCTTAATAAGTAAAAACAATACGTAATATACATAATTGCAATTAAGAAACTTGATTCTATTTTTCTAGCTTTTTATGATATGTCATCTACCACAAAAATGTGTTGTAAATTCGCCATTTTTCAAAATTAACAACAGTTGTAGCAACCGATAAAACTAATTACCTAGTTAAAAATATATCATCTAAGTTGCATTACCCATATTTTTACCACTAGGTGCTATCAAAATTTGACTGATTTTTGTTGTTGTTTATTTTAGGTTAGGAATTATCCATTTGGATAGCAATATTTTGAAATCCTAAAGTATCATCACACCACTTTTAAATTTGTATCAGATCATAACACTCGTATATTGCCATTTTTATGTTTAACCATGCATGTTGTGTGTAGAATAGTCACATAAAATAAATGTGATAATAATAGTGATAATACTATATATGTAATAGCCATACTTTTTACTCTTTATTTTGCATATTTGTGATAAGTATTGATTTTTACTCTTCAAAATTAAATTAATGGGCTTTGGCCAAAGTAAAATTATTAAACGTGCTTATTCCTGGTTTAACCTATGTGTCGAAGAAAATCAAAGGGAAAAGTCAAATTTATGTCCGATTTTATTTTACAGGGCAAAGCGAAGAACAATGGTTTATTTAATTACTAAAATACTTTTAAATATTCTAAAGCTTTAGCACTTTCAAAAATTTATCTATATCTGTATATTAACGTAAAATATAATCGTAAACTGTTTATAATCTATGCACTAACGTACAGTTACTGTTATTGTTGTATTATTGATCTTTATTTGACGTTTGGGTTTTCTATAATTTATAATTTATTTATTTATATGCGCATATAAAGAATGTTTTAAAATACTGTGTTGAAGTTATTACTTTTGCCTTACATAGTATTACAGTACTAAAACAGAACTTTTCGCAATTTTTTGTTGAATCGAAGTCTTGCGATTTTAATTAAACTAGATGAGCATTAAAATAATGTTTGTTACTTTTAAATTTTATATAAAAGATGTTTTTCAAGGCTAGGCGGAAAATTTTGTCCAAAAAAAAACGTATGCGTCCAAATTTTAGAAATTATTTTCATACATTACATTTGCTATTATAATAATTGTAATCGTGGATGTAAGTAATTATTACCTGTCTACATGTAATGGGTAAATGGGTAAGCAGTAACGGAAAATGAAATTTTTTTTCGCCATTATTGATTTTATTTAAAAAAATCTAGAATATTTCAATTTTGTTTGTTATACTTTGTTATTTTTCGAGGGTTTTATTGAATCTAGTCATAAACTAGTTGTATTCCTAATGTACTAGCTGGCTGGCTGCAACCCTTTTTTGTGTCCCACGGCTGGGGACGGGTCTCTCCCCATTATTGGGGAGGCCTGGAGCTTACTCCACCAGCTGCTCCAATGCGAGTTGGTAGAGATGCGGGTTAGTGGCCAACCCGCTGTCGGATATTTTCTAACCGCCCATAAGGCCTCCGACAAGGTTTAACGACTGTTATCTATCGACAAAAACCGGGATCGACGGCTTAACGTGCCCTCCAGAGCACGGAAACGCGCATGAATTTTATTAAAGTAAAAGTAAACTAGCGGTCACCCATCTCACAACCGACCGCGCCCGTTTGGCTTAGTTGCATAGATCGTTTGCGTTCTACGCTTACCGCGCCGGGCCATGCGCGCTTCTATTATTCCTAATGTACTAACATACACAAACTCCTACCTCTTTTTTATTACAATTTCTAGTTTTCTGATCAAGTTTGAGACACTAATATTAAGTATGTCTAAAAAAGTTCATGTTGTACTTAACGAATTTATGATTTTGACTGTAACATCATATTGGATACACTTAGAATGTAATGTATCTAAGGTTTATTTGGGTGCGTTTATAGAGACTCATATCGGGCGGTATTTGCTGTTTAACAGAATATATGTTTAGCGAAGATAGGAATTATAAGAAGAGCTTTTATCATGTAATATTCAGTATGAAATTGCCAAAAAACACCCTCTGTATAAACGCACCCATCCTTTGCCATGGTAAAACCAACTGTGTGTCTTATCGACTGTAAACTAGTGTAAGGAATGTAGTTTTAACGGAGTGTTCTTCCTGTACAGTAGTCAAAATAAAAATATGTATACAATACAACTCGTGTTTTATTTACAAATAGGTACCTTTTCCATTACATGTCAAGAAGTAGATATTATTATGTTCAAAGTACATAAAAACAACATTAAAATTACTGTGACATAAAATTATTGTCTTAAATTAGTATTTGAATAGATTTCTACACATTCAGGAAGCAATTTGTCATTTATAAATTCGATAGGTACAGTAAGGTGCAGATGTGGTGTAGAATTTTCAAAACCCTATTGCGTCAACTTATTGGGCGCACATACGACCTTCTTCTATGAGCACATCAACACGCTAAGACTTCTTAATCGAAGCACTTTTGATGACATAGATAAAAATTCTTAAAGCATGCAGGCGAAGATCGACCAAAGGAGGCTATACCACTTTTTAACCCTGATTGTACCTGTACCTTTAAGCATAATTTTTGTCCAAATTAATAAGAATGTAACATAAAACGACCTATTAAGAACGAAACATTAATTGGACCTATTTACGCAAACCGGAACCAATCCACACTCATGCCGAAATTGAGTTAAGTACACAGAAAAACTTAAATATGCACCTTCTATCGACCCTGTAAAGATCAAAATGATCTGACAATTTTGACAGAACAAAACATTTTCATGACATGTTTACCAATCCACAAAACATCAGCTGTTGTACAAACATTAAACAGCTTTTTCTCAAAACTATCATCATCATCATGTGTGGGTTGGTTCCGGTTTGCATAAATAGGTCCAATTGTGATGTTAACTTTACACATAGCCTCCCATTGTATAGAGGGGTGCCAGTTTACAATATGTCGTATAAAAGCTTACAGATGACTTTGGTCCAGAAAACATACTGAGGCATCGAAAAATAAATACTTTTTAATGTGCCTACACAATTTTAATAGCAGTGATTTCTATGAAGAATTTACTTATGGCCGAGTGGTAAAAAACCACGATCTTCGACGCGACCGATCTCGGGTTCTAATCCTCGGCAAGCACCTCTGACAAAGACATTTGTAATGTGCGATAAATCGCTGCTCCACGGTGATGTAAAATATTGTGATACTCGTAATTAATTGATTACGACGACGTTCTCCATCACCGTGAATGCCTAAGAGAATTTATGATTTCTCGAACGTATGACGTCCACCAATCCGTATTTGGCCAGCGTGGTGAACTATGGCATGGCAGCAACCCTTATTACATCCCACTGCTGGGCACGGGTCTTTCCCCATTAATGGAGAGGCCTGGAGCTTACTCCACCACGCTGCTCCAATGCGGGTTGGTGGAGATGCGGGTTAGTGGCCAACCCGCTGTCGGATGTTTTTAAACCGCCCATAAGGCCTCCGACAAGGTTTAACGACTGTTAACTATCGACAACAACCGGGACCGACGGCTTAACGTGGAACTATGGCATAATCCCTCTCAATTGTGAGAAGAGATCTTTCAAGATATAAGAGATCACTGTGCCCTGCAGTGGGACACAAAAAAGGTTGAAAAAAAGTGTATGGTGTCATATCAAGTTTTTATACTTAAATAACTTTATTTTATAGAAAGTACTTAGTATTCATAGGAAGTACTTACAAGTTCTGAATTTCAATCCCCAGATAACTTATTAATCAATTTTATCGACATTCTTTTCAAATGTCATAAGAGTACGGATGACAGTGGTAACAACAATTAAACGAATATTTTTATTCGGGGTTCTAAAAATTGGCCATTAATCAGTTAAATTTATCGCTATCCTTTACAATTATGTCATAAGACTAACAATGACATCGAATACTTTTATCCCAGTATTGAAAAATCGGCTCTTAGATAAATGTTTCTTAAAATATGATCTCCCTACTGTATAACCATAAATTCAAAGAACATAACATCGTTCTTAATGTACTCAAACTTGTCGAGGCTGGTGTGGGGTATGAAGATGTACTGCCTCTTCAGCTGCAGGACGCTCTTGTCCAGGTTTTCCGTGGACTTGGTCTTCCCGTCGTCGTCGTAGTCGTGTCGCTTGGACGACGACTTGCGACGCAGTTGGAGCGATTTGAGTATGTCCATTGCCTGTTGGATTTGAGATAGAATATGTTTTGTCAGAAATGAAAAAAATTGAACGAATCGCGAATGACCTGGTGGCTGGCGTAGAATGCAAGCGATCTATCTCAGATCTAGGTCACTGGTCAGGTGTGAGATAGGTTACCGCTAGTAGCAAAATAGCCCATGTAAAGAAGTATCTAGGTACCTATAGTAACGTGACCCCAGTATTTATAGATATGTTTTCTATTTATCTATGTATTTTTGATGGAGTAACAGATGAGAATGTAGGTCACGTGGAGTACCTAAAGTGGGTGCTGCAGCCCATGGATATCTACACACAACCTTAAGCAAGCTTAAGTCATGCCTGAGCTTCTGTATTGTGGAAAGAAAGAAAAATAAAGAAAAAATATTTATCTCGTATTATGAGATAGCAGAATGGCTATAGGTCAATAATGGGCTCACGTGACAGCTGATCGTGTGAGCACTTTTGCGCTGCTACTGCAATTTCGGAGACTGGTGGTCGCTTAATGTAAGTCTGACCGGCAACTACAGCTTTTCACAGAAATACAACAGAATTAGTACAGCAGAAATCCAGTGGAGAATTCCCAGTCGAAAAATGCAATTGCTAAATTAACTAGCATTTAAAATATGACTACATATGCAAATTTTCAAATTACCTGATTCCGGTTCGCAGCCTGGTCCATGAGGATGATGTTGATGCTGAGGTCGCAGGGCCATTCCAGCAGCGTGTCGTAGGGCCCGTTCACCAGCCGGATGGTGCAGGTGATGTGGCGACCTTTCCATTTGCCTATGCCGTTTAGGTTTACTTCCGCCTGTAAAAATGGCCATTAAATCATACACTTATTAGAACAGAGATACGTGACTCTTACTATACATAATATGTAGGTAGGTAGTCACAGAAGACTAAGATATAGTTTTATTCAGTCATGGGTAATTCGCACTAATCTGGTGCTGTGCTAAATACCACAGAGAGATCTAGTAGGGTTCCGTAGCCGATCTAGAAATATTATAACAAACAAGAGTAGCAAACAACTACACGAATGATTATATAACTGTTATGGTTTATGTAGGTATCTTTGGAACCTTTAAGAGATACGTTTTCTGACATCCAAATTTGAATATGATTATGATATGTGTCCTCGCCATAAAAGGCATATTTTGATCGACTCGACGCTTAGAAACGACAAACACTTACATAGTTGTCCACATTTTTCCGAATTTTCATAAATCCAAACAACAGCGTTGTGTAGTAATTAGGTTACAGAGCAGGACAGCCAAAGCAAGTTTATCAAAGAACTTTTTACAACATAATATTTTTTCCTTTTAAGTAAGATTATGACATACCTTCAAATTGTATCCATACTTGCTTGTTCTAAATATAGGACTGCTGAGCACAGCATCATTGTCTTTCGCATCCTTCATTCTCGCTGAGAAGTTGTCTATTCTCCATATAAGATGACCTAAAAAACAATGTTTTGCTTAGAAGAAATTCAAGTGATGCTCAGTTTAAATACATACAGTACGTCTGCTACTTCAATTTCATTTTTATTTCATTTCATTTTATTTTATTTATTCATTTGCATTGAACAAGTTTACAAATTGGTACAATGACATGTTGTTTCGTGTTCGGCTAACTTAGAATTTAGCATGCAAATGAAATGAAATGATGAATGAAAAATAATAATTAATTGAATTGATTTAAACTGTATAAAATCTATTATTATTAACATAATTTTATGGTCAGACTGATTAACAATATACCTATAGTTTTTTTAATCAATAAGTTACATTAACGTTTCACACTCATAGCCCCACAGTAAGGTAGATATACCCTGTGTCGTGGGTACCATGGACACATACAAAGACAGAAACACAAACACCCAGACCGAGAACAGAAATTTAAACTCATCATTCAAATTTCTGTTTCGCCGGGAATCGAACCCGGGACCCTCCGATTGGCAGTCCGGCATGGTAACCATTGCGCCACGCAGGTCGTCATAAACATTATTAGTCAAACTTATTATCTAAATATTATTTAACTGTTTATTAATTGTAATTCATTAACATCTTTCTTATTTCAATTTTATAATGTTTTTCAGGCAGTGCTTTTATATTTTCAGGAATTTTATTTGATATCTTAATACACATACCATACGAATTATTTTTAATTTATAAAAAATAGAAACCAAATAATGAGCTCTCTATTAAGGGCATCGACTATTTCGACACTCGATAGTAATATACCAGTACAATCTATCTTCACAGTAAGGAGACCCGCATGCAGCATAACTTAGCAAAATATTATCAGAGGTATGTGCGTATTGATTACGAGATATTTTAGGTTCACGCGAAAGGAAGCCCGCATGCATTATGAGATAGGAGAAATATGCTATAAGACTTCATGATGGAATAATTATTATTCTTTCATTTTAAGAAGATATCCGTGCCTACATTAGATGGGACTTGTAGTTGTAGCCTAAATCAGCCTCATGCAAAAAGTTCACGTCAAATTTAAAAGATGTTAGAACGTGGATGGTTCGATCGAGGAAGTGTCGCCGCTGCACCCATTCTTGCCGTGAAGCAATTGTATTGTGTTTCGGTGTTACAGGTTAGACTTACATGAGGCAACCATCAGCATTCAGAGTAGCAGCGCTACTACAAATGACATCAGGTAAGACTCAGGTTAGCTTGAGGTTGTAAGTAGAGGTCCAGGAGACTGACAACGACTGACACAAATCCACCTGGCCTGCATTCTCTTCCGCTACTCTGTCAATGTGTATAAAAATGCAACGTAAAGTACCGTTGTCACTGCCCAATTCCGGGTTTGCAACGCTAACCCTGGTCTGGAAGTCGGCGAGCTCGGTCCGGATCTTGTGGTAGGACTTCGTGAGGGCTCGGAGGTCACGCGACACCAGGTCCATTTTAGATGCTAATTCAGAAGTTTCTGCTCGGGCGTCTGCTGTTGCTACTTCTAGAACTGCCACTCGGTCTATCGCCTGTAAAGATATATTATAATAAGTCTGCTGATTCAGAAGCTTCTGCTCGGGCGTCTGCTGTTGCTACTTCTAGAACTGCCACTCGGTCTATCGCCTGTAAAGATATATTATAATAAGTCTGCTGATTCAGAAGCTTCTGCTCGGGCGTCTGCTGTTGCTACTTCTAGAACTGCCACTCGGTCTATCGCCTGTAAAGATATATTATAATAAGTCTGCTGATTCAGAAGCTTCTGCTCGGGCGTCTGCTGTTGCTACTTCTAGAACTGCCACTCGGTCTATCGCCTGATGTGAGATCAGTAACTTCTTTCTAACGCGTATTTCTAAACTTCTAGTGTCCTCTTTTTACCAAGGTAGCTTTACAGGCAGGGCCTGATTTAGAGGTCTGGAGGCCTCGGGGCAACAATGAAGTGGAGGCCCTTTGGACCATTGCCTGATTGGAGTGAACTGGAGTGAATAAATAAATAAATAAATAACGCTTCACACTCATAGCCCCACAGAAGGGTAGATATACTCTAAGTTGTGGGTACTATGGACACACACAAAGACAGAAACACAAACACCCAGACCGAGAACAGAAATATAACTCATCATTCAAATTTCTGTTTCACCGGGAATCGAACCCGGGACCCTTCGATTGGCAGTCCGGCATAGTAACCATTGCGCCACGCAGGTCGTCAATATAGATCGATGATATCTGTTAATATTTAATTTTAATGTAATCATGATTGCACAAAGTACTGTAAAACGCAAAAAATATAAAAAGAAAAGTTGTTTACTAGTGTGTACTAAACTGATTTTTTGATGATTTTTTTCGAATTTTCTATTGTGGGGCCTTTATTTTGTGGAGGCCCCGGGGCTGTAGCCCTGGTTGTCCTCCCCTAAATCCGGATCTGTTTACAGGATAGATGTAATGTTCTTTGAATACGAAAACACAAGCTACCCTTTATTTGCTTTTTACCATAGTTTCCCCATAGACTGCACCGATAACTATGTGTCTTTTATATACTTCAACCACATTCGTCAAAACAACTTTTCCTGAGATTTTGCTAGTTACCATCGTTATACCTGCCGTTATCACCTGATTGTAAACAATTTTGTAAACAAAAACGCCAAGTTTCATGCGCGTTTCCTTGCTTCAGAGGGCACGTTAAGCCGTCACGCGTCGGTCCCATTTGTTATTGGTAGCAGAGGCGGCTCGTCCTAAAGAGCGCTGGTGCAGTGCACTCCCAAAAAAAATTACATAGGTAACTTTATGTCCCTTCATAATACATACTATCCTTACATTACATTCATTCTATTCTACTATACCTATACATAGTATATTACCTATATTAATTATTACATATATCTACGCGTACATTTAGCGTCAAGATGTAACGAGTGGAGCGCCAGCGATTGCGCTCCTATGAAACGAAGTTTAGTACGATTCCTAGCGCTGTATTCAATGAGTGCGAAAGAGAAACATCGACACAGGCCGACGCGTGAAACAAAAGATTTCGTATGAGAAATTAACCTAATCTGGAGCGCCGCTCACGCGCTCATCTTTTAATAAGCAGTGTGAAAAAAACTTTCGAAATACACCTTGAACTGAAAGCAAAAATTTAGTACGAAAACTAAATCTTTTACGCGTGTTTTTAAATCTGAACAATATTTCAAAACACATTGGTTGTGTGGATGTGAAGAAAGCAATAAATTAATTTGTTTTCCGTGTCTTGTGTTTATCAACTGGAACTGACACCGACAGTGGTGGTGAATCTGCTTGGATGGCAACGGGTGGTAAAATATTCTTTTTTTTTTTGTTTTATTTGTGAACCCCCATCGAAAAATGTCACTAGCCGCCACTGATTGGTAGGTTGCTATTATTTTACTAGTCAAAGTCCCTATGGTTTCCAACAGTGGGCTGGTCACTAACCAATATCTCCAACAACGCGCAGTCAAGCAAAAATTGCTGACATAACGGCCGCTGGATATGCGTACCTACTTTGAAAGGCACGTTTAGCTGTTGGTCCCAGTTGTCAATGATACTCGTGATAGTCTTCAAACCTAGTCCGTGGTTGTCTGAGCAATTTAAAAATACCGATATGCGGTTGGCAACTTGCACGTATCTCCTCCAAACGAATCAGCAGCAAATGGCAACAGCTTCTTAGTGTTCCCAATTAGGGATGAAAAAACTTACTGGTCTTTCCGTCTCATTGTGGTGCTGAAGCTGTGCCCGCAGCATTGAAAGTTGTGCTAGATGCTCGGAAGAACGTCGTGCTTCGACTAACTCCGCTTCCAGTGCCGCGCGGTTCTCTGCGTTCCTCTCCCTCTCCTCTTCCACTGTTTGCTTTATGTAGTCGATTACTTCTTCTGCAACAAGGAGAAGATACAACAATTTTATGATTTACCTGTGTTCTTATAACGGTTCAAAGATTTATTACATACCGAGACTAACCTGGCTGCGATCCTTTTTGCACCCCACTGCTTGGCACGGATCTTCCATCATTGAGAGGGCCTGGAGCTTACTCCACCACGCTAATCCAATGCGGGTTGATGAAGATGCGGGATAGTGGCCAACCCACTGTCAGATCTTTTCAAACCGCTCGTAAGGCCTCCAACAAGCCGCAATACTGGCAGCTTTAAGTGCCCCCCGATACACGGGAACACGCATGAAAATTTTAGGTACCACTAGCGGTCACCCATCTCATACCCGATCACGCCCGTTTCGCTTAGGTGCGTAGATCGCCTTAAGACCCACCTAATATGGTTGAATGGATACATTCTAGGATTTTCTGCCTCACAGTTTGGTTGGTGTAGGACTTCGGGATTTCCAGTGAAACTCACCGGTGTCCCCCAAGTGCGGTGGCCTATTCAAACTAACCTAGCTTGGCAACACTTCGGATCCTGTTATCGTGTTGCGTGAGCGCCTGTTCCAGCAGCTCTCGCTCCCGCTGCTCATGCACCAGGCTATTGACGGTGCTCTCCAGTTTCATCACCGTGGACAGCTGTTGGCTCTGCAGCTCCTGGAACAGTGAGCACACCCATTTTGGGTCATTATTTTGGCCGGGCCATCACAATTCCTATCGAGACAATATGAA
Organism: Pyrgus malvae; assembly: GCA_911387765.1. Lineage (NCBI taxonomy): Eukaryota > Metazoa > Arthropoda > Insecta > Lepidoptera > Hesperiidae > Pyrgus > Pyrgus malvae. The sequence goes on along the minus strand of OU426963.1, from coordinate 23,175,301 downwards.
AAAATTATGGTAAAAAAGTACATACGTGGTACCTGAGCACCCGTATCAAGGAACTTGCTGATGTCGATGGCAACGGTCAGACTCCATTAGGATTGTTAAAATTTTAAAAATTAGTCTTGCCAATTTCTAGTTTTTTAATGATTAACAAAGTTTTTGAATTACATATATTCAATAGCTGGTTTAACAATTTGCGTTTATTTAATTTCCTTCTTGATCGATTATAAGTTTCCAAATCTAATATAAAATAATTTGGATGTTCTTATAAGTCAGAGTTAAAACCTTAAGTTGTCTAAATAGGGGCTTGCAACTATCTATGGGACTTACTCCACAATACTCCACATACCTCTTGAATTGCCTTTTTTTTTTTATTTTGAAGGCTTTATCAAACTCGACGGAATTCCCTACAATAAGAGTCCATACGATAAAGTAAACGATACATATCCGTGGTATACGCTAAGCGCCGCACTTTGGGACACTGGTCATAGTGGTCATCTTATGCGTCTGATAGCAAATATAAATTTGGAAAGTTTGTCACAGGCCGTTAGAATATATTATGATCTTTCCACTTTAGGTTCTCATCGATACTTATAACTAAATATGTATAATTTCTCACTAGTTCTATTTCTTTCTGCCCAAACATTATTTTCAGGTTCTTTTCATGTGACGTCAAAGAATGCACAATTTTATTTTTACTTAAATTATTTTTTTAAATTGTCTGAGAGCCAATCCATAACGACACTTAGAGTACTCATTATATCTTTACGTAAATAGTCAATGGAGTTGCTTCTTACAATAATGGTTTGACACAACTATTTTGCAAACAGGATAGTTTTATGTTTTGTTATTTGTGGGAGATCATTTCTGTATAAAAGAAATAAAAAGGGTCTAATATGTTGCCTTGTGGCACTCCCAAAATTACTCGTTTTCCAGAAGAATTGCAAGTATTTTTTTCACCGTTTACAGTTTTTGATACTTCTGTAGGTATGTTGTTTTCTGTCGCGAACGTAATTTTTAAACCATTTGAGTGGTAGTTCTGTATCTATTAGCTTTCTTACACGTCACTAGAAATCAATTAGTTAAAGACAACGACGATTAAGGATCTTGATTACGGACCATGTTAAGGTCTGTAACTAGCCGGGCCATCCCGAAATACCACCGTAAATAGTACATGAAGACACTCTCGATACCTTAAAGAACAAAACATCTAGTTAAAGATAAAAGCATATATTTACAGTACCTGCAAAGCAAGCTGCACATTGGACAGGTCATGTTTGAACTGCGCCGCCCAATTCGCAGATCTTTCGGCCTCGTCGTCCACTGCAGCTCGCAGGGACACAAGGGTCGAGAGGAAGTGCTGACACCTCTCTTCCACCAGCACTAACTTAGACCGGAGGTTCTCTATTTCTGTGTTTTGTACGTCGCGTTGACTAGACTCTTCGGTTATTGCTAGCCTGATAAAATTTTAAATGGTTATCAATTGTAGGGAGAGAGATCAGCAGTGGGATGCAAAAAAGGTTACAGCCACGTATCGCGTTTTAGACATATCTTTAAATTAAAATTATTGTCAGACAACGCGCATGCGGGCTTTGTAAGACTTGAGCTTATCTTGTCCGTAGGTCAAGTCCTGGTCGCAAACAAAAAGTAATAATCAAGCTGAAAGAGACGGAATAAAGGTCATTTAACTTACTTGATCCCAGAAACTTCTTTCTCCAAATAAGAAACACATTCCTCTAGTGGCACTGATCGCGGCGACCAAGTGTGGTTGCTCACTATCGGTGGTGCCGGATCCGACAGCCTGGCGTGAGTTGGGGATGATGTACTCCGAGCCTGAAATTGAAACAAAAATCACAAAGTGCCAAAACACATAGTTGATGAGTGTTGTAATTATTCTATTTGTCAGGATGACATTGAGCACACTACGTATTGTCTGCAAGATAGAACTTAAAAAGTTTGGTTACCGGATAAAATTATACGATAACGTTTAATGACCGAAACTAAATTCAATCTCGATGTTAATTACAGGTATAAAGACTGTAATATGGCTATCTGGGCATGTTTAACAGTCAAATAAAAAAGTTATAATGGATAAAAAACGGTAAAACCTCATTTTGCTGTCAATTTTAATCTTAGAATTACATACATGTTAGTTTCTGCCATAGACTTAGCATATAATGGTTTCTGCCGTATCGCGATTACAGTAGCGACATTCATTCGACCATGATGTCCTTAAGCTGTAAGTAGTAATCGCTTAACAAGAGGAAGCATTAGAGGCTCCACATTTTTAGAGATTTACTGCTGACATAATTCATAATAATTGCCACTCCATCAGATTCTGCACCCATCGAGTACAGCCAGTTCCCGCTGTCTTCTGCAGCCCATCTGGTTGAAAAATGGCTTTTGATGAGACGTGGTTACCATTCGAGAACTTTTCTTCCCCATACTAAACGATTAATTAGGGAAGGGTGCTACTATAGGCGCATTACCTTTCCCATCTGCGGACATTCCTGCACATGTGTTTCTTTATGTTTCCTCTGGATCCATGCGCCACAACGCAGCGGGCACTGCTCCAAGATACTGCCGCATAACTTCAAATGTTGCTGAAAATAAATTACCAGCATTAATAATTCCAGTAATAATCATAGAGGAAACTACAGGTGCAATTACATAATACACGGCATTCATTTGGCGCATAAGTTACAAGCTTTTTATAATAACCGCGCATAAGTCCGTCTAGAGGAATACTATTATGTGGACCTATTTTGGAAACGGGGGAAACCCTAAACAGTCGTCTTAATTCATTCTAGAAATACTGGGTTATGTGGAAATGCTACCTCACTTAAAACCTGACGGTGGCCTCCTCAATGCTTGATAAGGGTCCCAGAATTTCCAGTACCTAGCATGTGGTGCCTTATTTGCATGCTTGCGTGCTTTATCTTGGGATATTCTATGTTTATTCTAGGGCAACTTATGGTTTAAGCTCCCACCCAACGCAACATCGAAAGCCTCCTTTCATTACCCTTTTACATTTTACTCTGACATGAAGACCAAACTGTAATGTTTTAGGTCTTATTAAAGTGGCTCAATATACTTAATAGTTATTTGGTCACAGAAGTCAACTTCTATGTTTTAATGTAGTAAGTTAAATATTAGTGCATCTGCATGACAACCTCTATATAGTACGCTCTTATTGTAAACTACATCCATGCCTGCTACTCACGTAATGATATATCGTAGCGATTTACCTGCGCAAACCAATATAACTGCAATTGCACAATAATCTTCAACTATATATCGTACGCCACGTGCGATAAAGCTGCGCAAATCGCATGGATAAATGACGCTACGCTACGATTTATCGTTATGTGTGTAGCAAGCGTAAGTTACGAACGCTATTGTCACAAGGCGCTCTTTGCATTGTGCTATTGTCATCAATGCCATGCCACTTCTGGCGTACGTCGCAATATCCATATATTCCGATATTCAGATATTCCGATTTATTGGAAATTGGGAGCGATACGATTATTTTGAAGTCCATTGATAAGATGATCCATTTATCAGCCAGATAGACTCACAAGGCGTGGTTAGCAGAACACGCTTACTGAGATAGCACATTGTGTCGGTAATCTATTTGCGTTCAAATATTTGCACAAAGCAAATATATTTTTTATATGATTCACAAATATCTGATTAGAAACAAAGATGACAACTGAAAGGCATAAAAATAAAACTCTTATGTTTTTTCTACTACTCAACTGCAGTTTTTTTATGGTAGTTCCGTGACAAACAGTTAATCAGACTGTAACTTATTATTACGATCATCGAAAGAACTATTGACTTTAGTTTGAAACCAGTCGATTAAACAACATTTCGCTTTATAGTAAATAGACGATTTTCCTAAATACGATGAATGGCCTGTGTAAAATATAGTGAATAATGGGATTGACAATAGGAGATCACGTGACATTTCGTTAGCTAACGTCAGGAATATGGGATCGTATTGGGATTTCTGGCGGGAAGTCGGAAAGGACATGTTTTATTTTCATTTTCTTGGTGTATTTTAGAGTTATATAGAATGAAGTTGATGACAGTGCACGAGTGTTGTGAAATAAAATAACAATGGAAAAACATGTTTTTTCAGCTTACCCCAAACTCCATTGGACATGTTCTGCAAAAGTAGCTATTGCTTTACCTGAACATTTGACTAAATAGACTGACTGATACCTGACGAATTACTTATTTTTTTCTATGACTACTAAGTAATGCAAAAATTATACTTGACGCTGGCAATATGCACAACGTTTGCTATGCCACACAGTGGTCTGAAAATCAAGCTTCATACTCATAGAAACTGATTGTCAGAAATCAATAATTAAAAAATGTTATTGTAATAAGTACACCTCCCTTTGTTAACTGTAATAGTATGAAGGTCGTGAGTAGCTCCATGTGTGAGAAAAAAAATATTGTATTTTTTTTTGTATGGAATAAAAAACTTCAAAGTGGATTTTAAAAAAACTGATCAGAACTGAGAGTCTGGTATTCACATGAGTTATTACACCTTACATGGCGATTAAGATGACATACAATTGTTATGCCTTTCGGTGCCGCTTTGCATGTAGCAAGCTTTTGAAAGTTTGAGTTTTTGGTAGATGATTATTCAAGTCTTCATTTTATATTATAAGGATACCTATAACTTTCAACATGAAAATAATTGAAATTCGTATAAACACAAGGAATAAATACGTACTTACGATATATTTAAATAATATAATTGTTTAAAAAATAGGAAATAAAAGCACATATTCAATAAAAACTGTCAAAATTTCTTTATTTGATTATACTATTAAATATTATTTCAGTAAATTATATAATTAAATGTAGTAATACTCAGAGCTTTACATATATATTAATTATTCTCTATTACTAACTACTTATAAAAGACCAATTATCTATCAAAGAGTATCTTCTTCATCAGAGTCCAGCATAGGTGCATTAACATCAACGAATTCAATATTCTCCTTGTCTATATCTGCATCATCATCACCAATGAGAAGAGATTTCATGTCATCGGTAATAGGTGTGCGTTTTGATTTTATCAGCTGTGGCCTTATGCTGGACATGTAGGGATCTGACGAAACAAGAAGACCATTGAAAATGTCTTCGTTTGTTGCTTTTCGACAAAATTTTCGAGAATGGTCTTCTCGGATTTTTTTAAAATCTTTGTTTCTGGCTTCCGATGCCTCTTCAGATAATTTCCCAATGGGCATCATGTTAAAATGTTTAATGACTTCAGCACCGTGCATTAAAATTTTATGGACACTAGATGGCATGTAATACCAGCCATATAGTTCCACATATTTTTCTGCGGTTTGGTGCGCAAAGTTTTTAAACGCATCAACATTAATGGGCTCTCCACAAGCCATCACGCGCAAAAGTGTCGCAAATCTTTGGATCAAACTAGGATCCAAGCCTGTAATAGCTGCAGTTCTGGCAGGATCACCAAAAAATTTTCTAGCTGTATTTCCATCGTTTGTGGTTCCGGAACCTGAAACAAAAAATATGAATCAACAAAACTTAATCCAAAACATTGCATGAAAACAGTTAATGATATTTGAAAATAATAGGGTCATATTCTTAACAACTACTTTCATAACTCACCTTGTTTAACGATGTCTACTAAGAGGCCCATTTCATCTCGGAACTTTTGCTGTATGGCTTGTTTTCTACTCTTCAATTACTCTTTGCTGTCTGCATCTCTGGCTTGCCATGTTTTGAAGTCGAGTCTATAGGAAATGTGGAGTAGACACTCCATACACCTAATCCAAGCATGAAGTGTAGATAAACCATACTGAAATATTTCTGTTGAAACATGTTTTCTGGAAACAAATGATTTGATTAATAATAAGATAAACAACATTACGGTAAGTTTAAATTAATTTGTAGAATTATTAATACTTATTCTGAGATCTTCTCTAAATTATTCATTTCCGAAGGAGTAGCTTTACAGATGTCACAAGTTTGCATTGAAGTATTTGATAGATGTGAAGTGATTTTACCATCTATCATAGTCATCAGCATTGAGTGCTTCACAGTATGACTTCCTATAATAGACGGCTCTAGTGCTGCAATCTCAGCTTCAATCATAGCTTGTTCTTCCTTTATATTCAATTTGTTTTCACTTGCAAATTTGAAGTAAAGCGGTCTGCAGAACATTGTGGAAGATGGCTTTGGATTCTCCCATAACTTTTCTTCGCCACAAAGTGTCAAAGGCACAAAGGAGCACATAAAATTACTGTAATCATCTTCACCCCCCATAGTTTGCTTGTATAAACTTTGCCCTGAAGCACCATCAAAGCCCCACTTGCATGTAAGTGTTAATACTTTTCTGTCCAGACATGATTCCAAACGTAGGAATTTCCCAAGTCTAGCGACAGTTTTGTCCAAAATCGCTTGAAGCTTAACTTTTACCCCTCTTTCAGTGATATCTATAGTATTTTTTGGTGGGTAGCAGTCCTTCTTCGCCTCTAATATAGCAGTATATGAAGGATATAGGGGTATTCCCTCATCTTTTGCGCAAACTCTTAATGTTGTATACTGCCATTTTGAAAGTTTCAACGAAATCAGTATACCTAATGCTTTATCAGCGGAATATATGGGCTGAGCTTTCTTGGGCTTCAACAGTTGCTTTATCTTAGTAGCTTCCTCAGGATGTTCTGTGACTAATTTAATTATATCTGCTACGTTTTTGTTACCAGCACTTAAACCAGTTGCAAAAGCAAGGCTTTCATTGGTATGTGCTAGTAGTTCTTCCACTCTTCTTCTCTTCTGTAGCGGGATTAGCTCAGAGAACACTTTTCTTGGACTCACCTCTGTTGATGTTCCAACACTGCAAGTCTCTGCATTCAACCCTAATGATGTTGATGCGCCCTCATTTACACTGCAGTCAAAACTAGAACATGGTTGCTGCTCTTCTAACACCAAAGAAGGTGTGATTTTTTCTTTTATGAACTCAGGCCATTTTATGTCTTCTTGCAGCCATATCTCATACTTTTTTATGAATGTTTTTCTCGTGCGATTACACGAGATCCATTTGTTTTTCAACGAACACACAAAAGTCTGACAGAATTGTTTAAATTCTTTATTTTCATTTTCTGACAAAGTAACGTTTTTCACCAAAACTTCAAATAATTCGCTGGGTTTTGAAAAACAGCTATTGTTCGCCACAAACATAAACATATCCAAATTGGTACTGAAGCTTTCCATTATAACACGAAAACAAATCGAACTAAATAAGTATAGTAAGCGCGAACAAGTGCAAAGAGCTACTAAATTAAGTTAGCATATACGTCCTATTTATATTATAACTACCCTCATTTACGCTTGCTGTCGTTAATATGCTTATCTTATCAAAACTTAATTAAAATTCAACAGAAATGAAGGTAATTACTTAATGAGTTACTTTATCAAAGAAATTTTGTAGTATAATGTAAAAAAATCTGCACCTTTTTATTGTATACATAAAGAAGGTCATTAGCAAGTTGTTAACAAATGACAACAACAGTAATGTTATGATCATGTAATTATATCAAGGGTATGATTCAACTACCAACAACTCAAACTTTCAAAAGCTTGCTACATGCAAAGCGGCACCGAAAGGCATAACAATTGTATGTCATCTTAATCGCCATGTAAGCTGTAATAACTCATGTGAATACCAGACCCTCAGTTCTGATTAGTTTTTTTAAAATCCACTTTGAAGTTTTTTTCCCATACAAAAAAAAATACAATATTTTTTTTCTCACACATGGAGCTACTCACGACCTTCATACTATAACAGTTAACAAAGGGAGGTGTACTTATTACAATAACATTTTTTAATTATTGATTTCTGACAATCAGTTTCTATGAGTATGAAGCTTGATTTTCAGACTACTGTGTGCCATTATGGAAAAACCCCATACATTTTTCATTTTATTCTAAAAGCGTTATTATAGTCGAATGCCTCTAGGCTCACAGATTACTCTTAGTTTAAGGATCTTAATTTTCTGTTTAAGACCAACAACTGGGCTGTTTCAAAACCCCTTTTATTATATATGTAAGCTTTATAAGTGCTTATTAAGCTTAAAAATCTTAGCACACCCTTATGCGGGTGTTTTAATTGCAAATTTATGTGTGTGGAATACAGAAGCTGCAGTGCGAAGGAAAGAGATAAATCCAATCCATAGCAGAAGAGCTGGGTGCGAGAGGTGAATGTAGAACACCCACCTCCAACCTTCATGTATTAGGACTTAACGGTGAACGCAAGGATGGCCACCATCGTCTTAAATAGTCCTTAAGAAGATATTTGCAGTGTTCCATCCTTTTGAGCAGTAGTAGGAAAAAATGTACCGCCATCCTAAAAGACCATCGAAAACCCGCGTGGTGTAATGGCTACCATGCCGGACTGCCAATCGAGGGATCCCGGGGTCGATTCCCGGCGAAACAGAAATTTGAATGATAATTTTAAATTTCTGTTCTCGGTCTGGGTGTTTGTGTTCCTGTCTTTGTATCTGTCCATGGTACCCACGACACAGGGTATTAATTACCTTACTGTGGGGCTATGAGTGTGTAAAGTTTATTTACTTATTATTTATTTATTTATTAAAAAAGGCTGTCGAGGCCGCGAAAGGGTGCAAATCCGTAGCTTCGACAAATATGGCGTGCAGTTGAAAACAATGAGGATTTAATCGCTTGGAGTTCGGCATAAAACCCCTGTGTTGCCCTTAAAATACCTGCGGGTTGGTACCCACGAAGGATCTACCCATATTATTAAGAAAAAAGTGTGATGATACACTTATATGAAAGATGATTATGATCCGTGTGTTTATTCAAAATGGCCTGCAGAGGCAAACCGTGAGGTTTTAATCGTTGGGAGTCTGCCATAACCCCTATGTTGTTTTTATTATGCGTGTCCTTTACAGGGCGTTACCCACGAGGGATTTCCTCGAATAAATAAGGTGTGATGATAGACTTAGTACCTGTAGTTTGCCCATTTCAAAGAGATCGTTGCAGAAGTAGCAGGCGCTGTCCTTCCCGCCCTTGCTCGACGCAGCGCCATCCGCGTCCGCCCTCCTGTCAAAGCTCATTTTACCGCCGATTTTCACACAAATTCACATTTAATACCGACATTAGCACGAAAGTCAAAAACTTATTTAATGTTTATCAAGGTCCTAAAAAGGAAACGAAACACGCGAGAATATTCCAGAAATCGTGACGACGTTAGACCTTTAAACTGTACCGAGTACACTGATCATATTTAGGATTATAAAAAAACAAAGTTATTTCAAGATAAAACAATAAATCCGCTTTTAATTCAATAAACACTTCACAGTTGACACAACACTCCTACCTATTTAACTTTCAAAGCAGTATATAACACTTGTAATTATATTATTCTAAGATATAACAGGTTTTCAGCACATTTCAGACTCATGTCAGCATAATACTGAAACATCCGCCTCCCAAACAAAGTGAAACAGTATAGTTTTACAAGACTTATCAAGCAGACCTGTAGTCCTACACCACACTGTATCTGTTTTGTGAATCATTACGCTATCGTTATCAGCTTGTGTCATTGATACGCGATAAGAGATAGCATTCCATGTCAATATTGCTGTTTGCTCACAGAATTAATTTGTTTTGTGGGTCAAGGAACTATCGGTATCAATAGTCATGGGCGTAGGAAAGGAGGAATCAGGTTATCCATGCCATTCCTGAATACTCTGGTGCCCACACCATTATTACCATGAACAAAAAACTTGGGCTGACCCAAATAAAATACCCATAGAATAGACTACTTTTATAAATAATTCGATTGGTCTCGTTTCAAGCGGGCATCATTCGGTCAATGCGTTTATCTAAAAAGCGAATAGCTGATCGCCAATGCTCAAAGTTAGTATGGCTTGGCCTAGAGACAGTTTTATTATTATCGGTTTTATTGATTGAAATTTTAAACTAAAATTAAATGAAAATATATAATTTGCGGAAATATGGGTATTACAAAAGTTGTTTTATGTACATTTATTAGTTTGCTATATCGCTGAGGTAAGCGAGGTACGTAAATGCAAATGTATTGAAAATAAACCGTACGGTTTTAAAACAATATTGAAAATATAATTCAGATTTAAAATTTAGATGACAGAGGATTTTTCTAGCCGGCGATGAGCTAATGCTAATTAAGCTTATAAATCCTAGCTCTATGAATCATCATAGAAATACGAATACGTCATAAGCAGGGTTTAATTAGGCATGATAATTTCCTGAAGCAGACTTACGAGTAAGATAAAACAAGAGGCAGACAGGCAGCTCAAAACGTGTTTAACAATACAGTCAATCAATTCAAGTTCAAAATTTTAAAACTTTTAAATAATACCGAATTATAAAACAAACTTTTTAATTTTAAATCACATTGGCTTGGCTGCAACCCTTTTTACGTCTCACTGCTGGGCACGGGCTCCCCATTATGCAGAGGCCTGGAGCTTGCTCCAGCACGCTGCTCCAATTTATTTAACACATAAGTACTTAATTGTTTTTATCACTAAAATCATACTAAAATGTAGGTACAACTATCTGCATGCTGTGAATACCTGTAATTGGAATTATAAAATATATAGTTTTTATATATATTTTATTATTCCAATAATATAATAAAATTATACTAAAAGGGTTGCGGCCGGCCGGCCAAATAAAAAAAATTGCTGCCTGATCGTAAGAGGCTAGTAAAAGTAAACTTCTGGGGTTGTGGGCGGCGGTTTGGAGCACGGCGCATGGAGGACACCAGTGCTTTTAGTATATCTCTCAATCTGACGGGTACCTTGCGAAGATTCCGTCCCGATAACATAAAAGGTACCTCGGACAGACAGACAAAGAGGTAGTTTAAAGTTAGTAGACGTCCACTACAATCGAATTTAGCGACAGGGCCGGATTAAGAAGATGTCAGGGCGTAAGAAGTACCAATGAAATAAATATACGGGGAATAATTATACACTTCATGCTAATGATCCTGTGTAACGCGAGTGAAACCGCGGGGCACAGCTAGTATTAGTAATATAAATAAAACATTTATAAACACATTGCTATTGCTGTAAGACAGGCATTTTTATTCATCGTGTATTTCATAAAGTCTTCGCAGTTCTTAAGTCTTATCTGTCTGATCTCACTGCTCACTACAAATAAAATGTGCGTTACCTTGTATAATTGGACAGCCTGAACAGGTGGTCTTAGTGGAATATAGTGAAACATCAATAAATTATTACTACATTTTTGTCTGTTCTCACATAATTAGGGGGAATTCGGAACCATCACTCGAATATATTATAATTATAGAAGTTACAGGCAGTTTGAGACTGTCTCTTGACCATAATTATTGTTATGGCAATTTGTCTATTAGGTACAGATACTACGCTCAGTCTAAGTCATTCCGTACGAGTATCTGTTTGTTTTTGCTGTTTTGTTCTAGATTTTTTAATACTACCAAGCCTTACAAAGAGGCAAACAGGCCGCGTGATTAGAAGCGGTTAACGTCGTCTGTGGACAACAACAACCCCCATTATTGCACCCAGGCGCGGTCGCAGCCTTCAATTTTGGGAGTTGCTAAGATATTTTGGGGGAAGAGGTGTCCCAAATTGGCTTGTTTCGCCTTCCATTTACGCATGACTGATAGATTTGGGGGGGTGTCACACCCTCCCCCCAGGGACCGCGCCTGATTGAACCCTGATTTGATTACTCACGTATACCATTTTATGCAACCATTTTTGCGTCCTACTGCTAGACACGGGTCTTTTCCCACTGCTATGGATGCCTGGAGCTTACCACCACCACGATGCTGCAAAGTGGGTCGGTAGGTTGGACAGTTTGGGAGTAATGTGCAAAAATGACTACTTAATGATAGAGAAATTCAAACTTTTGCGGGGCTGTTGTTATACTCGTATACATAAGGTGCTTCTATTTCAATATTCTAATATATAAGCGTTAGTTCTCTTCCATATCGGAATATTGGTGTAGTGTGTGACCTTAATTTTTTAAAAACAACACCGTTCTAACAGGTAGATCAAATGAGGACAAGATTTGTCAATATGTAGATTTTATAATCGGTCATGATAAAAAGAACCCAATGTCACGGTTTTCTTGCACAATACTCAGTAGATTACTACAAATTTTTTTATTAGGTGTCTTGTTATTTCGTCACTATTATGGCGGATAGGTTGAATTTTGGAGTTCTTGCACATTCTTTGGGTGCGGAGGCGGTGATTATGGTCTTTTTTTTGGTATCGGGGGGTACATCAAAAGGTACCCGACACCTTGGGAGAGGATAGCGGGTTATGTGGGGTGACCGCACTAAAACCCCCTCGGTGGCCAGCCTCTGCGTTTGTGAGGACTCCGGGATCTCCATAGGAACGCACCGGAGTCCTCCAAGCGCGGCGCCCCAGAACGGGCCCAACTTCGGGAGACCTGCACCTTCAGGTGTTCACGGCGGCATGCGGCCACGCATACACCGCCGTCCCTCCCAGGACGGCCGGGGCTGCTAGCTGGACGGGTCAAGCTCCCACACTCACCGTCCGCATCCCCGGAAGCCCCCTTTTAGTCGCCTCTTACGATCAGGCAGGGGATACCGTTGCTCTATTCTTAATCCCGAAGCTACAGGGATCTATCTATTTCTTTCTTGATCTTATGAAGACAATTGACGAAAATGTTATGTAACTACATAAGCACGTATATACCTATCTACATGAAAAGAAATGCTCTAAGGAATTTTGCTGTATTGGTGTGGTAACCACCCCAATTTAGAGTAAATAATCCTCATGCTGACGATGTTGCCACCAGGTTTAAAACATTCTAAGCAAACATATTTTGCAATAGTCCGAAATGCGACAATATCATTTATATTTAACTAGCGAACTTGACATATTTGTTTATGTATATTTATTAAAATTCGGCGATCCTTGGCGGCACGTTACAAGCTACATAAGCCGCTATGGTCGTCATTTGATTAAGGTAAGCAATTAATTACCAAACTTGTATAAACTGACAAACAAATACAAAAATGTTAATTATCACGTTCTAAACGACCTTCTTCTAATACATGGGTGCTTCTATGTTATTTTAATTTATCTGCTTACCAACGTAAATATTTTTTTGAAAAACTTAAATAAGTTATGGAAGTAGTGCACGAAGTAAGTAAAACTTGAGTACCTACTTAGATTACAATATCTCATTTTTTGAAAATTTTCGAGCAGGGCTTGATTTTAGGATGGCGAATTTATTTGATTACTTAATTCGCCATCCTAAAATCAACCCATCACTAGGTGTCAGATGATTATAATAAAATAAAATAAATAAAGGCTTTACTTCTAAGAGCAATTTCCTCTCTTCTCTTTCAAACCTCTTTTACGAGTAGATCCCACTGCTGGGCGTAGATCTTCACTCAGAAGGGGGTTTTAGGTCATAGACAAATTTTGTATGCCTACTTAACTCTACTCTAATCTCTAAACACCGTGGTGAAATATGAGAATGTTATCAGTCACCATGCGCAATTATTTTTTTGCCAGAAGTGCGCGCTGGGGTTGAACTCGAGATTCTCGTATCGTAAAGCGCTGTCTTTAACACTCAGTTATGCCTACCTGAGATGCCAAAAATACAAAAATAATTTTATCACTATATACCCATAACCAACTACCCAGCTTACCCTGGGTAAGCTTACCGACCGATATAAAAACTGTCCACATTTATCAAAAAATATATATATAAAAATGTAATGAACAAAAGCAGTGATTACAGGAAAAGGATAGAATAGTATATTGTGTGGCAAGGGGTGAAACATGACAATTTCTGACGAGGGCGAGAGGTGACTGTCCGAGCGAAGCGAGGGCTGTCATCGCCCTGATCTGAAATCGTGTTTCATTCCGTGCCACACACTGTATTTTTCATATCACATGTAATGAAACAACGAGTTTTGATTTCTGTAGCTGTACCTCATGAAGGTAAATATGGCGTACTAAATATGTATTAACAACTTTTGTAAACACCCATATTTGTGCAAATAAAGTTCTTTGTCTTTGTCTTTGTCTTTGTAGCCAGTCGAAGTAAGACTATTTCAGACAAATAGCGCAGTAATATCTGTTGACAACGATTCGTTCCTCATTGGTTGACAACGATTTGACGACAGTTGTCAATGAGATTCTGACAGACTTGAAATAAAGACGTAAATAATAAATAAATGAAGAAAAAAAAATATTTATTTGCGCAAATATATAAATATATTCCGCAGGCCCAAAAGGAAGGGTCAAGATTTGACAAAGTTACAGTAAATTACTGTTCTGTAAAGTTGTGTCCACAGAGAGACCCTCCAACATTTGTTTATTTATTTTAAGTAACACGAGTTTGTAGGTGGTATAACGTTTATGGTTCGCCGCCGCTGCGCCCACTTCTGCTGTGAATAAGTTCTATCGTATTCCAGTGGAAATGTGCAGTTGCCAGTCAGACTTACATACGTGAGTCGACCATCAGCCTCTGGAATAGCAGCGCAAGCTTCGCAAGTACATATGATCTCCGACAAGACTTACTTTGTTGTTTGCTTGAGGTTGTGTGTCCATGGGCTGCAGCGACCACTTAACACCACGCGGCTTGCATTCTCGTTTGCTACTATTCAAATAAAAAAAACGATTACAGTAATATTGAAAGCTTGCTCTAATGCTTAATGATGAGGCTTGCTCCAATGCGTTACATTCTACATTTAAATTTGCATATCATATTAATGGAATAATAAATAAATTCCATCAAATAATTAATTTTAAAAATTTACTTGCTTTAAAATACTAGGTACTTTTTGTCATTAATCCGGGTTTAGACTTTATTAATATACTAGTGGTCCCGCCCAGCTCCGCCCGGGTGCAGACGTTGTTCAAAGAGGATTTGTTTTTTATTATCTTAAAGAGACTTCATGTTACTATCAAACAAAAATATAAAACAAATAATGACATACGAACTGTCCTGTTATTCTGAATGTGTCAAAGTTTAGAACGGCACGGCACGAAATACAAACGTTTGACAGATACGAACAATTTATATGGGAAAACTACTTATAAATAAAAATAATAATTAAAAAACATTCCCAGTGGCCCAAATTGTGAATCTAAACCATCCTCGAATCCATTTGAATACACACAAAAAAATTCATTAAAATCTGTCCAGCCGTTAAGGAGGAGTTCAGTGACATACACACTCACAGAAGAATTATATATATTAAGATTTAAATGGCGGTGAATAAAAAATCCAAATAGAATATTTTTGGATATTGTATAAAATGCAAAGCAAGCAAGAATATTAACACAGTAGGAATCATAAGATACTCAAGTATATTATATACTATGGTAGGAATAATACAGTACAATACAGATTAAATATACACGTAAGTAAATCTTGTCTTTAGACTAGGCCATGACTCATTAATTTACGATATTATACAACAAGTTTTTTTTTTTATCTCAGATTATAATAAAAGTTACATTTCGTTTGGAAGCAGTAAATCAATCCCTGGTTTATACGTAAAAATTAATAAAAAAAAATGTGGACGTACCGTACGCGGGACACCTGGCATATGCAAAACACCTTAATTATTCTGCACAGATAAAATATGTTATGCATAAAAGAGTAGTTTATCAAACGAAATAAATAATGGATCAATAAAAAATAGTAAAAGAAAAACATATATCTATAAATTGTATTTTTACAGTTAGGTACAAGCTTTTAATATTTATATAAGCTTTTAATTACTTTCACCTGTCCCAATTTCTGTAATGAAATCTTGCAAATTAAATTTGATCCACTTCCCGGTTACCGAATGATCTAATATTTATTTTTAGCTTTAATTTATAAAATTATTAGGTTTAAATTATTTTATTACCCTTTAAGTAGTTATTTTTATTAACAAGTAATAAAAGCTTGTTTTTAAAAACTTTATTCTTTCAATATTATTTCTACACAACACATCCCTTGTACGCGAGTTCTCTTTACTAAATAGCGTTAGGTGGACATAGATATGTCGCAGTCGGATTGTATATTCCGCCGTATTACATTCCGGCTAGCTATTTCCTAAAACAGGGCTGTATTGTAATGTGGCGCATTCTCGTTCAGCCGGATTGCAATTCAGCTAAATTAGCGAAAGTTGTATTGTATGAGCTCTTCGCGTTCGTCAAAGCGGCGTAATATCGTGCCGCCCAATTGTCTATATGTTACAGTTACAGCCAAAGTAATAAATCCGGATATTATACCTTTATTATCTAGCCATTATTTATAATATCATCTTACGCGGTCATAAATAAATAGTGGTAAATGGGTGTCAACAAAGTTAAGCAATGTCGAGTGCGGTCAAAAGTAGGATGGGTGACCATTTAGCAACATCTAGTGCGGTCTTAAGCAGGATGGGTGTCAATAAAGCTCAGCAATGTCGAGTGCGGTCATAATCATAAGTAGGGTGGGTGGCTACGAGGCTTCATAACAATGAGGCTAAACGTGAGCCGCCATATTGTAGAACGTATCGCAATAACAATCCGGCTAATCGAGGACCCGCCACAATACGAACCTGTTTTAGTAACCGGCTAGCTGTAATGTTATACGGCGGATTATACGATCCGACTGCGACAGATATACGATGTAAAAGATACACAAAGCTAATTCAAAAACGTTTCCAAAAGTTAAATGCGTATGTGTGGGTGCAGTAATGATGTCTAAACACAACTTATCCGTTTTATCGATAAGCAAGTGTCGATAAACGAATGCTTCATTATAGCTTAAAATCATATGTTTATTAAAATGTGTTTAATTGGTATACAAATAAAGTAATTTATGTTATCTTTTCTTCAAATTCAAAGTTATTTCCTTCGTAGAAAATATTTCTCTTCTAAGTGCTTGCTGCAGAATGTAAGTACTACAAATTACATAAAAGTCTATATTTAGCTACAAAATACAGTATTAATTATCATAAAGGTAAATAAATAGGGGCTATTAGGTATACAAAGTAGTTATAACTAAAAGCTACACGATCATCCAAATTTTACCCATAACTTTTTGACGACATTATTCGTATTTACGAATTACGAATAATTACAAAACGTGTAATTTTGCGGGTTATTTCCAGAATTTACCTCACTTACAGCTACCATACCATTGCGCATGACGCAATTTCATTGAACTAACTTCTACTACGTTTCAATATTGGATTGTTATAGTTTTAATCAAAAGTATCAACCCTGAAGCTGTTCAATTTCTAAATCACGCTAACCATGTTACTGTGTACGTTATTTCAGTAGTTTGGACAAGAAAGATCGCGATACCAAAACCCGTATATCCTTGCATTAATGTTTCTTATCAAAAATGGATCAATAAATTTCATTACATTTTTGTATTGTGTAGGAAACTTAAAAAGGCAAAAATATTATAAATAAAAGGCAAAAGGCAAAAATATTATAAATATTCACCCATTTCTGCCGACGAAACATGTAGGTAGTATTTTTGTGATTCGGTGGCTTAGATATATAATTATAGTTCCGTGAATACCTATTAGGAACAATATTGTAAAGAATCTTACATTTTTTACTCTTATGATGTTATCTCACATCTTGTTAATGGATTATTTCCACACGATAATCTTGACCTTGTGGAGGATGTTTTTGCAACACTAGTGAATTGCGGCAGTGAACATAAATATTTATAAACAATTTTATAACACTACTAAAGATATAAATTAGATTTTTCTTGACCTTTGCGAAAATAAATGTTCAGCTTTTCTCGCTTTTAAATACGTTATTTTTCAAGAATGAGTACGTTACAGTATGAGGAGTTATAGTTTTAATAAATTCTGTAGTTATCCAGGGACATATTTATTGAAGTTTGTAACACACAGTCATCTTAAAAACACGTGCAAAGACGCCCGCCAATAATGCACGTACTACTTACCTATATGGTGATGTATCATTATTTTAATTCTATTTAATTGTTAAACATAATAGACTGAAATATATCTATTGAATGAGAAAGAGCCCTTGATACGTGAGATTACACTTAAACAACGATACACAAATAACTCCTACTAAAGCTTTGAAGCGCGCATGGCCCGGCGGCTAGCGTAGAACGCAAGCGATCTATGCAGCTGAGCCAAACGGGCGCGGTCGGGTGTGAGATGGGTGACCGCTAGTGGCAAAAAAATTCATGCGCGTTTCCGTGCTTCGGAGGGCACGTTAAGCCGTCGGTCCCGGTTTTTGTCGATAGATAACAGTCGTCAAACCTTGTCGGAGGCCTTATGGGCGGCTTAAAAACATCCGACAGCGGATTGGCCACTAACCCGCATCTCCACCAACCCGCATTGGAGCAGCGTGGTGAAGTAAGCTCCAGGTCTCCCCAATAAGGGGGAGAGACCCGTGCCCAGCATGGGACGCAAAAAGGGTTGCAGCCAAAGCTTACTACAATCAAAAGCATATTATCTTTTTAAAACAACTGTGAAAAAATCGCCAATAACATTGTTTGATATGTATCACTGCAGCGATTTTGGCTCCATGTTTCTTTTCTCATTATAGTGTGATTAATACTCATAATAATTAATTTTATTAGTCAGTGTAAGCACCGTTAGTGATTCCGAACCCAGGCATCGAATTCCAAGTTCAGAACCTCACCAACATCTTGACCACCATATCTTTGTTTTTAAGATTGGATTCTACGTACATGAATTAAACAAAATAAATTGTTATTCACGAGTACCACAGTGGTTAGCATATGTGAAAGTTCTGATGTAATAATGTTTCGTAAGATTTGCAGATATAAATAATTACATACTATTGGCCATTAAATCAAGTTCTATGGAACTTTTATCCACATTAGGTTTTACGGATTTGCAGATATCTTAGTGTAGTGTAGCGTGAGTTCCTCTGTTTGGTATTATTAAATTAAAGCCACGCAATCGTTTTTAAAAAGCTTATGTATCTCTATATTTTTTTATTTTATTTTCTGGTTTTGTGGGGGAAACCTTTTTTAAATAAATTAACGTTACACACTCATAGCCCCACAGTAGGGTAATTAATACCCTGTGTCGTGGGTACTATGGACACATACAAAGACAGGAACACAAACACCCAGACTGAGAACAGAAATTTAAACTCATCATTCAAATTTCTGTTTCGCCGGGAATCGAACCCGGGACCCCTCGATTGGCAGTCCGGCTTGGTAACCGCCAAGCGGGTCGTCAACCTTCAAAAGGTACACGGCGCCTTAGCAGAGGATACCGGGTTATGTGGGATTTGTACCGCACTAAAACCCCCTCGGTGGCCTGCCTGTGCACTTGGGGAGGACTCCGAGATGTTCAGTGGAACGCATCGGTGTCCTCCACGCGCAGCGCCCCAGAACGGGCCCATCCTGCACCTTACGATATAAACATGTGCACACACCGCCGTCCTTCTCGGGGCTGCTGGCTGGACGGATCGAGCAAAATTATAACTTGTACGGCCAACACGTTCTCGCAGATCAACGACCTGAGAATATTACAAATGAATACTGATGGGCTACTGCTTAAATAATAATATTTTGCTTCAATAGAATAAAATCCTTCGAAATAAAGAGTCTGAATGATTTCTATCCTTTCCTTAAATCAAATTATATTATACTGTTGTACCACATAGGAGGGGGCACTCAACGGTTCAAATATGTTCAATATTATTTATGTTCCCTTGTATTACATAAAAACTTTTCGTTTCCTGTAATTCTCAACCTATAGTGATGATTTTATCACATCTTTAACTGCAAATAAAAGGTTCTAATTAGAACTGTAGGATCTCTAGGGCGTACCTCTTAACCTGCTCCAACGGTGGTGATGCCATAATTTGACGACCCATATGACGGAGTGTTCACCAGGCCGATGTGCCTTGCAAAAAGTTCTGGGTTCGATTCCCAGCTGGGTGATATTATTAAATGATGAATTTAGATTTGATTCCTGCTGTGTCCTTGCCTTTCTGTGTTTTACAGCGCCCACGAAACAGGATGTCCTATTTTAGGACGATGAATGTAAAGTATGGGCGTACCCAGGTTCTTGGTCAGGGGGGGGGGGCAAGTGCTTGGTCAGAGGGGAGCAAGTTCTTAGTCGGGGTAGGAGTAGCAAATTTTTAGGTTCTTGGTGGGAGGGGGGGGGGGTTCATATTTTACACATTGGTTACAAAAATTCAAAACGAACTGTTCATTCAGAACAAAAGTTCTGTTCCTGAGATTAGCGCATTCAAACAAACAAACTCTTCAGCTTTATATATTAGTACAAAGGAAACAGCAGGAGGTGGCATATCTAGTTATCTTTATAGGTTTTTTTTTTTCGTTTACATCTTTTGGGATTTTTGAATCCCTGAATCCGGACCTGCCCCCCCCCCCCTGGATCCCCCCTCGGTACGCCCATGCCTTATGTAAATAGATGCTAAAGTATGTAAAGTATAAGTTAAATCTTCTTGATTTTCACTGCTTGAATCGAGCCTACTCTACTTTTGCAATACACAAACTAATTGGTAGAGTCAAGTAAGTTGAGTTGAGTTCCATGAAAACTTATTAGCTATACTTACTTCATGCTTCCTCTAAACCTCAACTATAGCAATACTGATATACCTAACAACTTTGACTGCCAATAAAAATGTTGTCACCACTGTGATCGCGGCCTTAACGCTTAAACCGCGAATTTGTTTTTGCATGCATATTGTATTGCATTTGTGTCATTTTGTGTATCTCGCTTGCTTTGCTTGATATTTTAATTTTAGTATCTGTTTGACAGTCGTGCGTAGAGGATGTGTCGCGTCACCCGTTCTTGACTACTTCGCGAGTTAAATATTTGTTTTCGTAAATAAATAACTATTGTTATTACTGCTATCTTCCAGTAAATTTTAGTGTTGTGTGCGTTGGTGCGAGGATATAAAAAGCTGCGTTGTCATTGTAAGTTCCTTGTAACTTTAAAGTTATTAAGTTATCATAATATATCACGTTTACGGTAGGTAGTTCGTTCGTAAAACTGCTACCATTACGTTATTTTTGCTAATGTCGTCAAATGATGCTAATTGAGGAAGCGTTATTATAATGATTAATGAAATTTGCTTTTAACAGTTAAATAAACTAAGGTAATTTTATGTTTTCTTCGGCGACAATAAAACTAGTTTATGTAAATAACGTGGGAATTTTAAATCTACTGTTTGAGTGAACAGCTGTTGCGATCTTAGAATAATTACGTTGCGATTAAAATCCTCATGGTCACAATTTGGGTAGTAATTAAACTGTAATTATTTAAGTTAGTTGAATACTTTAAGTAATAGATCGTTTAGGAACTTGACATGACTCCCCAAATACAATCAGTCATGCGTAGATGGAAGGTGAAACAAGCCAATTTGGGACACCTCTTCCCCCCAAATCTCTTAGTGACCCCCCCCCCCAAATTTCTTGGTGACCCCCCCAAAATTGAAGGCTGTGACCGCGCCTGCTAGTATCCGGTAGCAGGAGTTCTTGAAAATGATTTCGATTATTGGAGCTTGTTTAGCTGATTACAACGATATTGCTCCCGACTCTTGGCGACGCACCGTTTTCGAGAAAATCGAAGAAATTTTTTCTAACTTCAAAAGCACTTTCAACGTTAATTAGCCGGTTTCAGTATATATAAATGTACTCTGTGTTAGCCGGTATCTAGCAGGAGTTCGCGCTTGGAAATTGGTAGGTAGGTAATTGAGACTAAGTATTAGAGTTTGTTTAGCCGATGACAACGATTAACGATATCTACCATTTCCGACTCTTCCAGACGTACCATTTTCGAGAAAATAAAAAAAAACTTCTAGCCTCAACTGTCCTTGAACGTAAATTAAACACTACAGTTATCAAAACTGAAAACTGTTCTAATATCAGTCAAAATTCTGTTTATGACGGTTGACTATCCAAGCAAAAAGCAAACATAAAATAATCTCATTGTCTGTCACTAGTAATATTACCTACTTCTTACTATTATCGACATCTTATTGTACCTAATACTGTTAGATGCCAATCCTTTCCTTATCGTAGCTGCCTATATTTTAATTAGTTGCAATCATTTTCGCGTCTATTGAACACAGGTAGGTATTTTACCCTCAAAACGATAGTTCCCTAGCCTACTGTTCACTATACCACGGTGTTACTCGGAACACTTGCTTTCCTTTTTGGACATATGCGCAATGCCGGGGGATTAAACCCGAATGGATAAAATATACCGCGCACCCTCCGATAGATAAATTTATCTGAGCGCGCACCACTGGCGGTTCCAGGGCGGAGGGGGGGCAGAGAGCTTAAACCATCCCCCTTCAAAACCTAAAATCCGGCTTCACCCTTGACAAACGTCTAATTCTTCCAAACTTAAATCAATACCCCCCAAATCAGGCGCCGTCCGAGTACACGTCGTGCATCAGAGACGATGACCTACTTTTTGACCTCCTCCAAAATTTTAGCCCGCACATGCCCCAAACTAAAATAAAGCTCCCACCAAACTGAAACCAAACAAGTAGTACCTGCTTACTGCAAAGTGGCTATGACTAAAGTAATAATAACTTCATAGCTTCGTGATCAACTTGATGATTGTATTTGTCAAAAATGATCACGCTTGCACGATTATGTAGGTATTTTCGTGTAAAATAGGATATTACATGGCGCATAGATGTAAATCTATGTATCGTCCCATTAATAACAATTGGGCATCGAGTTATCATACCTTATATATTATACCTTAGGTACTTACTTTACTTACCTACTTAACTTTGACTTTTTAACTGGTTCAGAAAGTTCAGAAAAGGAGGTTATCAATTTCACACTTGGAATCTCTGTGTCGTGAGTAGCATGGACACACACAAGACATGGACAATTGGACACAAACACCCCGACCGAGAACAGAAACTGAAACTCATCATTCCAATTTTGTTTCGCCGGGAATCTAACCCGGGACCCTTGATTTGTAGTTCGGATTTTCGGATGGCAATCATTGTGCGCCACACGGTTCGACCACCTCAGGGTTCGACAATGGTTCACCATTCACTCAAAAACTGAGAGTCATACAGATATGATGTTCTTTGATGTAAATCAAGCATACCTACATATTCCAACTTAGTTCCAACTTAGTTTAGTGTAGGTATTTTGAGATACGGAATACATTTCTATATATTCTATATATATTTAATTCATAAATAATGAATGAAAGTGATCATCATATCTGAAACTTAATGTGTTGCAGTAACTTCGTATAAAAATGGCATAATCAAGTTATGTAGATGTTTCTATGTTAGGGCGCATCCTTTCATCATAACAGCCGTGAACTTTCAAAGCTGTGTCGATTCGCTACATATTGGCATTTGGCATCAATAATGGTTTTTTTATAGTTGGTAAATATTGGTAAATATACTTTTTATAAAATACTGAGCGATATCTGTATTGTAGTTAACATGCCAGTCTTACGTGGGGGATCCTGGGATCAAATCCCGCCCGACGCGCACCTCGGTTTAAGATGCCGTATATGAAACTTTGCCGATTTCGCTGATTTACCTGATTTTACACATGAGAATTTACAGTTAAAATACAGTATTTCCATAAGTTTTATTGCACACATGACTAATCATTTCAATAATAATCTAGTACATTAGCCACATCAATCATAATAATTACTAGTCTATACTATATCGATGATTAGCCACTTATTTAGCTTGCGTTGAATATTATTAAAAGATTTTAATGCCAACTTTTTATTAATACTTAATTTTAATTTTTTTTCAGGAAACGGACTGATTGAATTGAAGTTTATTTATGTCTAATTAATTTTATGAAAGATTATTTCAATAAGTCGAAGTCAAATGCAATTTCTGTCCCATTTTCTCTCAAAGTTGACTAAGTTCAATATTTTTTGTTACTATTTTTTTGTATGAGAGTGGTAAAAAGTGACTTATGTATTGTGTAGACGTTATTCACAGCACTACATAGCATTTTTTTCAATCTGTTTAGGTTTCAAAAGTATCCGGAAATATGTATTATTCTATAACTATTAAAGCAAAAATTCACAAAACTGTCACCGTTTTCGGGTAGGTATGTTAAGCAAAACAAAGTAGTTAATAAAAATAAAAGTGGCTGGTGGTGGATGGAAAAATCTCATGTGTAAAATCAGGTAAATCAGCGAATTCGGCTTTCGTTAAAATTAGTTAGTTTAAAAAAAAACAAAGTCTCTTCCCGATGTCTGCACGGTAATCTTTCAAACTAGGTAACTATGCAACGACATGTTGAGGGTGTGATAAGATAGTTCAAAAATAGCCCTTTTCAGCATATTAGTAATATGAAAATTGTAAAAGATATCAAAGATTTTAAAGTGCAAGGTCAGAGCTTCCCTATAAAATCCCTAATCCTATATTAAAAAGAGGTAGGGGTGTACTAGTACTACCTCATTTTCCAACGTACTTTTCCCACTGCTGGGCACAGGTCTCCTCTCAGAAGTGTCAGGGATTTAGGCAACAGTCCACCCCGCTGGCCATGGACGGATTAGTGGACATCATGCCTTCGAGAAATTATGAATTACGGGAGTAATTCACGGAGTTTTCCATCAGGAAAACATCGTAAAATGTTACTTAAATATAAAATCTAATACCTTTAAACGAGCGATTCTTGTAAATATATTTTAATATATACATAAAAATATATTTTTTGAATCTCAGAAATGGCTCCAACGATTTCGATTAAATTTATTACCCTGGTTTCGGGGGTGATAAAACGATCCAGCTAGGTTTTATTTATTAAAATTTTAAATTATAAAAAAATATTTTCACCGATAATCAACTTAAATATAAACTGAAAAATACGACTCTTCCTGACATCTATTGGAGTGTTGAGTAGAATGCCGTCAAACGCCATCCGTCAATCCGACATTCAAGGCAACCGTTAGGTTTTACATACTCTTTGATTCAAGGTGATGACAATGTGGATATGAAAGAGTCTATAAAAATATTCGTTCATTAAATTAAAGCTTCCTTGGGCGAATCGGGTTACCTGGGTTGACTGCGGATCTAGAGACCCGGTTTCAAACCTCAATCAAAACCATTGCATTTATTTTTTATTTTTTTGTAATTTTTTTTATTGGGAGCTATTTCAGATGGAGTTGTTAAGTAACACTAAGCAAACGAGTGTTTCGTTTGTACCGACCTTCCGCTACTCATCAAGAGATAGCGCCACATCACGCCATCGAAGTTTTCTGAATATCCGACTACCTATACCTATATACAAGCTCCAAATTGAGTCAGTCAGAAACGTTTGAAATTAAACCAAGAAAATAAATTGTTTTTATACAGGTACTAAACCTAATGATATGAGTTTAAACATTGTCTTATAATTTTGCCAAATCAATTATCCTCTAACACTGTCATTTTATAATAGCGGTGGCTTCATCTTATTCAATGTTGTTAATAATGGCTTATTCTTAATGGTATTGTGTTGACCTTGCTGGGGCGTTTGTCTCATCGTTAAAGAAAAACTAAGGAACTCGGAAAAGTCCTAATTTTGATTAGTTTATCGTATCAAACAGTGTCAAAATAAATTGACTGTCAACTCTTTTTACGTCCCACTACTGGGCACGGGTCTCTCCCCATCATAGGGGAGGCCTACAGCTTACTCAACCACACTGCTCCAGTGAGGGTTGGTGGAAATACGAGTTAGTAGTCAAGCCGCTGTTGCATGTTTTCAAATATCTTCCTCTATCATCATCCTCCAACAATGTTTAACGATTTCTATGAATCGATAACAACCGAAAACAACAACGTAACGGGTCCGAAGCACGAAATGCATAAAATTTTGCCACGAGTGGTTACCCATCTCACACCCGACCACATTCGTTTCGCTTAGCTGAGTAATTCGCTTGCGTTTTACGCCAGTCGCCCCACCATTATCGCCCGCCCGTTATCAATAATATAATACTTATTAAGAAGGTAATAGTATGGAAGTAGTAAAACCTAAAAAAATATTGCACAACCTCTGCCTTGCCTGATAGATAGTAATCTCTGTTATTAATTATTGTTGCTCTTTACTTTTTTACTAAAAAATGCAGAAATACTTTAGTTCCTTGTTTTTGCACCTTCCTTATTATAAGAGTATGAAATGGAGGCCAGGCTACACGTAGTACCAGTACTAAGTAATATAAAAATAAATTAAAAAGTGTGAGCTATCCTAGGACGCCTGGCTTTGATATGATCTAAATTACTTTGGATACAAACCTTTAAGCGTCCCACTGCTGGGCACGGGTCTCACTGCTGGGAGTTTTTTTCCGCCGCCTTTTTTCTCTCAGCTCAACATCTAGCCCAAACGGGCACCTAAAGGCGATGACCCGGAAAAAATGACATTCATTAAGCGAATATTTTGTATTCCTAATATGAAATAAATATTTTTTCTTTCTTTCTTTCTTTTCACCCCATTATTACGGATGCCTGGAGCTTACTCGCTGCTCCAATGCGATTTTTGATTGATGAAGATGCTGTTTAGTGGCCAATCCGCTGTCGAATGTTTTCAGACCGGCCATAAGGCCTCCGAAAAGTTTCGACGACTGCTACCTATCTATCGATAACACCTGGAATCGACGGCTAAAAATTCCCTCCGAAGCACGGAAACCCGCATGAATATTGTTGCCACTAGTGGTCACCCATCTCAAATCCGACCGCGCCCGTTGGCTTAAGTGAGTATATCGCCTTCGTTCTAAAATTCGCATCGATTCAAATATTCGCATTCGAAACAAGTTTCAGAATATCTCGGTCTATATTTTTTCTTTCACTACACGCTTAGACTCACACTAGGATTCCCAGCATCGAAGGTGCCATGGATGGAGACACACACAGACACCCAAACCAAAACAGAAATAAAAACTCATCTTTCTCATTTCTGCCTCGCCAGGAATCCAACCAGCTGCATGGTAACCATTGCGCCACACGCGTCTTAGAATTGTTTACTAACTATTTTTTATGAGTAAGTATATCTATTGAGCTCGTTTCTATCTTCTTGTTCGTTTGTTTTCATGTTACTAGTATGTAAGTTAAGTGCCCAATTTACTTTTATGATTTCCGTTAGCAATTATTTAGTAACAAGATAACAAGAACAAGGCAATTTATATTCCTACCTATATTTTTTCTTACAAATACATTTGCTGAGTAGCAATTTCAAAAAACTTATTCCTGAGCTTCTTGGTCGCATATATGGCCTTCTTCCATGAGCACCTCCATCACACACGACGCTAAGAACATAGATAAGAATGATTCAAGCATGCAGACGAAAGTTGACCAAAAGAGGCTTTTTTTAGATTTTAGTCAGTACTTTTATATAGTATTAATAATATTTGCATACCTTACTGAGGTAAATATGGCGAACTATTAAATGTATAAAACAACTTTTGTAATACCCATATTTGTACAAATAAATCATTTGTCTTTGTCTTCGTCTTTAAACGACCACTTTTAAACACTGATTCAGTCTATTATTTTATCCGACTCCCATCGTTCCACCAATACAATAGCATCTACTGAACATTGCTTCTAGCCATCTTTTATATCTGTAAGTCAATAGTAACCAACCCTGTGGAAGGATCTCATAGACAGACAGAGATCAGAGTAATTAAGTACATACAGGTTTTCTTTTCCTTTTAATATACAGAACCAACAAACCAAATCAGAGCGCCTACTCTTTACGGTCGCGTCCGAAATTTACTGAATTTTAAAGCCTCATTTTTGAGTCGCTTTTCAGTCGCTTAAGGTCATCTCATCAGTGACCACGCTAATCTTATAAATTCGTGAAATACTCGTAAAAACGATCTTAGTAGAAGCGCGCATGGCCCGGCGGTTAGCGTAGAACGCAAACGATCTATGCAACTAAGCGAAACGGGCGCGGTCGGGTGTGAGATGGGTGACCGCTAGTGGCAAAAAAAAATCATGCGTGTTTCCGTGCTTCGGAGGGCACGTTAAGCCGTCGGTCCCGGTTGTTGTCGATGGATAACAGTCGTTAAAAGTTGTCGAAGGCCTTATGGGCGGTTTGAAAACATCCGACAGCGGGTTGGCCACTAACCCGCATCTCCACCAACCCGCATTGGAGCAGCGTGGTGGAGTAAGCTCCAGGCCTCACCAATAATGGGGAGAGACCGGTGCCCAGCAGTGGGACGCAAAAAGGGTTGCAGCCAGCCAGTAGGCTCTGGTTGTAATAGTGATGTGTAATGACAAGGCCGGTTCTGTGTGTAAACTTTTGAAGCGTTAGCAAATAATCAGATTTTTTATACATCTCTGTCATAAAAAAAAAGTTAAAAACACTTTACATTACTCGTACAACTGTTCTACGTTTAGATGTTATGCTGATGTTACTCGAACCTGATTTTGTCACATTAAGCTCTCTCGAGTTTACTCTAAACCAATGTTCATGTGCACGCCTTACAACATTCATTGAACGGACTTCATGACATAGAAGACATCTATATCTCAAAAATGATTCTGTAGGCGTACAGCAAAAAATCATTGACAAATCCATAGTATTCTAATGAAGACGGAAGTAATTGAGCTAATAACTTCAAACGCATACGTCAATGGGTTTTGTTTTAGTTGAAAAGATGTAACCTTCCTGTCACATAAAGGCTTTGCGGTGACAAATGGATGGTTAGACCTTAACTACACGTGCGATTTTTTCTTCAAGCTGCGGCTGCTCGTTAATAGCGCAGTGAGTTTATATGACAAGAAAAAAACAAAAAAAAGCCAAAAGTTTTTTTTGCAGCTGCGGTCCTGACCTGATGTCGTGAGCATTAGAGGGTCCGTGGTTTTAGTTATAGTGCTAAATCTTTTTAGTTTGCCTTATGTTATGACATTTGAAACGTATGTTTTCAAAATCAAATTTCTTCTGAATTTTATGATTTAGTCAAAATAATAATCTAATCAAATGAGGCGTGAAATTGATCTCCAATCTCTTTCATGAAACAATTTTATTGCATTTTCGGTGGGAAGATGCGGATGCTGGCCACACTTTAGCATGATTGCATACAAACTCGGGCAAGATCTAAGTTCGTATGAAAGGTCTATGGGATGCAGCAGTCCGTTAACTCTAAGTTGTTTGCATTTTCATTTGCTACTTTATTTTTTATATGTGACTAGCGGCCGCCCGCGACTTTGTCCGCGTGGACTTTGGCATTAGTCATAGCATGATGTTATATAGCCTTCCCCAATAATGGACCATTCAACACAAAAATAATTTTACAATTCGAACCAGTAGATCCTGAGATTAGCGCGTTCAAACAAACAAACAAACAAACTCTTCAGCTTTATAGCTATATAAATATGGCAAGATAATTTTTTTTCAATCAATCAATATTTTATTTGTCAATAAGATTATACATGGTCTTACATATTCTATAGATAAGACCAAAGTTTAGGTTAAGTTTAGTTTTAAGACTATAATATTTCTATACTAGCCTTCCGCCAGCGGCTTCACCCGCCTGGGCACGATTTATAGGTTCCCGTAGGATAAAAACCATCCTATGTCTTTTCCCAACGTCCACTCAATCTGGGTTCCAAATTTCATTAAAATTGGTTCAGTAGTTTAAGCGGGAAAGCGTAGCAGACAGACAGACATACAGAGTTACTTTCGAATTTATAATATTAGTAGGGATTTTAATATGTGAAATTCATACAATCTGTAAATCTTTTTTCTTTTCGAATATACTGCGGGCCGACAAATCGTTATCTGCAAAGCAAAACAATAATACGTCCAGTCTAAAGACGCCCTAAATGGACAAATGCTTATCAAATCAGATCTTGATTCTTCACACAAACGACACATTCAGGTTTACTATCGTTTTGTTCGCCGGAATTGAGCTCGGATGTCTTTGAAAATATTACGGCAATATCTATGAACAGCCACACAACTTTTATTTATTCTTATTATTGTTATTAGTTTTTGAAAATGGAAAAACAGGGGAAGCCCCTACAACGACGTTTCCAATGAGATTTTAGTTTTTAAACATGTTTTGAATGCCAGACTGTCAATTAAGGGCTCCGGGTTAGATTCCCGGTGAGAAATTGCAATGATGAGTGTCAACGGTCTGTGCGTTTGTGTTCGCCTCTTTCTGTGTGTTTATGATACCAACGACACAGGGAATCCTGCGTGGTGCTGTATGTTAATTAAAAAAAATGACAAAAACATAGATGGTAACGGTTGCGGTGCAAAATGCAAGCGCATTTTCCGATTTTGATTCTGATTCGCTTCCGATTCCAATATATACTAAATCTAAAAACTCAAATTCCTATTTGAGACGTTTGAAAACTTCGGTATTGTATAAAATAACTGTCCCCATTATGGAACTATCAGAATATTTATTACAATATCATTGAATAATTCAATAACAGTAGTTTAAAAGTGTAAGCGCCTCTCACACTGGATCTGGGTCAGCTCTGATGTAAGTTACGTGGAAACCAGTTGTGTTGTGCCTAATTCAAGTGTAATGTGTAATGAGCCTACAAGGTCATTGGCCGTCGCGACCAGGTGCAAAAACACTTTTGCTTACTGTTTTAAGCATTTTGTTCCCTTCCACTTTCATCCTTTCTATTTCAGCATTTTCATTGTCATTTTGTCTTGCCAATTTATATATTACTAGTGATCCGGCCCGGCTTCGCTCGGGTGGTCTGAATTTAGTTGTGTAGGTACTCGTATCTCTCACGGGAATAGTATGTTTTTCAGACTGTATCCTATCTTTGGGCCAAATTTTATCTCGATCTACGTAACCATTCTTGTGTGATTGAGCAACAAACATACATCCTCACAAAATTCGCATTTATAATATTAGAAAGAAGGATTAGTAGGATGCTCATGGACGTCGTTTTTTATACGTCCATAGTATAGCCACAGTATAGCTATGTCCGTTTATATATCTTTACATTTTAAAATAAAAAGGTGTACTTTTTACACCTTTATAAAAACTGAAAAAAAAATCTAAAGAATACAAGATTGTATAAAACAGCATTATACCATGTACATCATGTTATACATGGTATACATATAATCGACAAAGCGAAGCAAGGTTGGGCACGGTATGAAGTAGGATGTTAAAAATTTTGTACGTTTGTTTGCAATTCTTTAAAGAATATCATATTATTACGTGAGTAAATTACATTTCCGACAATATGACACACATACCTATTCTACCTACGTGTCGAGCTGATTGACCTTATTTTTTTGAAGCCCGTCTTAGCCGGTTAAAACGCTATTTATACTTAATCATATATAATTATTTCCACAATTCAGTTACCCGTCTTTTGTTTTAATTTAATTTGGAATTAATTAATTTAGAATTTTAATAGTAATTATTTGATTCTGTGCGTATTCCTGTGACCTTGCGCTTGGGATGAAGATTAAATATTATCTTAGGCGAGTTACATGCCATTTTACTTATGATAAATTGATAAAATTAAGTATATTAGGTGGGAAACATGCTTGAACAGATACAGATTTATGAAATATTTTTAGAAATCTAATTCGAATGGCCTACAATAGCCACATATTTTTTGATACCAGACAGCAATCGCCATTTGATATTTTATGGACAGCTCAATGTTATTCTTGCTTCCTTTTTATTTTAGGTAAGAGGTATTATTTATAAATATCAAATAATTAAACTGTATTATTTATTACACAAACATTTTTTATTTATTTAACAAGTCATTGAGTTGCAAATGTGAAAATTCGTGATAGAAACGGATTGATTATTTAAAGCTTACCTATTAATGCCTATTATGAAGCCTTAAAGAGAGACAAATAAAATTAAACTTCTTTCTTTATTTCTGTTATAAGTATTCGTAATAGTACAATATATACAGTGTGTTATTCGGTAAGTTTAAATGAATCTACGTATATGGTAAATTTTTTGTTGCAATTTTATTTAAAGTAAGTACAGCATATTTTTATTGCAATATTAATCACGCGTGTAGGAGTCTAAAATTAAAATAATAATATGTTACTTAACGATAGAATAAACAAGTACATTATCAAGTATTTTACAGTTTCTTTAGTAATTTACATATAAATGTAGGTATGTGAATTCTTTATATAGCTCACACATTTATCACTTAGCCATCAATCACCTCACTGATTCAGTATTAGATTATAAACTTTACACGCTTTATATTAGCTTCACTTGTATGAATGTTTGTATGTTTATAACCGACTCCTTCAGATGCGATTTTGACCCACTTTAAACGGCCAGATTTCATTCAAACTTTGTAGATTTATCGAGGACCGATGACAACACACTAATTTGATAAGATTATTTCATTATTCAATTTGCAAAATAAGATTTTAGTCAATTTATAGAATTTTTGAAAATTATTTCCAACTATTATCTTAAGACATAAGCATAAATTAATAATGGTATATATAATTAAAATATGTATTTTATTTAAAAACAGTTTAAAAAAAATAAAAAAACACTCTTGCACCCACGCCTTTTTTACAATAAAATGCATTTTTACACTATTTTATTATTATTTTCTGATCGCAAATACCTTTTAAGAGATTATTCTCCTAAGAATGGTTTCTCCTGAGGAAAAAAAAGACATGGAATCCTTATGTTCACGGCATTATTTTTATTACATGAATCATTGTTCAATCAACAGCAGAAAGCGGTGAAATATAGAAACTGGCACGTGCCACGACCGTTGCGCCATAGTTCAACGTACAAAGAAGACATCGCATTTAACTTCTCGCTAACCAATTATTTGCAGAGCTTGCGGTTTGATTGTGTACGATAACATCAGAATGAATAAAATTGTCAATGTACTACAAAATTTGCGAAGCTATGTTTAGTGAGCTGCACTTTGTATTGTTAAGTAAATTTTCTATGGATGGATGGACGACCTGCGTGGCGAATGGCTACCATGCCGGACTGCCAATCGATGGGTTCGATTCCCGGCGAAACAGAAATTTGAATGATTTCTGTTCTTGGTCTGGATGTTTGTGTGTGTCCATGGTACCCACGACACGGGGTATATCTACCCTACTATGGGGCTATGAGTGTGAAGCGTTATTTTATTTATTTTTTTATTGGTCGCTCAGTGATTTTATGTAATGCCACGTATAACATTTTATTTGTTTGGGTTTACCAATCATACACCGACCAGCGATCAAAATCTCGCCAGAACTAACTTTTAGTTATATCTGTAGCCTCTGTAGGTACTAAATGAATTGCCTGCGTATTTTTGTTCAATGAACGCAAGCCTCGCAATCACGGTAAATTAATCGTCGAACGCAACACTGAAATTATATGTTCGTTCGTCTTTCCGTCTTGCTTGCCTCATACACCACTCGTTCACATTGGTGCTTACTTTGTCGTAGGTTGGAACCTTTTTTTTGGTATCGGCGGGGGGAGGGGGGAACCTTCAAAAGGTACCCGGCTCCTTGAGAGAGGTGTTACCGGGTTATGTGGGATTTGTTACCGCACTAAAATCCCCTCAGTGGCCTACCTCTGCGCTTGGGGAGGACTCTGGGATCACCAGTGGAACGCACCAGTGTCTTCCACGCGCGACGCCTCAGAATGGGCCCATCCTCTGGAGAGCAGATGTGCTCTCCTGCACCTTCAGGTGTTCACAACGGCATGCGGCCAGGCACACACCGCCGTCCTTCCTGGGGCAGCTGGCTGAACGGATCGAGCTCCCACCCTCACCGCCCACAACCCCGGAAGCCCCCTTTTAGTCGCCACTTACGATCAGGCAGGGGATACCGTAGCTCTATTCTTAATTCCGAAGCTACATAAAATGAAAATGAAATGAAAATGAAAATGTTTTATTCACTACTAGTTCGCGTTAGGTTATTCTAAATTAATAACCTAGCGCGAATCCCTTATATTCCAAAGCTATTCGTCCTCTATCCGCATCAAAATCCCACGTAGCGTGTAGTTTACAATGAATTAATAATGTGTATAAATTAAATTAATTACCTAATTAATTCTTCACACTCACAGTTGATTCCGACCGTGGACACATACAAAGTCAGGAATACAAACTAGTCCCGTGCGACCCGTTTTGAAATTGACGATCCGTATAGTGCAACGGTTGCCATGTCGGACTGTTAATCGGGGGTTCCGGGTTCGATTCCCGGCAAAGCAGAGATTATAATGATGAGTTGCAAGTTTCTGCTCTCGGTCTGGGTGTTTGTGTTCATGTCTATAATGTTTCCCATGGTACCCACGAAACCAGGGTATACCTTGTTAGGTATACCTTGGGGTTATGAGTGTAAAACGTTATTTTATTTTTTCATTCAATTTAATATACCTAATTTAACATTCAAATTTCTGCCTATATGAAAAATCAAAGTCTACCGTTTTGCCATTTCTAAATCCGAATAAGTTGTTATTTGTATAAATTCATTGACGTAAGCAGTAAGTGTGAAGAGATAATGCAGCTTGATGAAAACGTGACAAGGCGTTTCGTGGCGGAGGTGCGTCAGCGTCAGTATTCATTATTTCGGTGCACTTTGCACCACAAGTAGGTACAAAAATGTCGACTAGGCAACACTTCTGTGTTTTATAAGCGTTTCGCAACACGTAAACATAATAAAGGTGTCAGTTTGTATTAGCGAAACAATAGTTTTGTTGGTGACCTATTATATAGCGCAGTAGTTGCTACCGGCGCGCCTTGCAAGGGGTTCTGGCTTTGATTTCCAGCAACGAAAGAAATATCAATGATGAATTTTGATTTCAGGTGTTGAACTAAATATTTACTACATGACACTGTAAAGGAAAGACTCTTCGGTTTCGTAATAAAAGGCGTTTTGCTCCAGTATTTTTTTAATTACGAGCCACTATCGTTACGTTCATTCATTCATTAGGCATTCAGAGGACATAGGCTGCGGTATAGGGTGCTGCGGTATAGGGTGCTGCGGCCTTAGAATCCAGTTACCTCCCGCTGTTTTCTTCTTTTCTTCAGGTCGGCAGTCCACCTGGTTGTAGAGGGGTCAGTGTTCCTTTTGCAAGGACGTGGTCGCCATCAGAAGATGTATATCTTCCCCATCGGTTGTTGAACCTCCTAAATTATATGACCCGTTCATTATACGTTACTTTATAATAGCAAATTCAATCCGTTATTGTTGTTGTTAGATTTGGTTGGAAGAAAGTCGGTACATATACATAAATTATACTACACTCCAGGAGCTATTCAAAAAATAAAAATTAATGAATTTGTAGTCTTTGTATAGTTAGGAGAGCCCTGCAGCTATACGTTTCACCACCACTTGTAACACGTCGTGGGTACCTTGGACCACACATATACAGCACATTTCTAGACTTCCAAAAATCACTTTACGTGATATGATTCTTTTTAACGCAGGTAAATTCGTGGGGCACAGCTAATATAGTGTAAAGAAAAAAATAAAATAATATATACAAATGTTGTATTATCTTGGTTACACTATAAAGTATCTGTAACATATCTATTACCTATAATTTTAATGCTGTTGTAAATTATCTTCAATTAAATTGTTTTTCTTTGTTCGGTTATTAAATGTAGCCATGTAGGTAATATTTATTATTGTTACCTGTACTGTACCTGTAAAAATATCGTTTATGTAAATGTTTTGATAGGTCCTGCCTATCGTGGTAAATTATGACGGAAAAAATACTCTGTCAGCACCACGCCTGCACTATGACTATTTTTCATGGAATTTCTATGGAAATAATGCCGCGTATTTTAAAATTCGGTAACGAAACGGAAACGGAAGAAATCTTATAAAACGTAGTTACACGCAGTCTTTTATATAAGGTACGCGTAAGGTATAACAGTATGTAAAAATTTCCCGGACGAGGATTACTTCAACAAATTAAGACATATTAGCGAAAGCTATTATTATATGCTAGAAAAGATAGCTTTTATCGAATATAAAGATGTATAAGTTTTCAACCGTTTTCTATGGAATGACATTATAATATTTATAATAATATATGACATTATAATTAAAAATTAAATAACCTGCAATAATTTTGAAACAGACAAATTGACCTTCGCCTGGTGCGATATATATGTAAATACAGAGTGCTATATATAACAAAGTGTATGAAATGTGGTACATGTGTAAATACTCGTCAATATGGTGTAAGTACTATATCACTTTGTACGTCCATGCGAAATTGTTTCTGGTTCCATTTGCTCAGTTCATTATCTGGTAAATAGCGTGAAATTTTCGTACCTAAAAAGATGCGTACCTAAAAAGATGTGTCAAACGAAGTTATGAGTTATTTAATAGGCACCGATAAAGAGCCATTGTGGGCTGACAATTTTTATTTTGTGTTTGAAGTGTTCGTTAGTCGTTTTTAAGCTTTGAGGCA
Organism: Pyrgus malvae; assembly: GCA_911387765.1. Classification (NCBI taxonomy): domain Eukaryota; kingdom Metazoa; phylum Arthropoda; class Insecta; order Lepidoptera; family Hesperiidae; genus Pyrgus; species Pyrgus malvae. The sequence continues at coordinate 23,138,892 of OU426963.1, read as the reverse complement.
GAAGTGCTATCAAACTTAAAAAACGCTCATATTATTGTGCCTCTTCAAACAGTTTGTCAGAGGATTTGCATCTTTTGTATTCCAATTATGCCATACAGTATGAGAACTGTAGGCAGTTCCCCTATATATGTATACTTTTGGAAAATAAACTACAATTGTACTCGCTTCAAACAGTGTTTGCTTTATTCTACATGCCTGTTCTTTGGACCCTGGGCAGAGATTCAACGTTATATCTAAGGAAACAATCAAAACTAGAAATCGCAATCGCAATAAATTTAATATAACATATAGTGCACTTCTACGTAAACTGACCTCCAGTTAGTGCGACATATTTGTTAATACAGTACTCAAACAGAAATGTTTAAAATCTACATGAGCAAATACTCGTCAATTTTACTTGTATGTACATACGTATATACTTACATGCGAAATTGTTTATGCTATTTGCTCAACACAATGTTTTAAATCGGCGTGAAACTTTGGCGCTGCGTAACTAAAAAGATGTGTTAATTGAGGTAAAGACTTAATTAAGTACAGGCTAACTGAATGTTGTGTGAATGAACCGGATTTACAGCAATCCACACTTGGCCAATGTGATGCTATAGCCTACATACCTCTCGCTTCTGAGGGGAGCCCTGAGCCCAACAGTGGGTCCTAAAAGGTTTGAAAAAAACTGGAAGCAAATAGCCGTACCGTAGCTTCCTTATCTAATACTTTTAAACGAGCATATCTTGTATATACCTAAATATATTTTTTGAATCTCGGAAACGGCTCCAACGATTTTGATAGAATTTAGTACCCTGGTTTCTCTTCGATTAGCGATTATGTGTAAAACTATTATTTCTTAATTGGAAGCTACTTCAGTAGACGGGAGTATCTGAAGAAAATCAATAGTTTGTACCCTAGCAACACTCGGTCATCCTGATACTGGTCTCTTTAATTACATCTCATAAACCTATACTGACACTATCCAATGTCCGTCACCTCTAGTTCGACATACTCGTAGATAGGGGAAAAATCTCTTCAATTATATAGATGTTTATATTAGATTAGAGATTACATTGTGTTCAAGTGCCAGTCACACTTCCGACAGGCGAAAATCAGTATCTCGAGATGCAACACAAAGAACTACTTACATATGGCTTATGACAAGACTCTTTCCTTCCTTGGGTTGGGCGTATAAAGTTGGGTGAAGATGTACAACGACCATTAAGACTACGTGGCGATGCATCGTCGTCGCTTCATTTTAATAAAAGATCCATCAAAAAGACATTCGTCGTAATTAAGTTTGACGCGCCAATCTCAAACAAAAGTATAGATGACTATCTAAACGCAAAATTGAAACATAACCGTTTTATAATGTAAGAGTACTTCTTCGAACGCATGAAATCACTTTGCACATTCGTGGGAACGTCAAGCGATGCTATCATAATGCTTCGCCATTATTACAGTCATAAAGGACATTTAGCGCTTCCTTCGTATTGTCTTTAATTTCCGAGATTCGAGAAGAATCACCCAGCGTGACAGGTCATATCGTTCATTATCAATATAACGACTATGATATAAAATTAGTTTTTGTATCTATTTCGTAATATTCTTAAGTATGGAATATTCTTTAGGTTTTTCAGTAGCGCAAAAATGGTCGACAAGCGTCACATTCATTTACATCATCCATCTTGATTTAGTAAACGCGTTTCTCTGAAAAACCCAGTATTCTTCAACCACTAGAGTGAAGAACTCTGAGGGGAAATTTAATGCGGCACATATGAGTAAGACTCTCTATATGCCTGCCGGTACTTAACTTGCTGCAATCAATCATTACAGGAATAGAATAAAAGAAAAGAAAACACAATGTTGTTGACTGTTTGACTATTGACATACGCACAGAACATATTAAAAGAAGTTAGAATGGAAATGTGGGCGGGGCAGACGCGCCAAGGAACGCTCGTATCTCTACAGAAACACGCGTTCGTGCTACGATATGCGTGCTTGTGTGCGTGCTTGGGTGTGATTCATTGATTTGAAATCGCGTGATTGTGCGACGCTAAGATTAGCTAGATTTGAAATTGCAAATATGTGCGTAAGCTTCATATTTATTTAAGTACAGATGTAATGGAGGTGAAAGGTGGAGCTTGATCGGCGACACCAGTTTTCATACGAACGGCGCATTATTGCCGTTCTACCTTTTTTAATATGTTCTGTGGACATACGTACAATTAGATGTTTAATATTATTATAAGAGTTTAAACAGTCTACCATGTTTTGGCATTCAATATTATATTATTAAATAAAATTGACTCAAATAGTTTTTTTTTAAGATACGAAGAATATTCTTAATCATTGGCTTTTGATGTCCACCCACCGCTGGGGCAATGAGAGAAAAAAGCTACAGAAGTTGTACCACGTGATCTGGAACACACACCTCTTTTGCTAAAATAAGACAAGAAAACCTTTGGATGAACTCCTGCCTATCGCGTTCCTTATCGTACATCGATCTTACTTGGTCCCTCAAAGTTTGAAGTGCTTTTTCGAATTCGCAGATGGCATTAGCGGACTTATCTTCGCTAATTGTAATTTATTAAGTTATATATTTTTTTTACTAAATTTCGCCCAGCCAGAGGGCTGGGAAGGGTTTAGTCTCATGCAAAATGTACATGGAACTGTATCACAAGGCTTCAAATTCAAAACATTTTTAATTTCATCGCCGACAAAGTCGTCGGTGACGTCAAAACTTTCTGTCGTAAAATAAAACAAAGGAAATAATTTACGTCCAACAATAAACATGATTATATTATGGAAACAGATGAAAACTTAAAGATCACCTTGTTAATATACTTTCCGTTACAAATAACATGTAACGAACGTGTCAACCAGCTAGCCAATCGGAGCCATGCCGCCATGACGTCTCCCTTAAGCCAAGCCAAGCCCTTGCCAATAAGAAGGGAGTCGTCTCTATATAAGCCATTGCTAGCCATTATTCTGTGTGATTCTGCTTGTAAATAAAAAATGCAGAAACTCTATCCATTTTCATTTCTGGTCGTAATATACACTTAACCCCTCAAGACTAACATAGCGAAATTCTTACATCAATTAACACATTAAGTTAATGTACCGTATCGCTAATCGCAATAGTACGAGGCAATAAATTCGAGTATCGTTGTCAATATTTGCACTGCCTGTGTCGTAGTCGTTTGTATACGTTTAAATGTGAACAGCTGTTCTTATCACACGCGTCAAATGTATTTTCTTCAGTAGCAAAAGGTGTAAGAATTTTACTGTATTAAACCATCAACACAGGTACAAGTATCTATTGTACATATAAATATAACTTTTGAATTCCTTCTCTCTCTCTTCAGCCTTTATCAGTCCACTTCTGAACATAGGCCTCTCATAAGGCGCGCCACTGAGCCCGGTCTTCGGCTTTACGCATCCAACTCCTTCCTGTCGCTCAGCGTACTCAGGGCGTCCTAATCACTAAATTCCTTCTACTTTGACAAAATTTGCTTTAGGTTAGAGCCTTTTCTTTTAGAAGAGGCTCTAAACTTAAGTTAGGAGACTACCCTACTCCTTTACTAGTTCCTATGCTTATATGCATACAGGTATCTCGCTTGACAATACCCGGGAATATTAGAATGCAGCAGAGGTTACTTAACAACGTGCTTTAAGTGCTATAATCATCGATCGAGGGACAGGAAGGCCCTCGGCTGGCTAACTACATCTTTGAGAAAGTAGGTTGAATGATGCCCGTGTGAAGCACTTAAATTTACAAGGACTGGATAGAATAGCGATTGTAACAGAAGACCTATGTCCAATTAAGAGTCATTTACATGATGCCATTTTCTTGCCTGTTGCATTCAATTAAATTGAAGTAATAAATGACTTGTATGGTCTAAACAACACGTAACATTCTTGATTTGTTATACAAGTTCTGTTTCAAAACTTTTCTTGGTATAAACAGCACGTGCTATAATTTCTTAAGCAATTCTTGTAAACGTCACGCGATCAGCAGTACCGGAACCGGTGCCCATTGAATCTTTTATCTTTTTCCTTTCCCCGTGATACTGCGTCCTTAAATTTTTTATTTTGTTTTTTATTTCCTTAGTTCCAAAACCGTCAGCTCCAAATTCCTGTGCAAATGCTGCTAGTGCAGCATTACGTGCATCACGATTCTTATAATTTATATTTTCAGTATTCCATAAACACTCATGATTGCGATAAGTCTCAATGAACTTTATTAAATCAGCAGAATCGAATTTTAACACTTTTTGGCTCATATTTTTTAATAAACACAGTAGCTTCTGAAACGTTCAACACTAGAATGAAAAATTCGCCAACGCAAATACGTGCAATACTTGAAGCAACCCACTAGAAAATGGTACATGCACATACAAGTCAGAGTTTAGACAAGTCAAAACTTGTAAGCAATAATCGCCTAAACATAATTGCAGTGGTGTAAACAAAAGACATTTGCAATAATTTTTTGTCAAGTCTTTCATACAATAATTGCATTCCTTTTTTTTACTTATACCCGCGTGTTAACAGTTGCTTACAATTCTTGAAGATCAATTATTGCGCGTAATGTATTGCATTCAATTATTGCCCTTGTATGTACAAGAAAATGGCATCATGTAAATGACTCTTTAAAGACTTATAAATCGATCCGTCTGTAAGTATAAAGTGATAGGTATTAGTTATGGTGAATATTACTCATTACGATAGCCTCCGTGGCGTAGTGGGTGATGAGCCGACTGCGAAGCGTGAGGTCGTGGATTCGATTCCCACCCAGGACAAATATTTTTGTGATGAACATGACTATTTATTCTGTGTCTGGGTGTTAATTTATCTATTTAAGTATGTATTTAGAATTATATAAGTATGTTTATCAGCTTTCTGATTACCATAGTACAAGCTCTGCTTAGTTTGGAATCAGATGGTGTTGTGTGAATTGCCCAAATATATTTATTTATTTATTTATTCTCAAAAATATACGGACACTAAGCTTCATTATTAAGATATCACCATTAAAATTCGAAAGCAAATTAAATAATCACTGCTATGTAAGTCATGAAATAAATACCCAGTAAAGTATACTCCACCATAACAAAATATATTTGGATTACTTTTAACGTTGTTTTATTTGAATGAAGTAGCAGACGAGCATGCAGGCCACGTGGTGTTAGGTGGTCCCTGCTGCCCATGGACATCTATATACTACCTCAAGCAAGTCCTATGTCTTGAGTGTGGCCGTATGCAGTTGTGCTGCTACTCCGATGGCTGATGTTTGCCTCATGAGTGTAAGTGTGGCCGGCAACTGCACCTTTCCACCGTAACACTTCACGAATGCTTCACGGCAGAAGTGGGTGCAGGCAGTGGTGGAACTAAAAGTTCTATCACCTAGGGCCCCTTTCACCACCTTCAAGTAAAGTGAAAAAAAAACGCTAATAACTCGATTAGTAACCCGTAGCTTCAATTTCAATTTCACGATGTTCGAGTAGCACTAATCATATGATAAACTGACCCGTACTCATAGCTTTTACTTGCCAATTAACTTTACTTGGGACGTAACGTATAATTAACGTAAGTTTTTATCTTTCTTATCTATGTAAAGTGATTTCAACTTCACCGATCTTTTTTTTTTCAACTTTTTATGGCCCACTGCTGGGCACAGGTCTCCTCCTCACAAGTGAGAAGGATTTACGCCATAGTCCACCACGCTGGCCAAGTGCGGATTGGTGGACGTCATGCTTTCGAGAAATTATGAATTTCTCTCAGGCATGCACAGCGATGGAAAACATCGTAATCAAATAAATATCACGATATTTTCCATCACCGTGGAGCAGCGATAAATACGCACATTACAAAATTTGTCAGAGGTGCGCGCCGAGGATTTGAACCCGGGACCGGTCGCGTCGAAGACCGCGGATTTTTACCACTCTGCCATCGCTGTTCACCGATCAGATTACACTTTCAAAATTAACTCGTTACGTCATGATTTAGAGGCTATTGACCCGTGTTGATTTTAAATAGTCTTCTAGTTCAATCCTCTTAAAGTTTTAGTGTTGCCCTGTTTCAGTAAAACCTACTTAACCGTACATACGAATGAAGTAATACTTTTAACTAGCTTTGTACGGATTCTTGATTTTCTGGTTTCTGTCGCCTCGATCGGGCTGTTTCTGAAGGGTGTTTTAGAGGCCACTAATAAATAGTTGGGCACTTAAAACCACGATCAGATAATAATTTTATGTTTTTCGAAAAGTATGTATTTGTATAGTTAAATAAATAAATAACGCTTCACAGTCATAGCCCTACAGTAGGATATATACCCTGTGTCGTGGGTGCCATGGACACAAACACCCAGACAGACAACGTCGGGTCGTGGTCGCTGCCTTACATTTTGGAGGTGAACGCTAACAAAATATTTTATTTCGGGTTATTACACTTGTGGGGGTGTCCTAAGTTTGCTTAGGTACCGATGGTTTATATCCTTATATCGCCTTCATTCACGCATAATGAGTACAATTTTGAATCATAGCCCCTGTGACCCCTCCCCCCCCTTCGGACCACGCCTGACAGGCACACGCAACCTGATGAATTGCCTGAATCCTGTTGATGGCATATTGTAAATGGCCCGACAGCCACAGCTTTCCGAAGAAACAAAATAATAGTTACGTAATTGCTTGACGGTAGAAAAGTTAGACTTTTTATCTCCGAAATTGGCAGCATAGATAACCTATCTATATTATCTACCTATCTATATATATCTATATAATATCTGTGTGGCTGGGTAGACCCATGTAAATTCATCCTGGTGATGCTTTCATAATGCTACCACAATACCTTCGATGCTCTAAGGTTTATTCCCACTATGTATTTAATAACGATCCCACCAAAAACATAAATGTAAAAATGTAGGCCAAGTTCTTGTACATAAAAAAGAGTTGAAATCTAAACTACAGCCAAGTTAATAATAATCAGAACCGATATTAACCACTCCAACGGCGGGTTTTCATCACACCAATACTTCTGAAAAGAGCAAATCTTGCGTAGGTAAGTTTTAGAGTTGGACTTTTTTCCTTCATTAAAATTTCAAAACCCGCCAAGTTCGAATTCGAATTTATGTTTTTGGTGGGATTTCATTAAATTCTGACAGATATTATTTCAATTACTTTGATTGAAATAATTTCTATCAGAATTACAAAATTGGCCCACGATTGGCTGATTTTTAATTCTGACAGAAATTATTTCAATCAAAGTAAATGAAATCATTTCTTTCAAAGTTACAAAATCAGCCCTCAGGTGTCTCTATTGTGGCTCAAGAGGGCTGATTTTGTAATTCTGACAGATATTATTTCAATTACTTTGATTGAAATAATTTCTATCAGAATTACAAAATTGGCCCACTGGGGTAGTGTGAGAAGCAACGAGTGGTGGCATTGAAGAATAACTTTAATTAAAGTAAATCAACAAAAATTTAACGTTGGTACTAAAATTAGCGTAGTATCTAACTAAATTTAAGTATATTTTAGAAGTTCGAAATATATAGCACTAAACAAAAAGTAATATTGGAGTCGATGTTTTTTTCTACTGACTACAAACCCAAAAAATTCAACAAAGTTTTTAAACCGAGTAAGTCGTTAAACGCGTTATTAATTTTTAATTAAAAAGTAATAAATCAATTTTTTGGAATGTAATCCGCATAATTAGGATTTTTGTAATAAAAATTCTAATCTGGCAACGTTATTGCGTAATATACATATTTTTTAATTATCTTAGCTGTAATCTTTTGGATTTGTATTCGACATAGCATTAGAGTTAGGCAAGATAATATCTAAAACCCTAGAGGGAAGAACTTAGCGTACTGAATTCGTAGCTACTGTTATATAGCACAAGATATTTTCAGTTCAAGGTAAAGCTTTAGTATGCATAGTGGTCACCACGCCAATATGTCTTTCAAAGGGTCCTGAGTTCTGGTCGGTTCACATCTAATGTCTGGCAAACTTTGTTGTAAGTGGAACACATACGGTGCAAGGACTAATGCTTGCTATATTTTCGTTTGCAAATAGGAAGGAAAAGAAAAGAAAAATATATTTATTTTATAACAGGAATACAAAATATTCGCTTAATGAATGACATTTTTTCCCGGTCATCGCCTTTAGGTGCCAGTTTGGGCTATATGTTGAGCTGAGAAAAAAAAGGCGGCGCAAAAATACTCCCAGCAGCACTCTTAAAAAAATACATTATATATTTAAGATAACGGAATGGCTATGGGTCGTTAATGGGCACACGTGACAGCTGATCGTGTGAGACACTATGGTGAATGTTGTTCAGTAGGTTGAACTTTGTTCTGTTACTTTTAAGCGGAATTGTAATGTACATTTTTCCAAAAGGTCACGACCGTCAATTTTACCACTAATTATTAGTTTATGTAGTGGGTAGGTATACTATGTCTGCGATTTCCCGTCTGTATACCAAGGTTACATTTTGTAATGATTTATTATAGACAATAATCTATCTCTGTGCCAAATATTCCGTTCAGCCACAATACAAAGATATCTTCAGCAGTTCCAGCATGTTTGAGTAACAAACATCCATACTTTCGCATATATAGGGGAGACCGAGGAGAGTTGAAACAATTTTTACGTTTTGCTTTATATAAAGAATATTATAATCATGAATTGTTTGGGTTTAGTGTCAATCGATAGCTCATTTCATATACTTTAAAATACTAAGGGCAAAAGATACATAAATGTTAATTTCACGGCGAGATATCAAATTAAACAAAAGAAGAAATTTTGTTTCAACTCCCCTCATACTGAGGTAAGTTGAAACAGAGGTTGAGGTAAGTTGAAACAATTCATAATCTAGTTAATAAATAAAAAAATCGAGGTTAAATAAAAATGTGCTAATCAAAATAACACAATTTGATAATAAATTTTATATTCTTCACATCGATTTGATAAAAAACCGAGAAAATTCTAAGAATAATATTGTAGAAGAATCCGTCCAGCACATAGCTCTTTCTCTTGAACAAAAAAAATTAAAGGTGTAGGTTAAGTTTCTAAATGATTGGTTCTGTGGATTCTCTAATGAATGTTGCTAAAAATTTAAAGTATTGGAGGAGTACCTCATTAAAAGCTTGGTTATTTTTTGTATTTACCACCTTATATTGAATACACAAATAGAGACATCAGAAAATATATTAATAATGACCACAATAAGATCAAATAAAAAAATGTTAAGAATTAATGTGGACACCCAACCAACGATCTTGTTTAAAACTTGTATTGCATTGTATGCTTGTAGACAAAAACTTGCAATTTTGTAAATATTATACGATAATACGGAACCATATATGCAAATGAGACTTGTATGCACTAAGTATTTTTTTTACTATTAGTGAGCTTAATGGAATAAAATCAGAAAACAATCATAAGTCTGACCTCCCAAAATAAGTTAATTTGTCATATGAAATCAAAATAAGGAGAGTTGAAACAACCTGTTTCAATTCTCCTCGCTGAAAAAAATCCTCCCAATTTTTCAAATACTGACCCAAAGTATCAAACAGCAACGTAATAAACGGAACTAGCATTGTGATTACAATCTGGTACTAATAAGCTTTTGAAAGGTATAAGTTTCAAGCCAAAATACTAACGCTTTGGCAAAATATTGGTATCTACATTATACGTTAAAAATTTACTTTTAACATTTTTTTCCACGTGGGAGCTAGATCTGCCAAACCGCTTCTCACATGGGCTCAGACGCCTCTGGGGGTTCTGCGGATGACGATGAGTAGATTATGTTCGATGTTGACATGTCTCTAAGAGTTTCGTATTCCTTAAAATTAGCATTGTTTCAACTCTCCTCTGTTTCAACTCTCCTCGGTCTCCCCTAATATTAGTTTATATTATAATTAAAAAACAATATTCATCTATGTCACCACTACTAACATTTTAACTTACATTTTAAACAAATTATATTATCTTTATATATAACTAGTGAACCAGGCAGACGATGTCCTGTCTATAAAGTAATATTGCGACTATAAATTGAGATGTAAGCTATCAAGTTGGATCAAACTGCACACGGTGTGCAAATTTTATTAAAATCGGCTAAGTAGTTTAGGAGTCCATCGCGGTCAATATATGGAATATGGCTCTGTATGTTTTAAACAGCTGTAATTAATTTTTTTTTCTACACGTGGCTGTTTATTTACATTCTTGTTTTTCTGCCACTAATTTACCTGTTTCATCGTAAAAATTAATCATAGATTAACGTTAGATAACAGGGTTTTATTTTTTAAAAACAACAGTAAATCAAAACGTCAGGTATTATTACCGAATAGAAGTCATAGGCTGTAACGAATCTCCCAAGGTGAATATAACTAGAAATTCAAAAAAATTCAAGACGAAACTAATAATTCTTTAAAACCGGTTTTATAAGTAAAATTTAAATAAATAAATAAAATAAAAATTGTGTAACCTCTCGAGATGCGCGCATGGCCCGCCAGTTAGTGAAGCGCGCATGGCCCGCCAGTTAGCGTAGAACGCAAACGATCTATGCAACTAAGCCAAACGGGCGCGGTCGGGTGTGAGATGGGTGACCGCTAGTGGCAAAAAATTCATGCGCGTTTCCGTGCTTCGGAGGGCACGTTAAGCCGTCGGTCCCGGTTGTTGTCGATAGATAACAGTCGTTAAACCTTGTCGGAGGCCTTATTGGCGGTTTAAAAACATCCGACAGCGGGTTGGCCACTAACCCGCATCTCCACCAACCCGCATTGGAGCAGCGTGGTGGAGTAAGCTCCAGGCCTTCCCAATAATGGGGAGAGACCCGTGCCCAGCAGTGGGACGCAAAAAGGGTTGCGGCCAACCTCTCGAGATGAATCTTACCATGCCATACCATACCAGTAGAAATACCAAACATTGCGTCTGAATTTCCCTAATTCCCATAGTTATTTCCAGGTATTTACTATAGCTAGCTATAGCGGCCTCAGATTTATTCATCTGAGGCCGCTAAGAAAATGTGCCCCAAAAATCTGGCAAATCGCAAATTGAGCCACAGCAGCTGCCATATTCGTGCAGTATCGCACTGGTGACATTTCTTTCTACATATTTTATACGTGTTTCTACTCATTTGTTAATAATGATTATGATGTACTTGGCTGCAACCCTTTTTCGTCCCACTGCTGGGCACGGGTCTCTCCCCATTATTGGGGAGGCCTGGAGCTTACTCCACCACGCTGCTCCAATGCGGGTTGGTGGAGATGCGGGTTAGTGGCCAACCCGCTGTCGGATATTTTCAAACCGCCCATAAGGCCTCCGACAAGGTTTGACGACTGTTATCTATAGAGAACAACCGGGACCGACGGCTTAACGTGCCCTCCGAAGCACGGAAACGCGCATGATATTTTTTTTGCCACTAGCGGTCACCCATCTCACACCCGACCGTGCCCGTTTTGCTTAGCTGCATAGATCGCTTGCGTTCTACGCTAGCCGCTAGGCCATGCGCGCTTCGGTGTTGGTTGGTTGATATTGGTTGAAGTGTTAAATAAATGATGTACTTACATTTATTTAACACTTCAACCAATATACCTACTTAAAGACTTTAAACGGTTACTTGCTAACAGTTTCATTTTTTAAAGCAGGATAACTCAAAATCTTTATATACTTTACAATTTTTATTTTGTGTAAGTAAAATATATAGGTACAATTTTGTAATTTTTGTCTCGGCAACAAAGCAATTAATTGTAAATCTATAGGTGGAAAATTGTAATTGGCCTTAGATATTAATTAGAGATATTAGCCTTAAGTATTACATAGCTGTTAGTTTCCCTTAAAGTTTGTAAATAAATAAATACGTTTTAAATTATATAATGTCATTGTTTCCATCGGAATATACAAAATGTACGGCCAAATTTTACTATACAGAACATACTTACGCGTCCAAAGTTTTTTTTATTCAAATAGAGTAGTTAGGAGGTGAGTCATGCAGCCCCTGCAACACATCCTCAAGCAATATCGAAACTTGTCCGAGCAGTCCCACACGGTCGGTGATGGTCGCCTTATAAAAGTCTGGCCAAGCAGCGATGGTACTTCCCCAGTCGAATAATTTTTTTTTTATTAAAGTTTATACTTAAAACTATAAAAGTTTTCCCCTTTATAGAAATGTTGTAAAGAACGGGCTAGTTATCTTGGTTATTATATCCCTTCGCCATGAACATAGCCCTATTTATAACCCTAGCCCATGGCGTAGTTTAACAAGCTACGGCCTTGGGAAGCCTCTGATTCTACAATCGCAGGGAAAGGAACAGCTCTAGTAAAGCACGAGATTGTAATGCCGGCGAGCGACTGAATTTACTCGAATGCATCGGTTAGTTCACATCGTTTACTTGTAACTATGCAGATCACTATTGTTGACTCAGCTCAGAATGCGGGTTTTCATTAAATTAAAGATAAAACACTTCACAAATTGCACATATATTTCGTAGTTACACAGTATACAAATCACATACCTACCTACATCTTTCAAGAACTAATTAACGACCAAGACAATAAAAGGAGTACTTACATATTAACACTCTAACTAATTATTATTCCTTTAATCCTGTACTTGTTTCACTATCACATTATCGACGCTTTTACACTTTCTAATGCTTTTCCTAAGCCACGTCTCGATCCCTCAGTGCTTCCGACCCGAATGCTTGCAGCTTGGTCGGAGAAAATAACGACAATTCGTGTGACCGGAAGTCGGCTATGATTAACTAAACTGACGGAATCAAGATGGCGAAAGTGTTGAAAGGTTTTTATGTCCCACTGTTGGGCACAAGTCTCCTCTAACAAGTGAGAGGGATTTAAGCCATAGTCCACCACGCGGGTCTAGTGCGGATTGGTGGACAACATACCTTCGAGAAATTATGAGTTTCTCTCAGGCATGCACGGTGATGGAAAACATTATAATCAATTAAATATCACAATATCTTCTATCACCGTGGAGCAGCGATGAAATGCGCACATTAGCTTTTGTCAGAGGTTCGCGCCGAGGATTTGAACCCGGCATCTCCCGCGTCGGAGACCGCGGCCCTTACTACACGGCCTCATGCAGCATCATGCATGTAACATAGCATCAGCATGCATTTAATTTGTTTAGATAGTCCTTTTACTACCCTACTAGCCTAGGCAGTTTTTCTTTAGCCTGGACTATGGTGGAATTAGGGCTGAAACCCTCTTTGCTTCCCTCTGATGGGCACGGGTCTCTTCCCCTTATTGGAGAGGCCTGGAGCTTACTCCACCATGCTTCTCCAATGCGGGTTGATGGAGATGCGGGTTAGTGGCCAACCGCTGTTGCGGATGTTTTCAAACCGCCCATAAGGCCTCCGACAAGGTTTAACGACTGTTATCTATCGACAACAACCGGAACCGACGGCTTAACGTGCCCTCCGAAGCACGGAAACGCGCATGAATTTTTTTTGCCACTAGCGGTCACCCATCTCACACCCGACCGCGCCCGTTTGGCTTAGCTGCATAGACCGCTTGCGTTCTACGCTCGCCGCCAAGTTCGTGGATATGGATTTACGTAGATAAAATGTAGTAAATGTGAACCACCTATAAATCCTCAAAAAGGATTTAAACGCGTAACTGGTACTGGTACTGGTAGTAAACCGGTATCTGGGCAGTTAAGTTGGCACTAAGAAACAGAACATAAAACTCTTTGCCGATATACCTATTATGTTATCCACGCTAAACCCAACACTGAATTAATTTGCTTTGTAGTTTGTTTACGTGCCATAAGCTCTAAATTATTTCCATCTATCCTGATTAATAGAATATTTATCAGAACTTATGGCTTTCAGAGGTTTACTGCAGGATAATAGGGTCTCCCCTAACATTCGCTCCTCCGACCGATTTTGCGCCTCTAAATCCAGAGTGTATTGTTGCCAATGTTGTATTTTCATTGTTTGAAAATTGCACTTGCATGCAACGTTATCGTGTGACACGGGGCTAGAAACAATCTTAGTCGGTTCTCATGGATACCAATGTTGCAAGTTGCCTCTATTGGCCAACGCGCTTACAGTAGATTGATTTGCGTCACATTAACGTTTACAAAAAAATCTTTACTGTCCTTTTCTAAAGTCAATTCTGTTTCTTGTCCGTTTCAGCAACTGCTACCCAGGGGGTTGATTCATCATGAACTCCACGACACATCGTATATCTTTAATCTATCTAATACCTTTAAACGAGCAATTCTTGTATATATCTAAATATATTTTTTGAATCTCGGAAACGGCTCCAAAGATTTTGATGAAATTTAGTATCCTGGTTTCGGGGATGATAAATAGATCCAACAAATTTTTATTGATAGTAATTGTCATTTTATTTAATGTTTATGCCGTTAAATATAAAATTACTCTTACTGACATCTATTGGAGAATATTAATAATATTGTGGCGTAGAAAGCTGTCAAATGTCGACCGTCAATCCGCCCTTCAAACAAATGACAATGTCAATATGAAATACCTCTATAAAAATTTCGTCAATGGAATTTAAGCTTTCTTGGTCGAATGGTTACGAAAGCTGACTACGGAGCTAGAGACCCGGGTTCAAATCTCAAGTAGGCAAGTTGCGTTTTTATTTTTTGTGACAATTTTTTTTAAAACTAGGAGCTAGGTATTTCAAAAGGCTTTGTTAAGTAACACTAAGACAATGAATGTTTTGCTTAAAATTAAACCAAGAAAATCAAGTGTTTTTATCCGAGCAACGCTCGGGCGTCCAGGTACTAAGTTTTTATTTGTTTAGCGTTATTTTTTTAATCCAGGTATGACTGATAATGGGAAACAGGATGGGCTGCTGAGCTGCAACCCTTTTTTGCGTCCCACTGTCGGGCACGGGTCTCTCCCTTTTATTATTGGGGAGGCCTGGAGCTTACGCCACCACGCTGCTCCAATGCGGGTTGTTGGAGTGGCAAAAGACAGAGTGTAGCAGTAATATTCGTCTGGAACCACACAAGACTACACTTATAACTTTTGGGGTCACTATCTTGGGAACAAAATCGTAAATGGTTTAGGTAATTTCATCCAAAAAGTTCAAATACCGAGCTTAATAAATCAAACAAACAATCGCCATGAGAGACCCAAGGCTGTTTGAACCGAACGTCTATTGTTCTTCAACTGTTATCTTGTGTTCAATCAGACCAGATCGTTGAACCCATGAGGTATACCTTATGATTTTTGTATGCAGTTCTTCGCACAATAATAATGATAATATTAAACATCGGAAACGATTTTTTTTTCTTTTTGTTGCTTGATTCTTATTTTTATAGCCTTGATGTCTTGATCAATCAGTGGATATATAATATTTCACCGTTCTTTACATCACTGCAAACAATATTCAAAATTAAATATTTTTTGTTCCTTACATAGATATATCTACTTAATCCGGTCTTGGTCTGTCAAATCAATTGAGACATATACTTTTAATGAGCTGTCAAAACGTGACATCTTCATAAATTTTGTACGAGAAAATGGTTTGTGACGTCACAAACCATTTCAGCCAATTGATTAAATTTTAGCGGCAGTAAAAATCTGAAATATAAGTGAATTAACAATTATCCTGTTTTCCAAGCGTAACTTTGTACAACCTTTTTAAGGAATGCATTTTGATGTTTTTTGTGAATAGTGTCCAAGACCCAATTTAACTTTTAGTTAAATTTCAAAACAAGGATCATGTTAGGTTAGCGAATTAACAACTTATTTATCTGCAACGCTTTTTGCGTTCCACTGCTGGACGCGGTCTCTTTTAGTGGAGACGCAGATTGGATAATCCGCTATCGGATGTTTCCAAACCGCCTATAAGGCCTCCGACAAGGTTGAACGACTACTGTCTATCGATAATAATCAAGACAGACAGCTTAACGTGCCCTCTGTAGCACGGATCTTCAGCATCTTCCCCAGTCCCGTCAGTCCCTAACCCGCAGCGTGCTCCAGGCTTCCCCAATTACCCAGCAGTGGGACGCAAAAAGGGCTGCACTCAAGAAATGGTCAGCTGAGAATCGTGACATTATGCTCAACCAAACATTATTTATTTATTTGTCATTAAATGTAGGTGAACATAGTGATAGTAAAAATAAGTATATCTACAAGTCCCAGTACCTACACTTAGTCTACAATGGCACACAAATGTTGATAATACTTTACACTTTAAAACTTACATATTTAACATATAATACATTTATTTACTAACCTTAGCATTGTGCTTTCGTTGTACATGGTGGTGATCGGTTTCATACATAACTACCTCGCTTATTACTTCTAAAGGTAAGGTGTTAATTACCAGACAAAACGTCCTTTCGCATACTGCAGTGAATGTATTACACATACCTCGACAATCCAGTTTGTTTCTGCCTGGTTCAACTCGGTAACAAAAGAATATTTGATCTTTAAAAACTGTTTCGCATAGAGCACTGAAGCAATTTACACGACACCTCGTCAATGAAGTCTGTTCTCCAGACAAGAACGGAACAATGGATGAGTAATATTGGTTTTGCAACACCAACAGTTCTCGACAGTAGAAGAAAAGCGAGTAATGACTTGTAGCGAGTCGAAGACTACCAAACCAGATATTTAACTGAATTCGCTGAGTTTGCAACCGTTTTACATCTCATTACTGGGTACGGATCACTCCATAATTGGGGAGACCTAGAGCTCACACCATCACGTTGCTGCATCACGAGTTGGTGGACCTACCTCTATGTTCTACCACATACTTAAGATAAGAAATTTAAACTTAGTAATAACGACATTCGGTCGGGACCACTCCTTCCCTTCACTTTCTCTGAGACTCGAAAGTCTCAGTCGGAATCTAACCTTCCTCCGCCCTAAGAAGAAGAGGGTCACTAACCTCTTTGCCACTTGCCACTGCACAGAATACTAACTTTATTAACGCAGCAATGGGCTGAGCATGCGATCTGGACCCCATCTGGGCATCCTGTGAGGCTCGAACTGTGGCCGTACGTTATCCATACTCCATACTAATATTGTAAAGTCGAAAGTAACTCTGTCTGTCTATCTGTTACGATTTCCCGCTTAAACTACTGAACCAATTTTAATGAAATTTGGAACACAGATAGAGTGGACCTTGAGAAAGGACATAGGATGGTTTTTATCCTACGAGAACCTGTAAAACGGGTCCACGCGGGTGAAGCTGCTGGCGGAAGGCTAGTTTCCTATAAAAATGAGATATTGTCTCGGGGTAAAAATAGCCCTTGTCACTCGCCAACCCCCAAACCATCTCCATAGGTACTAAAAACAGGTC
The DNA here is from genome assembly GCA_911387765.1 of Pyrgus malvae. Classification (NCBI taxonomy): domain Eukaryota; kingdom Metazoa; phylum Arthropoda; class Insecta; order Lepidoptera; family Hesperiidae; genus Pyrgus; species Pyrgus malvae. The sequence continues at coordinate 23,121,589 of OU426963.1, read as the reverse complement.
AATTCGTAGCACCGTTGCGACGTGAAAAAAGGACAAACAAACAAACACACTTTTACGTTAATTTCTAGTAGGTACTACTTTTATTTTATCGTACACCCATTCTGGTTGAACTAGTCGCCTTATCTTCATTTATTAGTTTTTAATCTGCACGACACAGTGGCAGCCACTCGCAGCGCAATTAACCGAGACGTTCAAATTACATGCAATGGGATTGTTTTATCATTGTAGTACTGTAATAAATACGCTAATTTCACAATATTATTATTATTTAAATGGTTTAAAAGAAATGAAAGAAAAAACATTTTTAGAGTGATGATATAATTACTTAACATGATTTATTTTTATTACCCAAACAAAAAAAATCAGCTAAAATTAATAATTGAAATAAAATAAAAATAAATAACTACTTAATCTTTTTTCGTGTGGTATCCATATTCCAAAAAATAATATAATACCTACAAAATTTTAAATAATTGTTGCGAATAATGCATAAATCTATTAATTGCAACGAAATGAGGCCGAAAAATGGTCTTGGCCGATTTCCGAACTCTGCCCTTGAATTTGCAATAAACAGTAGACCCGATGTTTTACATAACATCAAAATTAACTCGATTCGGAAGCTTTTGGACCGGTTCGCGCGACCGTTTTGTTGGATTCTGGTGTCGAATAAAATTGAATTGTTTCTACAAACTATTTCTACACTACACGTCGCTTACTAATAAAATTGAGTGAAAATGTTGTGATATGTATATTCGTAAAAATTTACGAGTATACGAAAAGCTATACACCCAAACAGCCCGGTGTAACATGAATGACTGGCCCGTGGCCCGGCCGGTGCACGTTGGTTGGACGTGCCCCGACGCGACACGGTGTAGCGTGAATCATCCTTTATGTAAGTAAATCACAAAACCGTCGCTCGTTTTCGGTCTCGTCTCGTTGGTCTCGGTTATTCGTTCGTTTTAATTACTCAAACAAAAATTTAAACCACTCCAAGTACCTATATGAATATAAATGAACAAAGAAGTAAAGTGATTTTATTCATCATCATAAAGATTTTCATCAATTTAGGTATTTGTTACCCTAGTCCTTTTAGTTTCGGGATTAAGAATAGCGCTACACGGTATCCCCTGCCTGAGCGTAAGCGGCGACTAAAAGGGGGCTTCCGGGGTTGCGGGCAGTGAGAGTGTGAGCTCGATCCGCATGCCGCGCTAGCATCGGAAGGTGTAGGATAGCACATCCGCTCTCCCAAAGATGGGCCCGCTCCAGGGCGAGGAGGACACCGATGCATTCCACTGGAGATCCCGGATTCCCGGAAAAGGTGCTCGGAAACAGTTTTGTTCATAATTCCCAATATTTTCAGCATTTTTAAAGGATTTTGATTTGTTTTTGTGACCACAAAACCACATACACTTGAGCTTGAAATAAATAAGTAGTAAGAATAATAAAACAATAAAGCAAAAGGCGTGAATAACATTTTTTTATTATTTTGGAGATGGAAAAATAACATTTAAATATGCTAGGCCCTAAAGCTATGTTTTTGGAAATACTTGAGAGAACCCCTAAAAAATTACTTAAAGTTTAAAATATTTTTTATTAATTAAAGTATGTATTATTTCTGAACACTCTGAATCTAGGCATATCCTGCATTTATGTCTGTTTTTATTTATTTCTGTAAAACATTTAACATGTTCTTAAGGCTGTTTTGAAGTGAAAACTTCTTTAGCGGCGGCGTTGTGCACTTTTTTTGGAATGGGTAAAAAATGTTAAACTCGTGTCAGGACACGTGGCTTGATGGAAATTTCGTAAGACGGAGGGGTGACAGCTGATGACGGCTCGAATGTCTATACATACCTACTTGTAAAATTCGTTATATATGGACGGATGGATATGGTTCATATGGACTTTGAACAATGTGCATCTATTAATGAAAAAAGTGACGAAGAAATAAAATGAGTGAGTACTTTATAAAAAGATGAAGACTAGATGAAAACCTACTGAAAATACTAGATGAAAAATAATACTGATAAAAAATAGGTAAAAAAACTTTTTAAGTTAAACGGTTTTATGTTAAACATACATTGCAATGTTTAAGATAAATGTACTAAAAACCAAAAAATAATAAAATAGATACAGTCGTGGGAATTATAAACATATGCATAGACTAGACTAAAATAAAACCGTGGGGCACGTCAATTGTCTACAATCGTTGATTAAAATGTTTGTTTTGTAATGTTACACTATAATTAGGCAGTTGTTCAACCGACAACGATGGACGTGTGATAAGTAGGGCTAGAATGTGGAAACAAGCTAGCAAGCTCGATTATAAGCGAGTTTTAGGGTTTCATAGTGGTGAGCTCCACCAACCCGCATTGGAGCACCTCCACCAACCCGCATTGGAGCAGCGTGGTGGAGTAAGCTCCAGGCCTCCCCAATAATGGGGAGAGACCCGTGCCCAGCAGTGGGACGCAAAAAGGGTTGCAGCCAGTGGTGAGCGAGTAGTACTTTTATCATATGTTTTGTCGATTAAAGGCAAACTACGAGCAGTGAAACGATTCCTCGCCAGCCAGCAGTGTGAATGTCCAACGATAAACAGTTGAAACATCTCTTTTATTTACATGGAGTGTATAACTATTGGAATTTCCATGAGCAAGAAAATAGTAAGTAATTTCCTCACCGTCTGCGGGCCAACTGCCTATTTTAACGACGAATTAAACGATTCTTCTATCGCACATTAACTCGATAATGATAAGATCAGACGAGGTTACCTGTAACTGATGTCCGATCTTCATTATACGAGCATCTCATCCGAAGTGATCACTTTAATTACTTGTAGTCGTGCTTATCTGGACTACTACGCTGCACAAAGTTTAAAATAAAAAGGAAAAAACCTCTTCACTCCAATGTCATCTGTCCACATAAACGTCATTAGTTCAAAGACATCAGCAATTTTATACAGGGCGATGAAAAAATAATGATAATATTAGCATTGAATCATGGGTGGTTGAGGGAGTGATCACTTCGGATGAGATGCTCGTATAATGAAGATCGGACATCAGTTACAGGTAACCTCGTCTGATCTTATCATTATACTTCGCATCTCATCCTCATGATCACTTTAATTACTTGTAGGATGTTAAAAGAAACTATAAAATTGCTGAATATAACAAAGTAACATATGTAAAATATGTTAATAAATATAAAAGCCTTATTTTTGTTAATAGTAATAGTATAAATAAAGGAAATAGGTTTACGTCTAATTTAATCATTTAGTAATTGTCAAGAATAGCTAAAGAGGAAATAGAATATATTAGTTTTTATGGGTCTGTTATAAAAACTTGCAAAAGCGGTCAAATTATGTGGTCAAAAAGTGGTTGACTCTTATACTTATATAATAGCAATATTTATGCACTGAATAAATATTCATGATACACACGCATGGCGCGTACTACTCTGTAGTACACTAGTACCGTGACTAAACCGTGAACTAAACATTGAAATATAAACGCAGCAAGCTTCAAAAAAAATCCTTTATCCATCTGCTGATAGTGATGGGTAAAGCGGCGTGGTAAGGCTTCTTAAAAATAAGAAGTATCGTTATTTCGCCTGGAAAGTTCAGTAACTTGAATGTTATTGAAGAACAATGCTGAACAAATCATTAGATTGTTATCATATGTATAATAGTTTGGTAAGAATATTAATGAAACGAATGTTTTGATATTCATATCTATCCGACTTAAATAATGATCTCGTTATACAATTAAACAACATTTGACACTTCTAATAAAGCTATTGTTTAAATTTAGGAGCCAGTACATAAAGCGATTGATGATAGGATTTTTTTTAAGTGACTGAAGACTAGGACGTTCATTTGGAAACTCAGAAGTAAGGTAATTTAAAATAATATTGGTTTTAAAACCGTTCGTTCGATTCCAAATCATTATTTAGGAGCACGTGGCGTCAACTTTGCTTTATATTTGAAAAGACGTTTGAATCTGTAATCATTGCCCTGATATTAATCTAAGGGCAGATCAACATCTCTTAAGAGACATATGGCGTAGATCACTTTCATAATTACAATGTAATGTCAAAAAGAAATAACAATAATAACTATAGTAACCGATCCTCGACGTCCTTCTTCCCATAAAAATTATTCCAAAGTTTTGTAAAAATAGGTATATTGTATCAGCTTTTCCTGAAATTGAGGCTTACATTACATTTAAGCATGCTCTACGATTCTAGTCGACTTAGCGATTTCCACAAAAAACTGCTGAAAAGTGAAAGTAATTAATTAGTATTTGGTTTTATTTTCAGTTAATCATGTAAACAACCAAAGGTACAATGGCCGAGATGGTCAATCTATTACAATCATTGTTTTTCGTGCATTATCTTATCACACCATCAAACTTATTTGAAGCTTTTAGCATAAAATAAGTGCGAATGAGAAAAAAACAATATAGTAATGCTTGGACCAATGAATATTAAATGCATCTATATAAATTTTGCTTCTGGGTCTGTATGTCATGATACATAAAATGTACATTTTGAGTTAGATTTGGTGACAAATATATCTTTCTCTAAACTGATTATATAATATGGTTATTTCTTTTAAATTAACTTCAGAACAAGAACATCTAGACTTTTCCGTTTGTTTTCTTACGATGGAATCTACAATGCATAAATCAATATATTTTTAGTTTCGAACCCTGCCATATTACATGTGAGTGTAGAATTCTAGTACCGTCCATTTTGTTGCCATAATGCGATTACAATAGTTATATCAATAAATTCTGATTAAGATTAAAATCACGCAATCATGCGATGCGGCCAATGACTCTACCTAGAGTTAATAAATTACCTAATTAAAGTTGGATTGTTCAAAAAGAAAACCTCATCCTGATATAAATTTTATGCATTCGAGTAAATTTCTTCAGCAAAATAAAACGTTTGAATGGAATTGTTTGTTTTTAAAACACTTTTCTTCTACAATTCACTATGGTGGTAAATACAAATAAACACAAAGTTTATTGCGTACGGCTTTCAATATTACCAATATTTTTATCTTAGTTTGATTTCAAACCTTTCAAACATATTTGTGTGGAGAAGGCTATAAGGAAGGAAGGCTATGCTGACATTGTTGCGATGCCTGTAACAAACTTTTAATAAAATTCATTCATATATAAATATAAATACATTCAGTAAACACCTGTTATCTTGACTTGGATTTCAGTTAGCCCCTTGACACAAAATGTCATCTAAGTAGATGCACAAAATGTCCCGCGAATACATATTAATATGTGACACACTACTGGTTTCATATTTTTATTAATATATTATAATGGGGCTGTGTTTAACCCAAAAGGTAAACAGATTAATGCATATAAATATAAAATATTCTATACTGGAGGAAACGAAGTATTTTTCTGTTTTTGCTAGATACAGAAATTTAAAAATATGCATTTTTTAAATCTATTTTGCCACGTAATAACCATATTTTTTTTTTGATCGGCAGGCTGGCATGGCAACTATTGCGCCACACAGGTCGTCATCAGGGCTTAATCATTTTAAATCTGTCATAATATCCTTTAACATAGAGTGGTTAGTAGGAATAAAATGGTAATTTTTATGGCTATAAGCCATTTAGTAGGCTAGTTTTGGAAACAGGAAAAAACTAGAAAGAAACTGTCTTGCACTGCATTGCATTTGCAAGCTCTATGGCCTGTCCTGTAAAGCCAAAGTTTACGTAATTTCTTCAAAATTATGTAAGATTCCTTTTAAATGAATTAATTTATTAATTAAAATTATTGTTGAAACTGGGGCTTCTCATAATAACAGGATTTCAGGGTCACAGGCTACAACTTTTCACTAATTAAGAAAAAATGAAAGCCTGCCAGCCTATATAGCCACGTCTCTGTTGTTGTTAACTGCTGCGTTAATGGCGGCGCCGGCGTAGTTGTACTGCAGGACAAAAGTGAGGTCCACTTGGACAAGGTTGCACTACTAACCTCTTCTCCCCCCCTTGAGTTTAAAGCAACTGGCCTTTTACTAAAGGATAGAGGGTGAGATATTTTTTAAAACCTTTGCCGCTGTGGCCTTAATTATCTCTCGTAATTCATTAACAAACATATTTAGTAATATGAACCTTACCAAAGCGACTCTTTATATCTTTAGTAGAACTGATCCAATAAGAGATCTTCCAGTAATTGTGTCTGAAAGAATAACATCCCATAGCAAGGGGTAAGAATCGCTTAAGCCTTAAGGTTTCAATAGTTTCCTTGTTCTCTTGCGAGTTATAGTTTAACAGTTTATATATAGTCGTACCCACAGCTGAAAAATTTATTTCTCTTCGATTCTTATGCCTTTATTTATGACAGCACCGTTAAATACTTATTTTTAAGATCATCTATTAACGGAGGTGTTCAATCTGCACAGATTTTCGGAATCAGATACCTTTTTATTATCAGAATTTCCCGGATTCTTTGTTGAGCCATCTTAAAGAACAAAATTAGTCGTGTAAAATAGTTACTGTATATAATTTTCCTGTTCTTTATTAACTTTACATAAAAGGATAAGAATAGATTCAACCATAGATTCATCTAAGGTATGATCTTCTAACAAGACAATTCATAAAAGGGTTTTCCGGTACATAACCCTTCATTACTTTCATTTCATTGTTTCTTTTAAGATTGGCTTACATATATGACGTACATAGTTTTCTTGAAAAGAACAGAGTTCTCTTTATGTACGAAAGTATTTTTCTGTTTTATGTATGTATAGCTAACAACTTGTACTTGTAAATGATTAACCTGTTATGAAGACTCTGAGATAAGTACATAAGTACATACTTATGAACAAGAAAAAAGGATAGCGATTAGTGAGTGTTCCATGGTCAGCCTCTCGTGAAGACTCTAGGATACATACTTATTAAATTTAAACTCCATGGACAACCTTTTGTGAAGACTCTAGAATACATAATGCTCAAGTTTACACTCCATGGTCAACCTCTCGTGAAGACTCGAGAATATATACTTCTCAAATTTATAATTTATGGCCAGTCAACCTCTCGTGAAGACTCTAGCATACATTCTTCTTAAGTTTATGTTCTGTGGTCAACCTCTCGTGAAGACTCTAGGATACATTCTTCTCAAGTTAATTTTCCGTGGTCAACCTCTCGTGAAGACTCTAAGATACGTACTTTTTAAAATTTATACTTCATGGTCAACCTCTCGTGAAGACTCTAAAGGAAACATATATACATGCTTATCGTGTTTTCTTAATTATTTACCCAGGTCAACCTCTCATGAAGACTCCAGTGGGTCGAGACAAGAATAATTTTGTAGTTAGATTTCGATATAAGTACATTATGTGAGTAAAAAATTAGATATTGGTACAAATTCTTACAATTTAACCTCCCATGTTGAATTGTAAATGTATGTTATGTACATTATATATTACATAACGTATTCAGAGACTGATTGTTTCATATATTGAAACAACATAAACTAATCCATTTTTCTTACCGGGATCGTCGGTGTTGTTCGTAATTTTACCAACTTCTTTGCCGGTTTATTAAGTTTTTCTTTAATTTTTCGACTCAACCCGGATGCTTTGCACTTCGATTATTATCCATTTTAAATGTAAAATGAGTTATATTGTATATATAACACAAAATATGCAAAAGCATTTCGCTAAATGTATTGCAGCGAAGGAGCACAAAAAACACAATGACGTTTATGTGGACAGATGACATTGGAGTGAAGAGGTTTTTTCCTTTTTATTTTAAACTTTGTGCAGCGTAGTAGTCCAGATAAGCACGACTACAAGTAATTAAAGTGATCATGAGGATGAGATGCGAAGTATAATTTGTAGACAATTGACGTGCCCCACGGTTTTATTTTAGTCTAGTCTATGCATATGTTTATAATTCCCACGACTGTATCTATTTTATTATTTTTTGGTTTTTAGTACATTTATCTTAAACATTGCAATGTATGTTTAACATAAAACCGTTTAACTTAAAAAGTTTTTTTACCTATTTTTATTTTCTAGTTTTTATTTTTTATTTCGCATTCTGTTTATTCCTTCAGATACCTAAATTACAGATTCAATTTCTAAATTTAAATCTTATTATTATACGCCATTTGGTGGCTGCGCCCATCTTAAATATTGAGGTTGTATAGTGCACTGTATTCTTCTTGTCAAGCCCTTTTATTTGATACCCATATTGGTGGGATTGATAAAAAATTGTTATCAGCCATTTGGTAGCGGCGGCCATCTTAGATTTCAATTTTGCATAGTAAAGTGTATTCTACTTGTTGAGACCTTTCATTTGATACCCATGTTGATGGGATTGATAAAACCTAAGTTATCCGCCATTTTGTAGAGGCCGCCATCTTGGATTTTAATTTTATATAGTACATTGTATTATACTGGTTGAGCACTTTCATTTGATACCCAATCGATAAAACCTACGTTATCCGCCATTTTGTAGCGGCCGCCATCTTGTATTTCAATTTTTTATAGTATATTGTATTCTGCTTGTTGTGCCCTTTCATTTGATACCCATATTGATGGGATTGATAAAACCTACGTTATCCGCCATTTTGTAGCGGCCGCCATCTTGGATTTCAATTTTTTATAGTATATTGTATTCTGCTTGTTGAGCCCTTTCATTTGATACCCATATTGATGGGATTAATAAAACATTATCCGCCATTTTGTAGCGGCGGCCATCTTGAATTTATAATGATAATGAATAAACATAATTGTATTGTCACCAAAATCCAAAGTGTATACAAAATTTCAGATTAATCGGTTGACAGGAAGAGGGTGAAATTTGAATTACTAAATTTGACCCAAGAATAAAACAAACGGGGTGAGCTAAATAAAACCGTTTAATAAAAGCAATTCGTGCGAAATTATTCCCTAACCATTCCAAAATATCAAAAATGCACAACGTTAATATTCAAGTTTTCACTTCTGCCGGCACTCCCGGAGTGCAACCCGTCGTTTTTTTATTACTTTTCTGTTTGACAGCCAAAAATGAATAATGCATCATGCAGAGAGAACGAATGCCATAACTGGCATGTAATCTTTGCAACGTAAAAGAATGCAGTAAGTAATTATTTTTCCTGGAGATAATAATTGGTGTAGCGTCTGAGGTGTTTTACTGGGTTTCACTTTATTTGAATGAATTTTTATTTTATAATTATGTTTTAAACCAAAGCTTAGTCCTGTTCTCTAAAATTTACTAAATGTAGGAAGATATTTCTTATTCCAAGTACATACTTATTTACTTTTCATGCGTTAGAAATAAATTATAATATGGCATAATAATATGTTACAATTTAATGATTCTTCTGAGTATTATATTTTACAATATACTTACCAGATAGTATAATCCATATTCAACAATAATAAGAAATATGTATTTCACGAGAATTCATTATTTGTCTACCATATTTTTACATCTAACTCATAAATGCTTTAGATATATGAGAATCCGTAAAAATTACTTATAAAATTATCTATCGTTGCAACGTAATATTGCATGCACATTAACTTTCCAATAAGGAAAGATAAAGATTTGCAGTACATTAGAATTGTTATTTAATCGATACTAGTCATAAAGATAGGGATATAAAAATATGATGTAGGTATTTTGTTTAAATTGAATTTTTATTAATTGTACTATAGGTACAACCTTTTGCAAACTCTTAATCGATATTATGGTTTCACCTAACCTTGACTGAGCACCGCTAACCGCTGGCAATGATGAGATGAAGAACAGAGCGTAAAAGCTAATATTCTACAAATCAATTTATCAATGATAATAAAGTGGCAAATAAGATATTCACATGCTTGTAAGAAAAGAAAACGTACAAGCTCAATAATTTTGTCTTTGATCGAAATATTGACTTAGAATACTGACGTACACACAAATTTATACAAAGTATTCTGCATAATCTTCTTTCTATATATAAAAATAAATTGCTGTTCGTTAGTCTCGCTAAAACTCAAGAACAGATGAACCGATATTGCTAATTTTAGTCTTCAAATATTGGTAGAAGTCCAGGGAAGGTTTAAACGGTCAGAAAATATAGAAAAATTGCGAAATTAATAGTTAAACAACTTATTTTATTTTCCTATATAAACTGTTAGTAACTGTCAGACATTGGTTCTTCGCGCCATCGTCCAGAAGTTTGACGTAGTCTAAATAACAATTGATCTGTCACTATTTGTTTTATATTTTTATTTGACAGTAACATAAAAACTCTTTGAGATGATAAAGTAACTAATCCTCTTTCAACACTTTTAAGAGGCCGTATACGAAATTTTGCCCATTTTGCTGATTTAGCTCATTTTATACAGGAGATTTTACAGTTAAAATAGAGTATTTCCATAAGTTTTATTGCACAATATGACTGACCATTTCAATAATAAACTATTAGTCCGGTCAAATTAGACATTCGAAGTTACCTAAATTCCCACCAAGCTGAAAATCGGTAAGATTGTTTGAAATATCATGAAAAACTAAATTTGAAAGTTCCCCATCTTTCCCCTGTAAGGAAAATTTTTTATTCAAGGTCAAAGGTAAAAAAAATGAGTTTTTTGCGATTTTCAGCAAAACGGTAAGTTTTATCATAAAAATATCTCAGACAAAAATTGTAGATCATAAAATTATCTACAAAAAATTAATTGATACTTTTTTTTCTACGAGCCACCGTTTTTGAGATATAACGATTCAAAAAGTTGTAAAAGTTGTAATCGTCATAATATGCACACGTTTCTTCGCCACCTATGAGGTAATGTACTTAGCGCGTTTTTTTTGTGGTTTCCCCAGTAGGCCTATTCCACGGGTCAGTTTTGATCTTGTTTAATTTGAAACTATTGAAAAATAATGGATATTAGCAGAGATTGAAAAGATAAAAGCAATTTAAGTTAAAAAAAAGTAGTGAAATTTAATCGTCCGAGTCGTAACTTTCAAAATCTTCTTCTTGATCTTCTTGTTCTTGTTCGTCTTGTTCTTGTTCTTCTTGTTCTTGTTCTTGTTCTTGTTCTTCTTCATCTTCATCCTGAGTGGATGTAAACTGCGTTAATAGCGTTGTATCGCATGTTGCCTCGTTGGAATCAAACGGATCCTCTACTGTTGGTGATTCAATATTAGAGCACAACCGGCCTTGACAATGTGTACATGCCAGAGAACAGAACAGTCCGACTTTTTTGCAACCACATTTAGCACTGCATCCCTTTTTGCAGTTGCAAAAAATCGAGTTCAGCAGTTTTTCCGGCGCAGGTGGAAGTAAAGTGTGCACTGGTTCTAATAAATTGTTGACCAACTTCCAACCCCAGTCTGTAGGGTCTAGCTGATAACGAAGCCACACTTGAACTTGGTAATATACCTACCCTAAAAAGATGTTGATTAGCAGCAACTGAGGTTGGAGGAATTGAACAGGGGACAGATGTTTTCTCAAGGTTTCAATGGCGTATAAATTAAGGGACTGGGCTTCATTTTACCTGATATTCTTATAGTTATAACTTATGTATATTTTATATTAGTAGTGTAAATTACAATAACCGATAGAAAAATATTTTAACATATATTACAACTATAGAGATGTATATATACGTGGCGTACTCAATAGTACTCATGCATATTATGACGATTCCAACTTTTACAACTTTTTGAATCGTTATATCTCAAAAACGGTGGCTCGTAGAAAAAAAAGTATCAATTAATTTTTTGTAGATAATTTTATGATCTACAATTTTTGTCTGAGATATTTTTATGATAAAACTTACCGTTTTGCTGAAAATCGCGAAAAACTATTTTTTTTACCTTTGACCTTGAATAAAAAAAATTCCTTACAGGGGAAAGATGGGGAACTTTCAAATTTTGTTTTTAATGATATTTCAAACAATCTTACCGATTTTCAGCTTGGTGGGAATTTAGGTAACTTTACTCTTATTTTTTGGTCTAATTTGACCGGACTATATTAAATGAGTCACTTTTTAATTTTTATTTCGTTATTTTGTTTAATAGACCTGAAGCCGGTGATAGTTTTGTAAATATTACTGTAATAGGTATAGAATGTCACATATTTCTGGATCATTTTAAACTCTAAACGGATCGAAAAAAATGCCATGTATTACTGTAAAAATCACATACAAAGTGTATGAGCCACTTTTAACCACTCTCATACAAAAAATATTAGTAAAAAAACTTTCAACTTAGTCAATTTTGAGAGAAAATGGGCCAGAAATTGCATTTGATTTCGGCAAAATGGAATAATCTTTCGTAAAATTTATTTGAAATAAATACTCTTCAGTTTATAATCAATCCGTTTCCTGAAAAAAAAATCTTATAATGATGATTCGGCATTAAACATCTTTTAAAGTAAATCTCGCATTATAATTCTCGACGCAAGCTATAAAACTGTCTAATGTATTAGATTATTAATGAAATGAAAAGTTATATTGTGCAATGATACTTGTACTGTAATTTATCTGCAAAATCTCATGTGTTAAATCGGGTAAATAAGCAAAATCGGCAAAATTTCGTATACGGCCCCTTAAGGCAGGACAACGTTTGCGGGGTCCACTAGTACTTAATACAATTCATGTTATCAGCTGTACGACTTGACATTACTACTTATTTTTTTATCTACATACTTAATCCATTCCGTTTAATGAAGAGCCGATGGAATTAGTCAGACCGATCATTAAGTATTTTATTCGACTACATAATTATTTTAATGTGATTCCAGCCAGACGTTTAGTTAACAAGCTAAGTGCCTGATTCTGCCACATCGCTGCGACATAATAAAATCTAATGTAAAGGCCAGGCCATACTAGCTTCATTTAGCATAGGCTATCGCCAATTTGCGTGTTCATCAATGCTACATTGCGTTTATTTTCTCGGACGCGGCATCGGAATCGCGCTTTTAGGATGCTGAATCTTTGCGTTTAGCGACTAAATTGCCCATCGCCGATGCCAAAAGTAGCTAATATAGTGGTACTCGACGAGTAGCTTGACCGCAGTTATTATTCATCATCAGTTTGACGATAAAGGAAACGAAAGTATCTTGATTAATCCTTTCTCTGCTTTTATAATATTTGTATAATAGTAAGATTTGTATTTGGTCTCCGTAAATACGATCATGTTTCAGAATTCCGATCTAAGCTCAAGTCCCTATTCGTCTTCGCCGGAATACTCACATTCTTTCTGCTTTGTACTGTGCACTATTTCAACCATCTGCCCCTAATTATTTGAAAGAGCGTTTTAAATATCTCCACACTTCTCATAATCGCTTCCTACGTTCCACTGAAAACCTGTGCCTTGTTACTCCTGTTCACTCTACTTCCTTCTTTGCAAAATCCTTCACTGTGTCTGCTATCCGTCTTTGGAACTCTCTTCCTTCTTCTATCCGACTGTCCGACTCCCTTGCTTCCTTCAAGACTCGTCTCTACAATTACTATCAAGAAGCAGAATGAGGAACACGAAAATAACACCTTGAAATCCTAAATAAATACCTATTGGAATCATAGGATATTTGCAACATGTATGTATGTATGTATGTATATATTTATATATGTATATGTGTACAGTTATGTATTTAAGTAATGTATGTTTATCTATATAAATATTTATGTATGTCTATGTGTATTTAAATTTTTTATCTATGTGCACCTCACCCACACGCTACCTTACCGACTTCTCCTCTACCCTAAGGTAGTCTGGAAGAGATCGATTCGCTAGAAGCGATAAGACCGCCTTTTGTCCACTAGAACTAAAATGTATAAATTGGTAGTGTTGATCTTACTGTTATGTATGGTGTACAATAAAGCATATTTGTATTTGTATAATTAAAATAGTTCAAGTTATTTATAGCGTTGCTATGTCATGATTGACATAGCGATTTAAAGAGCAAGGACCACTCAATGCCATATTGTAGGTCATAATATCAGTGTCAAACAAAACCAGAAAACTTACGTCTGCGTTTAAACGAAGTTTTTTTTAATTTAAAAAAATATAGGTTTAGTAGTTACTGTGGTATATACCAAACCCCCACGAGGTGAACATCAGCCTCCGGAGTAGCAGCGCAACTCAAGCAATCGCATAGAACCACAGGGAAGACATAGCCTTGTTTGTGGTTGTGTGTGCTGCAGCGACAACTTAACATCACTGGGCCCCTGCATGCTTGCCTGCTAATCCATTCAATTAAAAAAATAACTACCTGGTTTTTTATTATTTAGGTTTGATTAAAAATACTTCAATCTAAGGCCGAAATTGGACTTAGTTTTTGGGTCTGAGGAAAGTAAAACCTTTTCTTGATATTAGATAGATATAGATAGATTTACTAATCGTAGCTCAAATCACCAAAATTAGTTAAAAACTACTTTGTAACAATCCGCAATCAAAATTTATGATGGTGTATACTTTTTCACGCAATCCCTCATTGGTGCTATTGCATGAACCAAAATTACTTCATTTTTAATCTGTGTGATGTGTGTGATATGTTTCTTTTTTTTTGCACAAATTATTAGATTTATGTCTAACGACTACTTTGTTCCAGCGGTTTATCTTAAGCGTAATGTTTCCTTCATGGACAATTAATTATGTTTGTAATAGCTTTACTTAATCGCACAAACAAGCATCTCAAAGGACCTGTACTTGATCTTGTACGTCAAGAATAATCAGTTCTGTACGTCATTGAAATGTTCATAAGTATAAGAAATAACGATGCTTATTCATGCGATGATGTGAATACTAACAGATTGATGGATTAACTATTTTGAGGTTGTTACATACTCGTATATTTGGTTAATAAAAATGCGGATTATCCTGCAGGTTAAAAAGCTTAACATCTGTATGACCTATATTCACGAATAAAGATATTTATATTTGTAGTTAGTTAGTATTTGTAGTGGGTGCAAAACTCTAAAGGTCTTCACAGCTCAACGAAATAGAATCCGTCAGGAGTGGCGATAGGTTAGCTTAACTGTTAGAGAAGTTTCAGACCAACGTATTTTACGCTCGTAAAATTGTTGTTTGAAGCTTAACAATACGACTATATACGCGCCGAAATATACGCTAGGTAGAAACATGGTTGTACGAGTATCGCCTTATTGTATTTAATTTTGATTACAAAAAAAATGAAAATATAATGTTTTATCACTATATCTAAAACAACACTAATATGTATAAATAATTTATTATATTTGGACAACTCTACGAAATCTATGTCTTCATATGTTGATATTTGTTTAACATAGCCCACTGCAATCAGCTGTATCCTTGGCCGCTACCGCTGCGGGGTGCGGTCAAAAGCGGTGGGTCTTTCAAAATCATACGATACCACTATGTACTAGGGTAGCACTAGTCAGAACCGCATTTTTATAATGCAAAATTTTTAAGAGGATTCGAACCCAAGTTAAAATCAAAACTACGTTCGATACCTTCTCTTTCAAGGCGCGTGTTTACCGCTGCCCTAATTTACTTCAATTTGAATGTATTCAATCCATTAGCCGGTTACATCGGTTGAAGCGTGGGAAAGGGTTTACGTGATCTGTAAATTTATTCACTTGCTGGTCGCCACCGTTTACTCACTATGTTGCGAGGTAAGCAATGAACCAGTAATATCAATAAGCTGGGTACAGTGAAACAGGGTTATCTTTCATCTTCATCCATATAATATGAAAAAGGTCGAATCCTGACTATAAAATTATGTAGGAAATTACGCTGCTAATTCAGACGTTAATCATCGCCCCATGTAACTAATCCAGCAAAGCACCTTCCTACCAAAGCACTAAAGAGATTCACGAAAGAAATTTGTGAAAAAAAAGATAATACATGTTTTCTATATCAAATTGTTACTGCAAGTTTTCTTTCCCCGGTTTACACAAACAAATCTTACACAAAAACGAAATCGTTTTATTTCATAATATCTACGTGGTCTACCATTAGTTTGGCCGCAACCCTTTTTGCGTCCCACTGCTGGGCACGGGTCTCTCCCCATTATTGGGGAGGCCTGGAGCTTACTCCACCACGCTGCTCCAATGCGGATGTTTTCAAACCGCCCATAAGGCCTCCGACAAGGTTTAACGACTGTTATCTATCGACAACAACCGGGACCGACGGCTTAACGTGCCCTCCGAAGCACGGAAACGCGCATGAAATTTTTTGCCACTAGCGGTCACCCATCTTACACCCGACCGCGCCCGTTTGGCTTAGTTGCATAGATCGTTTGCGTTCTACGCTAACCGCCGGGCCATGCGCGCTTCTTTCTACCATTAGTTTAACCACGTATAATTAATTTAAACAGTAGTGTAATTATTGTCTATTAGACAAGACGGTTCACATCCTATAGAGCATCATCATGTCAAGATTAGCTACTCTGTGAGTAGGACATAGAACTGAGAGATATTGAAATCAAACGAAGGTTTTTTTAAGTAGCTTTTATTGAAAAGGTCTGTTACACAATAACGAAAATCATAATATCCATATCATTACATCAAAAACTTACAAACTTTGTTCCGCGTATAAAAAAGCAGAGAATGTCGCCAGTTTTAACGAGAAAAACGACAAATTGAGTTTTTCAAATTGACACTGGCAGTATGAAAGAAATTGCTGAAAGAAAAACAAAATCTGAGCTCATAAAAGTCGAACAACGAAATAAACATGAATTTTACTGAAACACGCTTGATACCAGACCTTCCCAGAAAGCCAAGATAAACGCTTATATCTGATTCTAAGCTTTTATAAAATCGTACTTCGAATTTAAATCCTTACATAACTTTAGAATTGCTCCTACCAATAAAACAGGATCGTAAATCACTGTTCAGTATTCAAAATAAAATGAAATTGGTCATTGGTCAAGAACGACTGCGACTTGCGCACTGTAGGTTCCCTACAGTAGTTATTTTCCACGGGCAATTACTTTACTAATTAATCAGTTTAGTGTTCATTAAGTGAATTACTTTTTTCATATACCTAATAACTTTTTTTAAATAGAAGTTATTTTATTTGTGACGATTTTACAGTTTACACTAAAAGTTGAGTTGAAAATTCTTTAATAAAACGAATTTCATTTAAGGAACGACCAATACAGGTCTAGTGGATAATCCGCTGACATGTGTATCTACAATAATATGTTTTCTACCATATATTTCTACTACAAAAGCACGGAAACTCGCATGACATTATCATATGGAGTCACTCACCGTTCTCCCAATCGCGTCTGATCTCTAAGCATTTTTAAATGAAAATAATAAATTCATTTTTATTTAAAAATTGTGTTTTCATTGCATTAAGGCCTGTATCACGCATTTGGAGTCACACAAGGGTATCAAAGGGTTTTCAATAAATTATGTTTTTCATAATTCATAATTAGGTTTTTCAATAAATTTAGGGTCTTATGAATGTTGAACCCTAAATTTCGAAGTTAAACGTACAGCGATATGGCGGATGGACACCATAAAATTTACATGATAAATGTTTCAGCCGAAGTCCAAACTGCTATCATCTTATAATTTGATAATCTTTGTTTTTTTCATTTCTGTCTGTTACTTGCAAAAGATTTAAGTGTGATGTCTTTTTAATTTATTTCACGTCTTTATCCTTCATCAAAAATATTTAATTTATGATTACAGGTACACCTCACAGTGGTGAATACGATGTTGCTATGCCCAAAATAAAACTCGAGGAAACTCTTATAGTATTTTCTTACTACAGAGTAGTATTTTTGACGCTTAATAGTATGTTCCTCTATATAATAATATGTATATTGAAGAGAGCAAATCTGAATTCACTGAATCAAATTCCATTGCTATCAGATATTTTTGAAAATTGGCTTGCCACACCCGGGTCCAAACGACTAAAATTTTGATAAACAGACATCAACTGATAGGGTCGATCCTACCTACGTGGGTAAATCATAAGGACACGATCTCATTTAACCCGCCTTACCAGTGAATCTTAGACAGTGAAGTAAATAAAGATTATCGCATTAGGCCTGTAAGTGGGTTATTGGGGTTATTTCTTTTTTTTAGGAACGTAACCCTACCCTCCACAAATACTGTAATTGGTGTAAGAAAGTAAGAACTAGCGCGGTAATACAGGAGCTAGCTCGCTAGCCCACGCCTTCTAAACGATCTTGGTGATATCATCTGGATACCCTAAAAATTTCGTATTCCTAAAAAGATAACATTGAAATCAACAGATTCAAAAGATGCCAACGTTGACATTATATTTACCTAGTTCATTTATTTCATAATATTGTACGAAACACTTAGTTTTTATCTAAACTCATATTTTCCGGTTTTATAATTTTTTATACTTATCTTGGTTTCTAGTTATTTGCAAATCGCATTAAAATTGTTGATCTCTCGAAGTATTTATTTTGTATAGTCTTTTTTACTTAGGCAACGAACGTCTTCCGAGAACACAGACATCTTCGGAATGCGCTGAATTATGACGATCGTCGTAATGATTTTAATTTTATTATAATGGATAAGGCATCAGGCTGACAATGCTCTTCAACCTTCTTGCAACCTTCATATTACTGCATCAGTAATAATTTGTATATGTTATTACTTTATAATATTTATGGTCTTTCATTACTAAATAATTCAATTGTGCAAATGCAAATGCAGTGCAATGCAAATTGTGGCAGTATAGTTTGAATGTACCTTAGTACAGCCCTTTTTGTGTCCCACTGCTGGGCACGGGTCCTTATTAAGTTCACAAAATTATTGTAATATTTGCATACCTCGTGAAGGTAAATATGGCGATATGGCGAGAGGACTGGAATTATTTGCACCACGCTGCTCCAATTCGGGTTGACGGAAATAAGATTCTAAAGATAATGATATTAATTAGTCACTTTGATGGCATGGTACCGGACTGCCGATGGGTCCCGGGTTCTATTCCCGGTGAAACAGAAATTTGAATGGTGAGTTCAGTGGTGCTTTTGTCTTTGTATGTATCCACGGATCGCACGACACAGGGAATCCTTGTGTGAGGCTATGAGTATGTAGCGTTATAAAAAAAGTTAAAATTATCGCTAACTTTTATTTGTCATTGGAGATTAGAGTTACGTTGACAGCACTAATATTTATCCGACGAATACTTTTATGCGTGTATGGAAAAATCTAGGCCTTAGGCCCTAAGACACCTAAGAGGTCTGTAATTTCATTTAAATTTTTTTCGCCAATAAGGTTTTCATATTTATAGTATTTATAACTAAGTGGATTGTATGTCTGTGGCATTAAAAAAATCAATGACCGACGATCGATGCTGTGCATTTAACCTTAGAATAATCACAGGTCAGTAATCCTAGTCCTCGTTTTATTAATATAATTCTGATGGACGCAACGGCACGCTATGTCATTAGGAAAATTATCTTTCAAAGTAAATTAAACAGAAACAGACTTATTATCCAATCTGTTGCGTTGCGTTGCGTCGTTATGTCAAAGACTGCGACAAAAATTACTGACCCTTAATGGATAATTGGGGGTAATGGTTATCAAACTTGAAAAATAGCCCGATTATTTTATTTATGAAATTCGACCACCTAGTATCAGCACTTAACCAGACTAGATTCGAAAATTAGCCTGAATAGTTTCGGAACCTAGCCCGAATAGATTCGGAAATTAGCCCTACTAGTTTCGGAACTTAGCTCGAATAGATTCGCAAATTAGCCCGACTAGTTTCGGTACTCAGTCTGAATAGATTCGGAAATTAGCCCGACTAGTTTTGGAACTTAACCCGAATAGATTCGGAAATTAGCCCGACTAGTTTCGGAACATAACCCGAATAGATTCAGAAATTAGCCCGACTAGTTTCGGAAATTAGCTCGACTATATTCGGAACTAAGCCCGACTACATTCAGAAATTAGCCCGTCTAGTTTCGAAAGTTAGCTCGACTAAATTCAGAAATAAGCCCGACTAGTTTCGGATCGTACCGATTCAGTCTTCGAGTGACAGTAGAAGAACCGCGAGGCACAAGTCGTGGTAATAGAATATGTCTACAATTTAACGGTATAAAATAAAAATATCTAGAAGGAACGCCATCTGTTCTCATGAAGTTACGTTAACAATAAGATCAACGAATTTTTATAAGTTCTATTTTCAATTCAAATGTTTTAATATAGCTGGCATTACATAACCAAAAAGGATAATGACCCTTAGATGTTGTATTTTGATAAGTACTTAATATGAATGCAATGTAAGTTCATTATAGTGAAAATTCAGTTTTTCCCTATGGTAACTACCTACTTTGTAAGGCGTAAAAGTTTTTTAAAAGTGTTTAAAAAGATATAAATGTTCAGACGGAGCTAATGTTAGCTATATATGGCATACGAAATATGCCAGATCTATCATCATATATATCGGTTTGATCAGTGAATAATGGGCATTTTCAAGATTGCTATTGTGCATATTCCGAGGCGTGTCCCATTTCAGCGACAAGCCTCCTTATTTCTTAGTTCCTAGAGATTTTACTACTTACTAAGTATGCTTATTACTATTACTAAATATGCTTAATTAATAACTTACTGTAACGATTTGACAATATTTTATATGTATGTATTTTGTAATTGTCATAAGTTAATTAAATAAAAATATTTTATACTTATTTAATAAATATCTAATGTTATTGATAAAAAAAAT
Organism: Pyrgus malvae; assembly: GCA_911387765.1. Taxonomy (NCBI): domain Eukaryota; kingdom Metazoa; phylum Arthropoda; class Insecta; order Lepidoptera; family Hesperiidae; genus Pyrgus; species Pyrgus malvae. Next base: position 23,100,921 of record OU426963.1, on the reverse strand, counting down.
AAAGCGACCGCGCATTTTGAAAAAGGAACGCTCCTGTAAAAAAATAACAAAGGAGAGCGTGAAGATAAGCGGGTCGACGACCCACGTGGTGCAATGGTTACTATGCCGGACTGCCAATCGAAGGGTCCCGGGTTCGATTCCCGGCGAAGGAGGAATTTAAATGATGAGTTTAAATTTCTGTTCTTGGTCTGGGTGTGTGTGTTTCTGTCTCTGTGTGTGTCCATGGCATCCACGACACAGGGCTATCTACCCTACTGTGGGGCTATGGGTGTGAAACGTTAAATTTTTTTTTTCGTTAGATACGATTAAAAGCAAAGCCCGTACAAAGCGTGTATGGTCCGGCGCCTTTAGAAGTAATTACTAATTAGTAGAACGCAACTGATGCGTTAGTGTGTGAAATGGGTGACCGCTAGTGATACAAACATGCGCCTTTTTCGTGCTTCGGACGGTATATTAGGCCTTCGGCCCGGATGTTATCATTATTAGGAGGCTTTAACTATAAATAAAGCCTCATAATATTGATAAGTTTAAAACATTCGATAGAGGGTTGGCCACTAACCTGTATTGAAGCAGCGTGGTGGAGTAAGTATGTAGTAACCTTCCCAAGAATAGGGAGAGACCCGTGCCGAGAGTTGAAGCAAAATGTTTATTTTTATTTTCTTTTTCGTAAATATTGCAAACCAAATTTTGGTTAATTTGAGAGAGTATAATTACCTAAAAAACTTACTATTAATGAACCATATTTTGGAAAATAAATAATTTCCTTTCATTTCAAAAAATATTGCAGCCAATTGAGAATAAATACGACTTAAAAACTAATGTTATTAACCTGAATTGAACGCAATCAATGGTGTCTCTTAATAAAACGCCATACAAAAATTATGTCTGTCACTTCCTACTATTTATTTGTTCGCTCTTTGCTCTTATATCGCCCTGTTTGGTTCACATTCAGTAATGTTATTGTATCGCTATCCGGAAGAGCTACTTCCGTAACAACAAGCTTGTTAAGCGTATTAGCACCATCATCTCATGATAGTGATGATCATGACATGTTGATGTTTTGTCAAAAATCTACCCATTCGCGAACTTTGATCACTATAATAGAGGAGCCCAAGAGGGGTTTTTTGTATCTACTCGAGTGCGTTAGACGGGGTATTATACCTTGCACACAGTTGAGTGTTCCGACAATTTAGTTAAAAATTTATCACGGTACCGTTAACGATTTCGAATTATAAATATGTAAATAAAATGTTAATAATAGAACTTGTCCGAGAGTGCTAAATGACAAATTTCGCAGTTTTGTGTTAATTTCACACTCTAAATTGGACCTATTTAAGCAAACCGGAACCAACACACACATGATGATGATGATAGTTTTGAGAAAAGGCTGTTTAATGTATTAGACAACTGATTTTTTGTGTATTGGAAATCATGTCATGAAAATGTTTTGTTATGTCAAAATTGTCAGATCATTTTGATCTTTACAGGGTCGATAGAAGGTGCAATTTTAAGCTTTTCTGTGGACTTGACTCAATTTCCGCATGAGTGTGGATTGGTTCCGGTTTGCGTAAATAGGTCCAATTAATACTGAAATCATCAAAATACTGAAACATTACTTAACATGCACTTAATAACTAAACGAGTTCAATATTTTAACCAGAACCTTTTTTTATAAAATTGCTGAAAAGAGAGTACCTACAACTCTCCCCAGCGGTGAAACGAAAAAAAAATCTTGTAACCTTTTTATCTTCTTCCCGCCCAATCTGTCAAATGCACTAGATCCTTATAACGCTCGAGTAAGTCCACATTTTGCATCGATGGGCCCCCTATAGGAATTTCCGGCAATATTCGAGTACAATACGTGTATTAAGTATCTACGTACATTGGCTGCCTATTATTTAATTGCAAGAGTGATATATTCACAAATTTTGGTGGACAAGTAAAGCGACAACATATCATTTTAAACTTTACCAGCTTTTCTTACACGCGCGCTTCTTTGCTCTGTGTTTTTATACCAGAAAATATCAAATCACGCAATTTCGCGCGCACACGCGCTGCAAAGAAAACAAACGACCGCATATGCGCCGAAAAATATGCTACTTTGAAACCGCTCTTAGAATAAGGGCCTCTTTTACCACCTTCAACTAAAGTGACAAGTACGTTAATTGTCGGTTAAAGTCACCTGTAACTTCAATTTCACGATGTTCGAGTAGCACTAATCATATGATAAACTGACCCGTACTCATAGCTTTTACTTGTGTGAACGAGGTCCGAACTATAGGTACTTTGATTTACTTGGCTGATATAACTTAATCACCTGTGATTGCTTTGAACGTGATAAACCAATGTGTGTAAGTAGATATACTGCTTACAAAAGATGAATTTTGCGTTTCCTGGGCACGGGTCAGACGGCCTACTCCGTACGCCCGTATCCGAAACAGTGAATTTTCGGGCCTTAATTTTGGATAAGACTGAAGAAATTCTAGCAATATTTCAGTAGCTTAATGTCACCAATGACAACACTAATCTTATTAATTCGTGATAAAAAATCTCAGTATGCCAAAAATGGAAGTTCTTACGCGTACACAGTAGGCCCTTTTCGATTATAGATAGATAGATAGATTAGAAACGCGCATATTTTTTTGCTACTAGCGATCACCCATCTCTATACTATACTAGCGATTGCCCATATTTACAGATTCCTAAGCAAGACGTACGCGTTCGCTTTCAGGATGGGAGACTACTCGAATAGTAGTAGTAGTATCACCCCAAACCTGATACCGAAGACCGGAAATTAACAATGGCTTCATTATAAAGCAAAAAAGAATATAATCGTTTCCTACCTTATTTTGGTTTGAAGATTTTTTAATATACCTAACCGATGTGTTGACCTTGGAGGTTGAATTAGAGTTCATCTCAATGCATACCAAACAATGGAAAGTTCCAGTATAAAAAGGAATCTTTATAGGTATTTATAAATACTCGAACCAACCATGAATGAATCACTCTGTTTTTGGCTGCAACCCTTTTTGCGTCCCAAGGCACGTCTGGTCTCTTCTTATGATTCCCCAAATATGCCTGGACCTTACTTTACCACGCTGTTCCAATTCGGGTTGGATCTTAAAAAACTGAAATTGAGATCTGCAGTCTGTCGACTTAAAAAAAATTTCCAACCTTTTTTATGTCCCACTGTTGGGCACAGGTCTCATCTCACAATTGAGAGGGATTTAGGCCATAGTCCACCACGCTGGCCAAGTGCGGATTTCGAAGAAAATTCGGTCGTTACCTGGAACTATGAAAATTGGCAAGTAACATAGTTTTAAAGCTGTTTTACACTAATCCAGTAGCAGGACCTTCACTGGAATCCAGCTCTGGCTGGCCTGGCGCTTAGCATTGCTAATGGACCAGACCATTTACATTCAGTCCAACACCTTTGCAGTAAAAATGTGTGTTTCGCGTCTTGAAACCCGTCGCGTCTTGACCAGTTCTTTCATTTGGTAGAAGGACAGAAGATAGAAGAAGAACAGATTAGTACTCCGAGTCGCCCTTTTCCGGTTACCGTACCTTATGAATCAGCGTAAAATTGCCTCATAGTCAGGCGCGGTCGCAGCCTTTAATTAGGGGGGGGGGTCCCCAAGAAATTTTGGGGAGGTCACTAAGAAATTTGGGGGAAAAGGTGTCCCAAATTGACATGTTTCGCCTTCCATCTACACATGACTGATGGATTTTGGGGGGGGGGCATGTGCCCTGTGACCCCCCTCCCCCCTGGGACAGCCACTGCTCATAGTGAACCTAATTGTGTACAAAGAACCATTCCAGTTTCCCTGACAACATCTCCCGTCTTATATAGATGACCAAATTTAATGATCTCTGATTTTGTGACGGGCAATCATTATGAGTGTTCATCAAAACAACAAAATGGCTATGCGAAATTCTATCACTGAAAATGGTTGCGGCACTTGTCCGGTCGAACAATACAAGTTTACAATGTTTCCACCGAGTTTTGGCGGGAAGTCGGAAAAGGTCCTACATATATTGTAATGTGCTCTTGATTTTTTTTCCAGCTCTATTTTTGAGATATATCGGACAGTTATATCGGTGTAGAGCAGACGTATGCGAAGTTTGTACTAATTTATAAGAACCTGACATTCTTGGAAAGCTAATGGGTATAGAAAGCGAAGTAATGGAAAATCATCTACTCAGTGAACAGACATTGTGAAAGAAATGTGTCAAACAACGTACAGGAATCCTTGCGTCTCTGTCACATAGTAGAACAAATTGGGTGGCTTATATTAATAGATTGGATGTTGGTGGTCACCGACCTCAGACAGGCGAAATCGACAAAGAAGTATAAGTAGAGTAGATCTATAGCCTAAGAGTGTGAATATTAAACTGTGCATGACACAATCCTAACAATAAACCTTAGCAATAAACACTACCTAAGTACTAGCAGACACCATGTCACCATGTAATATAATCTATCTATCTCAAATGTCACTCTGACAGTTATGTAAAGTTTTATCGCAATCATATCCAATGAGGAACGAATCCCCATCATATCGCAATGGTAAAGGCCAAGAAAAACTCAAGAAGTGACTCATTATGATTTCTTAAAGCATACATTTTCTATCTAAGATTTTAACGTTTTACAAGCTTCGCATATTACTTGAAATTAAAAGCAAAAACACGAACCAAATTACAGTGTTATTATGGTTTCTTTATATTTTGTTTTATTTCAACTGAGATTAGTAATGATCATTGTAGGCGACGCGAAACAATTTTTTTTTAATAGGAAAACCTCTAAGGTAGCGGTGTTATCCATTTTTACCGACTTCCAAAAGGAGGAGGTACTGTATTCGGCTGTATGTATTATTTTTTTTTGAAAAATAGTACTTTTGGCGTATTTGGAATTGTCAAGGAAAAAATATTAGTGAAAATTTTCTTAGTTTCTTTGAGTTCCCCGTTTGGTTGCGATCTTTTCGCCGGACTAGCACCAAACAGTAATAATCATTATTATCTGTATTTTACACGAATGCTCAAATTATATTTTATGTATTTTGTAATTTTATTCATCTAGTAGTATCAGAGATTTTTACTCTTTGAAATACTTGAAATTCTAAAAGTAGGAGTTTAATATAATGTAGAAAAAAGCCTGTAGTAGGTATATAAATTATTGTAACAGCGTAATATCACAATACAAAGAGATGGTAATATCAAGAGAGTGATGATGCGTCGTTCGGAAATCCCCAATCATTTTCTAAAATTTAGTATGTTTGTAAAAAATATATAGTACGACAAGGCTTTTTTAAATAAATAAATTCATAACGCTTCAATCCAAACACAGACCAACAAAAAAAAATCCAAAGCCCCACTCAAAAATTCCTTGAGTCGTGATTATCAAGTACACATACTAAAATAAGTAAGGCATCATCATCCATCCATTATCCAAATTTCTATCTCGCTGGAATGTAACCCAGGACGCCGATGTTTAGTACGGTAAATATTATGGCATATGGATCTTCGAAGAATATAATTATAATGGAACCAAAAACCCTAACGAATAAATTACCCTGACATTATAGCAAGCCACTACTAAATAGCTAGCAGATTTTGAGAGCTACGTTGGTAACATTCGTTCGTCTATAGGGTTTTTTATTTCTGATTCTGTCGCATAGAGAAATACCAAGCATAGCACGCTCTATCGCGCTGAGTGACTTTGAGCCCATAGAAATGGCTGACGGTAAAGGGCCAACCGTGTCTCAGCGCCGTAGGTCGTCACTAGCAACACACACTGCAAGAAAACTTTCCATTTCAGGCACTGAGGTATACCTACTGGACAAGAAGATACTAAAATCTTACTACACAATATTTATCATTCATAGCAAATATTATTGTAACTAGCACGACGTCAACGATGATTCAACGTAAACAAATCAACGTGAATATAACACAATAAATTACTTACGGTCTACTTACGTTTTTCGTAACATAAGAGTGATGCGAGGTGATAAATTAAATATTGATTCCATTAACTTTGTTTGTTAGGACTTAGTACCTACAATTGCACTAGAGTTCTAATAGGCGTCTAACGTTTTTAGATACCTACTAGCTGCCGTGGTTATATTCGCCGTAAAAAAGAACAACCACTAACCATGAAGTGAATACACTTGGCTTACTTCGTGGGTTCTTATTATTTTACACGGTGCCCAGCGTGATGAAGTAAGATTTACGCCCTCTGAATAATCGGAGAGTCCCGTTCCTACGGCTTAACGTGCCCTCCGAAAGTTCCGTCTTTCGTGCTTGAAATTTTTGCCACTACCGGTCACCCATCTCACACCCAACCGCGCCCGCCGTTTGGCTTAACTGCGTATAACGCAGCCAGGTGGCTAGGTTAGTATTACGTTTTAAGGATCCCACTTTGCAGATTATCCATCCCACATAACAACATGCTCATACGCAGTTGGTGACTAAAACGAAGTGATAGCTATCCATCAACGTTATATGTATGTGTAGTCGTCATACCTACTGGAGTTCTACTGCTGCCAGTCCCCATTGCCAGATACGCGCGCATCCGTGGGCGGTAAGGTAGTAAATATTAATTGCCAATATTGCTATGCTTGAACAAATCTTAGGGTCACGTTTCCTTCATAATGATAGATCAGACGTTCAACAGTCACGTACTAGATCCACGTTTTTTACCTTTGTATCTACTCCACTGATATGCCGACGAAGGCCATGTGTGTAGTGTAGTCATACAGGAATAATACTAAAGTCGGGGAGCACAAGAAGCGATTTTTAGATGTTCTCGAGTGCGTCAGATTAGGATACCTATCTATGGGGTGTGCCTTGCACTCTGTTGAGTACTCCTAGAATAAAAAAGCACTTTATAAGCAACGCTTAAGTTTCTGTTTATTCTTTCTACCAGTTGCCAAATTGTCAGATTAAAATAGCATTCATCGATTGGTGATTTACTTTAAAATAAAAAATAATAATAAACATTGGACCTCTCCCAACAAATTCCAACCCAATCTCTTATTCATACTAAAATCTTACTTACTACAACATACCTACCATACTTTTAATGTAGGTATTCTACCTTAATTTTCGACGCGTGATATTAAAGATTATTTATTTGCATTGAATAAGTAGTTAGGTACAAAATTATTTTTATTTTATTTTTACCCTTTTTAAAACGCTTATATATTAGCTTGACCTGTATGAATGTAGAATCTTTTAACTTCATTTTCACCTACCTACTTCTAAGCGTCTGATTAACTTGAAAATTTGCACAGGAGTCAAGGGCCGATGACAATACAATAATATGAAAAAAAATCCAACTAAAATTAAAAATAAATAATGTAGCTTAAAAATTTATATAACACGCTTTTGTGAAAATACGAACTAAAAAGTAAAAAATAAGAAGAAAATGGATTTTACTGTAAAAAAAAAGCGTGGGGTGCATGGTGTCACTTTTTCAATGTTACTAAACATTTCGCTTGCAACCCTTTTTTTGCATCCTACTGCTGGACATGGGTCTCTCCCCATTATTTAAGGCTTGGAGCTTATTCGACACCCTGCTCCAACAAGAGTTAGTGGAGATGCGGGTTAGCGGCCATCCCACTATTGGAGTTTATCAAACCGCCCGTAAAACCTCCACCTGACAAGGTTTAACCACCTCTTTCTGACTATAATAACCTGACTATAATGACCGATAGCTTAACGTGCCCTCTAATACACGGAAATGCTCCACCCATCTCACACCCGATCGCGCTCGTTTCGCTTAGCTGCGTAGATCGCTTGCGTTCTATACTAGCCGCTGAGTTTTGTGCGCTTCATTTCTATAAGGTCAAAAATACGTTTGGCTAACTTCGCCAATGATCGTATCCTCTGCTCTTATGAGGAAGCCTTGCCCTAAGTATGTAGGTAATCTATACTACACTTAAAGACATATTATATTATATGAATCAGCTATATTGATCTTTATCTTACATTGAAATTAAACTAGTTATAGACGTCAACATCTCTGGTTTTTACGTGTAAATATTACTTCTTGCGTGTAAATTAGTTAGTTAAAGTCAACAACGTGAACTCATGAAACATTACATCAATAGATACCTATCTATTTATTTTAATTATTCCAGTTTTAATTAAATTTAAAAACTAGTTTCAATTTTTTGTCATCTTCAAACCATGGAGCTGTGATCTAGAGCTGTAATAATGTCATTTTTTAACTCTCGTGCTACTTCATACATATGTATGTAGGTATTAGAGACCGAATACTTTTTCTTGACTTACTATTCTGTATACAACAATCTCAAACGATTGTCTTATTACGCGTCCTTCATGCAACAAGCGCGTAATAAGTGGTTATGAATACATAATGAAGCTTCTTACTCTTGTCATTTCCTGGCGTTGCGTGGTGATGACCTATCATTTCACTGGTGCAGAGACGCCCTAAAATGACCTAGCAAACGGAAAATTAATTGTTTTCAAAATTATTGCATGACATGAAACGGAAATTATATTTTTTTTAAATTAAGCTAGAGTTTTCATAAGGACCTACATTGGGTCCGATGATATTTATTATTTTTAATTGCTTAAAAAACTTATTTTATTTGCAGTGATGGTGTCTACAAGCGTTCAGCTTGTAACATGGCGGCAGGCCTGCAACTTCGCCTGCTGCTATGGAAGGACTACCTCATACGAAAAAGAAATGTGGTATGATTCCAAGTATATAACTAATATTAGTACGATAAATAACACAAAATTTGTAAACATTTAAAACAAACAAATAAACAGGGCAAGCAGGACACTATAGAAATCGTTTATAAACCATCGTGAATTTTACCACTTTTTTTCAACTTTCTTTTCAGATAACTCTTGCTGGTATAATATGGGCAGCGTGTGTTATGTCAAGTCTTTATATTGTAAGAATAAATGTAGATAATCAAGACTTCCCAACATGTAAGTAATATATCATTGACGTTTAAGGTCAGGTGGGGTAAGAGAAACATAGTTTACTGGTTTGTGAATTATTTGGCCTTCAGCTATCAAAATTATACATTTACTTTGATGTTAATAGAAACAAACCGTAGCTTTTGAAATAAACTGACATTGTTTTTCAAACAGAACTGGATTCTGCTTGTAATAACGGCACAATTTAGCGACAAAACCAGGTCTTCTAAATGTTCCTCTTTCCCGAGATTTGGGGTAAGAGGAACAACTCGATAATTTTAGGTAAAAACTCATGTTTATAAGTGTTTTTATAGCATGTTCTAAACATTTTTTCGAGTTATATCAAATAAAACTTACCTCTGTTAAAATAAGGTCTTATTTTAAATAACAGCAAACAAAAACGAAATTTGGGGTAAGAGGAACATACAGGTGAGGTCAGAGGTGCTAAACCTGATCTGCCATTAAATGAATGCAATAAAAATAGAAAAGTATCTATGTAGTGTATGTATGTATGTAATAGAAATACATGTATGTATTATTATTGTTGTTATTGTTATTAATTAATTATTTTTTTAAACTTATGAACTTTTCTCACTTTGGTCTATACGCGTAGTAGTAAACAACAACGTATAACAACATAAAAACTGTCTCAAACACAAAATATATTTGTAGAGAAATATAAACTGTAACTACTGAATATCAAAATCAGCCTAGCTTAGGTCTAAAACATATTAATAAAATTAAGTAAGTCTCTTTTACTTTACTTTTGCTAAAATGTGGTATACAATGTTAAGATTTTGGAAAAAGATAAAGTCCTCACATTAACCAATATTAGGTGTGCTTTACAAAGATGTGGTTAAATTTTACAGTAGTCATTCAATAGTACATTATTTCTTCATTAATTAATAATTATAACAATATGTATGTCAGTTGTCTAAGAAAATGAGTAGCAATTAAATTATTTTAATATTTTAGTGTATGTCATATCTTTTGTTACCATCCTCCATAAATTCTTTGAGACTATATTAATATTTCTCAAAAAGGAAAATTTGTATTGTTTTTTATTTAATTTTTCTGTAGTAAGATTTTTAAGGTTTTTAGGTAGCTTATTGTATATCTTAATGCACATGTGATAGCAGTTTTTGATCTCATAGCAGATTTGTTTAATGGTAAGCATAGTCGATCAGGACATCGATTTTAAAAAATGTTTGTTACCTCTGAAATCGGAAAAGAGGAACATATGTTTCTCTTAACCTGGTATGGCCGTACCTCTTTCCCACCTTGCCATTTTGAAGGGTATGTTTTTAATGACATTGAAATAGCACTAAAAACACACGCTACGAACAACATAATTGGAGAAAAATAAAGATTCAACTTTATAATTTCTCTTACCGTATCAATCAACCGCTACACTGGTGTTTTTCATATTAAAATAAGCACAAACAAGGAACGCCGTTAGGTCTTAGTTTTTTATTTTGACAACTGTTTTTTTTCTCTCTCATTTACTGGCTTAGTTACCGTGTGGCAGCGCCATTTATCCAAAAATATTTGAACTACGTCTAATACTGTTTTACCGACGTAGTGATCATAGACCTAGGCATTATAGTTTTCTTTTTACTTGTTACTGTTTCTCTTCCCCCAGCGTCCCTCTTACCCCACCTGACCTTAATACAAGCGATCAACTTAATAAGGACTTAATAATCCATATTAAATTGATCGCTTGGATTAAAACCATTACAACATTCAATAAAACTAAACATTATTTTCAGTAAAAAAACTTAAACAGGAAATTATTGAAGAAGATATACCTAACCAAAATGAAAAAAAAAATATTTTCATAGAACAGGCCAAATAAAATCGTGAAATGTTTAAAATCTTAGTTGGCCGCAACCCTTTTTGCGTCCCACTGCTGGGCACGGGTCTCTCCCCATTATTGGGAAGGCCTGGAGCTTACTCCACCACGCTGCTCCAATGCGGGTTGGTGGAGATGCGGTTTAGTGGCCAACCCGCTGTCGGATGTTTTCAAACCGCCCATAAGGCCTCCGACAAGGTTTATCGACAACAACCGGGACCGACGGCTTAACGTGCTCTCCGAAGCACGGAAACGCGCATGATTTTTTTTTGCCACTAGCGGTCACCCATCTCACACCCGATCGCGCCCGTTTGGCTTAGTTGCATAGATCGTTTGCGTTCTACGCTAACCGTCGGGCCATGCGCGCTTCCTAACCATCGGGCCATGCGCGCTTTAAAATGTTAGTTAACATTCCATATTAGTTTGTAAAAAAACCATACATCACTGTCTCTATTAAAACAATTTTGCAGTTGTTTTTTTATTATAGAATTTGATGAATAGAATTGTGTATTACATAGGATGATCTATTTTACCCAGGCCAATTCCCAGCCCGCGCGCTGCCCAGTGCAGGCATACTGACGTTCATGCAGTCTTTCATATGCAGCGTCGACAACACCTGCGCACCGATGGACCAGTACGAAGCCATACCCTCCTACAACAATTCAAAGTAAGACTACAAACTGGCCAAGTGCGATTTGGACTCACCCCTGAAGAGTTCCGTAGTAGTGTTCCGATAATACCACTGTTTTGTGTCTGATTCTTAATTTCGCTAGCAAAAATATTTCTACTTGTATTAAATTTTCTATTTTGTTTGTATTATTGACTAGTAATATAATACTAATATAATAGTTTTAATAAAGTCCCATTATAATTATTATCTCGATAACTGCTGTGTACGATATCTATCTAGGCTTTCAATCACGATTGCTAAATTCTGTGAGTAACTAAGATTCATATTGGTGTGATCTTTTTTGATTTAAATCAGGTATACTCCAAGTTAGGGACAGTCAAAGTTTGGTCAAAGTCAGTTCAGTAGTTTATAAGTTATGAGCATCCACGCATTTATGAAGGGAATGGATAATAAAGGCAACTAAAATGGACCGGTATATTTTTTTTATTTGAATGGAGTAGCAGACGAGCATGCAGGCCACATGGTGTTAAGTCATCGCTGCAGCCCATTAACATCTACTACAACCTCAAGCAAGCATAGGTAAGTCTTGTCTGAGGTCGCATGCAGTTGCGGTACTCCGGAGGCTGGTGGTCGCCTCATGTAAGTGTGGCCGGCAACTGCACCTTTCCACCGAAAAACAATAGAATTGCTTCACGGCAGAAGTGGGCGCAGCGTTGGTACTTCCCCGGACGAACCATTATAGTTCTACCACCTACAGACCATTATAGTTCTATCACCTACCGGTATTTGAAGTAGGCATAATATTTTTAAATACATAACTTTTATTCCCTAGATTGTCGGAGCTCAAACACCAGTTGTCTCCGCTGATAAATAACAATACAGTCCTCGACGTAGCCGGCCTGGTCCCGGATGCACTGAAACTTGTGGCAACTCTGGCCGAAGTCGCAGACAATCCCACCTTTCTAGATATAAGCAGTAAGTACAAATTATTCGTAAGTTCTATTAGTCCGGGGTTTTAGGTATTAACACTACATACAATAAAACATCCGTCCATAAAGTCTTGTTCATATTTTAGCACAAACGGGCAGCTAAAGACGATGACCGGAAATAATGACATTCATTAAGCGAATATTTTGGATTCCTAATATGAAATAAATATTTTTCTTTCTTTCCTTCACTATACCATATCGCTTTCTCAGTGTTAGGTTAAAGTTCAAACAGATGTATATACAACTTTCCAAAATCTGATTTTCTTGTACCCATCGTCTAAAACTGCTACTTGAACTGATAAATGTTATACGTATAGTCAAATTCCGAACTCAAAAGGTCTTAGCTACATAGGAACAACCTACCACTTTCCATTTTAAATTCTGCTACCAATTCTGTTAGCCAAATTGGGTAAAATAATTCCGATATCCGATAGAAAAATTAAAAATATAATCAATCTCGAAGATATAGAAACCATTGTCATTGATGATAATATCGAAACTATCATTATGCTCAAACTTTTAATTGTATGAATATTAGGAATTGTATTTACAATAGCATGCTCAACTATAATAAACGTGTGAGTAACAGTAAAATAATTACCATTATTTATATTCATTAATTACCAAGAAGCTATTGAAAGCAAGTTTATTATTGGGCCTCCTTACATTAATATGGCATAAATGTATGATGGCAATAATACAATAAACATTAAAAATATTTTGTTTCAGAAAATGGATTACGAGTGAAAGATTTATTTAGAAACCCAAGCAGAGTGCGAAGATATATAGCAGCTGAACTGGACGTACCAGATGATGTTGCCAATAGCGTCATTGATGCGGAAATTGGGCTCGCAACCGTAAGTAAACTGAGAGGTCCTTTTCATCTTTAATTTTAATCATTAATTCCAGAACTGCATTGTTAAATTGGATTAGCGATGACCGACTGAGCACTGACAGCCTAGTGGTAATGACATCGGTCTCTGAATAAATTTGTTGTATGCGTATTGCGTATTTATTGCTACTCCGCGATGAAGGAAAACATAGTAATGTGTATTTTATTACGACAACTACACAAACTTTCTCAAAGAGGTGATTAAAACAAAATCAACAACTTCAAAATATTCTATTAATTTTGGAACACAGATATCATCTTAATGAACGTCAATCTTTTCGCGGTCATCGGCTGGATGGAGAAGAAAATATCTAAAATGTCCACCTAAATTCTTTCAATTCCCAAGATCGGTGGCAATTACCCGGCATATAATACTTATACGTTCACTGGAAGAAACTGTTTGCGAAGTAATCGACCATGTTCTAGTCATAGATTTAAGGCTGTTTATTCTACCCAATGTTAATCTTGTAGGGACTAATAAATATAATTTTTCAGATAGTGCAAGATGGTTTAGACAAATTCAATATGGATTCTATATCTAAAATATTAAGAAGAACAAACAATGAACATGTAGACATTTTCGTTAACAAGTTGCACACCTTGCCAAAGAAAGCCGTCCAGAAACTAGTCATTGATTTATTATTAGAAGTTAATATCGGTAAATATATTAAAATTGTAAGTATGCCTCTTTTTAATCTGCTAATTGAAGTTTCTGGCCAAAAATTTATTTTTTAGGGAACTGTAAACGTGTTTTTTTAGGCTGGTGATATGTACTATAAAATATCTGGTGATGATAGAATAACTCGAATAGGAGACATGTCTACGGCAGTTCTTCGTATGATGTCATTAAATAACTTTTTGCCAACTGAACTGACTAGTGTTTTCAAAAGCGAGGATATGGATTTCAGCTACATTAACCTGACAATGTAAGTTATATAACTCTGACACAATAACAAAATACCACTTACATTCAATTCCGAAAACATGATTTTGTAAAAATTTTAGGGTGACCAAAGCTCTGGACCTCTTCAAACCAACATTCAGTGAAACGGAGGCTTACAAATCTATAAGAGATGTAGCTGATGTCGGTGTTATGGGTGTTCAGTATTTGTACAAAATTTGGAAAAGAAAAAGTAACAGCACAGTCGAAGATGTTACCAATCTCGCTTTATTAAATGTCAGAAAGAAATTCGACATTGATAAGGAACTGAATAAAATCACAGATGGATTTAAAGAAGCAATATCTATGATTGAAGATCTAAGTTCTGGTAATGGAGTTGACAATCTTTTCAATGTGTAAGTTCCTTTCGTTATTTCTTCTATAAGTATAAACAAGATTTTATAATTAGTGCTATTGTTATATAAAATAAATTTTTAAAGCTCTCTTTAACTTTCGTTTGTTTCTTTCAGATTGTCAAAGGCAGCTAATTTTATTCTTAGATTCCTCTCTGGCAGGACCAAGCATAACTTTTTGTTCTACTCAACACTGTTGACAAAATTAGTGCAAGGAGCCGATCACGCGGTTCAAATTAACATGAATATAGAACACTTGGTGTATAACGTATCTAAGAGGAATCCTGAGGGCGTGAAAGTGCTGCTTGCTCTTCCATCAGATATTGTGAGCCTGGGCTTAGAGGCTCTAGCTGATCCGGATAGAATCCTGGTATAAAAAATGCAACTACTTACTTTGTTTAATGCTAAGAGTTATTTTCTGTCAAAAGCTTATTCATGTCACAGGACTACTCCTGTGTTCATGTGCCAAGTATAAACTAGTTGGGATGTTTGTTGCTCAATTATGCAAGAATAATTGAATAGTTCGGGAGGAAATTTGGTACATCGAAAGATTATAGTATGGAATAGCACATTGGCTTTTTTGTATCCCTGAAAAATTTACTATTCCCGTGGGATAAATTCGTACAGTCATATTAACTCAAATCACTTGAGCGAAGTTAAGCCGGATCAGGTCACTAGTCCCTTTTTTTATCACCTTGGGAGAGGACACCGGTATATGTGGGATTTTAACCTCACTAAAACCCCCTCGGTGGCGTTCCTCTGCGTTTGGGGAGGACTCCGGGATCTCCCATGGAACGCACCGGTGTCCTCCATACGCGACGCCCTGGAATGGGCCCATCTTTGGGAGAGCAGATGTGATCTCCTGCACCTTCCGATGCTTGCGGCGGCATGCGGCCACGCACACACCGCCGTCCTTCCCGGGGCTGCTGGCTGGACGGGTCGAGCTCCCACTCTCACCGCCCGCAGCCCCGGAAGCCCCCTTTTAGTCGCCTCTTACGATCAGACAGGGGATACCGTAGCTCTATTCTTAATCCCGAAGCTACAGGGACTAGGTCACTAGTCCCTACTAATATTATAAATTTGAAAGTAACTCTGTCTGTCTGCTACGCTTTCCCGCTTAAACTACTGAACCAATTTTAATTAAATTCGGGTCAGAGATATAGTGGACCTTGGGAAAGGACATAGGATGGTTTTTAACCTACGGAAACCTATAAAACTGGTCTACGCGGGCGAAGTCGCTGGCGGAAGGCTAGTACTTTATAAATTAATGGATTGTTTGACGATATTTTGTTTTTATTTAATTTCTTTGAGGTTGATTTTACGGTTCATTTATTTTAAAGTAACTCATAAATTTTACTCCATTTCATATTTCAGTTACTAACAGATAAAATGGACGACCTCAAGGACATGTTTTGTGACGTGGACCAAATCCGCAGTTTTTTCCTGGTACCGCAGGAGGACGCCGCTAAGCTAAAGGTTCACTTCTGCACTGATGCTTGGATCAACTATATGACTGATATGCTGACGACTTTTGGCATTTTCGATGTTAGGGATAATGTAAGTATATTATGTCCATGGGCCATAACCACTTAACTCCACGTAGCCTGCATACTCCATTTAAATAAATAAAAATGAGAGATAGCTTGAATGTCGAGGAGTTGGTTGTTTTTAATATATACATAATATTGTTTATTTCCAGATTAACAGCATAGCTTCTTTGTTTGTCCTTGAGACAATAGGCAGAGATACAACCGAATACCTCTATACAATCGAAAAAGACTTCGCAGTTTATAGGAACTTCACAAAAACTTTAAGCAAGATAGAGTCTCACAAGGTGCCGGTTCTTAGTTGGAGCAAGGTGTTGGGAATCGATGAAGATTCGGAAATCATGAAGAAGGCGAGAGAGAAAAGTCACTTGGGAAATCAGGTGTTGTAAGTTATACAAAATCGTCATTTAAACTCAAAAAGTATATCTATTGAAATGATACGCGTTCATGATTTTGCTACATAAAAAGCTTAAAAAAACATTTAATAATATATTTCATTTTAGCCGTAACTAACATTGATATACAAAATTATAACGTCAGGTAAAAACTACTGTTCAATAGTCCACAATATTAATACGTATGATGGTGTATATTTTTTCATGCAATAACGCCTCTCTCCTTATAGGACACAGACATGCACATCAAGGAAACAAAATATACACCAACATTATGTACCACCAGACCACCACCAACACCTGTGTCGTTCTAGACAGGTTATCGTCAGGGTTATACTCTAGACACCTACTTCTCTCTCTCTCTCTCTCTCTCTCTCTTGTTGATTGTTTTATAACAATGGAATTCCGCAAGGTAACAATTTATATTGAAAGTAACTTACGTTTCAGAATAACAGTAAACGGCGCTCTAGCAAAAGAAGTGGTGAAACAAAATCCTCTGTTGGAATTCAAGATGAGTCCACCGTTCAGGGACGCGACCACTTTGCTCATGGCTGTCAACAAAGAGCTGGATGCAGCGCCCGCAAGTGTTGCTAAGAGAGGCAGGGAGATGTATCCTAAGATCGTTGAACTTGTTCTGCTTACTGCTCTCAACGAAAACAAGGTAATAATAACAAAACAAACCGTGAGCCGTAACGGGACGCCTGGTAGATGTGAAATATCGTATTCATATAAGTAATATGCATAAAAGGCAAGATTACGACAGGAACTAAACACAGCATAATGAATAAGATGGGTGTCAACAAAGCTAAGCAATGTTAAGTGCGGTCATAAGCAGGATGGGTGGCCATTCAGCTACATCTAGTGCGGTCATAACAAGGATGGGTGTCAATAAAACTAAGCTATGTCGAGTGCGGTCAAAAGTAGGATGAGTGGCTATTCAGCCACAGCGAGTGCAGATGACGACTATTTATTTAATTATCATTTATTTTCCTTTAATACTGAAATTCAATATTAATGTCAAGTTGCTTCTGAGTGTAGCGACCCGTCGTCACGGCAAGCGTCGCCACACCAGCAATTCGGTTTACCCGCGCCTCTAGATTTTTCACATCAAAATAAATAAATAACGCTTCACGCTCAACCCTGTATCATTGATTCCATGGACACACAAAGTCTGAAACTGAAACATGTGAACTGAAACCATGAAATACCTCAATTTTTTTTTGTTTGAATGGAGTAGCAGACAAGCATGCAGGCTACGTGGTGTTAAGTGGTCGCTGCAGCCCATGGACATCTTCATACAACCTCAAGCAAGCATAGGTAAATCTTGTCTGAGGTCGTATGCAGTTGCGCTGCTACTCCGGAGGCTGGTGGTCGCCTCATGAAAAACAATAGAATTGCTTCACGGCAGAAGTGGGTGCAGCGGTGGTACTTCCCCGGGCGAACCATAATAGTTCTTCCACCTACAGTCGTCAATTATATAGATCTACCACGCTGGGTATTGAAGGCAGGACCTTCAGTCACATCTGTGTGATCACTACTGCGCTATTATGTCATCTGAAAATGAGGAGAATCAGAAAATATTGCAAAAGTTTTTGAGATGACGTTATCTTCGTTTGAATTGAATTATCTATTACAATTGCTATAAAAACGTTTCGATGTATCAATTGTTTTTTCAGATCTTTCCCAGGCTTCTGAAAGTGATCGTAAATAGTATATAGTAGTAGTAATACCTAGTGTATTTTTTATCATATTTTTATAACGTAAGAACGACTTTAAATATTATTTACTTCTCAGACCTACAAGTCACTGTCTACACCTAGCGAAGAGATATTCTGTAACGGGGTGGAAAATGCAGAATTGTACTTGGACTTCCCTCCAGGTGACGTGGACACCCTTGTGTCAACTTTATGTAACATGTCCATCGTCATCAACTCTGGACTACAAAGAGATTCTTTGATTGGGAAGGCTGTAAGTATTATCATGATATCTACCAAAGTCTATCGAGATAATGTGAAATTTCAGTTGTGGACTCGCGCTAATATTTAAGTATTAAAAAAATACAGGATTTACAAACTGGATAGTAAATTCTTAAAATCCAAGAAAACAGTTCCAAACGTACATTTTATTTTGCAGTTTATGTGAACGTCAAGTTACGTAACTTCTAAACGCTTTGATCCAATTGATTGATTTGTAGGTATGTCATGTAGTCACGATATTATGATCATAGAAATGCCGGCTCCATAAAAAAAGCTCTTCTTTTATTGGGATATCCATTAGGATATATAATAAAATCCCAATAAAGATTCAATCCCTGCCTTTAAAACCTTTTAAGAAGACAGTCAAACAAGTCCTCTGCCGCAAGGCTTACTACAACACTAAGGACTATTTTAATGATAAAAGAGCGTGGGAATGAATCTCGCCCACACAAAGCTATTTCTAAATGAAATGTAATATATAGTTTTAGTAATTACTCGCAACTGTGAGCAGCTGGAAGTGGGTTTATAGTGTCTCATACGATCAGCTGTCACGTGTGCCCATTATGGACCCATAGCCATACTGTTATCTCAATTATATATGTACTGTTTTTTTTAAAAAGAGTGCTGGGAGTTTTTTTCCGCCGCCTTTTTTCTCTCAGCTCAACATCTAGCCCAAACGGGCACTTAAAGGCGATGACCGGGAAAAAATGACATTCATTAAGCGAATATTTTGTATTCCTAATATGAAATAAATATTTTTTCTTTCTTTCTTTCTTTCATACAAGTATGATTGTTTTGTTTATTGACGACATGAGAAATGCGAGAAATTGTCATGTGAAAATGAAATGATGAGTAATTTTAAACAATGCAGTTTTACGAGTTGACCCTGTATGCGTTCAAATGCATTAAATTTCAGGTACTACAAGTAAAAAACACGACACACGGCCCTTTCGACGACATAGACTGGACGTTGCTAATAGGAGCGCTAAAAGAGTTGTACATAAAGCTGGACAGGGTATACCCGTACCTGTTTGAGTACAAGACGTATGGCATGGATGAAGTCACGCAGAAACATGTCGAAGAAATGGTTGAAGCTGCCAGGGATTTCTGGTTTACCAAAACCAATATTAATAGGGGTATGCATCTAAGGTAAGATAAACAGCTTTTTAGTAAGGAATAAAATTAATATTATTTTATTGGACCTACGGGTGTAGTGGAAGGGAGAATAACAGTTACATAATAACAATAGTTAACATTTATTTTTACCGATGAAAAAAAAAATTTAGATAAATGTCTTAAAGCAAAACTACAGTGCTCACAACGGATCTATTTCGTACAAGTAGCAGCGGCACAGAACCCAAAAAGTGTTCTAAACCCATCAAAACACTTCTCGGTATAACAGGATATGCGCAGTCGTTTGTTGCACCTAACTTCGGAGGGATAGTAATTTCCTTTATGATGGAACACATTTTATGGTATACATATAGTTTCCTATACTATTAAATGTCCCCGTTTTCTTTCAGCATGAAGTTCATCTTCCGGCTACTTGACCTGGCGGACAGCAGCGCGTTCAACATTACCAATCAAAACTGGACGATGCTCAAACATGGCTTTAGTACCGCGCTGGGCCCCCTTGCTGCCGCTGGTGACTTCTTGAAACTGCTTGGAGGTTAGATTTTGGATAGCAGCATCGCTGTCCCAAGATTGGCATATTTCGGAATGTCTCAGCGCTATTCGGTTTCCACAATACGCGACGCACTGAATCGGTCCGATCTTGGGAGACTGATGGTGCTCTGGACTGCATATTTCCGTGCATACAGCCATCCTTCCTGTGGCCTCTGACTGGACGATTTATACTCCCACTCAAGCTTATCAAAACCCCAGAAGCTTCCTTTTGATCGCCTCTTAAAATCGGGCAGGGAAAATCCTATTCTTAATCCCAAGCTACAGGGACAAAGTCCCACATAACCTGGTGCCTGGTAAGTACAACTTCCAAGGTGCTGGGTACCTTTTGAAGCTCCATCCCTCCTTACCAAATAATGGTAGTAAACGATCAGTAGTAGTATAGATCAGTAGTAACTTGAAGGTGTACTGTGTGCAAACTTTGTTAGCTATATGCTTGCATGAATTGCATTATGCATCAGGGAGCTGAAATGAGATCTCTTTCATTAGTTTCTGGCGTGTTTTCGGAGGAAATACTTTTATCAACATGTCCGTTTAAATGGCCCGGAGCCGTTACGGAATTCAAACGTTCGTGGTGGCATCGACGGGAATATTGGATTATATTGGTTGCGAGCTTCTGCGATAAAGCAATGTGATTTTAGAGTTTGCATGTACACACTATGTACATACAAAGGTTGCATTTTAGTACATGAAAATAGCTATCACGTAAAAACTTATTTATGTAACTTACCTTTATTAATGCAAAAATACTTACATTTAGACTTAATCTTTTTCTGCAGTGATATCCAGGAGAGAAAGCACAGTTACCGACGTGCCCCCCACCACGGCAGAAGCGATGCAGAAGCTCATCCAGAACATGCCACAATTGGTTGTCGACGTAGCTGATGTCATTGTTAGAGGGGACACTGATGTACGTATATATCTACTTAAAGAATTATTAGCAGTAACATACTCGTAGTAGAAGCAGTAGAAGCATGTTTTTTCATACGGACATCTTGCGCCAGGAGAGGTGGTAATGAATGCCTGGGGAACGCTCGTTTTCAGACAGTTTCATATCATACCACAGATATAATTTCTCACTCAGTATATTATGTTTGGTTAGTTATTTAGAAAATTTCGATAGTGTGATTACAATATTACAAATACCTGTGACGCTATCTCTTGATAAGCTGCGAAAGGTAGCCACACGTGATACAGAAACCGAAAACCAAAAATTGTAAAAGAAACAAATGCTACAGACACGCGATGAAATAAATACTATTCCTGTAAATTCATTTACTTGAAATTTTACTGTTCTGTATCTTCCCAGCTGAAAGGACTACTAGCGTTAGTTTGGAAATAGAATATTATGGGTAACGAATATTACAGGCAACGATTGGTGTGTTGGAGACTAACTACTAGAAACTTTACATAGCTCCCCCACTTCCAAACTTATTTTCTTTCTAAACAGACTCTTGCTTTCTTCGTTGCACTTCCAAACCTATTGGATTTCCAAACAGACGTTTTATTCGTTGCATTAACAAGTTTTTTTTTGTTTAATAAACCATTCCAATTAATAAACCAATCATTAGTAACTCAGCAATTCCCCAGAAATGACCTATTATGATGACTTTCAGGTACAGCCAATAATAGAAGTGATGAACGCGGAGCCTCCCTGGCCCTGTTCAAACAGTCTCCAACCAGTGGTACCTCTTAGCGAGAGGTCCCAAGTTGCCTTGCGAGGCCTGGAAACTATCCTGTGCATGGACAGCTCGTTCCAGGAGGAGTGGGTGGACTATATGGACCAGAAGAATCTCACCTTGTTTGTAAGTTAAATAAAGCGTTGTCCCATTTTACTGGGGATGACTACTTTATACAATATACATACCGTAGAATAATTTCTCTTATCTTTACTGTTTTTGATTCCATCCATCCATCAGCCTTTTATAGTCCACTGCTGGACATAGGCCTCCCCTAATGTTCGCCACTCCGTCCGGTCCTGCGCCCTCAGAATCCAGCGGTTTCCCGCTATCTTCTTCAGGTCGTCAGTCCACCTGGTTGGAGGACGGCCTGTGCTCCTTTTGCCGAGACGTTTTTGATTGAACGCCCTAAATCTTACTTTTTTATTCTAGGAAACTTCAGATTTAAATACCACAACATTCCAACCACACCTGTTCCTCAAGTTTTCGGAGGTGTTCTCTGCATCAGTGGAGGACCTGGATGCGCTAAAGGACTTCATCCAGAGCCTCTTCGATGAAGCCGACGGTGTCTCCTTCGTTTCCAGCATCGAATATGCCATTGAGGTTTTCAATGTTAGTAACAGAGACGAGATTTTAAGGTAAGTAATGACCAATTTAAAAATTGATGTGGTGTAAAGGATGTACCTTTACGCCTACATATTTTTATTATATATTATTTTCTTACCTACCTATGTTTATAAGTTTGTAGCTTGATTATACTGATATTATAATCGCGTCCTAATATTTAAGCCCACTAAAATTAAACAATCAATCTCAAGCATGCTCAAATCTTGTCTAACCATGTTAAAAAATCTAAAAAATATTAAATTATACTCACTTTTACAAATTATGTGGACTGAATCTGCATCTTTTTACTATAACTTAAACATACTTCCCGTTGAACTATGTGAATTCTTTTATCTACAGTTAACTTCAGTAAGATAAGATATTTAGAAGTTGGAATTCAATTTTTTTCTTTTTTTTATTTGAATGGAGTAGCAGACGAGCATGCAGGACACGTGGTGTTAAGTGGTCGCTGCAGCCCATGGACATCTACATACAACCTCAAGCAAGCATAGGTAAGTCTTGTCTGAGGTCGTATGCAATTGCGCTGCTACTCCGGAGGCTGGTGGTCGCCTCATGTAAGTGTGGCCGGCAACTGCACCTTCCTACACGGCAGAAGTGGGTGAAGCGGTGGTACTTCCCCGGGCGAACGATAATAGTTATACCACCTACAACTTACTAATTTACTGAATACAGACAAGATTCATACTAATTAATTTCTCGTACAGAATATAACCAGAAACACAATTTCAGGAACTTCTTCTCGAAACTAGACACGGTCCTCTCCGCCGTCAACACGTCATCGGTAGAAGAGACGGTTCCTCTGAACACGCTGTGGCGGAACTACTTCAGGTGCAGCGCGGAGCCCTACATCCAGGAGTGGTGCTGGAGGACGGGCCGCGCTGCCTGGAAGCACACGATGAAGTTCATGTCTGTGGCGCTGGGGAATATGGCTAACGATCTGCTCACCTACTTTAGAGAGGCCAACGGTAAGTTTCCAGAGACTTCTAACTTCTTCTTCTTAAAAACCGACCCGTTAACATTTGGAGGAGTCCGCTCCTCTGAACAGTATTTGGAGAATCTACATGAACTTCAAAAATGGTAATAATACCTTTTGTTAAAAAGTACCTACTTATTATAGCACAAGTACGTCTAATCAGATGGATACTATTGCTTGTCATTCTTTTGTTTCTGAAACTGTACGAACTTGTAACGATTCATAAAACATATTTACCTAGGATTTCTTCTTTCAGAACCAAACACTAATGTTTTAAAACTGTTCGGATTCACAAGCAACACCGGGCTGTACGCGTTGTATAACCAATTTCCGGAGTTTGTGGGGACTTTACTGAACTCTTATTGGGATTTGGGTTTTATGAATCAGGTACAGTAAACATTTTTTACTTGATTAAAATATAGCATTTTTTTTCTCAAAGACCAAGAGCAAGAACCCAAGTACAAGAATACCTGAGGCCCGCCGGCAAATGACACCTAAGACAAATTTTGATGACTTCATAAATCCAAAGAAAAACAACCAACACATTTCTTGACATAGTTACTCGTATGTAATTGTTGTCTACTGGCATAAAACAAAACAAAAAAAATTACAACCCCCATTGCTTGACCAAAAAAGCAATAAATGACACCTGGATTATTTTCATTTATTTTATCAGTGTAGTTTTCTTATGGAATCTGATCAGAAGTGTTGAAAATTAATTACTCGTTTTACCCTCTCGAATCTCTCTTGCAAAATGACGTACCCTATCACATTTTTCACAGATCCGTCGCGCCTCTCAAACCCAATTTTGGGACTGTGAAGCGGTACTGGCGGCTCTGACTCCGCCCCCCGGCAGCCCGATCACCGAGGACCTGATACTGCGAGTCAAACCCTTCATCTGTCCTTCGCTGCTGTACTGGATCTCACTGCCGAGGGGAGATAACACTCTGCTTGATGTTGTCTCCAAACCCGTAAGTAACTTTTAATGGCCAGAAGTATCCAGCTGATTCCGAAATAGCAGTGCAAATGCATATATCTCAGGAAAAACGCAGACTTGCTGGAGGTTGTCTGAATCACACGCATGCTCGTTGGCTATGAGTACTACATTCAAATAAAAAGGTGGCGTGAAGCAACCCCTTCATATTTTTTACGTACAAGAGGTCATGGGATAATCACCAGCCTTGGAGGTAGTAATGCAATGTCCTTGCAATGCATTCATCCTTACGCCCCCCTCGAACTTACTTGAGGTTTACTTTAAGTAGGGGTCAATTCCCACTGAAAGAGCAGCGGCACTTTTGACTAGTCACTAGAAGGTTCATGCAGCCTCGTGGCGCAGCGCTGCCCCTCCTTTGTATTCAAATAACTATGAACTATGTAATTACACAGATAAGATTCAAAATAATTTGTAATATTTTGCCTCAAAAATCCGCTGCACGCCGCTGCTCTTTCAGTGGTAATTGACCCTAAAGCAGTAATGTGAATTGATTGAGCTGAAACCATCTTTAAATACCACGTGGCCTGCAAGTTCGAATGCTACTTTACATTAACTTAAAAGTTCCTTGGCATGAGTTAAAAATCGACAACATCAAAAGAATTTTTCAAATAAAAGTAGGAAGATCTTATATATTTGTCGTGGAAAAATATAAAATCATAAATTTTGTTTTATTAATTTTTACACTTAAAATTGCGAATTTAATCATTCAGATTTATCTTTATTTTTCAGCAATATTTCTTCTTCACAATCCTAGTATCTGAACTAAACAGTACTTTCAAGGATGCCTACTTAAAAACGACTGAACTTGCCAATTATGTAGCTGAGTTGTCAAACAAGACTATTATTGACGTTGATGAGTTCGAATATGACGACAAAGGAAAAAGACGAAACGGTCTTGATAAGATGAGAAAAAAACTAGAAAGCACTGTTGATACAATATTTTCCTTTGAGGTTACTGAAGTAAATCCTTCATACCGTTTGTTTAACGAAGTCAATAAGAAACAATTCATATCGTCTATTTATCTAACTAGAATTATAGCTATTGTTGACAAGCTATCTAAAGCCTTAAACAATTTAACATTAAATGAAACTGGCGTCGAACTATCAGAGGAAGAGTTCAAGAAAGCGTCTACAGAATTAGGAATTATACAAAAAATCTTCAAAAGAAGACCGACTGAAGCAATTGCGCTGCATTTTGACGTACTAACAGATTTGTTGTGGACAAATAATGAAGGTTATAAACTCACCGATGCCTTAACATCGATGTGTAATGACAACAGTAAAGATATTCTAACTGACACAGACAGGGTCAAACTTCAGATATGCTCTAAAAGAAATGATCTGTTTTATAAAGCCATTGAAAAAGTTGTTGATGAAGATTTAGAGGCTGCGAGAACAAGTTTGTTAACCCTTATTGATATGCTTCAAAGTGGTAATGCTGAAGAAGTAAAGGATATTTTCCAATTCTTTAACGAGAGGTAAGATACTATACACAAAAGTGCAGTTTTTATCTATATCTTTTGTCTTTCTCAAAGTACATAGGTTGTATAGGAAGGAAATGATGATGAAGAAGCGCGCATGGCCTGGCGGTTTGAGTAGAACGCAAGCGATCTTTGGGCGCCATATGGGCGCGGTCGGATATGAGATGGGTGACCGCTTATGGCAAAAAAATAATCCTTCGAGTTTCCGTGCTTCGGAGGGCACGTTAAGCCGTCGGTCTCGGTTGTTGTCGATAGATAACAGTCGTTAAACCTTGTCGGAGGCCTTATGGGCGGTTTGAAAACATCCAAGCAGCGTGGTGGAGTAAGCTCCAGGCCTCCCCAATAATGGGGAGAGACCCGTGTCCAGGAGTAGGACGTAATAAGGGTTGCAACCAGAAGGAGAGGAAGGAAGTCACATTATTTTATCTTTACTTATCTTTTTCTTTCCTAATACAAATGGTTTTTTTTACATGCAGGAAACAAGTTGTGCAAGCATTGAAAACTTCAATCAAATACGCCTACGACTTAGGCATACCGATCTACTTGCAATACTTACACAGCAACATTCGTCAATATGACATCGTGATAAGCTTCCTCTCTGGTGACGACTGGTGGAGTGACCTTCGACGAGTGTACAGTGGGCCCCATGTCACCAGGTTCATTGATTCCATGGAGAAGAGCTTCGATATTGCTGAGGATATTTTGAATAATTTTGATCAAATACACGTAAGTTATCCATACTCGTTCATTTGTAGTTATATTTTTTCTTTTCTAAAATCTCAAGCTTGTCTTATCCAGTACCTTTAAACGAGCAATTCTTGTATATATCTTAATATATTTTATGAATCTCGGAAATTCTCCAACTATTTTAATGAAATTAAGTACCTACCCTAACCCAAAAGGGGTGATAAATCGATCCAGCTAGGTTTTATTTTGAGAAATTTTAAATTATAAAAAAATATTTTCAGCTATAATCAACTTAAATGATTATGAATGAATGAAAAATACGACTCTTCATGACATCTATT
Source organism: Pyrgus malvae (assembly GCA_911387765.1). Classification (NCBI taxonomy): domain Eukaryota; kingdom Metazoa; phylum Arthropoda; class Insecta; order Lepidoptera; family Hesperiidae; genus Pyrgus; species Pyrgus malvae. The sequence goes on along the minus strand of OU426963.1, from coordinate 23,073,926 downwards.
GGAGACTATTAATAATATTGTGGCGTAGAACGCTGTCAAACGCCATCCGCTAATCCGACAAAAATGTCGATTTAAAAGAGTTCTATAAAATTTTTGTCTTTGAATTAAAGCTTCCTTGGCCGAATGATTACGCGGGCTGACTGCGGAATTAGAGACCCGGGTTCAAACCTCAATCAAAACCATGTTGCGTTTATTTTTATTCTTTGTGAAAATGTTTTTTTTATTGGGTGCTTTTTCAAATGGCGTTGCTAAGTAACACTAAGCAAATGAGTGTTTCGTTTGAAATTAAAGAAAAAAAATGTTTTTATCCGAGCAACTCTCGGTCGTCCAGGTACTTTTAGTATAAATTTGCAATGAAAGTACGCAGTGTCTAGATTTAATGAAATGTATAATCATAATAATATGTTAATTATTCAGCTGCGTTTTTCTGCAGCTCTTTTACTTATTTCTTTCTAAGGTTTTAGCTTTACTTCTGTCATTGCGACGACTTCTCTTCTTTCATTCAAAAACAAAATAAAATTAATATTTGTTTTATATTATATATTTTCAAATTCTAAGTTCTATATGAATTTAGAACCAGGTGCTGACATTTTTTAATTTTTCTTGAGCTCAGGTGAATAAAGTATACTCCACCCTCTCAACATTTCTTCGTAATCACTCTGTGATGTGAACTCTGTCTCTACCCATTGACTTCTCTTCTTCCTCATGACGGAACTGTTACAACTTTCCTTTTTTAACACACTTATTGATTTTTTTACGTTCATAGTTGGTCCGACTCCTCCGCGACATGAACATGAACAGCTCAGAAGCGTTTTGCCGCGCTAACGTCACTCTCAAGGACTACGTGCCCGATGGAACTGGAATACTGACGGCGCTGAAACAGCAAGCGTGTGACAGTAGCTCGGAGCTCGTTAGAGAGATCCCTCCGTTGCTGTTTGCTTCTCAGGTATGTTTGAGGCCTAAATATAATTTGGTAAAGAGTTCAATTTTAACGTTCGCGCTGGAAAATCCATCCAATATATCATCTTAATTCGGCGGCCGTAGACAATAACTTTAATTTTTTTCATGTCTCAGAGAAGACTGTATTGGACCTTCCTGGTCCTGGATCTAGTTGATTATAGTGAAATATGGCACAGATCAGCTTCTGAGTTTCAACATGGACGAATTCATCTCTTCTCTTGACATACACATTATATACGTATTGTATAATTATAAAACAGGGCGGATGTGTTTTTTTACTCTTTTGTCCAATAAGAGTTCTGTAAAATCAGTACAGTCTATTAATTTTTTTCATTATTACATTATAACGCTACACACTAGGATTCCCTGTGTCGTGGGTACCATGGACACACACAAAGACAGAAACACAAACACCCAGACCAAGTACAGAAATTAAAACTTATTAAAATTCATCATTTCAATTTCTGCCTCGCCGGGAATTGAACCCGGGACCCTCCGATCGGCAGCCCGGCATGGTAACCATTGCGCCACACGGGTTGTCATCTTATTACATTACATTACATTTCCTTAATATTATTAGGCTGATTCCGACAGATAAACGTAACCATCGAATACACCTCGGTATTATTCTAATATGTATTATTTCGTCTTGACAGGGCTACGTAGCTGAATTTAAACTACCAGAAGATGTCGACTACCCAACAATAAGCTCTGACTTGTCGAACACTGAATCAAAACTTCTTCAAATAAAGGACGGACCCAAAAATCCAATGCGACCCAAATGGATCACTGCTGAGAAGATCGTGCAATTAAGAAAATCTGCGGTGAATTTGCTTTCCAAGGAAACTTTGACGAAAATATCGTTTGGTGTACTGGGAAATATGGTGGATGCTGGGACGCTTTATTTGAATAATAGGTTAGTTCATTGATGTTTTCAAGGCCTCCGACAATTTTTAACGTCTGGTATCAATCAATAATAATCGAGACTGACAGTTTGACCGTGCCCTCGGAAGCAGGAATATGCGTATGTAATTTGCTACCATCGCAATTCCCAACCGCACCTGATCGGCTTTGCTGCTGAGATCGCTTGCGTTCTACAGATCAAAAAAAAAACAATTCTATTTCTATGCCAGCTGATGGGTCATATTTGATATTTTATTAATATATTGCGCGCATTTTCTGCTTACATTTCATGAAAAATAGTCATCAAAGTGTAAAGAAAAGATAAGTAACGAAGTATAAAATTTCTTTCAGCGCCTGCACCCTTTGCTCTCAATTCACAAGCTGGTTCAAACAAATCAACCTGCAACTGTATAAGAAGCCAGAATACGACAATCTTCTTTGCCAGATGGATCAGATGAGCCTTGAGGAGATTCATCTCTCCTTGAAGAACGACTTCCACTGGGACATGGCTGTAAGTGAGGTATGTATCATGTTTGCTATGAGTGATAAACCTCGACTCACTGATGTGCTCACTCTCGATTAAATGGTAATGAATATTTGCTGTTTGGTTTTATTTTGTTTTTTTTATTTGAATGGAGTAGCAGATGAGCATGCAGGCCACGTGGTGTTAATTGGTCGCTGCAGCCCATGGATATCGGAGGCTGGTGGTCGCCTCATGTAAGTGTGACCGGCAACTGCACCTTTCCATCGAAACACAATAGAATTGGTTCACAGCAGAAGTGGGTGCAGCGGTGGTACTTCCCCGGGCGAACTATAATAGTTCTACCACCTACAAAAATGGTATTTAATGGTAAAGACACCAGTCTCCAATTCGGAGGTCCCCAGTTCATACATTCTGACGAAGTTGATTCGTGTTTATCGCTTTTTCACTAAATTCTATCGGAAGAGTTCGGAAAGCATTGAGATGAGGAATAAGAAAAGTTAATTAAGTGTGTCCAAATATGTAGTGTGATCAGTGATCACCCTAACCAATATTTTTACTGTCATAAATATCGTACAATGACGTCATATTATACTGAATGAATGAAAATGAAATGAAATGAAATGTTCTTTATTCACTGTACGGTTCCTTTACAAACTCTTAGTAAACGTTATTATTTTGTTCTGCCTGCTCTGGGTGCGCTTAGGCAATGCTGAGCTGAAGAAAAGAGCAGAAGGAGAAAAACTTCAGCCCTGTTTTAAAAAATGGGGTATACAATAGCTTGCTTTCTTACAGAGTAATACTATATGTATAAGCGTTCTAATGTTAATTTGGAAACGAAATTATGCATAATTTTGCCATCGTCGCCAGTCGATCATAATCCGATTTTGGTGTAATACTCGCTTAGTAAAATTGCTTGTAATTCAAAGCAGCTTCCCAATTTATGCTTGGTAAACGACTATTCTCCAGCTCATCTCGACTCGCAACTACACCAAATACGAGCTGAACAAGTCCATGAACGAGTTCCTGGAGCTGGTGAAGCTGCACATGCTGGACGAGCGCGGCGTCCACAAGCTGTCCCGCTGCCTCGCCAGCAACGTCACTGCCAACGTCGTGGGGAACGCTACTCTGTGAGTACTCTGATGAAAACCTCATAGGAACTGTTCAACCCGCGCTACGCATTCTGTTTTCCCATTCAACCCACTATTCGCCTCTACATTGCAACCTACCCTCGATATCTCAGCGTAGATATTGGGCATCTAGACCTTGCTTCCCCTTCACATCCCGATTCACATCGGATAGAGTGCAACACACGGGCTCACCCTCACATCCCAGAGGACTTTAGAAGATATCGAAGAAATTAATTGGCCTTGTATTTGGCCTAAACACATATAAATTATATAACTAAATTCCTGGCTCTAGTCATTAAGTACGCCCTTCATACACACTATTACCTATAGTTGTAACTTGTAACAATAAAGTATGAATAAATAAATTAACTACCTCGGTCCAAATCTTAAGCCTTACGAGGAAGAGTATACAACCTGCATTACATAACTATAACATACTTCAAAATATTTATCTAAAAACTTGTTTAAATACACTACTTACAATTCCTCCCTACAGATTCGCTCAAGTGCTAGCTCGTACAATAAGAATATTACGCGCCGAACTGCCACATTTACAAGAGGTCCCCGGTTTCAAGGACCTAAAATACTTCAAGCAACTACACTCCGAAGTCGCCCACAACCTGGAGGTGGAAGGGATCCTCAAGAACTATCTAAAGAAGAAACACAACCTTTCCAAGGATGTGATGAAGATCGTCAAGAATAGCAGGGTGGCTGAAGATATAGAAAATGCTAAAGTTAATTTGAGAACGGTCAGTTTACCAATTGAAAATCTATTTATGAACGTATGGTACAAACAGTTACAAGTTAGTTAAGTGAATGAGAACAATCATAAAATATAACAAATTTGATGGAACCAATATTTTTAACAGTGAAAGTGTAACAACGTCCTTATAAAAATATTAATTTTATGAGTTGATCTCATCGTCAATGTGGCTCTGAGGTGTTGTGACATTAAGTCGACGAGAAAGATTGTGTGAATTGTCCAAAAATATTAATTCAGGTATATATTTTATTCAGGCTGCAGGATGCATTATTTTATTCGTTTCCAGGTTCGAGATCTTCGAGCAACCAATGAGCACCTAGACCTGTCGCAGTTTAACTGGACCGAAATATGTCAAAACTACAATTGTGAGGACATTATCGCTGCTATTAAGAAGAACATCAACAAAACACGTGTCGAAGAAGATGTAAGTATATTTAATTTAATGCAGACTGTAAAGAACTGAGTTTTTTGTATGTTCTGTTAGATATCGTGATGATGTATGTTCTGGATAATCTCTGAAAGTACTGAACCGATTGTGATGCAATTTTGTAAAAGCGTGAAATTCGGTCCTACTTAAAAGATAGAGTGGTTATTATTATTTTAGTCAATTGTGTTGTCTCGGGAAAATAACTATAGTATCATCAACCACACACCAAATTCGGGCTGTGTGGATGATGTATAGTATCATAAATTTTTCTTATGAACAGATATTGAATACATTAGCGCTCAATGTCAAACGAAAATGTAGGTATAGGATATTTTACCAGTGCGTTCCGCTACCGAAGCGGTCGGTGTCTCTCCCAGGACGCCGAGTACCTTTAGAAGGTTTCCTCTCCTTCTACTCCGATGCCAAAAAAGGAACGAATGATCTGGAAAAAAAAACACAAATAATTCACTATTTAATATACGACTTCCTCCATCTGCTTAGCTCGTCAAGCTGCAAGGAGAGGAGTTCTGGAGATTCTCGTTTATCTCCAAGCTACTATCGCACGAGGAGAGGCTGATATCCGACGTGGGCCGGCTGCTGGGCGTGGCCAGCCGCGCGGACCTGGGCGCGCTGCTGGACGCCCGCCTGGACGCGCTGCTGGACTTCGCCATGCAGCTGCTGATGGATGAGTCGCTCGACAGTGTGCTGTACAGGTCAGTAGATCCTATCGATGTCAAATAACTATGAAATTTGATGTGCAGCGATGTCTGAGTGGTAAAGACGGCGGTCTCCGACAAGGGATACCGGGTTCGAAACCTCGACGCACAAAGAAATTTGTAATGTGCGCATTTATCCCTGCTCCACGGTGACGGAAAATATTGTGACATTTAATTTAAAGAAACTCATTATTACCCTGGCATGATGTCCACTAATCCGCACTTGGCCAGCGTGGTGTTCTATGGCCTTCTCACTTGTGAGAGGAGACCTGTGCCCAGCAGTGGAACATAAAAAAGTTTGAAATTTCAGTAAAATAAATAGATCAAATGAAAAAGCACTACCGCTGCACCCATTTTTATCATGAAGCAATTCTATTATGTTTCGGTGGAACGGTGTGACTGCTAGTCAGACTTATACAAGGCGACTATTCTATTAATGTAGGTATTTAATTGTAATTAAGGTAGTGCAACGGCATACGATCTCAAGGCTTAAACTTGATTAAGGATGTGTGTTGATGTCCATGGGCTGCAACAACCATGGGACTCGTGGCCTACCTACATGCTTGTCTGCTACTCCATTTAAATAGAAAAAATAATAAAATGACGATGAAAAGTCTCGTATAAAAATGTTTATTCCAGCTTGCGAGGAATTTTGCACGAACTACGGCCAGTTTTGGCGGGAACACCTCTCGAGTTCGATGTCAACGCACTCGCTACGGGCCTTTCCATTCTCAGAGAATACAAAAACTACTTGATGGAGGCAGATATTAAAGGTAATTTTGCTTTAAACACGTTTTTTTTTCAGTTGGACTTCAGTTATCCGAAGAAAGGGGTACAAGTTTGTGACAAGCTTTTAAATTGTCCCATACCATAATATAGCGCTCCTTGTATTGTGCCCATACTGTTCCCATACTACTGCTTGCAGCGCCTCTAACGGGAAATGACTAAACTACAACTTAACATATGTATGCATAACTCGAAATCGATCGCTTTTATAGTCATTCTGTTTTGCGAAGTCCTATCGGCTCTAGTTGTAGTAGTGATGTGTATTGACAAGCGCGCTTGTGTGCGTAAACTTTTGAAACATTAGCAAAGAAATCTTAAAAGGTATAAAACCTTTAAAAAATTTAAATCACTACGGACTACTTATACGTTTAGTGTCGTGCTGACGTTACTCGTACTGGGCGCTCTCGAAGTTACACACACTAAAACAATGTGTATGTGCACGCCTCACAACATTGCCGATTGGACTTCGTGAAAAAGAACACATAAGGCTATAACATAACAAATAAGATTTTTTTTAGTGCAAGTGTCGGAACTGTTCCCGTACCCGGAGGGTCTCGAAGCCGCTCTCACGGACTTGGGCATCAACAACACCAACTTCTGGTCTATTGCCGCGCCGCGCATACAGGCTGGACACATCGTGCTCACTCCGGTAACACTTTAGATACCCGCTTATCTTTACTAAAGACTAATCCATACTAATATTATAAATTTGAAAGTGTCTGTCTATCTGCTACTCTTTCACGCTTAAGCCACTGAACCGATTTTGATGAAATTTGGCATAAACATAGAAAGGACGTTGAGAAAGAACATAGGCTACTTTTTACCGCGCGAAAATATCTCATTCCCAGGGGAAGCAAATGAAATAATGAAATGCGCCGTGTAGTGTTATAAATACACTACATGTTATTACTTACTTCATTCACGTCGATTATCATATTTTATAACTTATATCCGGTTGTTTTATTCTTATACTTTGCTTTTTCTTTATTATTTCATTACAAAATTATTTACTTTCTCTGTTTGTTTATTTACATTTTGACGCAGCAATCAAAATTGTCATTTCTGTCTTTTATGTATCTTTATGTTTTTTAATTCGTTTTACGGCATTGTATAAAAATCCTTTTAGCCATTCAATAATAAAAGAAAAGAAAAATTGTATGTTTCTTATTTCATTTCATAGATTAAAGTATAGTATTGTCTTTGGCTTATTTTTTTTTTATATTAGCCCGTTAATCAATATTTTAATCTATACATAAAGCTGAAGAGTTCGTTCGTTCGTTTGTATATTTGTTTGAACGAACTAATCTCAGGAACTACTGGTTCCAATTGAAAAAATCTTTTTGTGTTGGATAATCCATTTTCTCGCCTATGGACACGGGCAACCCCAGGCTATATACATCATGCTATGACTAATACCAAAGTCCACGCGGACGAAGTCGCGGGCGGCCACTAGTATGTAATAAATCCATACTTAATAATATAAATTGTTTGCTTTGAAAATCTGCAAGCTAAAGAAAGGTCCTTGAATGGCCATCATAGGTAAAATAGCATAGACCGCCCTCCAACCAGGTGGCCTGATGACCTATAAAAGACAGCGGGAAGCCACTACCACACATATATGACTTAGTTTGTTTGTCCTTCGTACGCGTCGCAATAGTGCTACGGATTTATCTGAATATTTGTATGGAACGTTGGGGGTTGGAGAGGGTTGGAGAGATATAATGTTTTTTCTTACCCGGGGAACTTCTCATTCCTATAGGAAAAACGTGTGGCTCGCGTGGACGGAATCGCGGGCGGAAATATTATATGCAGGAACATGTATGCATTGAACAAGCGAATCTACGCTACTAAGGGAAACGGGCGCGGTCAAATGGCTGCGACCCTTTTTGCGTCCCACTGCTGGGCACGGGTCTCTCCCCATTATTGGGGAGGCCTGGAGCTTACTCCACCACGCTGCTCCAATGCGGGTTGGTGGAGATACGGGTTAGTGGCCAACCCGCTGCCGGATGTTTTCAAACCGCCCATAAGGCCTCCGACAAGGTTTAACGACTGTTATCTATCGACAACAACCGGGACCGACGGCTTAACGTGCCCTCCGAAGCACGGAAACACGCATGAAATTTTTTGCCACTAGCGGTCACCCATCTCACACACGACCGCGCCCGTTTGGCTTAGTTGCATAGATCGTTTGCGTTCTACGCTAACCGCCGGGCCATGCGCGCTTCAAATAATACATATTAAAACTGAAAATTTCGAAATGGGTTATAAAATCAATTCTGTTGTTTTAAAACTAAGGTAACATTTTCCAACTGCTTATTGCTTAAGCTTTCTCAATTTTACATTTAGATTTTTTGTCATTTATAGTAAAATAAAATACCCTATCCCAGATCTTTGCGCCAAAACAAGGAGCGTACCGCATCGAGGACTTCGTCTGCCAAGTGGAGAGCATGTCCAAGGTGATAGTGCCGGAGCACCTGGACGTGGTGACGCTGGACGACGTGTACGGCGCCGTCGTGGAGCAGTTCTGCGGCCTCAGCGACCAGCAGGCGAAGGATATGCTGCCGGTGCTGATGCAGAACCTCAACTATACGCTGATTCTGGATAAGGTTGGTACTATTGATAATAACGATAACTGTTTGGCAAAAGGAGTTCTCCTGCCAGGCGAGGTACATAGTCGACTTATTCGTTTTTCGGAGCTTGTGCGTGTGGTCGCATGTTAAGAAAACTTCAAAAGCGTGATTTAGAATAAAATTCCCGTGGCGCCATCTATTGACGAGCGAGCTAATTTCCCAGTGAGTGCGCGCCTATGGACACGGGCAACCTCAGGGGAGCTACCCGAGGGCTTTAGGCTATATGACATCATGCTATGACTAATACCACAGTCCACGCGGACGAAGTCGCGGGCGGCCACTAGTGTTATATAAAGAAATTAATATTTGTATATAGGGACACCTGCTGTTCAGACTAGCTGCAGCCCTTTTCCCACTGCTGGGCACGGGTCTATTCCCTAAATTCGGTAGACCTGGAACTTAATCCACCATATTGTTCCAATGCGGTTGTTATTATTTTCCTCAGGTAAAGAGCATAATCCTCTCAAAACTGTTTGCGGCCTCAAACCTGACGCAGCCAGCAGGCGAGCAAGTACTAGCGAGTGCCTCTGACATCGCCGACCTCGTGGAATACGCGCGGAAGAACTTCGACGCACTCACAGATACCCTGGCCGACGAGCCCCTCTTGAAACAGTTCAGGAATAGCAGCTCCGTCGGTGATTTCGTGTCTTGTAAGTTGTCTTTTTTTCTTGCATTGTCTGTGTCTTTTGTGATTTTATTCTTTCAGGCGTGAGTGTCTATTCAGTGTGAGTTGTGTATACCTACAGCCAATTTTGGTCTGTTTCATTGAAACCAAGTGAAACACTTAGTAAAGTCAAATTTACCATGTAAATAACACAGGAAGATCCCAAAAATTGTAAAATAATGGGAAAGCCAGTTTATAATTGATTTTGTTTGTTTTTTCTCTTCAAGTGTATTTTTCTGGAACATTCAAGATTGAAATCGGTAGGGAAACCTTCAAAATTCCTACAGATACCGGGGTATGTGTAATTTGTACCGCACAAAAAGCCTCTTGGAGGCTCAATATGGCGTTTTAAGGAGGACTCCGGATAGTATCCAATAGAACGCACCGGTATGAGTGCCGTCCCAAACGGGCCTCTTGAGGAAAGGGTGTAGCACTCCTATACCCTCAGGTGCTTACAAGGGCGTGCAGCCACTTACACACCGGTGACCTTCCCGGGGTTCCTTCAGGTTCCAGCCAGCGGGGCTGGACAGTAAGTCCTTAGATTACAATAAAATTCTAACAGTGGCATTATTCCACAGCGCCCAGCTTCATGGCCGATGCAGGCAACATGTTATGCGGGCGCTCGTTCGCGATTGACGTCAGTCGCTACTACAAGGTCATCTCCGCCACGCAGGACATGTCGGGACAGGCTGATCAGCAGCAGTTAGATGCGTTGCCAAGTAAGTCAGGAACCCAAAAGTAGAACATATATACCAAATGCAAAACTTTTTTGTTCTTTCAGTAAAAACATCATACTATGTGAGCATATTGTCAGTAGGTATACAGTAAAGCGTTTGAATCAAATTTAACTTATTTCGTCCAGCCGTCAAGCCAGTTCGATATCTGAAAAAAGTGATGGCTACAGTATATACCAGAATGCAGACACGTTCTAATGTAGTTCCGTGGAGGCAATACGAAAAAATATAATATCGCTTTGCTATATTACTTCACTGCACTCTGGTACTGCAGTTAGCTTATGCGAGCAAAATGTCATCAACTTTGTCCAACATAGCTCAAAAATACATCAACAAAATAAATACAAATCATGGCATGACAGCCGACCTCCCACCAACTCCTCCAGAAAGTTAGCCCTTTTGGAGTGTTTTAGTAAAAAGGACGACTGAGTCCGTGAGACTTACATGAGGCGGCCATCAGCCTTCAAAGGGATAGCGCAACTGCCTACTTCCACAGGCAGGACTTAGGCTTGCTCAAAGTGGTGTGAAGAGTAAGTGGTATGTCCATGGGCTGCAGGCGCTGCCATTAACCACCATGTGGCCTGCATACTCGTCTGCTGCTCCATTCAAAAGCTAAAAATAGTACAGCTCAACTACTCTTCTAAAATGTGAAACCTAAACATTTGCAGCGGACTTCTGCCGGTCCCTGTACACGGAGGTGGTGCGCATGAAGGGAGGCAAGATCGTGTGGAGCTTCGCCAAGCCGCTCATTCTTGGCAAGATCCTCTACACGCCCGCCACCCCCGCTGTCCAGAGGATCATTGAACAGGTAAATTAGCCCCGCGGCTGGCGTAGAACCCAAGCAATCTACCCATCTATCCGCTCATTCTCGGCAAGATCCTGTACACGCCCGCCACCTTCGCTGTCCAGATTATCATTGAACAGGTAAGGTAGCCCCGCAGCTGACGTAGAACGCATGGCAAATATGTAAATGATGCCTTTAGATTGTCATTATCAATATGTATAGGTAACTCAAACACAGAGAACTGAGTGTGATTCTCTAAGTGTGAAACGTTATTTTTATTTAATTAAGGTACTCCTTCAAATCAAAATTAGTAGTTGTGAAGAAATTATCCGATTTTCTTAGAACATTAGGTTCTGCGCAGCTACTTGCAGCCAGCTTTAAATATACAGAGATCCATTGTAACAACTGTATATATTATCTATACCTTACATGTCAATGAAATATTAAAATTCCTTCCAGGCAAACACCACCTTCGCGCCAATGGCTAAGATAACTAACTTGATCCATTCGTTCGCAAACGCGTTCTCATCAGTCGAGCAGCTAAACGAGCACAGGGAAGGCCTGGAGGCTTTGCTAGTCCTCCTCACGTCACCAGAGTACGATGGTCTGAGGAAGAATCTCATAGGCGATGTCCATTGGGGAGTGGAGAACGGAACTCTTAACGTGGAAGAGCTGTTTGACGGATTGGCGGAGATAGTTGTGAGTAGTTTCCTGCCTTCTTCCTTAATTAGTACTTCAGTAGTCACTTTGTAGATGTACAACTGTAATGACTCGACTGGGAAAGTCCTACCGCAGCATCTACTTTTGTCGTAGAGTGAAGTTGCCAACCATGCTTGACGTTGTCAGGTTGTGCGTAATGTCGACGGACTTAACGCCACGTGGCCTGCATGGATCGTCTGGAAGGAAAATTTTAAAAAATTGCTGCGGTTTTACTCGCATTAAGAAGGGATCATTGCCATGACATTTTTTGTTAGGTCAGAAACATGTCAGAAATGTCTAAAATCCTTTGTTTTTTTTTATTAAATATTTTTATTAAATTAACAAACATCTCTTTCTGAAATGTGTGCTATTTCTTCTGTTTTGCCTACTGATCTAAAATTAAATCCGCCTGTCAAAATATACTTATAGCTGAATGTAACATTAATTTTAATTTACAATTTCTAGGGATATAAGGGCATGGTGACAAAAGCATCGGATCTGTTGCACTGCATCAACTTGGACAGGTTCAAAGCGGTGAAGGATGAGGAGGAACTGATGTTAGAAGCCGGTCGACTGACCAGGGTCAACGAGTTCTCTGCTGGTAAGATCTGTACAATCTGTTCTACTGAAGTAGCTAGTGTAGAAAGCAAGCAATCTACGCAGAGAAGCGAAACTGGCGCAGTTGGATGTACGATGGATGATCGGTAGTGGCGAGTTTCATGTGCTTTTCCGTGCTTCGGAGGGCACGTTAATACGTCGGTCATGGTTGTACTAATCGATAACAATCGTTAAACCTTGTCAGAGCCTTTACACAAGGCATTACACAAGACGCCATCAACTTATTCTAAATTATACCATTGTACAGTTCTTGGATGCCACCTGCTGCGAGATGCTGGCCACCAAGCTTGCTGGCACAATGTTTAACATTTGTTATATAATATATCGATTGTATCGATTTATTTATTTGCAGGTCTTGTATTCCTTAACACTCAGGACAATGGAGATATACCTGAAAACATAGAATATAAAATAAGAATGGACATTGAGAACGCACCAACTACCAAAAGAATCCGAAACTAGTAAGTTCATTTTTATTTTTTATTCGGTTTATTGAAATATCTAATCGTTTCTCATGAGTTTTGTTACAATTGCTCCAAGGCACCGCGCCCATTTTATTTCTGAATGGGCTCTAATATTAAATCAAGTTATTGAATTTCTTTTCTATGTCACTTATTTTAATTTATAGTCTATGGATCCCGGGTCCTGAATCAAGTTTTCTGGAAAACATGAGGTACTTCCGTGGCTTCGTGCAAATTCAGGATATCATAGACAAAGCAATTATAAAACTCTCAGCGGAAGATTCAGGCAGGATCCATAAGAGAGATATTTCGGAAGAGGAAGAGTTGGATTGGGCGGTTTACACGCAGCAGATTCCATATCCTTGCTACAGGAAAGATTTGTAAGTTTGTTTCAATATACATACATATATAACGTCTTGTCATAATTATAACAGTCTACAGTAAGAATGAATGAATGAAAGGGACTTCCTAGGCAACTTTGACAGCATTAATCACTTTTTTACAGTTTCCAAACGACACTGTACGAGACACAGTCGCTGATGGTCGCTCTGTTCTTCTCCATGCTGTTCACCGTCACCTCGTCTGTCAGGTTCATCGTGTCTGATAAGGAGTCTGGAAACACTATGGTTTGTTTCGTGTACTTTACACTAGGTATACTCCAATAGCGCGTTAGCAATTAGCGCTCGTTTAGGTACGTGGCTAAGCGTAACGGTCGCGATGTGAGATTGATGCAGGCGCGGTCGCAGACTTCAATTTTGGGGGGGGTTCGCCAAGAGATTTTGGGGGGGTCACTAAGAAATTTGGGGGAAGATGTGTCCCAAATTGGCTTGTTTCGCCTTCCGCCTACGCATGAATGATGGATTTTTGGGTCATGTCCCCTGTGACCCTCCCCCTTTGACCGCGCCTGGATGGATGTCCGCTAAAGGCAAAAACATGCGCGTTTCCGTGCTTCATATGGCACGTTAAGCTGTCGTTCACGGTTGTTATGGATAGATACCAATTTTAAAACCATATTGGAAGTGTTATTGGCGGTTTGTAAACTCAGCGGGTTAACCCGCCTCTCCGCCAACCTGTATTGGACTAAGCTGCAGAGGACTACCGGTCTACCAACATTGACACTTAAAAGGGTTTCAGCCAAATTTAAACTTAAAGAACAGTCCAAATTTTACCAAAACCGATTCAGTATTTCGTGAGACATGTACAGAGGGAACATTTATAATTATAAAGTCGGTTTAATGTTTTAAATGACTTGTGTTATTGTGATGTGTTAATGTGGTGTAGGTGGTATAACTGTTATGGTTTGCCCGGGAAAACATCACCACTGCACCCACATCTGCCGTAAATTTTATTCTGTTCCAGTAGAAAGGTGCAGTTGCCGACCAGACTTACACGAGGCAAATATCAGCCTCCGGAGTACTTTCATGAATGTTTGTATCCGCAGTTGATGTCAATAATGGGCGTAGACCTGCGTTACCACACGCTATCGTGGTTCCTGGCGTCGTTCCTGGAGATGACGGTGACGGTGGCGGCCATGACGGCGGTGCTGGTGGGCGGCCACATCCTGCCGCGGACCGACCCCTCGCTCATCTTCACCTTGCTGTTTCTGTATGGCTTCTCGGTTGTCACGTTCTGGTGAGAACTGTGTTCAGTCTTTACATGAAGTTTTTTTATAATTAAAATTTCTAATAGTAAAAAAAAGACATAGAGGTGGATTAGGTATTTGCAAGGTGCGACCGAAGAAGTACCAGTACCAACAGAGTACCAACACTCAGCAGGTTTCTGCATTAAAGTAATTTTAATTGTTTCGGTGGAAAGGTGTGGTTGTCACAGAACCATGCGCTTCGTACTCGTCTACTCTGTTATAGTAAAAAGATTTAGGTATAAGTAAATTTGGTACTTGCTCACGTAAAACAAGATAAGTAAGCTCAATGCAGCAACGCGACACGATGCGATTCACTGCGAAAAATACTGAATGTATTTTGAACCTACGAACTTACTATAAGATCTAAAGTGTAGGTAGGTGGTGGACTTTTGTGATTGGGAAATTACTACACTGCAGTTGCCGGTCACATTTATGTAAGGCGACCATTAGCTTTCGTAATAGAAGCGCATCTGCATGCGACCTCACACAAGACTTAGGCTTGCTTGAGGTTGTGTTGTCCATGAGCTGCAGCAGCCACTTAATGTTTTTAAGTTTACTGTATAAAAGTAATGTCTTTCTACGTCCTCTCCAGCTACATGATGTCGAAGATGTTCAAGGCGGCGAGTTTCGCGGCGGTGTGCGCGGGGCTGGGCGTGCTGGCCACCTACATGCCCTTCGTGCTCATCCTGTCCCTCGAGGGTGTCCTCAGCAGCTCTCTCAAGCTGTTTGTGGTAAATATACTATACGAATTGGCTTTTGCTGCGAGCAGTGGACGTCAACAATTTTTTTGCGTTCCACTGCTAAGCACTTGGAGAATAATCGTGACGTAGCTCTCACTATTTGCAAGCTGAAGTGGCAATGAGCAGGCTATATAGTTAGGAGGACTGACGTCACATGGAGAAGAAAGGTCCTCGAATGTTGACCAGGTCTCAACAAACTCGCACGCAACCATGTGGGCTGACTACCTGAGGAAGACAGCGGTAAGCCGCTGGATTAAAAGGGCACAGGACCGAATCGAGTAGTGAATTTTCGAGAAGGCCTATGTCCAGCATGTAAGCATCCAAACGAGCTAGAAGGAAAATTAATTTTGACAGTTATTAGTGTGTGCAGGTATGTATTTTCAAATGTTACATGACTGACAAATGGCGTGTGGTTTGCAACGTCCTTAATACATATTGTGACGTCACGTAAAATCGAATATGGCGACATCAAAAAGTTCTAATTTGACTACGGACATAAATAACTTAACAAATTAAAGTGGATGGCTTGAGCCACTAACTTCGAAATAAGAAAAGATCTGAAGACCAGAAAGTAATGAAAGAATTTTTATATAAAAGAAAAATTTGCTGAAAACCGAAACCAGGCCACTAAAAAATCACGTTTTTTATTTTTCCCCCAGTGTATGTTCATGTCATCGGCCATGACATACGGCACGTGGTTCATAACGCGTTTCGAGGCCATGGGCGTCGGTGGCCACTGGCACCTGCTGTGGGACACCATGGAAGGCAGTGAGATGACATTAGCGTACGCCATGGCGATGGTGTTCATAGATGCTTTGGTTTACGCTGCTATTGGATTTATCATTGATAGATTTTACGGTAAGTAATTTTCTACTTAATTATGTTTTTGCATAATCAATCAAAATCGATTATCAAAATCATAAATCGTTTATTTCGTTTTAAAAAGGTAATAACAAACAAGTGGCTAGGGCCTCTGTACTGGGTTGGTAAAACCCGTATTACAGGGTACCCCGCTCTTTCAACAGGCAATTTTAACAATTTGAAACATAACCTTTACATGCCTTACGGACCCCTGAAAATACGTATATTTTTGGACATGCTTGAGGAAAATTAAACGATATTATTTATTCCGTAACGCCCATCTAATAGATTCTTGAAAAAATGAAAACAGACCCCGAATATTTTTGAAGCCTACAACGATATTAGTTTGGATCACATAGGGTAAACACTATGGCGAAAGTTAGGGGAAGTCTATGTCCAGCAAATTTATCCTAAGTATTTTTTTTCATCCACACGATCTGTGCATATTGCCAGTGTCAAAAAGATTTTAATCCCACCTTTGCACGTTTCGTTGAAACCAGGTGAATACATTAATAGTCAAAGTCATCACTGTAAATCAGTCAGTTAAGTGAGAAGCCAAATAACCGATGACACCTTTACGCGAAAATCTATGTTTTCGTATTGTAATGTAGGTGTAGGTATGTAGGTGGCAAGCTGTTGAAATATATTTTTTTCTTCAATTATGGCATCGCAAACTCTGCATATTGCCAGCGTCAAGTATAATTTTTGCATCATATTTTTGCCAGTTTCGGTGAAACTGGACGAGTAATAATAGGTATAAAGTCAGTAATCAGTCAGTCAAGTCAGTCAGATATTCAAACAAAGCGATGGTTTCTTTACTAGAACGTGACCGATGGAATTTTGGAGGCAAGCCGAAAAAATTATATTTTCGCACTGTTATTTTAATTCACATTGCACAACACTCGTGCAGTCGTGTATATTACATCTCTTCCCAATACACCAGGTTTCAAAGCAACGCACAACAACATCGACTGCTCGGTGACCGGCGAGAAGGGCGGCGTGAGCATCATCAACGTGAGCAAGGTGTACCACGAGGGCAGCCGCCGCGCCAAGCTGGCGCTGCATAACGTCTCCGTGGAGCTGGACCAGGGGCAGGTCACCACGCTGCTGGGACACAATGGCGCGGGGAAGACTACGCTTATGTGAGTACAAGCATTCCGCCCGCTGTTCCGACCGCGTGGGCTGCTCATTTCTCCCCAAAGAATAAGGTATGTTCCCGGTTAATCTCCAGCCCCCATTTGTATCCATAGAAAAAATGAAGTCAATTCGTAGCAAACGTAAAAGAAGCAAAAAAAACAAAGACACATAGATTTATCTGTCCCAGATAATACTAATGTAAGACTATCGCACGGCGTTCTTCTCCGGAGTGTCTCCTGTGTCTTCTGATTTTTGTGGTTTAATGCAAACAACGTACCGTGAATCATCCGTAAAAATAGCATAGAACAACACGTCATCAGTAGAACCTTTTTAGTTTTTACTAAACTTACTTCCTTTGTAAAATAGAGCTACAAAGGAACATACAACAGTGGTATTAAAGGGGATATCCGCAAATTATTGGCGGCAACCCTTTTTACGTCCCACAACTGGGCATGGCATTTTGTGGCTAAAAGGGAAGGGACCAACAGAATGAGAAAATTGTGTGACATCATTTGGTGATTGCTTTTATGTAACAGACTATCTGGCTCCGAAATGGCAAGACTTGAGTTTTGCTTGATATTAAGTTACAGATGCTTTCCTTAAGATGTTCATTAAACAGTAGCTTTGAAGACGGCCCATACTGACGAGGCGATGCATATGACGTCATTGCGCGTGAACGCAGCAACAAACACTATGGGAGTAACAATTGATTTGCAATTTTAATAATCTTCTTAAAAGATGTATGTAGATTTTTTTTTAAAACGTGTACACTTAACGTGTACTCTTTGTCCACAGCAACATCCTAACGGGCATGCTGAAGCCGACGAAGGGCCACATCGTGGTGCGCTCGGAGCAGGCGACGGCGCGGCTCGGCGTGTGCCCGCAGAAGGACGTGCTGTTCGAGTACATGACCGCCAGGGAGCACATCGCCATGTACGCGCAGCTGAAGAGTGGATGTTCTCTGGATCAAGTTAGAGGTGAAGTTGAAAGGTGGGATTGCAATAAATTATATTTTTCTTTAGGTTTAATTATATACTTTTCCAAGTTGGAAGAAAAAAGTATTGGTTTTGAGATTTGGTATTGGTTATGTTTGGTGCTAAAATGAAACAATGAGACAACTCATTTGGTATCGAAGTGGCGAGAACTTAATGGTGTTTTGTAGTATATCACATTCATTTCATTCATTTAGCTTACGGTTTTTTGCTACTAAGAAAAGTAAAAAAGACAGGCGAAGAGAAATCAGATTTCACTTTTTTTTCAGGTCACAAACGATCATTCGAATTTTGATTAATTCAAAACTCTACCTGATATACAATATGATATAGGTACACTAAATAATACGGGGCATTGGTCCTTCGAGCCGGATTTATTAGAAAAATAGAGGATAAGTTTTCTGTGCTGGCTTGGTGCAATCCTTTCTCCAGTAGTGGGACTGGTCAGATTCTCGTCCTCATTATTGTGGAGGTCTGGAGTTCCACCACGATGCTCCAATGCGAGTTAATAGACAGCCTACTGTAGGATCTTATCAAAACGCCCATAAGGCCTCTGACAAGGTTTAACGACTACAATCTATCTATAACAACCACAAACGACACGTGATCTTCGATGCATGGAAACACGCTTGAGTTTTGCCACTATCGGTTATCCATCTTACACTCAGTTGCGATCGTTTCGTTTACCTACGTAAATCGCTTGCGTTCTACGCCAACCGCAAGCCGGGTTTCTAATGCTTTGATTTTTAATCGTATTGAATTATACATTTTGCCACATAACATTTTTAAGGTTTTGTACTACGAAGAAAAGTCAGATCAAATTTCCACTTAGGCTTTGACTATGACCTTTTCTAATGTTATCTATCTCTGTCTAGCATGCTCCGAGTGTTGTCCCTGGGCGCAGTGGCGGACGAACCGGTGGTGCGGCTGTCGGGCGGCACGCGGCGGCGGCTGTGCGTGGCGCTGGCGTTCGTCGCGCGGCCCTCGCTCGTGTCGCTGGACGAGCCCACCTCGGGCGTGGACCCCGCCGCCCGCAGGTCTGTACACACTCTCCCTGCTCTCCCTGGCACCAGTACAGAGTGGCGCTGGCGTTCGTCGCGCGGCCCTCGCTCGTGTCGCTGGACGAGCCCACCTCGGGCGTGGACCCCGCCGCCCGCAGGTCTGTACACACTCTCCCTGCTCTCCCTGGCACCAGTACAGAGTGGCGCTGGCATTCGTCGCGCGGCCCTCGCTCGTGTCGCTGGACGAGCCCACCTCGGGCGTGGACCCCGCCGCCCGCAGGTCTGTACACACTCTCCCTGCTCTCCCTGGCACCAGTACAGAGTGGCGCTGGCGTTCGTCGCGCGGCCCTCGCTCGTGTCGCTGGACGAGCCCACCTCGGGCGTGGACCCCGCCGCCCGCAGGTCTGTACACACTCTCCCTGCTCTCCCTGGGACCAGTACAGAGTGGCGCTGGCGTTCGTCGCGCGGCCCTCGCTCGTGTCGCTGGACGAGCCCACCTCGGGCGTGGACCCCGCCGCCCGCAGGTCTGTACACACTCTCCCTGCTCTCCCTGGCACCAGTACAGAGTGGCGCTGGCGTTCGTCGCGCGGCCCTCGCTCGTGTCGCTGGACGAGCCCACCTCGGGCGTGGACCCCGCCGCCCGCAGGTCTGTACACACTCTCCCTGCTCTCCCTGGCACCAGTACAGAGTGGCGCTGGCATTCGTCGCGCGGCCCTCGCTCGTGTCGCTGGACGAGCCCACCTCGGGCGTGGACCCCGCCGCCCGCAGGTCTGTACACACTCTCCCTGCTCTCCCTGGCACCAGTACAGAGTGGCGCTGGCGTTCGTCGCGCGGCCCTCGCTCGTGTCGCTGGACGAGCCCACCTCGGGCGTGGACCCCGCCGCCCGCAGGTCTGTACACACTCTCCCTGCTCTCCCTGGGACCAGTACAGAGTGGCGCTGGCGTTCGTCGCGCGGCCCTCGCTCGTGTCGCTGGACGAGCCCACCTCGGGCGTGGACCCCGCCGCCCGCAGGTCTGTACACACTCTCCCTGCTCTCCCTGGGACCAGTACAGAGTGGCGCTGGCGTTCGTCGCGCGGCCCTCGCTCGTGTCGCTGGACGAACCCACCTCGGGCGTGGACCCCGCCGCCCGCAGGTCTGTACACACTCTCCCTGCTCTCCCTGGCACCAGTACAGAGTGGCGCTGGCGTTCGTCGCGCGGCCCTCGCTCGTGTCGCTGGACGAGCCCACCTCGGGCGTGGACCCCGCCGCCCGCAGGTCTGTACACACTCTCCCTGCTCTCCCTGGGACCAGTACAGAGTGGCGCTGGCGTTCGTCGCGCGGCCCTCGCTCGTGTCGCTGGACGAACCCACCTCGGGCGTGGACCCCGCCGCCCGCAGGTCTGTACACACTCTCCCTGCTCTCCCTGGGACCAGTACAGAGTGGCGCTGGCGTTCGTCGCGCGGCCCTCGCTCGTGTCGCTGGACGAGCCCACCTCGGGCGTGGACCCCGCCGCCCGCAGGTCTGTACACACTCTCCCTGCTCTCCCTGGGACCAGTACAGAGTGGCGCTGGCGTTCGTCGCGCGGCCCTCGCTCGTGTCGCTGGACGAGCCCACCTCGGGCGTGGACCCCGCCGCCCGCAGGTCTGTACACACTCTCCCTGCTCTCCCTGGGACCAGTACAGAGTGGCGCTGGCGTTCGTCGCGCGGCCCTCGCTCGTGTCGCTGGACGAGCCCACCTCGGGCGTGGACCCCGCCGCCCGCAGGTCTGTACACACTCTCCCTGCTCTCCCTGGGACCAGTACAGAGTGGCGCTGGCGTTCGTCGCGCGGCCCTCGCTCGTGTCGCTGGACGAGCCCACCTCGGGCGTGGACCCCGCCGCCCGCAGGTCTGTACACACTCTCCCTGCTCTCCCTGGGACCAGTACAGAGTGGCGCTGGCGTTCGTCGCGCGGCCCTCGCTCGTGTCGCTGGACGAACCCACCTCGGGCGTGGACCCCGCCGCCCGCAGGTCTGTACACACTCTCCCTGCTCTCCCGGGCACCAGTACAGAGTGGCGCTGGCGTTCGTCGCGCGGCCCTCGCTCGTGTCGCTGGACGAGCCCACCTCGGGCGTGGACCCCGCCGCCCGCAGGTCTGTACACACTCTCCCTGCTCTCCCTGGGACCAGTACAGAGTGGCGCTGGCGTTCGTCGCGCGGCCCTCGCTCGTGTCGCTGGACGAGCCCACCTCGGGCGTGGACCCCGCCGCCCGCAGGTCTGTACACACTCTCCCTGCTCTCCCTGGGACCAGTACAGAGTGGCGCTGGCGTTCGTCGCGCGGCCCTCGCTCGTGTCGCTGGACGAACCCACCTCGGGCGTGGACCCCGCCGCCCGCAGGTCTGTACACACTCTCCCTGCTCTCCCTGGCACCAGTACAGAGTGGCGCTGGCGTTCGTCGCGCGGCCCTCGCTCGTGTCGCTGGACGAGCCCACCTCGGGCGTGGACCCCGCCGCCCGCAGGTCTGTACACACTCTCCCTGCTCTCCCTGGCACCAGTACAGAGTGGCGCTGGCGTTCGTCGCGCGGCCCTCGCTCGTGTCGCTGGACGAACCCACCTCGGGCGTGGACCCCGCCGCCCGCAGGTCTGTACACACTCTCCCTGCTCTCCCTGGGACCAGTACAGAGTGGCGCTGGCGTTCGTCGCGCGGCCCTCGCTCGTGTCGCTGGACGAGCCCACCTCGGGCGTGGACCCCGCCGCCCGCAGGTCTGTACACACTCTCCCTGCTCTCCCTGGGACCAGTACAGAGTGGCGCTGGCGTTCGTCGCGCGGCCCTCGCTCGTGTCGCTGGACGAGCCCACCTCGGGCGTGGACCCCGCCGCCCGCAGGTCTGTACACACTCTCCCTGCTCTCCCTGGGACCGGTACAGAGTGGCGCTGGCGTTCGTCGCGCGGCCCTCGCTCGTGTCGCTGGACGAGCCCACCTCGGGCGTGGACCCCGCCGCCCGCAGGTCTGTACACACTCTCCCTGCTCTCCCTGGGACCAGTACAGAGTGGCGCTGGCGTTCGTCGCGCGGCCCTCGCTCGTGTCGCTGGACGAGCCCACCTCGGGCGTGGACCCCGCCGCCCGCAGGTCTGTACACACTCTCCCTGCTCTCCCTGGGACCGGTACAGAGTGGTGCTGGTGTTCGTCGCGTGGTCCTCTGGTGATGTATCTAACCATGATCAACAACTAAGTGAACGAACTAAGGTGATTCAGAATTGATAAAAAAGCAGAAACTAGAGCAGTAATGCACGAGCATAAAGAAAACAAAAACGAATGTAGCAATTCTTTCGTTCTAATTTCATTATTTGACCAGTAAGCTTCCTACTTTTTTAAGATGCTTTAATTTTTACAGAGAAATCTGGTCAATGATCATGAAGTTACGGGAAAACAGAACAATCTTACTGACAACCCATCATCTGGATGAAGCGGAACTTCTCAGCGACCAAATCGTTATAATGCACAAGGTACAAACTTACTTTATACTTACTTCCTATTTTGTTGCAAGTTGCAAGCAAAGTTATTTCTGTTATTTGTCATAGAAAGCCTACCGTATTATCGTTCAAATTATTTTCATTGAACCACATTCATACTTCCCATTCCATGGTTGAACCATTTAAATTCTATCCTACAATTGTTTTCATTACCTTACAATTTACTTTATACCTTACAATTTACAATTGTGTACCTAACTTTCTCTATGATTGAGTTGGAGAAAGACTCGGTAGGTTGTTGTATAATGTGATTGAAGGCGGCAAGAGTGGGGAGCTCACACCCTTCAGTCACCCTTCCGCCCCGAGAAGAAACCACAGCCACACTGTGTAAGGAATGAAGAGCATAAACTCTGCTAAGTTGGGCCTGCATAAGACTCGTGCGCAACAAGGGCGCCGATACGTTCCACAGAAGATCTCGGGGCCCTACAAGGAGGCCCCTGAAGAAGCAAGAGTGAACAAATCCCATATAATCAAATATCTTGCTTGTCCCAGGGAACCGAGGAACCTATTGTTGTTTTGCAAAAAACGTTGTATATTGTACAACCAACCAGGTTTCATACAGACAACCAAGCCTTATCCAACTGGATGAACAGGTCTTGTATTAATCATCGAACGTTTCAGGGTCAAATTCACACCACCGGCTCACCCATCGATATCAAACGCACGCTCGGCAATGGATACAAGCTGACCGTGATGTATCCGGACAAGAGGATGCACATTCAGGACGAGGCTCTGCTAGAAGAGGAAGTGTGCATAGAGGAGAAGACCAAGCAGGTGCTGGCGGTCACCAGGAGTGTGGTCAAGAACGCCAACCTGGTTGACGTCAACGGACAGGAAGTGGAGATCAATCTGCCCTTCTTTGATGCCGATGGTGTTAGCAATAAGTAAGATTTTTTTTAAATAAAGTTTTATTTCATTAGTGTTTGGTACGTCGAAGTGAATCCTAGATGTTACTTTAAAAATCCACGATAATTATTAATCATCCATCTATTTTGACTTCCAAAGATTCCTTTACATTGCCACTTATCTTTTAAGGTGTTAACGCGAATATGATTCACGGTTTTGCATGATTTCTACTCTGCCTGATAAGAGATGCTACAGATGTCTACTGTCAATGACGTTGACGACCCGTGTGGCGCAATGGTTACCATGCCGGACTGCCGATCGGAGGGTCCCGGGTTCGATTCCCGGCGAGGCAGAAATTGAAATGATGAGTTTTAATTTCTTTACTTGGTCTGGGTCTTTGTGTTTCTGTCTTTCTGTGTGTCCATGGTACCCACGACACAGGGAATCCTAGTGTGGGGCTATGAGTGTATAGCGTCATTTTTAAATGAAATAGGTATATCTTTTGCAGTTATGTTAATCATTAAAAGACTGATTTTACGCTAAAGTAATTAATCAATTACGAAAACAGATAATCAAAAAAGACTCCAAAAATGTTTGAAATTATGAACGGGTGAGTAGATGAAGCAATAAAATCCTAAGACTTATACATGTGTTGTAATTTGTAATGTACTGAAAATTATGTCAGTTGCTGATTTAAATATATCGTAGGCTAACGTTTTGCTGCCATCCATTTTTGAATGGTTATTGTTGTGGTAAGGTATAAGGTGTTTTATTGTTCCATGAGCTAGATCTCTGTAAAAATTGGTCGCTATCACTATAATCTACCACCGTAAGCCAAATCCTGTTTCATCCTGCTGGGAAATCCGCGACTAAATAATTAAATAACTTGATGTCCTCTCTAACAGTTTCCTGGAGCTATGCAAGGCACTGGAGAACGGCGCTGAGACCCTGGCATACCGCAGCTTCGCGCTGGACTGCAGCAGCCTGGAGCAGGTGTTCTTCCACATCTGCCACCGCGCCGACGCACCCCACACCACCCTCGCGCCCACCGAGTATGGTAAGAGCGGTAAGGACAGTCATAGGTGGTATGACTTAACAAGTAATTTTATTGCGTTCCACCGGAAAGCTGCGATTGTGGATCATATTTACCCTAAGGCCGCTATCCCAGCGCTTTACGAGCGTTGGCATTGCTCCAACGTGGTCGCAAACGTGACGTCGACGTTGCGGTTTTTGACAACCGGGCGGGCGCAGGGCTACTGCCAGTGACCAATCGCAGCATTAGTTACTTAAAGTTGCGCATGCTTTAAACGCAACGTTTACGCCTCGGTGTCGCGACGTCGCATTTGTGCAGCGACAACTTTGGGGAAACGCTAAGGTGGCGGATGAGTAATTTTCGGAAATTGTTACCGACATTTGACGTTGCCGGTCGTGTATAGTTCTTGTATTGTAATCATAACTAATTTACTTATCAATATGCATAATCGTTTAAAAAAACGACACATAAAAACAAAAGAATAAAGACAAAACTATAACGGTTTAGGTGGACGTGACCCACAAGAAGTGACCATCAGCTTCCGGAATAGCAGGCTTTAAAGACAACTATATACTCTCTCTATAGCAAAACTCTTCTTCTTCTACTCGTCTTGTTTGATTTATGTAAATGTCCAAAAGCTGCAGATGTGGAAATCGGCTAAATGGTTAATTGGTTGACATTTCTAACATAGCAGCAACCTTGTCAAGTGATGCATCCTTAGAATAAGTACGTATAGAATAGGTGTCTTTATACAAGCGAGCTGTTAAAATTGAAGCACTAATTAGATTCACACAGATGTCAGATCTGACAAACAAAATATTTTTATTTTGACCAATATAACTATAAAATACTACAAAATATTAAAAACTTCAGTGTTTTAAGACTACTTTTCTTTTCCAAAAGTATTAACGTTTGGCGTGCTTTAACCTTAAATGTTACGGAGCGGCACTTCATATTTAGTCGCGCGAACTTGGTTTCTATAATGTAATTATTCTAAGGGTGCATCAATAACTTTAGTTTGCTCATTTCAGAGCCGTCCTGTGTATCAACAACTGAGACTGCGTCCAAGAGTACGTCCAGTGCCAGCATCAAGGCGGACCGTGAGCCGTTGGTACCACCCGAAGGGCCCATAAAGGGTTCTCCAGCTCAACAGTTCATGGCGCTCTTCTACGCGCGATATCTGCACTATACAAGAAACAGGTACCATTGTACGCCAAATTGATTACTAATTTGTATGATTTGACTAAGGTAAACAGGGGCCGCCTTCCAATAAGGTGGACTGCATCAGTCCTTTAGATCAGCATCAGTCCTTCTTTAGGTCATCATCTAAAGAAGACAGCGGGAAGACGCTGGATTGAAAAGGCGCAGGAGTTGGCCCAACGGTTTGTCCACGGGGAACTCGCGGGACTGGATGGAGTGGTAAACGTTAGGGGAGGCCTATATCCAGCTCTTGACCATATAATCTTTTTACACTCTTGTAAACTGTGCGACAGCCTTACGTTAAAGCATTTTCAGTGAACTATTATAACAAAAGGAGGATATATTTAAGAAAATTCACAAAATTCTCGTTATACAAAGCGGTAAACACTGCGCTATTTCTTATGTCTTGCTAGGCTTAAGTTATTATAAACAAAAAGTACCGCTGCTATAACTTTAACTTCTCCTGCCACGCTTTTCTTATCACAGTAATGTTATGATTTATCATTATTACCTATAGAAAGTTTATCTCACAAGTTCCGGTGCCAAAGTGGCACTTGATTTGACATTATGTTCTTCTTCTTTCGTTCCTAGATAATGCCTAAGTTTACTATAGTAACTACACAACCTGATGGTAACCTTCAAGGGTGAGATAAAAAAACTACAGTATTATAATACTTACAACATACAAAACTTAAACTTAACATTGGGCTGTGAATTTACAAACGCCGGGCCGCTCCATAAGACTCAAGGTTGAATTTTATCACAACACTTTTTGAAAACAAAAGAAATCTAATAAAATAACTTTTCAGTGTTTTCAATATTTTGTATTATTTTATAGTTAATTCGGTCAAAATAAAAATATTTTGTTTGTCAGATGTGACAGCTTGTATGAAGACACTCATTCTCCTACGTACTTATTCTAATTGGCGCGGTGACTGAAGACTGCAGTGAACTTAACTTACATTACGCTTGCCTCATTGTCTAATAAACAGTAAATATGGCTAGATAACAGAGAATAACATATGTTAATGTATCAGATGGCTTCTGTTCATGCTCATCATCCTGCCGTCGTTGTTCGTGGCGCTCGCCATGGGCTTCTCAACGATCCGGCCACCCGCCGACATTGAGATATCGCTCAAGCTGAACAGGGACATCTACGAGCCGACAACGGACTTCTTAGTGTAAGGTCTTTTTGTTTATAGTTTTTTTTTTCAATATTTCACACTTATTCATTCATTTGTTGGGTCGTAGGTGCCATGGATATGCACATAAACAAAGATACGAACTTCCAGGAAAAACAACACAAATGCCAGTAAAACTTTATAGGTGGTATAACTTTCGCCCAGAAAAGTACCACCGCTGTACTTCTGCCTTGAATCAATAATATTGTGTTCTAGTGGAAAGGCAGGTGCCGGCCAAACTTGAGGCGACCATCAGTCTCTAGAGCAGCAGCGCAACTGCATACGACCTCAGACAAGACTTACCTATGCTTGCTTGAGGTTGTATGTAGATGTCCATGGGCTGCAGCGACCTCTTAACACTACGTGATCTGCATGATCTTTTGCTACTCAAAATTAAAATAGAAAAATAGTTTTCTGTCTGTTTTTTTTACATTCAAAACTTCACCGTGTCGTGGATGCCATGGGACACACAAAGACAACGATCCAAACACCCAGAAAAAAACCATTGCTTGTATTCGGGAATAGAAATTTGCCCTCTTACCAGGGGCGCCGAATGAGAAAATTTATTCCAATTGCAGCCACTAGTGCTGGAAGAGTTATTAGAATTTCGTACACTTGATTTTTGTAACTGTGCGGTCATCGGCTGACCGCCATCCGCTTTAAGTGCGCTACTAAGGCTAGGCCTAGGAGAAAAAATCGGCGGTAAAAACTCCAAATTATAGATTCATAGTTCTCAATAGTATTTTGGTTAATTTAAAAAGTAATAAAAACTATTTTGCTGTTGTACTAACTGTACATAAACCTTTTGTTTCAGTACGGAGCCGTCAATTACTGATGATTCAAGATATATAGATCAATCGTTCGCTCGGTATGTCCTAGACATTTTGCAGTACGAACAGGAACACAGGAATTACACAAGCGAGGTAACTTTTGAAAAAGTAAAAATAATTATTTCTTAAATTTTTTGACAATATTCATAAAAAGTATTAATTCCAGGATTCACCAAGCTGCCAATGTGTGGAAACCCTACATCAGTGCGACCTCAAAAACTATACAGTGGATAGACCAAAAATGATGTTGTTGCCTGATGTTGATACGCTTAACAACTGGCTTATTGATTCGCAAAAAGTGTATATTGAGAAAAGGTAAAATATATTTTAATATCTACAATATCTTTGTTTTTATTTTAGGTATTCTGTTTTGGTCCTAACTTCAGTAAAACTATTATACTGTTTGGATCACTATTTAGTAACAAAAGTGTCAAAACCACAAAAATTTAGCCAATTTTAAAAGCTTTTATTTTACTTTTCATTTATGTATGTATGTTCGGGTGGAATCTTGCGACTCAATTTTGTAGCAGATAATATATCTTCCGACCGATTAAGTTGAAATTTTGTATACATGTTTAGTTTGGAGAACAATACACGATAAGCAATGTTACGTCATTCTGAATTCAATATGGAGAACCATCTAAGATGGCGTAATAGTTATTTTTAATGCATTTCTACAATAAGGGTATGAAATGAAAGGGCGTGTTGAGAGTAACTCGAAAACTAATGTGACGTCATTCTTAATCCTATATGGCGGAATAGTTGTTTTTATGCACATCTTCAATATGGGTATCAAATAAAAGGGCTTACCGAGAATAATTAGAAATAACTAAAAAGTAAAAAATAAATTAAAAGTAAAAAACTTTTTTATAAATGCTTTTATTTAAATGTTTTTAAAAGAAGAAAATAAAGTAAAATTTTATTTTATCTTTATTAGCGCATTTAAATAAAAGCTTTTTTATGTTTTTTTTTTTGCTTTTAATTTTGTTATTGACTTTAGCAGCCTTTATAGTTTCGTCAATTCTTTCTGGTGAATCAGAGAGACATAGCCGAATTCGAATTGTTGTTTATCCAGAGGATTACAATGGAAGAGACTATAATGGTTAAAGGGGCATTATAATCCATACATACCTCCACAACTAACTAATTCTATCATAAGACAGTCTATTTATAGGTGCACATGATAGTAAATTTTGCATAGTTTCTTTATTATCATTTGTTTCTAATGGATGCATATTTAATAAAGAGTATCATACGTACGAGTTAGAAACAAAGTGTCGACCAAATTTTTTCTCAATAAACACCTATTATTTCCCAGATACGGCGGCTACTCCACCGTCCTGCAGAAGGAGCTGACGCAACTGGTGGCGTGGTACAACAACAAGGGCCACCACGCGCTGCCCGTGTACCTCAACGCGCTCAACTCGGCCGCCCTGCGCGCGCGCAGCGGCCGCGTCCGAGCCAACATCACCACCTACACGCATCCGCTTAAGATTTCCAATGAGCAGCTTAGCAAGTCCACGGCGTGAGTTCTGTATACGTTTTTATAGGGGGGATAATCTTCATAAGACACCCGACCTGCTTTGCGCGAGTTCGCTTGGGAGAGATACTGGGTTTGAGATTTTTACTTCGAGATCTCCAGAGAAACACACTGGTGTCCTTCGTGCGCAGTGAGCCAAAACGGGCCCATCATTTGGAGAGCAACTTTCACCTGGACCTTTCAGTACTTGCGACGGCATAAACCGTCGCGCATCGCCGTCCTTCCCGGGGACACTAACTGGACATCCTTTAGTTACCTCTTGCAATCAGGCAGGGCTGCGATTATAGCGATTATAGCGATTTGAAAACATCCAACAGCGGCTTGGTAACCTCTTTTGTAACAATATGGAGAAATGAAATCAGTGTAAGGAGTAAGGTTTAAATAGAAATAGAAATAGAAATTTATTGTGTATTGCATTTAGTGCGTAACAGTACAGTTAAGAATAAAAGGATTGCGTAAATCTTATAAGGCTACTGAAAAATGATGGGTGACAATATATTATTTATATATAGGTACGATTATCTGGTAATTCATTTTATCATTATCTCCCTAGCTACCAACACATAGCAGACGCCGGAATATCCAGCATGCTGCTCATCGGATACAGCCTTGTGAGCGCCGGTGCCGCCATCTACCTGGTGACGTCACGCCGGCACCAAGAGAAACGACTGCAACTGTTGTGCGGAGTCAGCCCTGCACTCTACTGGACAGCCGCCTTGGCCTGGGACCTCATGGTAAGTCTATCCATTAAATCATCAGCAATTAGCAGCCCACCGCCTGAAATGGGCCTCCCATAACTTTTGCCACCCCCTCTGGTTGCACTTTCTGAATTTCGACTTTGTAGGTTGAGTATTGATTCTCCTAAAAGTATGAGCTGCCACTTCAGATTGCAAATTTTAAGGCTATTTGGGTGACTTTCGGTGGCCTATGGATTTCTTCGTTTCTGATAATCTGTCACATAGAAAAACATGTAGTATATGGGATCTTGATATGGGAAGAGCTCCCATCGTTCACTGGACGATTTTAAGTTTGAGTAAAAAGGCAATAATGGTATATAGTATTATACGCACGTCAGGTGTCAAATTGGACTGCCTAGTTCGGGACTCCATGGCGAACATTGCTGAAAACAAGAGCTTTTATAAACTGGTTTATCTGCCTTAACATTAATTCAAAATATGATCTGATGCTTTATATCTTGTTTTTACTGTTTACAAGACAACTTATCGAAACTAAAACGATAAGTTAACGAAATTTTATCTATTTAAGTATGTATTTAGAATAATATAAGTATATTTATCAGCTTTCTGATTACCATAGTACAAGCTCTGCTTAGTTTGGAATCAGATGGTGATGTGTGAATTGTCCAAAGTTATTTATTTATTATTATTTATAATAATAATGATTAATTTTAATTGTTCTCTTCCAGATAATCCTGATAAACTTACTCATCACAGTCGTAGTGCTCGGCGTCTTCCGGTTCCCCGTGTTCGTTTATGGGAACAACTTGCCCGCCATATGCGTGCTTGTTCTACTCTATGGGTAACATAGCTTTCTATTATATATCTTTGTGTTCAAAACATCCACACAGTTTATCATGGTCCTTAAACAACCAAACCACCGCTACAGTAGTATAATAATCATCTAAGAGTTGATTTTTCCACCCCGGATAAAACTATTCATCGTATAAATGTTGGCACTCTCAACATCACTCATATGACATATGAAAAGGATAGCGATAATATTCACCCACCATACAACTCAACTTCTTTGGCTGCAACCCTTTTTACGTCCCACTGCTGGGCACGGGTCTCTCCCCATCATTGGGGAGGCCTGGAGCTTACTCCATCACGCTGCTCCAATGCGGGTTGGTGGTGAACTTCTTTATTCCAACACAACTCCAATATTCGTTGTACGAATTTGTTCTCGGTCTACTATTTGTTATTTTTGTCTTTTTGTGTGTCCATGGGACCTATGTTGTCACAGGGAATCCTAGTCTGACGCTATAAGTGTGTAGCCTTATGAAATAATTACTTGAAATATAACTTTAAAAATTAAATTTGTACACCTTAAAGGGTAAATATGGCGATCTAAGTATTTTTGTAAAACCTTTTTTTACTACCCATATTTGTGTAAATATTTTCTTTTCTTTTCTTTTCTTTTCTTTTCTTTTCTTTTCTTTTCTTTTCTTTTCTTTTCTTTTCTTTTCTTTTCTTTTCTTTTCTTTTCTTTTCTTTTCTTTTCTTTTCTTTTCTTTTCTTTTCTTTTCTTTTCTTTTCTTTTCTTTTCTTTTCTTTTCTTTTCTTTTCTTTTCTTTTATTTTCTTTTCGTTTCTTTTCTTTTCTTTTCTTTTCTTTTCTTTTCTTTTCTTTTCTTTTCTTTTCTTTTCTTTTCTTTTCTCTTCTTATCTTTTCTTTTCTTTTCTTTACTGTTCTTATTATTTTAATCTCCTAGTTGAAGTCAGGCTAATTGAAATCTGAAATTTTTCTTTAACTGCTAAAAATAAAACCAGTAAAGGAGGAGATATCCCACCAGGCAAGGTGGTCATGCCTTGAGATAGGCCGTGCTCCAAAAATTTTTGTTCATAGCTTCTACTTAACCAGGATATTTTAGAAAACTTTAAAAGCGTGATTCAGGATAAAAAGCTTTGGTAGGTCGCCATAGAACTCCAGGCCTCTAACGTTCCGCCAAATATAGTAAAACCTTTTCCCTGTTCAGCTACGCATGCGCCTGCCTGGTACACGTGATGGAGAAGCTGTTCTCGGAGCCCAGCATGGCCAACATGATGCTGTTCTGCGGCAACACCTTCGTGGGCGTGGTGTGCCTCACCATCCTGCTGATCTTGGACGTTATCTCCGAGTCTGAGGTGAGATTAATATGGCCAGGTTGGTTGTTATGTGTGCGATATCTCGAGACAGCTACCCAATTTTGGGCGGTAGGTTGTGGAAGCTGGGGTTGTGGGCGGTGTGAGTGGGAGCTCGATCCGTCCAGCCAGCAGCCCCGGGAGGACGGCGGTGTGTGCGTGGCCGCATGCCGCCGTAAGCATCGGAAGGTGCAGGAGAGCACATCTGCTCTCCCGAAGATGGGCCCGTTCTGGGCGCCTCGCGTGGAGGACACCGTTGCGTTCCGCTGGAAATCCAGGAGTCCTCCCCAAGCGCAGAGGCAGCCACCGAGGGGGTTTTAGTGCGGTAATAAATCCCACATAACCCGGTATCCTTTCCCAAAGTGCCCAGTACCCTTTGAAGGTTTTCCCCCAATACCAAAAAAGGTTGTGGAAGCTCGGAATTAAGATTAGTTACGATACTGCCTGATCGCAACAAGCTATTAATATTGGGAGCTTCATAAGTTGCGTACGGCTCCAATAACAGCTTGGTTCGTCCAGAGGCGTCGCAATGAACAGAGATGTGTGCGTGGACGCCCTTGAAAACTCGGGAGGGTCTCCCAAGAAGGGCTCGTCACGGATTGAGGACACCGGCATGTTCAGCTACAGATCCCGGACTCAGGCAAGCTAGTGAAAAGGTTATATATAATATTATGTACGGTAGAAACTTTGATCTTTATTAGATCACGTATCTTCCAAGGTGCGATGTATCTTTTTAAGGTCAACCCGATGACGGTCAGCGATCCAAACCAGTCTAAAATGCTTTTTGTATGCTAATAGTGTCGTATTGATATAAACTCATGTTGTAGGCAACAGACAACGCGCGCTGGTACCTTCACAAGATCTTCCTGCTGAGTCCGCAGTTCGTGCTGGGGGATGGCCTGCTCGCCATCGCCACCAACACCATACAGGCCTTAGTAAGTACACGTTTCTTCAACGAT
This sequence comes from Pyrgus malvae, assembly GCA_911387765.1. Taxonomy (NCBI): domain Eukaryota; kingdom Metazoa; phylum Arthropoda; class Insecta; order Lepidoptera; family Hesperiidae; genus Pyrgus; species Pyrgus malvae. Next base: position 23,040,858 of record OU426963.1, on the reverse strand, counting down.
CTTATGAAACCATTTTGAACCACCAGGTCTAACCAATTTGGCAGTATGAAACATAATTTATAACAGACTTCAAAAAAAGGAGGAGGTTACTCAATTCGACCGTATATATGCTTTTTTTATGTTTGTTCGCGGATAACTTCGTCGTTTATGAACCGATTTTGATGATTCTTTTTTTGTTCGAAAGCTTATACTTTCGAAGTGGTCCCATTGTCACCAAGTCAAGATCTGATGATGGAATCCCAGGGAAATCCAAGGGAACTCTCAAATTTTATAGGCACACATATTGATTTTCTTATACTTTCTGAACCAAAATTGATATTTGTGCATAGTAACTATCATCTCATGTTGCTGAGCTAATGATGGAAGGCCCCTTAGTAAAATGAAATACCTTTCGCTCTGAATGGGCACCGACTCCAAAATAGTTTTAAGAGTCACTACCATTAGTAAGAAAATTATCAAATGCGAAGTACTGAACAATATTATTTTTTACCGTTTGAAGGCGGTTTTTTTTTTGTTAAAAAGTTATATAATTGATCAAGTTATAAGTTTAAAATAGTGTGATCGGGAACAAACCACCACCAGTCCACCACACTTATTTCTGCTGCATACGATGTAATTATTTTGTGTTAAGATGGAAACACTCCCAAGAAGCGCTCGTCGTTTGAGGAGTAGCATCTAATTCAAAATTTCATATGGCATAAAATACTAATACTTACTCGTATATAAAAATTAAATATAAACAAACTCGCCAGGGATTTTCATTAGTCATTAACTGGAGATTCAGTGAAGGAGCAACTGTAGTGACCCGCACTTGGCCAGCAGGTAGACTATGCCCCTGAATCCTTCTTAATCCTGAAGGGGGAAAAGTTATCACGTCCCAGTGCTAGGTACAGTTAGGATGATTTTTTTAAAATAGAATCACATAGGTACTTTAATACAATCACATAATAATTTATCTTCACAGATCCTTAAGCAATTTGGTATGGACACGTACCAAGACCCATTAATGAGCACGGTGACCTGCTACCACTTCTTGTACCTCGTGGTAGTTGGCACTGCGCTGTTCGCCTTCAACCTCGCTCTGGAGTACGACTGCTTCGAGGTTATTCTCGTTAGGTGAGGTTTTTGTTTATGAAATGAAAAGAAAATATGTATCCCACTACAATCTAAGGTTACGTACGCACTGAGCGGCTAGACGCATTACGGGAAATCGTCCGGCAGGTAGGATGCGTTTTCAATATTGGTAACGTAACCGGAAGGTGCGTTTGATATACCAACATAAATTGCGATTTCATCAACCCATTTCCAAATTGAACTTTGAAGAAAATACAACATGATACTAAGCATTAACAGCGATCTAGACAGCTGAAATTTTCGCAGATATGTATTTCTGTTCCAAATTTTTTAAGGTCAGCTCCCATACAACGTACGTGATTTTTTCCCGTTTTTTTTAATAGATAATGTACGGAACTCTTCGTGCACGAGTCCGACTCACACATGGCCAGTTTTTAAATCCTAATTTTATTAAAAAGTAGTATGAACGTTGTTTACCACAATTATATACATATATTTCCGAAGAAAACATTATCAATAGGGGTCACGCTGACATTACTCACACAATTGCAGTCTTTGCTATTAATGTTCTTGTGTTGTGTAATGTGTGCTTTAAAATCCACTAGCCAGCCAGCTTTTAATGATTGAGCGACATCCATAATTTATTTAACTTTTGTAACGGTAACGACTTTAACTCCTCCTTAGATTTTTATTTATGTTAGCACGTAAGAAGTCCTAGCATCACGTTGTGCTGTCCAGGTTCCGCAGCCACCCATCCGCGCTAACGAAGCGAGACCCGCAGCCGGAGGACGCGGAGATCGCTGCGGAACGTGTTCGTGTTCGCAACGCACTGGAGGCAGCCAAGCAGCCGCTGCTGCTGCGGACGATCGGAAATATTAATGCTGGTAAGAAGACAAAGACAAAGACAAAGACAAAGAACTTTATTTGCACAAATATGGGTGTTTACAAAAGTTGTTAATACATATTTAGTACGCCATATTTACCTTCATGAGGTATGCAAATATTACAAAGATAAAAGAAATAAACTTAATAATAACACAATTTATAAAAATGTACATTATTATCATTTCAATTTTATTTTTATTTGATCCCATATTGCGCATTTTGAAAATTAAAATTTTTAAATTTTATTTCTTCAAGTATGTATTTATTTAGTTGTTTGTTTATTTAATTATTTATTCATATTTATTTGTACTTCGGATCGAATCCGATCGTCGGCTTTGGGTACCCATATTGCAGGGTTTTTGTACACTAAGAGGAAAAAAAGCCGGCGGAAAAAAAACCTCCCAGGTTTTTATGGAATTCCTTTATGCCGTTTTGTCGTTTAAGAAATCAGTGACTGAGTAATACGCCTTTTTCAGTAAATAAGTTTTAAGTTCTTTTTTAAACTCGTTGCCCGTTTTGATTTTGAGGAATTCCGGTAGACCGTTATATATTTTTGGTCCCACGCAAAAGACACTATTATGGTATTGTTTCGTTTTAGAAGCAATTGAACATAATTTATTAGGATGCCTTTTTGATTTAAGGGTTTCATATTTAGCTATTTCATTTTTGACCATTAAAGAGATTTCGTAAATATATAAAGAAGGAAAATGATCGTAAATATATAAAGGAATATATAATTAATTTACTAACACGCTTTTATTAGCTTCAGTCGTATGTATGTTTGTTACGGAAACTTTGAACACGGTTTTGACGTAGGTACTTCAAGATGTTGGATTAATTTGAATGTTTATCAAGGACCGATGACAATTAAATCATATGAAAAATAAAACACCTTTAATGAAAAATAAATAATAGTTTAAACAAAAACTAAACTAAAAAAAATACTTTTGTGAAAAAGTGTGGGGACAGATAAAATTGATACAAATAAAATAGAAACTATCTGAAAACCGTAAGTATTTGTCTCACAAATGCAGGTTTACTAAGTTTGTGAGGGTGTGAGTACCATTTATACATATGGTGTTGGTGAATATTATGTTGTGTAAGAAGCTGTTAATCAATCAGTTACATCAGAGCGGCCAATCAGGTTATTGTACTATAGTGACTGACTAACCAGCGGGTTATATTAATCAGCTTGTTACTATTGTAATCATTTTAGATCGAAAGCATCGCATAAACTCCCACAACCTTGCTAAACCGGCTAAAAGTTCGTGAGATAAAAGATTAAGCATACTTACGTGACAAAAATAATACTTAATTGGTCGAATAGCAATTTAACTAGCTGGAAACTAGTTATTTGAGATCCAATTGAATACCTATTAACTTTTGTACGCTTACTCCTTTTCAAAGACAAAGACTTTTATTTGCACAAATATGGGTGTTTACAAAAGGTGTTTTTATACATTTGGTTCGCCATATTTACCTTCATGAGGTATGCAAATATTACAATAATTAAAAACTTAACTAATTACAAATTACAAACATAAAAATGTACATTGAAATAGTTTCATTTATTTTATTATATGTATACTACATTTATCTTTGTTTGTACCCATATTGCGTCTTTTAATTAATTTATTTTATTTATTTTTATTTTCGGATCGGATCCGATCGTCAGCTTTGGGTACCCATATTGCAGGGTTTTTGTACACTGAGAGGAAAAAAAGCCGGCGGAAAAAAAACCTCTCAGGTTTTTATGGAATTCCTTTATGCCGCTTTATCGTTTAGAAAATCAGTGACTGAGTAATATGCCTTTTCCAGTAAATACGTTTTAAGTTCCTTTTTAAACTCATTGCCCGCTTTTATTTTGAGGAATTCCGGTAGGTTATTGTATATTTTTGGTCCCATGCAAAAGACACTGTTATGAAATTGTCTTGTTTTAGAAGCTATTGAACAAAGTTTATTGTTATGTCTTTTCGATTTAAGCGTTTCATATTTAGTGATTTCAGCTTTGACCATTAAAGAGATCTCATAAATGTATAAAGAAGGGAGCGTCATTATTTTTAAATTTCGAAAGTGCTGCCTACAAGTATCCGTTTGTTGCAATCGACATAATGCGCGGATGCACTTTTTTTGGGCTTTAAATACAGTTTGAATTCCCGTCGCGTTACCCCAGAATATTAATCCGTATCTTAGAGTTGCACCAACATAAGCATGGTAAGCATTTAAAACCGCCGTTTTACTGACAACTTTCGTTAATTTATATAGAGCAAATGAAAACTTATTTAATTGTTTACAAACATGTTCTTTGTGTGACTGCCATGTAAGTTTGCTTGCATGTTTTATTCCTCATCACCAAATACTATCCATACCAAATTATCCAGGCTTCGTAGAAACGGAAGTGGAGTCAAAGCCGGCGAACGTGAGGCGCTCGCTGCTCATCGGCAACGTGGCTTCTTGCGAACGGCTGGGCAAGGCCTTCCCCTCTCTACGCGGCCACCGCCTCGCCGTGCGGGACCTCACGCTGGGGGTGCCGCCGGGACAGGTAACTATACGTAACATAACATCATGTATAACATCATCATAACAACATAATGTTTGACATTCACAGCCTCACAGTAAGGTAGATATACCGTGTGTCGTGGGAACCATGGATACACACTATAAAGGCGGTGTGTTGAGGTGTCGAGTGATACGACCGAATGCTTTGAATACACTGATTTATTAGCAATAATTCCACAATTATATACCTACATATCTTACAACTACCACACATCACATTTATCAAAGACAGAAACACAAACACACAGACCGAGAACAGAAAAACTCATCATTCAAATTTCTACTTCGTCGGGAATCGAACCCAGGACTCGAGGCAGTCCGGCAGGTTCACGCCATAAAGTTGCGTATGCTCCAAGTTTAAGGGAATTTTACTTGGGTAATACGGTATCGTGTAATGTAAACCAACGATCAGAAGGATGCGTGTATGCACATGTACCTATGTCCCATGTATGTACTATGTACCATGTATAGGTAACATCTGTAGTAACAATAGTCTTGTAACATCCGTTGACGCAAACATTCGGTTAGAGGGTCGATTTTGATTCTAACGTATTTTGCGACTGAACATATTTCAGTTCGTAAAACTACTCGTAGTTTTTTTACATATGTATGCACGTATCTGACGTTACCTAAGAAGTTGTTAAGTCAATAAGAAGTTAAGTTCAGTTAACCAGGGGGGGGGGCTAATAATGTTACCAACACGTAAATTACATTATACTAGTAACTATAGTAACTGGTGTAACAGACAGAGACAATATGAACGTGTATACTCGCTCATGCTAAGCACGCACTCGTCAGTGAGCCTGCAACCTTTTTTGCATCCCACTGCTGGGCTCTGGGGTCTTCCAATTATTGGGAAAGCTTGGGGAGCTTACTCCACCACTCTGCTCCAATGCGGGTTGGTGTTGGTGGAGATGTGGGTTAGTGGCCAACCCACTGTCGGGTGTTTTCAAACCGCCCTTAAGGCCTCTGAATAGGTTTATCGACTGTTATCAAGCGATAACAACCGGGACCGACGTCTTACGTACCCTCCGAAGCACGGAAACGCACATGAAATTTTTGTCACTAGCGATCATGGATCTTACACCCGACCGCGCCCGTTTAGCTTAGCTGCCTACATCGGTTATGTTCTACGTTAGCGTATGGCCCATGCTTCTAACTTCGTGGGTGAGGAGTATAAATGAATTTGTCACATAACGGACTGTTTTATACTCAGTGCACCGCCCTGCTGGGCCAAAATGGCGCCGGCAAGTCCACCACATTCTCGATGCTCACGGGGGAGGTGCGGCCCACTGTCGGCAACATCTATATCAACGACACGCCCGTCACCAATCGAGATCTCTGCAATGGACTCATTAGTAAGTATAACTAAAAGTTTAAAACTATAGTAGACCGATAAATGATGGGGAAGAAAGGTCCTCGAAGGGCGAACACATCTCAGCTACAGGAGCACAGGACCTCCAACCAGGATTAGAGAAGACTGTGGGAAGCCGCTGGATTCAGGAGGCTCAGAACTGGCCGGATAGTGTTGAAAGTTAAGGGAGGCCTACATCCAGCATTGGACCTTTAAAGGCTGATGAATGGATACATCTCGAATGTGTGTTTATCTCGTATATAAGTTGAGTAATCTGCCATTTAACATGGAAGCTCTTATATATTGGGACCTTTTTACATATAGGTACATTTTGGCGATTACTAACTAGATCGACACTTTTTGTAATCTATCCGCAGTCTTACATTGAAATTAAGCCATTAAAAAAAATGCTTCATATTTATTAGTACAATATTCAGATTGTCGTTGCTGTCCACATATTACATAACATTATATTTGGCGAGCTATATTATAAGCAATAAACTAAATTACTTTTTTGTATCCATAGGTTACTGCCCACAGAGTGACGCCATAGACCCGCTACTTACTGTCAGAGAAACTTTGAAAATGTACTGCAAACTCAGAGGAATTTCCGACGAACGAGAGGTGATAAATTCTAATCTACCTTTATCCCTTATCAATAGACCCAAGAATAAATTACATACTTGTAGTTTCCGGACTGGTGTATTTTGATAATTAAGCTTATTCTGCTTATTATTCTTTTTATAACATGTAATTGCATTAATTTCATAAGCATCTGCTAATAAATAAAATATTTTAATGAATAAAATTAATAATATTTTTCAAATTTTATAATTCTTTGAATTGATGTAAGTGATGAATAATAAAGGCTTAATCACGCATCCCAGAGGAACTTTCAATACTATCTTCTTACGCTAACGTACATAGTTTGTGACTTGATTTTGATATTATGCATATTTTATGAAGGGCAAATTAGTATCCTTTTTTCAATAGTCGTGACATCAAGGACATTTTCCGCTATGTGATTTCTACAATAGTACGTACTCGTATCGTGATTTACATTGTCGTAAGCTTTTGTTTAATCCATGTATAGAGACAAGATTTTGTAAGAGATTTTTTTGAGCCGGCTAGCGTGCTAGTGGATTAGAGTGGTAAGTCTTCTTAATAATTGAATGTGAATTACAGTTTAGATTTTCTTGAGTGATGGTAATAACTTCTGATGTAGGGGACTAGGCATCCCGTAGGAGGCGCACGCTTATAGTACATATGTCACTCTTTATTTAATTATATTGTTGCTAATCGAATTGTTATACTGAAACAATCGAACATTACTTTCGTATTTAACTATTATGTAATTAGTAATAAGTAAATAGTGAAAGTTAAGACCTTTTCTCATTATATGTATGCACGTAAAAACTTATACGTATAATAATTATGCGGTTTAATTGTTTACCTGTGTTTACAATCTAGGATTAAATGTACACTGGAAATGTATGATAGTAATATTTATTTTTGAATAAAGATCATTGGAAATTGAAAAAAAATATCACCCAAGTCAACCCATGCTTTGGTCGCAGGTGATCCGGCGGACGATAGAGATGTTCGAGCTGAGCAAGTACGCAGATGTGCGTACGGGCGCTCTGAGCGGCGGCAACAAGCGCAAGCTGTGCACCGCCGTCGCCTTCATGGGCCGCGCGCCGCTCGTGCTGCTGGACGAGCCCACCAGGTATGCACCAATAACGCCTCACACTACACATAACTCTATACTAGGACTTTCTGTGCTCGTAAGTGATCCGTCGCTGAAATGGCGCTTCCGGGCTATGGACTGCGAGATTGGGAGCTACAACTGTCCAATTAATTGCCCTGGGTACGGTTACTGCGGGGAGGACGGCGGTATATGTCCGCACAGGAAGGTTCAGGAGAGTCGCTTCGAAAGATGGATCCATTTTGGGGCGCGTGTGAAGGATATCCGTGCGTTCCTCTGGAAATCCTGAACTTCTTCCATATTGCGCATGCATTAGGCAGGCCCACAGACTTACTGGCAGGCCATCGAGTAGTTTTAGTGCGATAACAATATGAATCCTATATAAACTGGTATTCCATTGTACAAATGCAGTGGTGGATTAAGGATTTCAGTTTGCTCTAGTTGGGTCCCTTGGGGCTTTGGTTTGGGGCCTTGGCTTGACGTAACCAAGCAGTATTTTTACCAACTTAAAACATTATTAGCAACACTATGCGACTTTCAAGCAGTATTTTTACCAACTTAAAACATTATTAGCAACACTATGCGACTTTTGTGCCATCAACGTGTGCTTTAAACCCACCCTCGTAGCGTGTGGATTTAAAAATTAGTGACCATACGTATAATTTGAATTTTGTCAAGGGTGAACCCGAATGGTTTTGGGGTTGGGCTTGAGACCCCCTAATTCCACTGAGGGTGCATCTGATAGTGTCCAAGTACAATTTTTGTGTTATCCTAGGCCAGAACCAATTGATAGTATTTTTGAACGGGGTCTAGAGTCAAAGGCTGTTCCAAAAAATTGCAAAGTGGCTTAGGGTCGATTTTATCCATTCTCAGGAAAATCTATTCGTCGGATAAATGTTATGTTATCTACGTTACATGATATTATAGCGATAATGTTAACTGACTGTTAACTTAATCTATGGATTGAAAATCGGCCCTTATTCTTCAAAGTAATAAAACGTTGTTGCAGCGGCATGGACCCGGCGTCGCGCGTGTGCGTGTCGCGCGGCGTGCGCGCGGCGTGCAGTACTGGCCGCGCCGTGCTGCTCAGCACGCACGCGCTGGACGACGCCCGGCGGCTAGCTGCTCGCGTGGCTCTCATGCGCGCGGGCAGCCTCTGTGCGTTGGCGCCGCTCGACGACTGTTTGAAGAGGTGAGCATGATGGTTTATCTCTTGTATTATAATTTGTTAGCAGATTGTGGCGACCTTTCACAACTGATCAAGAGATGGTCTTTAACTTATGATTTCGGTGGTGTAGCAAGTGTAGATGTAGAAACAGATTGTATAGAAAGATTAGTTAGAGATTCCTGTATTGTTATTGAATTGTTGTAAAATTTTATCGGAGTCTGTGGCTGTGAGGTTTAAGTTTTGAACCAATTTACAAAATGTATAGCTTACTTGTAGTCTCGCATTTTGATTGATATTTAGAATTTCCATGATTTAATAGAAATACAACTACTGCCACTGCACACATTTTCACAATTGAAGTGATTTTATAATATTGTATGAAAAGATACGGTTGTTGACCAGGCTGACTAAAGCATAAGATTATTGCTACGATTAATTACTAATATTATTAGTTTCTAAAAAAGTTGCGCAGATGTTCAGCACCATCGTAGGTAAATTTCCAACTTAATGTTGTTTGAGTTTGTGTTCGCGCCAATTAAGTCATTTCACCTCCCTCCCCTTCACCCTCCCTCTCTTTCCCGCAAGCGCACTATTACATAATATGGATCAGGAAGATGTATCAATTCAGTCTGCCTTCGTCCCGCCGCCGACGCGCACGCCGCCGACGCGTATGCAAGTCCTCTAGTGACAACCGCACCGCAAGCCACCTAACACGTGGTCAGACTCGCCGCATCGCCACCATCACCGCTGTCAATAGTTGTGATTTAACTGACTTAAAGTGAAGAAGAAGTGCTATAAACAGTGTATTGTGAAAGACAACATCACGCTGGGCGAGAAGGCTGCATCAGTACACGAGCATAGCATCTGCTCCAGCACCAGGTTAGTAGTGCGCTCCCTTTATCAATCCTTCTCGTTTTCCACCATTAATTCAAACCGCAACATACAGTCCACAATTCCTACACCCGCAGTGGGGGACCACCCTCCTTTCCACCCTTTATTCCACCACCATTTTTGGTCATAGCGAACCGGAGGTCCCCCCTTTATCCAACAATTTTGGTCCAGTCGAGCCTGATTTCGAATCAATAGTTTGGTCACATCACCCGGGTTAATTATTTAATAAATACGCATACATATGTATTTCATGTAATATATTATAAGTGCCTATTCATATTTATTTTTGCAAATAAGTATTATATCTACGATTATTTTATATCCCGCATATTAATAACGCACCGCTCACGTAGGTATATTATTATTCTTTTTGCAAAACACACCGCACCATCCGCTATTTATTTTTGCAAATAAGTATTATATCTACGATTATTTTATATCCCGCATATTAATAACGCACCGCTCACGTAGGTATATTATTATTTTTGCAAAGCGCATTCGCACCATTCGCACCATTATTTACCTATATTTGTAATCGAAATGAGGATCAGTCACGTTTTTAGTTGAGAATGCAGATTTGTAGAGCTATGAAATCCTTAACGTACAGTGCAAAATTTTTTGTTCTACGACAAAAATTGACGAAGTTATGACCAAATTACTAACGAAAATACATTGAGGGCCGCCGCGATAGCTGTGACGTCACAATTACCGTTAGCCTTTAGCAGCGGTTAGGCGCGCAGTGTTTTGTGTGGTTAATTTTGACTTTAAAAACAAATAAGTGTCCGATTGGTATCTAATTCACATTTTCAACTATGTATTAATATTGTATAGTGTCAAATTTAAAAATACGCTCGTTAAAATGCCAGAAAAATATTTGTTAACGTGCCGAGAGATCCAAAACTTCGTAAAAAATTTGTTTCTGTTGTCTTGACAGCCTCTACCCTAATAACAATAATTATTTATTGTTATGCCTCTACCCAGACTACAAGACACTGTTGTAAAGATTATTTTAATGTGGTGGCAGGCTTCTTAATATTCGTCACTACGTCCGACCGGTCCTGCGCCCAGTCCAACTGCTTGGAAGGCGGCTTGTGCTCATTTTGCCGAGACGTGGTCGCCATTCGATGACCTTTCTTCCCCATAGATTATACTCACTAAATATATTTGTCGGTGGTAGAACTATTATGTTTCGGTGGAAAGGTGCAGTTGCCGGCTACACTTGCATGAGGCGACACCAGCCTCCGGAGTAGCAGCGTAACTGCATACGACCTCAGACAAGACTTACCTATGCTTGCTAGAGGTTGTATGTAGATGTCCATGAGCTGAAGCGACCATATAACACAACGTGGCCTGCATGCTCGTCTGCTATTCCATTCAAATAAAAAAAATATGGCTGTCTAGTGAATCAGTGTCAATGAATACCGTTTTGATATTATGAATAAAAAATACATTACGCTTACGACTTACGTAACGTTGTGTTCATGAGATCTGTGAACGAGAAACCACCTTGGGCCCTCCCGGACACTCCCGGTGGATCCCTTTATGGACTTCGGAACTAGGTATTATATTAGACGACCCCGTGTGATGCAATGGTTACCATCGGACTGCCGATCAACGGTCGGGTGTATCGTGGGTACCATGGACACATGCCATCCATCCATCAGCCTTTTATAGTCCACTGCTGGACATAGGCCTCCCCTAATGTTCGCCACTCCTCCCGGTCCTGGGCCTTCTGAATCCAGCGACTACCCGCTGTCTTCTTCAGGTCATCAGTCCACCTGGTTGGAGGGCGGCCTGTACTCACACACTGCTCGAAAACTTTCGACTTCAGGCACTGAGGTATTCTGGACGAAGAAGACACTTTGTAATTTCCCGAACGCTGCCCAACCGAGTTGGATTCTACGAGTTACCTCTCTCTCGAAGCTGGACTTACCCATACAGATAGCTTGTCCTAGGTATATGTACTCGTCGACAACTTCGAGAGTAGCGCCATCAACAACGACCGGTATAGGTGTGACATGGACGTTAGACATGATCTTCGTCTTGTCCATGTTCATCTTAAGACCCACCCTTTGTGAGGCGCTATGGAGGTCACCTAGCATAGTGCTGAGCTCTTCCAGGTTCTCCGCCAAGATTACTATATCATCGGCAAATCGAAGGTATGTGAGGTGTTCGCCATTGATGTTAATACCCAGTCCGTTCAGTTCAGCTTGAACACGTCTTCCAGTGCAGCGGTAAACAGCTTCGGGGATATAACATCCCCTTGTCGTACTCCACGCTGCAATGGAATAGGTCCAGTGCTTCCGTCGTGGACTCGGACTGTCATAGTTGCGGGTTTGTACAAACACTTCAACACCTCGATGTACCGATAGTCAATCTGGCATCGCTGGAGAGACTCTAGCACCGCCCAGGTCTCGATAGAATCGAAGGCTTTCTCATAGTCCACATACGCAATACATAGCGGCAGATTATACTCTTTTGTATAACCTGTCGCAGCGTGTGTATGTGGTCCATGGTACTATAGCCTTTTCGGAATCCGGCTTGTTCGGGAGGCTAGAAGTCGTCTAGCCTGCGCGCACTACTATTAGTAAGAACCCTTGAAAACAGCTTATAGACGTGGCTCAGAAGCGCGATGGGTCTATAGTTCTTCAAAAGGGCTCTGTCACCCTTTTTGAAGAACAAAACCACCACGCTTCCGCTCCACGCCTCCGGGACAGTTCCGCTACTGATGACTGTATCGAACAGTTTTTGGAGCGCCACTTGGAGGGGTTTCCATCCAGTCTTCAGCAGCTCTGATGTGATACCGTCATCTCCCGGTGCTTTGTTGTTTTAAGCTGATTAAGGGCCCTTCTAATTTCGTACAGGCTGACGTCCGTGATATCTTCGGTATAGTGTCGGGTCAATTTGGCTCTCTTATCGTTTACCACATCAGTAACGGGAGCTTTTGAGGAGCTGTACAACCGTCCGTAGTACCTCTCAATTTCTCTCTGAACTTCAGGCTTAGACGAAACTACAGCGCCAGACTCCGTCCTCAATCACATTAACTGGCTTTGCCCTACACTCAGATCTCTTGTGAACACTTTTGTGCCTTGGTTGCGCTCAATAGTGTTTTTGACGCACTGTGTGTTGTGAGCACGCAGATCGCGTCGTCTGCAGCAAGAAATCTGTTTGTTGAGCCCAGGCGGCTCAACTTCGACATTGAAGACGGGGACCGAACGCATAGTTCACGCCTTTCCTTTATAAGACCGAGGGTATGTTCAGAGAGCACTTGGGGTCTGCTACTGGAGGGTGCCTTAAAGAACTTGGACACTACTTCGTGGACGGTTTGTACCATCCTGGTGTGGTATTCGTCCACAGACTCGCATTTTTCTAGGCCCGCGAAACGATTTCGCAAGTCAAGCTGAAAGTTCTCGGAACCCTGGATTTGGACAGGTGTTGGTCGGAGCGTAGACTTCATTAGGCATGACCGTTCCAGTTTGATGTTGATATTTAATGTGCCTCGTACCATACCTGTTGATCACGGAGACATTAAATATGTGCCGTTTGTCTGCTATCTCGCTTTTCGTGGAACCGTTGGGACTTATCCAAGTCCACTTGCGATGAGGATTCTTCTTGAAGAAGGAGTTCATCATGAAGAGGTTCTCCTTCTCCAAGAAGTTAGCAAGCAAGTGGCCTCGGTGGTTTCGTTGACCAAATCCAAAGAGCCCTACTTTCTGCTCGTCGCCGTCTCGCGTGCCCAGTCTTGCATTGAAATCCATGGGGGACCAACACCGTGAAATGAGTCTTAGAGGCATGTATGGCTCTACTTACGTCCTCATACATAGCCTCAACCTCATCGTCTGGGTGTGTCGCCGTCGGCGCATATACCTGTATGACCTTCAGCGAATACCGTTTTGATATTCTGAGTATAAGGTACCCTTGCCCTTGCAAACACATTCGACTTTCGTCACATTGTTGACGAGGGACGTGTGGACGAGAAACCCGACACCACCTTGGGACAGATGTTCGCCCTCCCGGTGATAGAATAAGTTACCGGATTTAAGGATTACCGTGTCCTCCCCCTCTCTTCGGACTTCAGATAATCCTATGATACTCCAGCGTAACTTATCTATCTCTGCTTCCAGCTCATGTATCTTTTCGTCGGTCCTCAGTGTCCTGGTGTATGTCCTGGTGTGTATGTAGCCAGGTGCAGAGGTCGTTTTCACATGGACACATACAAAGACAGAAAAACAAACACCCAAACCGAAAACAGAAATATAAACTCAACATTCAAATTTCTGCCACGCCGGGAATAGAACCCCGGGCTCTCCAATCGGTATGGTAACCATTACGCCACACGGGTCGGTCGTCACCGTCACGGGTCTCGTCTCGATAAAAAAATATAGGTGTGAGGTATGTATGAATATTTTTTGGATAATATTGTAACGATAGCCTGTGGTTTAGTTAATTTACAGGATTTTTTGTTATGTATAAGGTAATACTTTATTTTTATTATGATCTAGCCTAAAAGTGTAAAAATAAAAATGCTTTCGTTTCTTTTATAAAGTTTTATTTCCACAACCTTCCGTGGGTAGGTAATCAAAATTAAAAAGAGATGAGTGATTTTAAGTCTCAACTAGTTTCAAAAACGCTAAAAATACGTGAATTTCTCTAAAAGATCAGTACAATATGTACGAGTAGGTAGGTATTTCATTTATTTATTATCCTATATAGGTATTTCGGACGTTTATCTGATTGAGCTTGTACAAAACTTCTACTTTATTAGCACTGATATTAAGTATTAAGGTAAGTTTTATACTTTTATTAGAAAATTACATTCAAACTACACTTTACACTCGAATCTCAAACATCCGTCTCGTCGAATCGTATGCCGACTGCGCTCGGTTCGGTAATTGTGACGTCACACGTGTACTTTTAGCGAGAGGAACGGCACAACTTTATTACTTAATATCTTCGTAAGTTATGGACCGATTTTGATAATTCAAAAAGATATATCATTCTTATGTCATATAGAATAAAGTGTGTTGTAGTTTGATTGAATTTGCTATAACTTTACTGATCCTCATTACACCTCATAGGTACGCATTCTATTTTTCATTAATTGAAGTCCGCCATATTTGTGGTTGCCGGAGCCGACGCGACCGGCGATCGTTGTTTCGCTAGTAACTACCTACGTATTCATTCATTACGCCATACATAATTTTTATAATCTTAACTGTTTTAACTGATTTATCTTGTTCACGACAAAATGTCTACTAAAGGCAAAATTGAATCTGAAACGCTTTCAAATGACGAAATTAGATTGAAAATATTAATTGCAAAACGAAATTCTATTTACGAACGTTTACAACAAATTTATGATTTATCTATAAGTGCATTAAGTTCGTCAGACGAACAGGACACATTTCTTGACACGGCATCTGACCTTGAATACTTGCGTACTGAGTTCAAGGACACGTTAGAATCTTATAATGTTACAAATTTAAAATTAAATCCAAACGCGCAAGTCGATTTCGGATCGTGGAAATCTTTTCATGATCTATATAGTCGTATTAAAAGTCAAGTGTCCAAATTAAACGCTCCATCTTCATCTTCAAGTAAATCACAGAATAGTTTACCTACAAAAATTATACCATCGCTTCCGCCCATAGAATTACTTTCTTTTAATGGTGACATACGACACTGGTCTATGTTCTACCAACAATTTAAAACATTAGTTCATGATAATCAGCAATTAACAGATGCTGAACGCGTTTATTATCTTGTTAGTAAACTTAGTGATAAGGCATTATCAATCTGCTCAGGCTTAATGCCTACAGCTGAAAACTATTCTGTGATATGGAACGCGCTCATACGTAGATATAACGACGAGCGTGCGCTCGCGACTACCTACGTCAGTCAGCTGTTAGAACTGAAGAACGTAAACACTAACACATCCGCTGGTTATCAAATATTTATGGATAAATTTGATGCTTCTATTAACGCTCTTAAGCAACTTAATATTGATGACATATCTGATTTTCTATTTCTAAATATCGCGCTTAGAAAATTAGATAACGATACCGTAAAGTCGTTCGAAATGTCATGTCGCAACGTAAACATACCGAAATATTCCGCGTTGGTTCAGTTTTTACATGACCAGAATAGGGCTTTATGCCATACAATAAATACTTCGCATACGTCTAACAACCATAAAATTAAAGGTAATTTTGTTCCCGCTCCCGCTAAAAATATAAGCAAAACTTTTATTAATACAGATTCGAATCGGTCATGTATTTTCTGTAAATCGGGTGATCACGAACACCTATTTGTCTGTCCGCATTTTTTAAAAATAAATGCACAGGACAGGTACAATTTTGTAAAACGAAATAAATGTTGTATTAATTGTTTAAGTAATAAACACGCCACTCCTTTTTGTAAGTCACAGCGTAGATGTAGGTATTGCTCCCGCTCGCACCATACGCTACTTCATTTTGTTAGTAGTAGGAATAAGGTCGATCAGCCTTCGGTAGAACAAGGTCCAGGAGAAAAAAATGCATCCACGTCATGTAACGTTTCGCGCGATTGTGGTAATGCGCCGCACCGCACTACATTATTGGGAACTGCGAAGATTAAAGTTCGTACTAAATACGGACACCAATATTTGTTGCGTTGTTTAGTGGACCCTGGCTCGCAATGTGATTACATCACGAAACAGTGTTGCAAACGTTTGTACCTACCGATCTCCAATAAAACACCAGTTAAAGAGGCGCAAGGAATCGGTGGGGTGTCGCAGAAGATTTTAGGTGTTACTTCTTTGCAGTTTAGCTCCCGCTTTGATGAAAATAAACTTTATCATATTGAACCGCTAGTTGTTCCCGCTATAACTGGACAATTACCCGAGTCGTTAATAGACGTTTCGAAAATTAATTATATAAATAATTTACGTTTAGCTGACGATCAATTCCATACACCAGGTGACATTGACGTTTTATTAGGGGTTAATACTTATTTACAAATTTTGTTAACTGATAAAATAATTAATTCGCAATCGCCGAGTGCCATAGAAACGTCACTAGGATACATAATAATGGGAGACGCAGATATCGACTTTCCTACATGCATGCCGCGTTCTTTAGTTTCTTATCCTATTGATAATAGTCAAACGCCGCCCTGCCCTTCAAGGACACGCCTGAAAAGTTAGGTGATTCCTTTATAACCGCTAAAAAAAACGCTTCTCGCTCCTAGAGAGACGTTTTAATAAATGTCCCGATCTTCGCTCCCGCTACAATGAAGTTATTCAAGAATACATCAACAAGGGTTTTTATCATTGGTTGCTTCAAATAATTCTACGGAACCTTGCTTTTATCTCCCGCACCACCCTGTCATTCGTAATGATAAAAGTACAACTCAATTGCGAATAGTACTCGACGCAAGCGCTAAGTCAGATAATGACATTTCATTAAATGATATTTTACATAGTGGGCAAAATTTACAGTCTGATATTTTTAATATTTTAATAAACGTACGAGTTTATCGCATCGCCTTTTTTGCCGACGTTAGGCAAATGTATTTATGCATTGAAGTACAAAAATCGCACCGCGCGTTTCAACGCATTCTTATCGCTTTTCTAATGAGGAAGACATACAAACATACGAATTTAATCGTGTGACTTTTGGTTTACGCTCTTCTCCTTTTCTTGCGCTACGCACATTACGTCAGTTGGCTTCCGAGGAGAGGGAGTCCTATCCTTTGGCTGCTTCGGTGGTCGAACGAGATATTTATATGGACGATATCGCGTCCTGCGCGCCCTGCGTCAACAGCGCCGTTGACGTAGCCACTCAACTAATTCAAATGTTTCAGCGAGGAGGATTTGAATTGGTTAAGTGGACTAGTAACAGTTCAGAGCTTTTACAGCACATCCCCGCAACGCACCGTCAGCTTGACGAGGTCTCATTCGACGACCAAAGTATTTTTAAGGTATTGGGTCTTCGTTGGCACCCCGCAACTGATTGTTTTTCTTTTCTAGTTTCGCCGCCGCCGCTCGCTTGTACCAAGCGTTCTATTTTATCCGCAACCGCTCGCTTGTATGATGTTCTGGGGCTCGTGGGTCCAGTAATTCTTTCTCTTAGCTTCTCATTAAAACCTTATGGGTTCTCAAACTTGACCGCTCCGTTGTTACTGTATGGCAACAATATATTTCAGAGTTACCTTTGATATCGAAATTAAAGTTTCCTCGCCATATGGGTATAAATAAAAATTCGCAAGTCTCGCTAGTCACGTTCGCCGACGCCAGTGAAAGGGCATATGGCTGCGTGATTTATTCGCACATCGTTAATGATGATGACTCACCAGTGATAACGCTACTAATTTTATTGCTTCGCGTTCATACTTGAAGGAACTTCATTCCTTTTTACGTTCAGACGAATATTATAAAGTATTTAATCAGGTCCTTTCACATGGAAACTTAACCCTCCAAACGCTCCACATTTTGGTGGGCTTTGGGAGTCAAATATAAAGATAGTAAAGTATCATTTATTTCGCGTCATAGGTAAGCAAATCCTCACGTATGAGGAGTTGCTTACTGTCCTCACTCAGGTCGAACGCATATTAAATTCACGACCGCTTTACGTGTTAAGTAGCGATCCGGCGGAACCTACTGCACTTACGCCCGCGCATTTCCTCGCTGTTAATCCACTTGGATGTTTACCCGCCGCGGATCTTAGTAAAGAACGCATTAATCTTTTATCACGTTTTTCATTGCTTGATTCGATAGTTCAGTCATTCTGGAAACGCTTCAGATCAGAATACTTGCATACACTACAAGCAAGAGAAAAGTGGAATAAACATTCTATTAATTCCATTTCTGTAGGAACCGTTGTTCTTATCGATATGGATAACGCTCCGCCTCTTCAGTGGCCGCTAGGCGTCGTCACTGAACTGTTTCCTGGTAGGGATGGTGTGGTGCGCGTTGCACAAGTGAAGACTAAGAGCTCCACTTTGCAGCGGCCCATTGTTAGACTTTGCCCTCTACCAACACAATAATATTGTAGTTTATATTTTATAAGTTATAGTTTAAGTATAAATTCTCATCCCGCTATTATAATATTTTTATTAATTTACTAATTATATTCATCGCATCGCCTCTGTTCACCGCATATATAGTTTTTTCTACATGATATTAACTCCGCTGTATATATTTATGTTTATTTTTTATTTTTTTTTTCGCTATTTGAGGAGACCTCAAGGCCGGGGGGATGTTCGCGCCAATTAAGTCATTTCACCTCCCTCCCCTTCACCCTCCCTCTCTTTCCCGCAAGCGCACTATTACATAATATGGATCAGGAAGATGTATCAATTCAGTCTGCCTTCGTCCCGCCGCCGACGCGCACGCCGCCGACGCGTATGCAAGTCCTCTAGTGACAACCGCACCGCAAGCCACCTAACACGTGGTCAGACTCGCCGCATCGCCACCATCACCGCTGTCAATAGTTGTGATTTAACTGACTTAAAGTGAAGAAGAAGTGCTATAAACAGTGTATTGTGAAAGACAACATCACGCTGGGCGAGAAGGCTGCATCAGTACACGAGCATAGCATCTGCTCCAGCACCAGGTTAGTAGTGCGCTCCCTTTATCAATCCTTCTCGTTTTCCACCATTAATTCAAACCGCAACATACAGTCCACAATTCCTACACCCGCAGTGGGGGACCACCCTCCTTTCCACCCTTTATTCCACCACCATTTTTGGTCATAGCGAACCGGAGGTCCCCCCTTTATCCAACAGTTTGTGTGTAATATCTATGGGTTGACTCTATAACCTTGATTTGCAACTCCAACTTTTAAAATAAAATATATAATATTTTGTTTTTTTAGAATCAGTGCTGGATTTATCAAAAGGCTGAGTAGGCTGGAGCTTAGGGCGACAGATTTTGGGGGGTGGCAAAGTTGACCCAAATTTTTTTGAAGTGAAAACTTCTTTAGGGGCTTTGTGTACTTTTTTGGGATGGGTAAAAATGATGGGTAAAAAAGACGGAGGGGTGACAGCTGATGGCTCGACTGTCTATACTTGTAAAATTCATTTATATCAAGTATTTAAAATATGGACATTAAACAAAGTGCATCTATTAATTTAAAAAAACGGCAAATTGTTTGTAAAGTAGGTTTACGATCGAGATGTTTACGTGATAACGTCCGCACGAGAAAATCTCCATTCGTTTGTATGCCGCTAGAGTGAGAAAGACGGAAGATCGGTCCACTCACTCGAACGCTATGCCAGCCTCCGCTCGTGAGGATTCCGCGTGACAAGTTTCACGGAATAACTGGCAGCGCTCGAGATGAGACGGGAGATCGGTCCGTCTCTCTCTCGTTATACCTGCGATCGCGCTCGTGAGGTTTTGGTGTGACACAAGTTTCTGAACATGTCACCCGACTAAAACGATTTTAAAGACGTTATCACGTCAAAAAGTTATGAAGAAATAGTGAAGGAAAATGAGTGAGTACTCTATAAAAATACTAGATGAAAACCTACTGAAAATACTAGATAAAAAAATAATACTGATAATAAAAGCAATTCGTGCGAAATTATGCAAAAATTTAATAGCCCACTGGCGGTAAATTTCTGAAACTGCCACTGCTTAGAAGTAACAATTAGATTAATCAATGCGCGTTACAGGTTCGGCGGCGGCTACGTGGTGGCGTGCCGCGTGCGGCGGGGCAGCGCGCGCGCCGTGTGGGCCCGCGTGCGCCGCCGCGCGCCGCACGCCGCGCTGCGCGTGCTGCACCGCGCCGCGCTGCACTTCCTGCTGCCCGCCCGCGCCGCAGGTAGCCCGCATCGCCCTATCGCCCCGCTGCACCTCGCAAACATCGCCCAAGCGGCACTCCACTCGCGCACGGACGGTTCCCTACCATTCATGGAACCCGAATGACCGAGCGTTGCTCGAATAAAAACAATTCATTTTCTTCAGAACCGACTTGACCGACTTAACAACGCCATCTACTTCAGATCCCAAATTAAAAATTTTGAATTACATTTACTCGTCGATTGATGTCAGGAGGAGTCAACATGCAACAAACATTATTATTGCGGTTTTTTTTAGATAATAATGGCACGGAACACAACCGAACTCTCACTAAGCCGGTATTTTACCTATTTAAATATTTATTGTTTTTATATGTGATCATTTAGGCTTTTTAATTACAATAAATTATGTAGTCTGTACAAAAATTTAGTAAGCTTCCTTCAGCTTTTAATAATACTAAGCTAATAATATATCTAATCTAATATATAAAATTCTCGTGTCACGGGGTGCGTAATTGAACTCCTCCGAAACGGCTCGACCGATTTTCGTGAATCTTTGCAAGGATATCGGCTAGGGTAGAGAATCGGACAACATCTATTTTTCATCCCCCTAAATGTTAAGGGTGGTCCACCCTTAAATTTTTTTTTTATTTTTTTTTTTGACAAAATTTTTTGTTTTTATTTTTTATGATACATCCATCATACTAAAATACATACAACCCTAAATTTTCACCCCTCTATGATCAACCCTTGTTTTTTATTTATTAATTAAAAACTTTATTTTTTTCTGGGAAGATTTTTATTTTTATTTTGTCATGACTTAGAAGTTAAAAAAATCATCTGTCATCGTAAATTTATCATTAATTTCCAGTGCAATAATTATTTATTTACAATTTATTAATCTGACAAAGACAGCTTTAACTCTCAGTTAATTAAGTGATCTCATAGAAATAAACACTTGTTGTGAGCTCCCGCCAACAACGGCCATTACTATACCTGTAGTGTATATATTGTACTTAACATTTTTTAATAAAATTTGCACACCGTGTGCAGTTTGATTCAATTTGAAAGATAGAATAGCTTACATCTCAATTTATAGTCGCAATATTAGGTATTTTATTACTGATACTTTAAGGCAGGACAACGTCTGCCGGGTTTTCTAGATATCAATCACTTATCCTTACCGAAATTTAAGCAGCACATTACTTAAACATGTCAATAAATATATTCCTTAGTTATTTTTAAAACCCCCTCGGTTCTTTTTAATCTGAACTTGTAAATTGTATTTTTCATAGATTTTTTTTTCAGTTTATCTTCCTATGTTTTTTTTTTGTGTGTTTTGTTTTTAGTGTTATTATATTACATATTATGTATTTTGAGCCATTCAAAACATATTTAGTAGCTCCAATTTAAAAAAAATGTATCGCCCTCTTCCTCCTCTTAAATTTTAATCAGTGTTTTTATTTTTACAGTAATAATATTACTATTGCTTTAATTGTTTTCTGCTCATACGCATGTTGTGTTTACCTTTATGTGATGGAACATTGCAAGCTAGTTCAATGTTATTGTTTTACAGTTTTGATATAAGTTTTTAAATGTATCCGTCGTTGGTAAACCTTTAAATAAATAAACAATATCTTATCATTTCAGTGGATGGGAAGGAAGTAACAACTCAACTAAGCGACGTGTTCTCTCTCATAGCAGAACTGCAGGCCACCTGCGAGATCGAGGACTACACTGTTAACCAAAGCTCTCTAGACCAGGTTGGTGTAATCTTGTTGAATCTACAAATTTTCTTTCTCTTGTAACTCAGTATTTTTCAACCATGAACTGTCTCTATTACATTACATTATTTGCTAGTATAAAAATATTAATTACATATTTCTTATGTAATTAGTTACTACATAAATAAAATTTACAGATGTTCCTAAACTTTACGGAGAAGACTAAAGAAGATTTAGACCAAGCGGACCTAGAATCGCTCCCTGGGACACTCCACGAGTGCAGAAATAGCGAAGAATTAAACAGTGTCACTGCGTTATAATATTACTGAAAAACTTAAATACTAGTTATTAACTGTATTGTGTGTATCTTGCCAATAGATATGATATTCATTATTTTTTGTATAGATAAAATGACTAGATTTTGACATACATATCAAAGGACGGGTGTCATAGAGAAATTAAACACTACGTTATAACGGGTGTCGAAAGCTGAAGTGAAATCTACATTCTAATATTAAATTTAGGAATGTTTCAAGGTTTGAGCTAATATTTGGAAACCATCGTTACTTGACTATTTTATTGTTAGTGTTTTCAATACTATTTAAATTATCATTAAAAGCAACATTTACCCAAATAGAGCCGATTTTATACTGAGCCAAATTAAAAAAAAACAAACTATTTTTTTATTGATTTTGCATGTCAAATAAGATGTTATAATTACTTAATTTATCACAAGGTCCATTATTTACGTAATAGGGACGTATAAAATGAGATCTAGGGTATTATGAGCATAGACTTAGGATATATCTAGCGTATCTTGATTAAGTATTCCTAAGTCTATGACTATGATGACATTAAAATTATTGAATTACTTTATTTGACTGGCGTTTAAAAAGGTACAAATTTGCATATCAATAAATTTTTAACAATGTTTTTCAATAAATAAATAGAAACAAATTTGCGTCCTAGCTATCCGTCCAAAAATAAAAATCTAGGTGAATCTCTGCTAATATTTCTATGATATTATTATTTCCGATATTCTACTTTTATTCGAATGTCTTTGTTTTGCGTGTATAATTTTTGTAATATGCATGATTATATTCATAATTTATTAGGTATTTTAAATTAAGGTTATTTCTACATGTTGTATTTCTGTACCTACTTTTAAGTGTAGTTTATTTTTAAGTTTGCATTTATGTTGATTTATTTCAAAGAACTTAACTATTTTAAATACCATGTTAGTTCAATCTGAAAAAACTTTTACGTAAATACAAAGTACATACATATTGAACAGTTACGAAGTGTTAATAAAACTACTTAAATAAATTTTATTTAATGTTACATTGTGTGAAGTATAAATTATATCCTTTAAGCAATAATAATATGACGGTTTTACACAACAATAAAACCGATATTATGTGCCGAAAAGGAAAACATGCAGCATTTAATGAAGAAAGCTGTTTGTACTCATCTGTATATTTCCTTTGTTTTGACCGGAAGTGGACGACCTTTTGGTAGTTTAAACGTAATCCGGCAGATGGCGCCAGCTAGTGGCCGGTTTCCTGTAAGCTTGCGGCCATTTTTCTCGTCATAGTCTTCACCAGGAAGAGCTTCCTGCAATGCTGCATGTTTTCCTTTTCGGCACATAATATCGGTTTTATTGTTGTGTAAAACCGTCATATTATATGCCTCCAGAAAACATGCAGCATTTAATGAAGACGTGTTTGTTATCTGCTGGTGACATTATTATTTGTACACAACGTTATGATGATTAACTGAAAAATTCGTTGGTAGAAGTATTAAAAGGCCATTGATTGATTCTACAGATAGAATTATGAATACAAAGTAAATAGAATGTAATTATCTTTATACACTAAAATACATAATGTATTGACCAATCAAAAAGTTGTAAATAAACTGAAAAATGCATTATTTTTTATCTTTCGATCGAAGAACGTATTGAAAAAGTTGTGGGCGATTTACAATTTATCGGGTGATTTTTTTAAATCATCTCAGGGAAGCCACGGCTGACCTGCCGCTTCCAGCAGCCGCATTTATGCCGCTATCCTTTAGAACTGAACGTATTCAGTTTCCAATAACAGTACGTGATGCCGCTTTTAGGGTACCACATACCGCAATAAAAAGACTAAGTCCTTGACTTGTGGCCTTCTGCTGGACATTATCTGTATTAAAATTCTAAATTTTAATGAAAGATACTGGACATACGTTTTTATTTTCATGTTTAGATGTAGTGAACTGAATAATATAATGAACTTACCTCTATGCAATTGTAAAAATAATTAGGTGTTACTTTTAACCTTAATTTGCATACCCTGGTAGGTTCAGATAAGAGCGCTATATTATGTAACAACTACAATGCACACCTTATCAAGCAAATAAATAAAATTGATATTAAAAGTAACCATGCGGATTGACGATGAGAGTGCGTGTCTCTTAAGACACGAAAAGTTGGTTTAAGGAAAATATTGTCTCCGACGTCAGTAAAACTGTCACCCGAGATTGTGAGCAATGTGAGATCATGGCCTCCTATGTCCCGAAGCCAATATTAGTACTGTAGCTGTTCTGCGTGCTATATCAAAAAGCGAATCGTTAAGCGGGTTGGAGAAGAGCCAGCTGAGTACGATGCTGGAATCCCATACAAATGGTGATTTTGCTACTTTTGGTTTTGCTATGCCAATTGCTTTTAAAAAAAACATTTTTTTAATGATAAACTTTGAAAATGATTGATGTTCAACAATAGGGCCGAAGAACGCCCCAAACATTGATGACGCCCGCTGATTTATGCACAAAAATGGTACTGTATGATAAGTTTCATATAAGTATAGTAAAAGGAGAAACTTTTTTGTATCTACCGGTCGTGGACTTATCGAATTTACACCAGAATTAGTTCACCATGTTAGCCATCTTTCTGATTGCTGGCATATATTTATTAGGCGTAGAATGACGCCAATTTATTTTTTAGTAGTTCCTTTTCCTGCGCTAACCACTTATCTGGCTGTCCCACCCCCAATTTTCCAAATTTTCAGAGTCAAGGTCTATACTTGTGGCGGTGGTAGAAATGTTGTCATGTCTAAGGTCTCCTGTAGATTCGGAACTTCGTAAGGGTGGTCTAGCGCTCGAGATTTCAGATCCTGTAGCCAATAAACTTTCGACCCGTTTGGGGCCACAATCAAGCAAGTTCCCTTTGATCCGTTCAGATGTGCTAGTAGATTTGGTGAAATGAAATGAAAATACTTTATTGTTAGGTTATTGGCGGAGAATACCCATGCCAGTACCTCCAGGGTCTGCTGAAGGCGTCTATAAAGTTTGCCGAGGGACCTCTGTATGGTGGCTTGGGGCAAGATGGCATGTTTCCGTAGAAACAGTCTGTCCGCTATTATGTTGTATCTGCCTGGGAGGTAGCATGCAGATAGAAGTAAGTATGTTGAACTGTTCGGTTAGTCGAAGCAGTTGAAATGTTTGGGCTAGCAGTCTCATTGACCTCGTGCCCCCCTCCTCTCGTATGTATGAAATAAGGGTTCGATTGTCGGACTGAATCAGAACATGGGAGCCTTTTAAGAAATTTGTATTGCCGCCTTTTCTGATGGGCAGAACATGTGTCCGATCATAGACCATCTAGTTTGGGCCCCCCAACTGACGTCCGAGGCATCCGTTACCAGGGAATGCGAAGCAGGTTTCCTGTGTACTGGTGATGTTTGGTTTGTGGCTCCGCGCCACCCCAACAGCTCACGACGTACTCGTTGGGGGATGGGCTGTTTTTGATGAACTCGTTTCATATTGAATTTGCAAGTAAATTTGCAGATTGGGGAAGTGTAGCCCGTGGTATAACGAAATTGTCAAAGTTTAATTGGCCCCGTAGACTTTGCGACTGACGGAGGCAGATTAGTTTTTTTTTTTTTTTTTTTTGGAACTGGTCGACATCGACAGTCATGTTGATCTGTCTATACGTCTGTTTTGGTAAGGATATTGTGTTGCTCCTGGTTTGCCAACGAATCCCCAGATACTCTTTGGGTTGGAGTAAGATTGGAGTTTGGATTTCTGCAAATTTACCTGCCAGCCCAGGTGGTCCAAGAGCCTCACAGCTTCCGCAACTTGAGAACTTAACTTGGACCGGTCCTAATGGACCAGAAGGAAGTCGCCTAGATAGACTAGGACCCGACAACCTCTCGCACGCAGGGTCTCCGCGACCTAGCATGTTACTGAAGAAAGTATGGTTAACTTAATGGACCAGAAGGAAGTCGCCTAGATAGACTAGGACCCGACAACCTCTCACACGCAGGGTCTCCGCGACCCAGCATGTTACTAAAGAAAGTATGGTTAACTTAATGGACCAGAAGGAAATCGTCTACATAGACTAGGGCCCGACAACCTCTCGCACGCAGGGTCTCCGCGACCCAGCATGTTACTGAAGTATGTGTGATGCCGCCACCAGGCCTACTGAAAGCATTTCGAGCAATTGGCCAAGGTAACTGATTCTTAAAAAGTCCGATCAAATCTTTCTAGGGCACATGAAAATAAGCTACCGAAATGTCTATTTTTGTCATCCAATCTCCTCGTCGTAGAAAATTTGGCATCGAAGCGTGAGAACTCACCTGAAAACGTTTGGTTTTCACGAACTGGTTTAGTTCTCGGGAGATCGAATATTGGGCGCATTATTCCATCGCTCTATAACTGTAGAAAAAACTTGGAGATGAAGCTGGGGGATTTTTTCACAACTGGTTGTAGCACATGTTGTTGTAACATTACGTGAATTATTTTAGAAATTGATGGTGACGGACAGATGGCATACTGTTGGAGTAAATTCTTTGGCGTATTCAAGGAGGGTTTTCTGAAAAACGGAATCCGGCAGTAGCAAATTGCTGCCAGTATTAATTTGGTGGAACCAACATTCGGCCAATTGGCCCCCCTTGAAATGCCTCGGATGATCATTTTTCCTTATTGATTTGAAGGTGTTCGCTACCTAAGTGAGGTCTGAGATCTGTCTTTATTAGACGATTGAGATAACCAAAAATGAAGGCCGCCGAGCGAGTGAATAAGCGACGTGAAAGAATGTTTGTCAAATAGTAATTCATTTTTCGGAAAATTCAGAAATCTTAGAAAACAGATGATGTAAATTAGGCGGGATTATTAAAGCTCATTATCGCTCATACACTGTACGCGTCGTCAGAACTTGCCTCTGTTCAAGCAACGCGTCAGTTAGTACAGCTATGACTAGCTCAGTGGAAGCTAAAAAAGTATTTGCCTTTGTTAAGATTAAACAATTCATCATTTATTTTAAAATTACAAAAGCTGTGCATTTAATTTGAAATCTTTATTGTATCGAACATGTTTCCACGTCGGGGAACTTAAATATTTTGCAATTCGATCAATTGTTTTAACGTCTCCTTATTGGCCTTATGAATTTAGTCATTAAACTTCATTTTACAAGGACCTACTTCAAGAGATTTCGATGTTTTTCGAAGCGAAATTAACCAAAAGTTTCACAGATCGTCATTACGCCCGGGCGCTTCGATAACATTAAACACCAACAACGCATACACATTGCGATTGTGTTATAAAGTTTGTAATAACACTTACCTGGCTCATCAAGGTGTCGATGCAAGGATCGGTTGTTACCTGAGAGTGAGCCTTTTTGTATTACAAGGAGTGTGAGTAAATCAAACCACTTTCAAGATAATAATCACTGTATTTTATAGTATATCACTACACAACATTAGAACATGTGTGACTCATACTAACTCGTTATATAATTGTGAAAAACAACTGCACTTACCCAATCTAATCTTATGACACAGAAACAATAACCTCAATCAACCACTTACTTGATACAGTTACTGAATTACACTTAACTCACTTATAATGACAACACAGTTATAAATCAATACTTATTTGAACAGAGCTTTAGCGTACTTATTTTACTACCTAATTCCTTGAAGTCTAGAACAGTAATGAATCTATCATCTCACTTTGCCGGTATTTATACAGAAACTTGAAGAAAATAGAAGGTACTTTATAAAACATGCATTAAAAACTACCCGTATTATGATTGATAAATTAACATAATTATTTTTCTACCCTAGAATGTTGCTATTTTACTTAATTTTACTAATTAAAATCGTTGGCGACAACATCCGGCCGTCCTGCATACGCATTCGTCCCCGAATGCGTCCAAGTCTGGTGGATCTGCCGAGAACAAAACACAATATTAATGTCACATAGATTAAATGCCAGTCATATGACTTCCATCTTCTGTGCCACACTGGTCAGAGACAAAGCCATACCACTGTTTAATCGTATCAGCTGAATAAAACTATCACATCGCCGTCCAGTTTTACTCAGATTACGATATTTTTCCATTCACAACACTGCCTTACTATTCCATCGGCGGCCAGCAACAACAATGTTGTAAATTGAACATATCAATGTGCAATAACAGGTCACCCAAAACCATACCATTGATTAACCCTATCAGCTGGATAAAACTATTCCGTCAGCGGCCAGTTTTATTCAGATTACGATATTTTTCCATTCACAACACTGCCCTACTATTCCGTCAGCGGCCAGCAACACAATGTTGTAAATAGAACTTATCGATGTGCAATAAACAAGTCAACTAAAAAACAACTATCCCGTCGACGGCCAGCTGTCCTTAGTTGTTGACAAACATGGTTTAATAATAATAATAATAAATAAAAGGGACATGTTCGAGGCATATGCACCAGACATAGAACAGAAAGATAAATGTCAGAATACAAGAGATACATGCTGCTTATCATCTTATCGTACCTGACAACATCGGATACATGCTATCACACACAGATGTCAGAACACAAGGAATACATGCTTATCATACCCGACAACATCCGCGGTTTAACTTGTGTCTATTTCTCTTATTTTGCCAATTTGATCCATATTTTATCCCATGCAAGGTGTGAAATGGATTTCTGTACTTTGGTAATGGAACTTTATTTTTTTTTCACGCAATAGAATTTCATTGGGTATGTAATACGTAAGTAAGTATGTATATGTATTATCTATATAAGTATGTATGTATGTATTTATGTATACATGTAGGTCAAAATGTATGTGTGTATGTATGCAAGTATATTATCCATTTGTATTTAATTTGTAATTTATTTGTACACGCTCTACCTTGAGCTTAACCCATTTCCAGTCCTAGGGCTACTGGAAGAGATTTCCAATGGAAATAAGTAGTACCTTTGTACAAACTTTCTTGTGTATTCTTTTCTTTATATTTTTCTTTCAACTTGTGTGTACATAAATTAATAAATAAATAAATAAGAATTTTTTTTTATCGGAGAAAACCAGAACCAGAATTTGAGTAGCACAAACATAACAAAACACGACTTTAACCAGGTGATCTTCACATAGGATCGCACTAGTCGTGTATCACCGCATTTCAATATGTAACAACAGTGTTCACAGGCCCTCTTTATAGGTAACATTAAATGCGCAGCCGATTGCAGCGAATATTTTATTCTTTTCAACACCGGTAAAATGCTTAATATTATTATGGTTTGCTTTAATATAACGTAACGATAACGACGTTCCTTTTAAATCCTACGATAAACTATTTCCAAGCAATTCACAACAATTAAATATAAACATTCTCGGCCTCACCTGACGAATATTTCTTTTAACGCACAAATTCTAATATCCTACAACCCTACAGAAAGCATTCAATCAACTTCTGTTGTCTTAATAGCCTGTAGATTTTCTTGAAGCGTAGGCAAGTAAAGTATTTGAGCGTCAACTGGATTTCGACTCAGCGCGGCAGCGTATTATAATATAGACATGTTGCATTTGCGATATATTCGAACATATATTATTATTATATTATATATAAATCTCGTGTCACAATGTTTGTCCTCAATGGACTCCTAAACCACTTAACCGATTATAATAAAATTCGCACACCATGTGCAGTTCGATCCAACTTGAGAGATAGGATAGTTTAAATCTCAAATTATGGTCGCAATATTACTTTATTTCTGATATTTAAGGCAAAACAACGTCTGCCGGATTCGCTCTGTTAGTAACTGTCAAACATTGATTCTTCGCGCCATCGTCCAGAATTTTGACATTGTCCGAATAACAATACATCAGTCACTATTTGTTTTATATTTCTTATTTGGCAGTAACATAAAAACTCTGAGATGATAAAGAAACTAATCCTCTTTCAATATATTGAAGGCAGGACAACGTCTGCCTGGTTCACTAGTATTATATTAAAAGGATATTTCACAGCCCTATAGTGTGTAATTTTCAAATCAAATGATTTCAAATAGAAGCCAGTAAATGAAGCCTTACCAAATAACACAAAAAAAAATTGTAAGAATAATACTGTTTACGCCACCAGATCAGAATAATTATGTAAAACAATTAAGATGTCCTTGGTAAGTATCACCTTTTTTTTCAGTAATTTATTTAAGTTTACAGAAAATTGCACAATGTTTATAAGATCTAAAAATTAATAGTTCTCTCCAACTTTTATGCCACAGAAAAGAAGTTACCTTAAACCTCGGTCGAATACCATCAAATTATACCTTTTTTTTAAATAAAATTATGAATAAAGATGTTAATTTAAAATTTTCAAATTTTACAACATTATTTATATGTTACGAGCAGGGTG
Organism: Pyrgus malvae; assembly: GCA_911387765.1. Taxonomy (NCBI): domain Eukaryota; kingdom Metazoa; phylum Arthropoda; class Insecta; order Lepidoptera; family Hesperiidae; genus Pyrgus; species Pyrgus malvae. The sequence continues at coordinate 23,010,045 of OU426963.1, read as the reverse complement.
ATATTTTTTTTTAATTTTAATTGTAAAGTAATGTCTATCTAAAAAAAACTGTGCTACCTTATAAGTGACAAATTCATCTAGTATACATTTTATTGTTATTTATCTGTATAAAGCATTGTGAATTGTTTTTAGGTTGCCTTTATAATAAATAAATACCTAATTGGCGTGGCACCGTTCAAGTCACCAAAACGGCTTGACCGATTTCGTGAAATAAATAAACAAATAATGATTCACCCTCATGTCACTCATAGTCCCACAATAGAATGTCCTGTGTCGCAGTGTCGCACCATGGATACACGCAGGGACACACAGACATCTAGACCGAGACCGAAAATTGAAACTCATCATTCAAATTTCTGAATCGCCGGGAATTGAACCTGGGACCGTTTTCACCCTTCTATCACCAACCCATATTTTATATCCATATCTAATATCTTTAAATGACCAGCTATTGTATATAACGTCTTTATATATAATCTGAATCTCTGAAAAATATTTCCGAATGGTTTTCATGAATCCGTTATATCCGTCCATAGTTTTATCAGTGTTTTCAGCGGTAATCAACTTAAATATAAAATAAAAATTATGACATTTCACGACATATATTGTATGTCGTTGTTGTTGTGTATGTAATACTATACATATACATATATATATTTAAAAATGAGTCACAAAAGAAAACAAACTGCCTCAACCCGAGCAACGCTGGGTCATCCGGTTTAGTCATGAAAAGGTGGTACAAAGTTTGATGAGTCAGCTAGTAATAATATAGACTTATAGAGTTATTGAAAAAATATTTTTTTGTAGTCTTTTAAACTTGATCTAAAAAGTTGACATTCTCTTCCAGAAACTTCGTAGCTATTATGAGATCGTCCGTATAACAGATAGTTATCAAATCCCATATTCCCATATTTCCCAGCTCAGTTGTCAGTAACTTTTAAAAGACTAAGTCCATTCAGAGACCGCCTGATCAGAAGGGCAGTTTTAGGAACTGAATAGGGTATTCGACACTGTGCACAAAAACAATTCAAAATTTAAAAAAGTCAATTGACTATGAACAATAATACTAAATGACGAAACTCTTCTACTAAACGCAACGAGTTGTCTGTAGACTGTAATCATACAAAATCTGTTTACCAAAAAAGTATGTGCCACGTGAGAAGTAACCTCGGAATGCCATATTCTATGCAGTTTTGATATTTTTTTTTAATAAAAACTCACGATCTTTGTATTTGGATTTTAACATGTATAGAAGAATTAATTAAACATTTTCAGTTCTGTAGTCTTGTGAAATTCCTACCAACCAGTATAGAATATCCAGACTGTCTACAATGTAAAATAAAGTATCGAGACAAACGTCATATACTTAAAAAATTTATAAAACAGCCTTTGATCAGCCTGTAACAGAATGATAATCTAAGACTATATAAGAATAATCGAACCCAGATAATCTAAGTGAAACGGTTTAAGGAAAACGGTTATAATTTTAACTGTCAACAATTAGGGAGTAATAAGAGTACAATCACTTCCCTTGTCAAAAACGACGTAAATTAAGCCCCATCAATCAAAAAATGTATTAAAAAAAGTTTTTGAAGTGAATATCTTCTAAGTACTAATTTTACTTCCGCGTCCCTCTCACTTTTATTTGATATAGAAGGTTTTGACATAACTTCTGTAATTTATTACTAAAACGAAATTACGTTTTAAATTTTACGTTTTATATTTATTTATCACGTTTACTAAGGGGGTATAAAAAAAAACACGCTTGTTCATTGCAACCCCGAAGACTACCAGATTCTGCAGTTTTTATCACCAACAACCCTAATTTTAAAATGATATGTATGTATTTAATAAATTAAAATAAAAACGACTGACTGACGATTTCAGTATATTACTCGTACGTTATGTTTCAAAACTTGATCAGGCCCAATGCGACTATATCGCGGCTTACGTGGATTCAGCAACACTTCTGATGTGAGTAAATCAAACCACTTTCAAGATAATAATCACTGTATTTTATAGTATATCACTACACAACATTAGAACATGTGTGACTCATACTAACTCGTTATATAATTGTGAAAAACAACTGCACTTACCCAATCTAATCTTATGACACAGAAACAATAACCTCAATCAACCACTTACTTGATACAGTTACTGAATTACACTTAACTCACTTATAATGACAACACAGTTATAAATCAATACTTATTTGAACAGAGCTTTAGCGTACTTATTTTACTACCTAATTCCTTGAAGTCTAGAACAGTAATGAATCTATCATCTCACTTTGCCGGTATTTATACAGAAACTTGAAGAAAATAGAAGGTACTTTATAAAACATGCATTAAAAACTACCCGTATTATGATTGATAAATTAACATAATTATTTTTCTACCCTAGAATGTTGCTATTTTACTTAATTTTACTAATTAAAATCGTTGGCGACAACAGGAGGTTCCTCTTATTATTCTTCGTCACTTGACGATGAATCTCCCAAGTTAGAGGAGCTCTCCTCCTGCGAAGTATCCTTTTCGGCCGTCTCTGCATTCCCACGATCACTGTTGAGGGTACTACCCGTATCACTTGCCGCGGGATTCATGATTTTTCACTGTTTCACTAAACTGCACTATACAGAGAACACTTTCTTAATTTAATTTTTGTACAATTTTTAATTTTAAAACTTTTTAAAATTTATAATAATAATTTTATTTACAAAAAAAGTATTCGGAAAATACTTTGTTCACGATTGTCGTCCGAACTCGGCGAGAGTACACAACGCTATGACGAGAAAAATGGCCGCAAGCTTACAGGAAACCGGCCACTAGCTGGCGCCATCTGCCGGATTACGTTTAAACTACCAAAAGGTCGTCCACTTCCGGTCAAAACAAAGGAAATATACAGATGAGTACAAACAGCTTTCTTCATTAAATGCTGCATGTTTTCTGGAGGCATATAATAAACACGTGACATTCAAATTCTGTGATATAATGGTATTTAGCGTGTTTTGTAAGGTTTTAATAAATAATTGCAATGGTATGAGGCAAAATTATTTTATTTAATATTTCCTTATTTCCATCTTCTAACCTTAGGAGAATTCTACCGCCCTATGTTTTTTCAATATAAAAATTAAACTTTTTATACATAATATTTTATTAAAATCATAATAATATCCTACTGTTGTTCTACGAGCATGGGGACGAACGTTGTCGCACTAAAACGGAAACGTCGTCAACTTGACGTCGACGTTGCGTTTTTAGCAAACTGCTACAAGCTCGCCAATCATCCCTCCGTCCGTTTAAGCGGGGGCGGGGCTACGGCCAGCGTCCAATCGCAGCATTAGTTAACACGCATGCCAAAGTTACGTAGTGTCTCTCATTACTTAGTTTTGTACCTCAGGGTCCTCAGTAAGTAGTATGCCTCAGTTTTGTACCGCATGCTATTGTCACTGTGCAGCTTAGAGCGAGCATCAAGATATTGACAGGTATGACAAGTGAGTCAGTACTTTTGATGCTCTAAGGTTAAACTTCACCCACATAATATTTTAAACGACATCGTTTCTTAAACATACGTTTTATCCAGCATTGGATATTGGACAAACAAATATAACAAAAGTCTGGACAGTATAAAAACGTAAATAATATGAGGTTTGTGTAGAAAATCGACTGCTGCCATTTATTGATTGGAATTTTGGCGGGAAGTCGGTAAATACATATTGTGCTCTTGTTTTATTCTTTGTTGTATTTTTGAGTAATATTGGATAAAGTTGATGGCATTTCTTTCGATATAAGTTACAGGGCACGAGTGTTGTGAAATAAAATGACAGTGCTAAAATATATTTTATGAACTTAGCCTCCAAAACTACATTCTGGTGAAGTAACCATCGCTTTGAATATCTGACTCACTTGACAGACTGATAACTGATTACTGACGACAGAGATAAAAAGATCTATATTTACTTCGCTCAGTTTCATTGAAACTATTAAAAAAATGATGCAAAAATTATACTTGACGCTGGCAATATGCACAGAGTTTGCAGGATGCCATTATTGAAAGAAAAAAAATTGATTGGTTGATTGACAAGCTGTCATAACACTGACACTACTGACAGCGTAAATTCAATAGAAAAAAAACAAACACAGTGAGTAGTGACCCCCTGGGTCCCTTAGTAGTCTGTGGTAGTGACGGCCCGGCACGGGTAGGCTAGGCAAATGAATTAAGTCAATAAAATTAAAAGGAGATCTATCCATTCCTTTTAATCACAGTGAAGATTAAAAACTGCCGGTCGGAGGGAAATCAAATATCTTAAATAAACGTCTTAAATTAAATTCAAAACCTCAAAATGTTGCTGAAAAGGAATTTATTAGAGACTGTAACTCTTGCGTGTAGCTGCGCCACTTTTCTTTGCATCTTGCTGAATTATGTGACGAATATTTCTCCCATCACTGGCATGTGGTTCCTTATTTACATCCTTTTATTAATTATTGTGTCTTTAGTTCTGAGTATTAAAATAATCCAGTGGTTGTTACACTTGAATAAGCCTCTGAGGTATGATTTGGATCACTTAGCTAAGGAGTATCCCTTACTGTCGTTTCTTCGGGATGTTTTGCCAGAAGTTAAAACGAGAGAGAAAAGGGAGTGCAAGGACTATGACACCAACGAGTTGAGCGTGATATCTACAGTGCTAGAGAAGAAGTTGGTTTCATCTTGGTATGTGCCGTACATCTCAGAAGAGATTGGCTTCCCATTCGCCTGCAAGCAGCTGCTGGATCAGATGATCAACAAAACCTTTCAAGTAAGTCTACTGGATTTGTTTAACTAATCATAATATTATATTGGTTCACTTTAATTTGTATTGATATTGTACCTTTTGTAAGGCCTTCTGCTTCTAACATAATACATAAAGCCATTTTTTAATAGTTTTAGTAATCAGTCACATCTTTGAGCAGGTGGAAGCGGGTTGACAATATCACATGATCACCTGTCATGTGTGATCATTAACAACCCATAGCCATACAGTAGCAGTCTCAACATTTGTTATGGCACCTCCACTACTGAAATTCGTATCAATAGCTTTTTATCCTTGATAAAATTAGCTTTTTGATTTAATTTGGTAGTTTTGACTATCTTGACGACCTGCATGGCGAAATGGTTGCCATGCCGGACTGCCAATCAAGGGGTCCCGGGTTCGATTCCCGGCGAAGCAGAAATTTGAATGATGAGTTTAAATTTCTGTTCTCGGTCTGGGTGTTTGTGTCCTGTCTTTGGGTGTGTCCATGGTACCTATGACACAGGTTACCTTACTGTGGGGCTATGAATGTGTAACGTTTATTTATTTATTTATCTAAAATGTCATCAATCAGTAGTATCTTTACAAATTGAAACACAAAGTACCAGATGAATTAACAAATGGTATTATTTTCTTCTGTATTTTTCTCTCAACTTGTGTGTACATAAATGATTAAATAAATAAATGGAATAATTAAAAGTATAAAATATTTGTGTAACAACTGGCATTTAAAAGAGTTCTACTGAGTTTTTCTCCCCTGGCTCTTTTCTCTCAGCTCAACTCATCACCCATAAGGTGGGCTAGAGCAGATGACCTCGAAATGATTGATGTTCATTAAGAGAATATTTGTATTCCAAAAGTGAATAATTTTTTTTAATGAATAAAATTACATTCGTTAAGTAAATATTTTGTATTCCTACTTAAAGTGAATTGAATTTTTTTTTCTTTCTTTCTTTCCTTTATAAGGAAGCTGAATAGGTAAGTAACAACTTTCATTGATTGAGCAGTGGTTACAGAGTGGTTAAAACACTAGACTCCTGAGCTGAGAGCCTGAGTTCAAATCCTCTTGCACAGCTCTAAAAAATTGTTGTGTTGCTATGTATTTCTGAAAAAAAATGCTATGACCTTAAACTTGCACTTAGCATAAGCATATAAAAGCTATAAGGATATAAAAAGTTTTGGTAAACAACCAGTTAAAATTATTTTGGTTCTTTAAACAAATATTTTCTTTCTTCTGCTTCATAGATATGTCACAAGATTGAAACCAAAGATGTTTACGTGGACATGTGTGCAGTTCTCATCACACACATAAAAGAGTACAAGAAAGCATTGAAAAGACATGAAAAATCACCCTCGAGTACTGTGGAATCTCTGTACAAGAAGTCTCATGCTATCTTTGATCCAGTCAGCAAACTAAGCTCTGCAGATCATTGTGTGAACATCTTGAGAATTATACTTAAAGAGTTAGTTCCTTGGGAGCTGTGGGATACCCCTCATTCAGAACTGCTTATTAGAGTACTTGCCAAGAAACTGGACAACTTCATAGACAGCACCTTATCTGAACCTGCTTGGCTGAATGATAAATTGTTTACAATTCTTGAGAAAAAACATGAAATGAAAGAAGATGTCAAAGAAACTGAAACTGAAAATGTTGAAAATGAAGGTGTTAAAGAGAAAACTGAACCTATTACAAAGGAAGAAGAAATTATTGTCAAGGAGCCTGTAACCCCACCAGTGACAAACCCTGATCCTATACTAGCGCCAGAAGTTAAGCCAGCTCCATTACCCCAAAAAGTGACTAACGATGAAGCACTAGAGGTGATAGAGGAAGTCACCAATGGTGTAGAGGAAGCAACTGCAGGATCAGAGCCAGTTGAGATTAAACCTAGTGCAGTTTTGCGGCAGAGGAGAGGTCGACAGGGGAGGAATGAAGTGAAAATATATGACAGAATTATTGAAGGTAAGATTTGGTACATTTGACAAGGTTACAAATTGTGTAAATACTTGAGTATGTGTATGATTTTTAAAAGTTTGCTTTTTTTAATTTTTAGTTATACATAAGTACTAAACTTCAAATCTTGCAAGAAAATTGTCAAGCAGATGTAAAATAACTGTCCTGCAATTTTGCATACACTTTTGATATGTCTCATTCTATTTGGCATTGCCAAGCATAATATTATAAACTAGTAATATCAAGATGAGATGTTTTACAACTCAGGCAGTGTGAAGACTTGGGAGACTGACATGGATCTTCAGTGTATCAGCGTGGGGCAGGACCTGCTGGCCAGCCTGGACGAGATGACCCTCAGCCGGCTCTGGGGACAGGAAGATGCGGAACACAGCCCCAACCTCCGTAACCGTTCACCCCAGCCACTGTGGTTCGGTAAAATATACATTTTTTTACAATAGTCTAACTCCACAGGCTTGGTGTCCGTGCCTTTTATTGGTCAATTTATTTTGTTTGCTCTTTTTTTTTATTATTCTTCTTCGTCATGATTCATAAACAATAATTGTGGTCTCATAGTGCTGACCAATGCATAGGGTCATCTAAACGAATTCATAGACGATACTTGAGTGAAGCCTGCTACTATGCGTTTGTCAAAATCGACATGGCTTGACATAACGAACGCTCTTTGCATAGCGTTGCCTGCTTACTTAAGCAAGTATGCTTTTTTAATACGGCTGTAAGTAAAGTTCCAACTATTTCAAATCTTGAGTCACCATTAGTTTCCAGAAATAACAACTTGACTAAATAATACGACATTAACCTATATAAATATATTATGTGCTAGAGCTATATTGTCTATGGTCTGTGAAGTCTAGACTCCAATGAGCCTAACACCAAGTCATTGTGAATTATTAATCTCTAAGGCTTATGATGACTGTTAGTTTTAAGTAGTAATAAACAATATCCACTATAGATATCATAGATTCAAATCTACAGAACATGATACACAAACGAAAACTCCTAACACATTCAGCTACAAAAAAATTCTAAACTGTATGTAGGTGAGGAAGATTCCATAGACATAGATCACCCGGAAGCCGATACCAAGGAAGTGAAGAAGGAGAGCAGTCCCAAGCCCACGGAGGCGCTACTGAAAGACATCCAGAGCACCGTGCACCAGGCCAAGACCAAGATTGGAGACCTCCAGGTCCCGTTAGACATAGATGTGCCCTGCAAACATTCCAGTGTATGTCGGTTTGCACGTTCTATCCGCTTTACGCTTTTCATGTCTAGTTTTAAGGATAGGGAGACTGAAGAAACCATACCAGGGAGGCTGAAAAGTAAATCATTAATTTTTATAAAATTTTAAATAAGCACTTTGCATAAATGCTGGTTTTTCCAGGTTATGGGGATGTATGCACGTGCCCATTGTCTTTGTGTGAGTTACATTAAATACTGTCAAGTCATTAGTTACTATACTATAGTAACCAGAAGGTTACCAGCGGTAAATATCGTATACAGACAGTATACGATATTTATGTATATCCTAGACAGGTAGCTGGAGTGTGATCAACTTCTTAGGTAACACAGAGTTTGACGGGAAGTAAAAATGAGCATGATTCAATTAAATTCAAAATGTTTATTTGTCAGAATATAGGTTGTATTGTTCACAAAATTTTCACAATGGGAGTCGTCATAGAGAGACCTATGACATACTATATTTATCTATTTTTGCGTTACATCGGATTAAGTCGATGACATTTTGTGCACGAGGGTTATGAAATAAAATAACAGTGTGAAGTTATGTTTTTTCCGCTGACCTTCCAAACTCTACAGGACACATTAGGTTCAAACAAATCATTGCTATAGTTACTATACAAAATATAAAAATACTCTATTATTAAATAGAAAACAGAAATAGATAAAAACTTGTTAATTTGTATCATTTATTGAAAAAAAACGTAACATACACAGATATAATATGCACAAAAACCAGCATTTATAAGATATGTTAATAGAGTTATGTCTAAGTTCATAAATTACCAGAGCTATACCAATTAACTTTAAATTTTTCATAAGTTACTTTACTTTCAACCTTCCTACACTACTTTGTTTATATGTATGTTATGGTGATGGTATGATGAATGTTGTATGTACAGTTTACACTGGTTCCGACTCCCAACCCTGTTCACATTAGTGCATGAGATTGCCGCCTTATACTGAATTCCATTTTCATGAAATGCTTTGCAATAGAATAATTAATTATTTAAGATTATTAGATAAAAGGCTTCTAAGGTTCCGTGCCCAAAGGGTAAAAAGGGATCCTATTGCTAAGACCTGCGGTCGGTCCGTCTGTCCAGACGTCTGTCACCAGGCTTATGAATATGGAAACTGCGGTAGATAAGACAGTTGAAATGTTGGAATGCTGGCCGCTATAACTTCAAGTACTAAAAAACAAAATATAACAAATATTTAATGGGGCCCCCATACAACAACCGTGATTTTCGCCGTTCTTATAGATAATGGTACGGAACCCTTCTTGCGCGAGTCTCGTCTCGCACTTGGCCAGTTCATATTACTTAAACTTAATATCATACTATGCAAAGCATACATAGTTACATATTATATGAGTTTACTTGCATAAAAAACATATAAACGAATGAATTCTTAAACTAATCTTACTATCTTTAAAGACAAAGTTTTTTTTATTCATTTTGATCTTATAATATTTATATAACTTTTAAAATAAAATTTGTACATAATAAAGGGTAAATATTATGGCGATATAAATATTTTTATTAAACTTTTGTTACCCATATTTGTGCAAATAAAATATTTTCTTTTTTATTTTATTTTATTTTCTTTTCTTTTCTTTATCACGGGTCTTATCTCGAAATCTGTTGAATATCCCTTGTATAGCGCATGTCTTCGGAGAATTTTATGTGACTGCATGTAAGGAACTCTCTAGTGATAGTTATTTTTAATATTATAATTGTTTGGGGTTAAATTTATAACTTATATTACAACGTAAGTAACGAAGTTAAAACAATCCATGCTAATATAATAAATGTGAATGTGTGTTTGTTTGTTTGTCCTTTCACGTAGCAATGGTGCTGCAAATTGACCAGATTTTTTGTATGGAAATAGTTTGAGTATTGGAGAGTGACATAGGCTACTTTTTACTCAAAAAATATCTTAGTGTAAGAATAAATACTTAAATATAGTTAAAAAAAACGAATAAACACGCTTTCGAAGCACATCAAACTAAAAAAGTGAAAAAATCCTTTACATAAGCAGGAAATAATAATGAATAAAAAATGCTTGTATTATTGTGAAAAAGGTGTGGTTTGCTCGATATACGAAAGATATGGCACAGAGAGCGAAATTATTGTATTGCAACTGATTCTTGATAAGTGCCAAAGTTTGAATTAAATCAATCCGTTGAAAGTGGGTCAAAATCGAGTCCAAAGGAGAGTTACAAAGCTCAAGCTCACAAACTCACAGTTACAAACATACCTACAGGTGAAGCTAATGAATTTTTGTCTGTATTTGAGCGTTTTCTCACGCTCTAGTAAACATAGCACTGGTATTGCGTGGGGAAAGTCAGGTCATCGTTACAGTTTATTAATTTTTAAGTAACCAACGTAGCTAAAAAGTAAATGACAATTTTTTTATCAACTGTTTACAAAAATTAGTATAGAACTACATACATACATAAAACAATCGTTTTCCATGTCGGTGGTTGTTACATATTACTTAATTTACCGCTGCAACTGCTTCGATAGCGATAGCGATTTTTTGAATAAAATAAAGTGGTACATAGGGTTCGCCTGCAGCCCATGGATATATACACCTCAATCGATCATTTCTAGATTAGTCAACCGTGCCTTTCCGTCGAATCTATCGTGACTTGCTTCACGATCACAATTTGATGCAACGATCGTGCTTCCCCGGTCAAATCATGAATGTCCTACCACCTATCATTATGTTAATTTATGTATAGACTACTCTATAGACATAAAAACACAGCAGTGCCGTAACAATGCACTTGTGTAGTGCGGCGAATGTCGAAAACCACTGTGACGTAGTTCTCCCTGTTTTCGTCCTTTGTTTGAAGCAGTTATCGTTCTTTATTGATCGGCGTTAGGGTACATTTCAGGACGAAGCAGCAGGCATGATGGAAGGCCTCCTCGACATCGGCATCGCGGGTCTCAAGAAAGGACTCCGGTTCACTGGCCTCAGTGATGATACACAGGTTTGCTATGTTTTTACGTAGTTTTATGTTCACTTTTTTATTGCCATATTTGTTGAGGTATTTTATCTCACTAATGCCTATATTTATACTAAAGTTATATGCGTGTATGCACATGGATTACATGGGTACGTTATTTATAAAAGTTAAACAATTACTCTCAAGCAAACAACCCATCAGGTTACTATAGTAACTAACAGCTTCATAGGTTACATAAAGACAATGTGCACTTATTACCTCCACAAGCATAATAAGCATAATAGTAAAGTGGCATTCGTGGGATAAAAGCCATTTATTGATTTAGTCTTTGGTACACTAAAACTGCCCGATAAAACAAGAGGTTCCGTTGCTATTCTTATTTCTACTCTAAAACGCCATTTCAGAAGTTAGTTAGTCTCGTTACACATGAGAAAAGAAACGATTAACCAACCTTACAATATCTTTATGAAAACAAATAATATAAGTACAGTAGAAATCTGCTATAACAACATCGAAGGGACCACTATAATAAGTAGTTGGGTTATTCTATATAAGCAACATCGAAATCGGCACTAATTTTCGGTCATTATAACCAACATGGCATTATAAATGACGTCGTTGTAAGAGGTTTTGACTCTTTTGGTTCTTTTTTTTTTTCAAAGACAAAGACTCGCTTGTCTTTGTCTCTTTTTTTTTCTAATGTAGTTTTCCAAAAATAAACATAAACCTCATATTGATTGGCCACGCATATTATATCCTCACTTGTATATTTCAAGTAAAAAAAATATTATGACTGATGAACAGAAGATTGCATCGTTTTGAAGTCAAATTTTTTTCCTGTAATTTTTTCTGCATTTTCTTTGCAGGATAAGTCACCACACAATAAGAATGACAAAACTTCGCCCCCGGACAGCGCTCGCAGTCACACGAAGACGGCTTCTGAGCTTAAAGACTCATCTCAACTTCAGAAAGGTTAAGCTGATTTATTTAATAATGATTTATTTAATAATTTATAGTTTTGCAGGTGTATACACGTGAGCACATTATCTCCATGTTAATTATCTTTTTTTTTCAATAATGGCATCGCAAACTGTGTGTATATTGCCAACGTCAAGTATAAGTATTGCATCAATTTTCACCAGTCTCGATGAAACTGGACCAAGTGATACTAGATAATCAGTCAGTCAGTAATCAATCAGTCAGTCTAGTCAAGACGTTCAAGTAAGGCGATGGCTACTTTACCAAAACGTGTCCAATGGAATTTTGGAGGCAAGCTGAAAAAATATATTTTCGCGCTGTTATTTTATTTTTCAACACTCGTGCACTGTAATTAACCCATATCGAACAAAATTTATCAACTTTATTCGATGTAACTCAAAAATACGCAAAGAAATTGAAATAAAACAAGAGCTCAATGTCTCCTTTCCGACTTCTCGCCAAAACTCGTTCATTATCTTAGAATTTATAAATCAGACAGTCACGCGGATTACACCCGAGTAGCCAATAAGGTTACTGTAAGTTACGGTGTATTCTACTAGTTACTATAGTGACTGATGAATAGTGACAACTTAGGCAACGCACACAAAGACAGTAGGTACGCACTCGCAATCGTAACATAATAACTATAATTGCCGCTGTTTTAATAACTAAGTACTGAATTTAAATTTTCTATATTCCAGAGGAGAATGGCAATTCGGCACCTCCCTTGGTGAAGCAGCAACGAGTCATATCGCAAGACAGTGTTGTAAGTAATAAAATTGAAGCTCAATTCTCGTAATTCTTTTTAATATTTAATCATTATGAGCTAATTTCACCAAATCCAGGTAAATTCAAATACAGCTTATATACAATTATGTCACATATAATATATATATACAGGGTGACTGGTTGAACACTTGAGATACTCGAGGACACTATTATTTACGACCAAACTAAACGTTTAAAAAACTTTTAAAGAAAATATATGAATTATTTTCTAAGAAAACCTCAATTGATTTTAGTTAATACTTATACTAAATATAAATAATATTTTATCCACTTATTATTGCTTTTTATTTTATTTTAAACTCATTGCTTTAAACTCTTGTTTACTTTTCTCTATGTAGCCTTCTCACTGTTGCCAAGAGTTCACTGGTAGAGAATGCCATTAGGCATTAAGTCCGTCTATTGTAAAAATACAATAAATTGTAAATAAATAATGATCGTCCCAGCCGCACCCCCCGCAAGGCATCCCCACCCGCGGGGAGCCGGCGCTGCTGCCGCTGTCGGACTCCCCGGAGCCGGAGTACGAGGAGGTGGCCGACCTGTCCACCAGCATCGCCAAGCTGCGCTCGTTGCTCCAGGAGACTGCTAACGTCAAGTATGTTAAAACGCACAAAGACAGATCTCGCTTTTCCTTCCGATATAATAATTACGGCTATTGTTTAATTAATTAGTCAAATATTACGTGATTATGTATTTCAAAAATATAAACATTTCCCATATCTACTTACACTTATATATTATATATGCCACTTAAAGTGGGGGCACAAAATAAAGGGTAAACATTCTCGTTTTTCGATCGAAGAAACAAGTATATATTTATACGTTCAAGTCAATTAAATAAATAACGCTACACACTCATAGCCACTAGGATTCCTTGTGTCGTGGGTACCACGGACACATACAAAGACAAAAACACTTGCACCCAGACCGAGAACAGAAATTAAAACTTATTTCAATTTGTGTGTCGCCGGGAATCGAACCCGGTACCCTCCAATCGGCAGTCCGGCATGGTAACCATTGCGCCACACGGGTCGTCAAATTATAAGTTTTTAGATCAACGTTGCAATTGATAACATTAAGCTACTGAATGAATAATATTGCTAGAACTTCGCCAGGGTTACTCAAAAATGAGGCCAGAAAATGCACGAAGTTTCGGATACGGACGTACAGAGTAGGCGCTCAGGTGTCATGCTAATTTGGCCGAGTAGTCCAGTAGTACGTACATACATATGTATGTATATATAATTATTTGTTGCAGCAGGTCGGATGACATCTGGTGGGAGGGCGCCGAGGAGACTCGGGGCCGCACGCACCACGGACAAAATTACTCGTACTCTCGACCTATCGACACTGCCACTCTAGCTGGTAAATTATTTTTACAATCATTTTACAGAATAATCTGTAATTCGCAATAAATAATTATTTAGAGGAAGGCACATTGTGCATGGACGTTGGGACGAGGGGTTCGCCCGTAAAGGCCACTCTTCTCTGACGGGTGTCATACTTGTCAACTTTGATGCTCTAAGATTAGTATAGATAAACTAAAAATAATGATGTGATATTATGACAATGATTTATTATCTAATTGTATTTATTGTTAAAAGTCAATAATGAATTATTTTAATTTCATTTCATATTAATATACAGCGAAGCCTTTTATAATATGGCGTAAGCGGTCTTCGATGTGTATGAATAATTCAGAATTGATTTCAAATATTGGTTTCCTTTCAGACGAGTACGACATGAGCGGAGAGCCTAATTCTTCACCCCGGCAGGCCTCGAACAACATGCAGAGATTGGACAAGTAAGTTATTTGTTTATTTGAAATCTATAGCTTCCATCTGGTATAGTGTGAAGCAAGGTTGCAGGGTCAGGGAACTATTAACTGTAGTTATAATGATAATTACCTATAACCACTAAAACATCAAAACTAATTATACACATTTTTTTTTCAATTATGGCATTACAAACTCTGTTCTTATTGCCAGCGTGAAGTATATTTTGTGCATCACTTTTTTGTCAGTTCCGTTGAAATTAGACGAGTAATAACAAATAAAGTCAGAAAATCCTCAATAATTACTCAGTCAAGTCAGTCACATATTTATTGCTTTTTTTGCAATGGCTACTTAACTAGAACGTGACCGGTAGAATTTTTGAGGCAAGCCGCCCATTAAGTCGTTGGTAGCAGGTGTATCAGGAACAGGAAGCGTGTACATGGTGCGTTATGAACTAAATGAGCTGGTGAAGTGATGCTGCAGTCCATCCAGCGAGTAAGGCTGACTTACGAAGGTCAGAAGGGAAGAATTCTTGTCCGGGGTCACAAGTTCGCCAAAGAGAGATCTCTTGCCTCGAATCGTATATAGTTATTTATCGCTGCTCTAAGTGAGAGGAAATTGCGATATTTAATGTTTCCCTTGATGGAAATGTGCATGGATTGGAACGGGCAAGCCTTAGGCTGGAAACAGTGCTCGACCGACGGTCAGCGCTGATCGTCGGTCGAAGCTATTCTACGTATATTGTTTTGGTAGGAAGGTGCACAGGCAAGACGTAAGCTTGCTTGAGGTTGTATCTAGATGTCCATGGGCTGCAGCGACCACTTAGCATCATGTTTCTTGAATGCTCGTCTACTACCCCATGCAAATAAAAAATGAAAACTTGATTATTAACGTTGTGCATTTTTGATTTATTGGAATAGTTAGGAAATAATTTTGAACGAATTGCTTTTATTATCAATATAAAAGTACTATTATTTATGTCGTAGAATACAATATTTATTTATTGCGCTATCGTACACAAACATTACAATTTATATTTCATTTTCTAATAAAATTCTTTTCAATTTTTTTTTTTCATACTTTGAAAAAAATTTATTTTAACCCATTTTTTATGTAAATAGATTTTTTAAAAATCGTTTTTTTTAATTAATCGAAACCCTTACAATCGATTCAAGAGATTCGACTAGAGGTGGTCATGCCCGGGGAGCGGCCGCGCTCCAATTGACTCGATTCGGAGCCTGTATATTTGGTTGGATATTCAGAAAACTTCGATAGCGTGATTCAGGAATACCCGTGGTGCCATCTCTTGATGAGTAGCGGAAGGTCACAACTTTAAGGTTTTTTAACTTTACGGATTTACAGCCGCAAAAAATCTCATTTATCGTGTTTTCGAACAAAATGTGTAACAGGCCTCTTAACGATGTTGTTCGGCATCGCAGGCTGTTCCAGCGCACAGTGACGGGCGTGTTCAACTCGCTGCGCACGGCGGTGAGCGCGGACGAGGAGCTGCTGCTGCAGCCCGCCGCCGACTGGGCCTTCATCGTCGCCAACTCCGTCGACAGCTCCGTGAGTACCCAAATTAAACATTATCATTACTTACAAAATTGTCCTATAAACGTATTGTAGCGACCTTCCGCTACTCATCAAGAGATGGCGCTACGGGTATTCCTGAATCACGCTATCGAAGTTTTCGGAATATCCTACCATATATACAAGCTCCGAATTGAGTCAGTTGGAGCGCGGCCGCTCCCCGGGCATGACCACCTCGCCCGGCGGGAGATCTCCCTTTGCCAAAGTATAAATATATGAATAGCAAACCTGATTCACTGACTTATATATCAACGCACGGCCGAAACAATGTACCTAAAAACTTGAAATTTGATACAGGGGTTCCTTTTGTGGCGGATCACTAATTAACGATAAAAGAACCGACACAAAATGTAGAAAGTTTCGTTATATTGGCACCTTAGCAAAGTTTTAAGTACATTTTATCATTAGGTATATTATGTAAAGGAAACCGATCTTCGATGTGCTAAACTGATTTTCTTAAATAATTTGTAAAACCAGTCTTCATTAAATCGCTTGTAAAAAAACTAGGTCTAAGTAACTATTAGTCCATCTGTGTGGGAACTACAAAAATATCATACACAGAAACACAAATACACAACTTACAAAACCCTTTTTATTGAAAAATTTTGGCGTCGTATTAACTAATTGTATTATTTATTTATTTATTCATTTACAAAATTCACAGATCTTAAAGTTAGTTATGTATTTTAATTTTAAGCTTAAATTTACTTATGTATTTTAAATTTATCCAGTACTTATTTATTTACACCTACAGCCAATCACGGATTTACATTTTTAAACACGATATTACATAAATACACGACTGTCAATGAGGTTTTATAATAAAGGATGAGCTGAAATAATATTCACGCTATGGTTTCACGTTACAGTATTTTTTATTTATTTATAAACCTTTATAAACTAACATACAGGGTCTTGTCTAATGTGTTAATTGAATTTTCATGTAATATATGTCGTAGTCATGGTTAATTCAAATGGCTGCGACATATTATATTGCAAAGATAAAGGAACAGATGACCGTGGCATCATTTATACGAGTACTTTACCTATTTCTAACAGGTCGGTAGCTCAGTGGCAAGACTGCTGGGAGCTCGTCGCGGAGTGTGGCAGGTGGACGCGGCGCTGGACTCGTTGCACCACATGCCGGCACCCCCCCTGCACCCGCACCCCCCTCCGCCTGAGGACTTCGGTAAGGAATACTACAATCGTGTATGCATATGGTATAAAGTTCCAACGTCTGGACTCGTGGCAGTCCTTCGCAGTCAGTTTTGCTCGTTCCTTTCAACCACGGACGTGTAAATTTTAAAATAACCTTCTCCCCTCCTGCAGCCCCACCCCCCCACCGGAGGACTTCGGTAAGGGATACTGCAGCTGTAATTAAATTACATTTAGCCGTAACGGTGCATCACTGTCTCTGCGAACAGTTGGCTGGGTCTTCTGCCACCATACCCACCACGCTGGATGGTACCTTCAGTCCACAGAGACTGAAAGCTGAAGGATTTGTTGTGTAGCAGTTGATAATAGTCAATTAAAAGAAATAATTTTATATGTAGGTAGCTCTAGGGAGTCAAGTTTCAACAATATCACACACGAACAGTGAGGGATATACTTAGGAATAATATCCATATTTGCACTTGTAATCAAAACAAGGAATCTTTCTTCGAACATCTTCCGTAATTGGACTATATTTTTTCTAATGTGTATTGAAAATGACTGAGTTATAACTTACTACGCGTATTGGATTTGTACAAATATACTTTATTAATATTAAAATTTTCAGCTGTTTTAGCTACAACTCCTAAAATTTTGTGGTCCTTTGAACGAAGTTCCGTAACGTGTTTTCTAAGTTAAGCTGTGTATCCAGAATCAACTCCTAATTGTTAATAAATATTTTTATGCAGGTGATATGTATAGTTATTGGTGTAAAAATAGTATATTTCATTACAAGTGTGGAAAGGCTGTCATTGCAATGTGTTCATTTTTTACCTATACGCTCACCAATTCATATTGTTATAATAGTTTTTATAAGTACAGTCCACACATTGAAGTTTGAAGTAGTGTTAAATAAACATTCAGAGGAGATACACACGTCTTTCAATCAAAAATTTCCACATAAATAAAAATAACAACCCCAACAAACAAAGTGAGTCTTAACCCCGTGAACATTTGGTCCATAATCGAACCGGACTGAAGCGAACCGGCCGGAGTCGTCCGACCCGGGAACAATAGCGTTATCTTGACACATCTTGACGAGTGCAAGCGGAGTGCAGTTTTTATGCAAAAATTTATATTAAGAGATTGTTATGATGGGAAAGTATGGAAAGGAGAATATCGTGGTCGACTGTGTTAAAAGCATTTGAAAAGTCAATCAGCACCACCACTGTGACCAGTCTATCATCCATGCCACGTCTGATATCATCGATGACCTTGACTAGCGCAGTCGTGGTACTATGACCAGAACTAAAACCTGACTGATAATCACTCAGTAGGCTATGTTTACAGACAAATGACGAGAGCTGCTTGTGCACACAGGCTTCTAGAAGCTTTGAAAGGAAAGGAAGAATTGAGATCGGGCGGTAATGACTAGGAATCTACTATGGATACTTTCCATGTAAGTATCCAGTGTTTATTTTAATTACTTGATCTTTTTAACGTCTAACTTTAATATTTTATTTCTTTTCATTTACAGTTACGCTATCGTGACTCCCAAAGCTCTGCAGAATGAACAGTTTGCTGGTCTTGATGACTGGTCCTGATGGCGGACGCGAGGCCAGAACCTATGCTGGTGGTACCCTGTCGCCCGCAAGACGTGTGTACATCATTTCTACAAACTCATATCAACATCCAAGTTTCTTTATAGTGTTGCAACTTCTGTGCAAAGAGTTTATCGTGTGACCCAACCCTCCGGAACGTCTTGTAAAAGCTGCAACGAAATTAACGTCAATTTTTCTATTTACAGTTCACCGATCTCACCCGGTCCCGCTGCCCATCCGCTACCGGAAGGAGAACACCACTTTGTCAAGAAATCCCGGGCCTTGGGACCCGAATTGGATTTCTCAGTGGCCTGGCATCATTGGCATACTGGAACTTTTAAACTCCATGAATAGGCTGGACACCGTTTAAGATGTCGGTTGTAATTAATCTGTAAACCGCGCGGTTTATAATTTTGCTTATTGTAATGCTTTCTTTTTTTTTTACTTTTCTAAATAAAATTTATATTGAGCAATACTTGTTGGTTTCATTGACATAGAATAAGCTGACGCGACACCGCGTCTAGTAGGTATCCCAACTCACGTATACACCTGATAGGTCACGATCAGTCCGCCAGCAGGCTGCATGTGCATTGAATGTGCATCGGACTGACGTGCAGGCATAGAAGTCACGCTGCAACTTGTACAACAGTTACTGCACTCTAGTAGGTCCAGCGTAATGGCTTAGGAGTTAACATGGTGGTGTCTCACACGATCAGCTGTCACGTGTGACCATTATCAACCCATAGCCATTCTGTTATCTCAAATATATTATTATGTAATTTTTTTTTAAAAGAGTGCTGGGTGTTTTTTTCCGCCGCCTTTTTTCTCTCAGCTCAACATCTAGCCCAAACGGGCACTTAAAGGCGATGACCGGAAAAAAATGACATCCATTAAGCGAATATTTTGTATTCCTAATATGAAATAAATATTTTTTCTTTCTTTCTTTCTTTCATCGTTGTATGATAGAGTTTGGCTCCTGATTTCAAAAATACCAGCCCTCCCCGCTACCCTGGAGCCTTAACTTTGAAGTCATAGTCCGTAGTGGGCTCTTGTGTCGCGCTGACCGTGTCGGTAGCCCGATGGTGCGGACAAGACACGAAGCACTTGGTTGGCACGTAAGGTCTTGGACGGAGTTCATGAAACTTAGCATGTCAAAACGTATGCACATTGTAGTGTTCGATTATTGTCCTCATTAGGTACAAACTCTGTCTACTGCGGTTTAAACACAAACAGCATACGACTAAATAAATTGTATTTGTCATACATATGTGGAAAGTACTCTGACGTCGGAATTTCAGGAAAACCAATGTAATCGATATACAAATTGACGCTATTAAAAGTGATCGTGATTAGACCATATGCACGCATTGTTAATATTATTTGACGATTATTTTATATTTAATTACTGCGAATTGTGTCAATATGGTTTCATTTTTCTGATCATTATGATGATGAAACCGTTATCGATAGGCTATTATAAATAACGATCATAAATTCCTAGTGGAAAGCATTAGCTCATAAACAGCCACGGCGTGAACTAGTTCGTCCAGAGCAACACTGTGACCGAAGACCTGGACATCAACGTCCGTTTCTTTCCTTTCGCAACTACTGGGTCGTGACTGCCAAAGACTGCAAAATGCCCAAGATGCTAAGAAGTGAGTATATCATTTCTACAAACTCATATCAACAGTCTGTCGTCTAAGTTACTTATTAATGTTCCACTTCTGAGCAAAACGTTATCGTGTGCGCCAACCCATCGGAACGTCTTGTAAGCTGCAACAAAATTAATGTCAATTTATCTATTTACAGGTCACCGATCCGACTGGATCCCGTTTGACGAGAGCACAGAAAGCCGACACAATACCGACACGACACTACCACGTCGTCAAGAGACCATGGCTGATGGGGACCTGCGGAATGGGATTCCTCGGTGGCCTACCAGATTCGAATTAATACTAAAGATTTTAATTATCACAAGTACCGTTGATACTGTTTGAGATAGTCATTACATGTCCTTTGTCATCTGTGCGGTATTTAGGTTCGCTCAATAAAGCGATGCTTTATTTGTTTTACTTTTTAAAATAAAAATTACTATGTGATACTTGTTGGTTTCATTGACATAGAATAAGCTGACGCGACACCGCGTCCAGTAGCGCGTATCCCAACTCACGTATGAGCTAAGGTCACGATCGGCGCTCTAGCAAGCTGCATGTGCAATTGTCCACTGAATGTGCATCTGACCGACGTGCAGGCATAGACGTCACGCTGCAGCTTGTGCAGCAGTTCCTGCACTCTAATGGGTCGAGCATAACGGGTTAAGAGTTAACATCAATGCATGATGGAGTTATGTCTCCTGATCTCCAAAATGACACCCCCCCGCTACCCCCGACCGCTAATTTTGAAGTTATAGCCCGTACGTTCTCGAGTAACTGACTGTAATAAAGTCATGGAGGAGTATTTAAGTTTGAAACACATGAGACAACTTGATGGAAGTGAGATAGACAATCCGAAAGCAGTGTATTTGCCTCATCACGCTGCCGTGAGAGAAGATAAGGAAACCACCAAGGTTACGGTTGTGTTTGATGCGTCCTGTAAATTAGAAAATGATACATCACTCAATGGTGACCTACTTGTGGGTCCGAAATTGAAAGATGACCTGCGGCATATACCACAGAACATTATTAAGAGAAGTAGAACGGCAATAATGCGCCGTTTGTATGAAGACAGGTGTCGACGATCCTTTCACCTCCATTACATCTGTACTTAAATAAATACGAAGCTTACGCACATATTTGCAATTTCAAATCTAGCCAATCTTAGCGCCGCACAATCACGCGATTTCAAATGAACGAATCACACCCAAGCACGCACACAAGTTCGCATATCGTAGCACGATCGCGTGTTTCTGTAGAGATTTTGAAGTTTTGAGCGTTTGCTAAAAATTCCTTGGCACGTCTGGCCCGCCCACATTTCCATTCTACTCTTTTAATATGTTCTGTGGCATATACTAATGCGCTGGAGAACCCACAAGGTGTCCATAGTGGCAGACATAGAGAAAATGTACAGGATAGTGCGAGTCGCAGAGCAAGACACGGATTATCAAAGACTTGTGTGGAGGATGGGTGTAGATGGACCTATAAAACATTATAAGTTATTGCGATTAACGTTTGGTACGGCTTGCGCACCATATTTAGCCGTGAAATGTTTGCACAAGCTTGCTGATTTAGAAGAAATCAACTATCCATTAGCGGCAAGAATAACAAGAAGAGATTTTTATATGGACGATTTGATTACAGGTGCAAATAATGAAACAGAAGCAATGAAAATTTATAATGAAATAAATAGTTTATTAATTCAGGGGGGTTTAAATTACAGAAATCGAATAGTAATTCTAAGCTATTTTTACAAAAAATTGAAAATTTAATGAGCTCAATAATAGGGAAGGTGTATTAAAATTAAATCAATCAATTAAGTACTTGGGGTTATTTGGAATAGGGAAAATGATAATTTTGAATACACTTTAAATTTATCTAAAATTAATAATTATATAACTAAGAGACAAATACTATCGGATGTTGCAATATTATATGACCCGTTAGGTTGGGTCGTCCCTGTAGTTGTTATTGCTAAATCATTTATGTTTTCCCTGGGATCCCATCATCAGATCCTGATTTGGTGACAATGGGACCACCTCGGGAGTATAAGCATACGAACAAAAAAAGAATTTTGAAAATCGGTCCACAAACGGCGGAGTAATCGGTGAACATATATAAAAAAAAAATACATACAGCCGAATACAGTACCTCCTTCTTTTGGAAGTCGGTAAAAACTATGGAAGACCGGTCTTGATTGGGATGATTGTTTGGGTGAAGATTTACTAACACAATGGAAAAAATACAGAAATGAATTAGCTGCTTTAAAAGAGTTAAAAATACCAAGATGGTTAAATGTCACGAGTAGTTCTAAGACAGAACTACACGTCTTTTCAGACGCTTCTAAGTTAGCTTATGCAGCAGCTGTGTATATGCGAGTGATAGAGGAAAAGAGACAGATTCATGCATACTAATTGATTACTGCAAAAACAAAAATTGCGCCAATAGAGGGAGAAATTTCGATTCCGCGGCTAGAGTTATGTGGAGCAGCATTGGCAGCTAAGCTAATATTTGAAGTATATCAGTATCAGTTATGAGTATTCCCAAGGAGAATTTGTATGCGTGGACAGATTTTACCATAGTTTTAGCGTGGCTCAGAGGAGGTTCAGCTCGTTGGATAACATTTGTTGCTAATCGAGTTTCGAGTATACTCAATGTTTTAGAATTTAAACAATGGAATCATGTAGCTTCTGAATCAAATCCTGCTGATTGCGAGGTTTACAGGCTGGTAATTTATTAAGGCATTCATTGTGGTGGAAAGGACCGCAGTGGCTACTAGAAACTTCATTACCCACGGAAAGGATTAGTATAGAAGGCACACACGAAGAAGAAAAGATCCAATCTTTAACTGTTTTATCCCACACCGAAAATGAGTCGTTATGGTTAAGATTTTCGTCACTCTCGAGATTATTAAGAGTTCTATCGTATTGCAGAAGAATGTTGAGATTTAAATTACCTGAAAAGAATCAAACAAAATTGCCTAAACATATAACGACTACGGAGTTAAATGAAACTTTATTGACATGTATTAAACAAGTTCAGGCAACTGAATTTTATGTTGAAATAATCAGTTAAAGAGTCGTGGCTATGTTTAAAAAAAGAGTGGTCTCCGCACTCTATGTGCTTTTATTGATGACAAGGGCATATTGAGGGTACGAGGTCGAATAACTCAATCGGACACGAGTTATGACATGAGACATCCAATAATTATGCCTGGTAAAAATCATTTCACCAAGTTGATAGTTCTTGATGCTCATTATCAAACACTGCACGGAGGTCCACAAGCAATGTTACATTTTCTGCGTATGAAATATTGGATCCTGAATGCCAAGGAACGCGTTAAGAAGTGTTACCGAGAATGTGTGATTTTTTTGAGATATTCATCCAAGAAAAATACACCATTAATGGGTCTTCTGCCCGAAGCGAGGGTAAAGCCTAGCAAACCCTTTAAATCAACAGGTGTGGATTATTGTGGCCCTATAAATTTAAGATTATCACCTGGACGAGGTTCAAGATCATACCAAGGATATATATGTCTTTTTGTCTGTTTAGTCACACGGGCAATACACCTGGAGGCAGTGTCAGATTTGACTGCAAAAGGATTCACTGCAGCCTTTAGGCGTTTCACTGCTCGTAGAGGACATTGTCAAGACTTGTACTCCGACAATGGGACAAATTTTGTTGGAGCAGATCGAGAGCTGAGGGAAATGTTTGACAGCGCCTCGGCTCGGGTAGACATTTGTCGGAACTCCTTGCAATGACAGCCTTTCCGCACTCGTAATGAAAGATACTACCTATTGTTTAAAAAAGTGTATCGTTGCAGAGGAGTGGATGGCGAGCGAGTGCAAGGCGTGGAGCGCGGCCTGCGACCTGGCCAGCGCCTGCGGGCTGGCGCGGCGCCACGTGCCCTGCCGCCTCGCCGCGCTGCTCGCCGCCGGTACTGCCGCTATCCCATCTCCCTGCCACCTGTCTGCCACCTGTCTGCCACCTGTCTGCTACCTGTATGCCACCTGTCTGCTACCTGTCTGCTACCTGTTTGCCACTTGTCTGCCACCTGTCTGCCACCTGTCTGCTACCTGTCTGCTACCTGTTTGCCACTTGTCTGCCACCTGTCTGCCACTTGTCTGCCACCTGTCTGCCACCTGTCTGCCACTTGGCTGCCGCCTGTCTGCCACTTGTCTGCCACCTGGCTGCTACCTGTCTGCCACCTGTCTGCCACCTGTCTGCCACTTGGCTGCCGCCTGTCTGCCACTTGTCTGCCACCTGGCTGCTACCTGTCTGCCACTTGGCTGCCGCCTGTCTGCCACTTGTCTGCCACCTGGCTGCTACCTGTCTGCCACCTGTCTGCCACTTGGCTGCCGCCTGTCTGCCACTTGTCTGCCACCTGGCTGCTACCTGTCTGCCACTTGTCTGCCGCCTGTCTGCCACTTGTCTGCCACTTGTCTGCTACCTGTCTGCCACCTGTCTGCCACCTGTCTGCTACCTGTCTGCTACCTGTTTGCCACTTGTCTGCCACCTGTCTGCCACTTGTCTGCCACCTGTCTGCCACCTGTCTGCCACTTGGCTGCCGCCTGTCTGCCACTTGTCTGCCACCTGGCTGCTACCTGTCTGCCACCTGTCTGCCACCTGTCTGCCACTTGGCTGCCGCCTGTCTGCCACTTGTCTGCCACCTGGCTGCTACCTGTCTGCCACTTGTCTGCCGCCTGTCTGCCACTTGTCTGCCACTTGTCTGCTACCTGTCTGCCACCTGTCTGCCACCTGTCTGCTACCTGTCTGCTACCTGTTTGCCACTTGTCTGCCACCTGTCTGCCACTTGTCTGCCACCTGTCTGCCACCTGTCTGCCACTTGGCTGCCGCCTGTCTGCCACTTGTCTGCCACCTGGCTGCTACCTGTCTGCCACCTGTCTGCTACCTGTCTGCCACTTGTCTGCCGCCTGTCTGCCACTTGTCTGCCACTTGTCTGCTACCTGTCTGCCACCTGTCTGCCACCTGTCTGCCACTTGTCTGCCACTTGTCTGCTACCTGTCTGCCACCTGTCTGCCACCTGTCTGCCACTTGTCTGCTACCTGTCTGCCACCTGTCTGCCGCTTGTCTGCCGCCTGTCTGCCACTTGTCTGCTACCTGTCTGCCACTTGTCTGCCACCTGTCTGCCACTTGTCTGCCACTTGGCTGCCGCCTGTCTGCCACTTGTCTGCCACCTGTCTGCCACTTGTCTGCTACCTGTCTGCCACTTGTCTGCCACCTGTCTGCCGCTTGTCTGCCGCCTGTCTGCCACTTGTCTGCTACCTGTCTGCCACTTGTCTGCCACCTGTCTGCCACTTGTCTGCCACTTGGCTGCCGCCTGTCTGCCACTTGTCTGCCACCTGTCTGCCACCTGTCTGCCACTTGTCTGCTACCTGTATGCCACCTGTCTGCCACCTGTCTGCCACCTGTCTGCTACCTGTCTGCCACCTGTCTGCCACCTGTCTGCCACTTGTCTGCTACCTGTATGCCACCTGTCTGCCACTTGTCTGCCACTTGGCTGCCGCCTGTCTGCCACTTGTCTGCCACCTGTCTGCCACTTGTCTGCTACCTGTCTGCCACTTGTCTGCCACCTGTCTGCCGCTTGTCTGCCGCCTGTCTGCCACTTGTCTGCTACCTGTCTGCCACTTGTCTGCCACCTGTCTGCCACTTGGCTGCCGCCTGTCTGCCACTTGTCTGCCACCTGTCTGCCACCTGTCTGCCACTTGTCTGCTACCTGTATGCCACCTGTCTGCCACCTGTCTGCCACCTGTCTGCTACCTGTCTGCCACCTGTCTGCCACTTGTCTGCTACCTGTATGCCACCTGTCTGCCACCTGTCTGCCACCTGTCTGCTACCTGTCTGCTACCTGTTTGCCACTTGTCTGCTACCTGTCTGCCACTTGTCTGCCACCTGTCTGCCACTTGGCTGCCGCCTGTCTGCCACTTGTCTGCCACCTGTCTGCTACCTGTCTGCTACCTGTCTGCCACCTGTCTGCTACCTGTTTGCCACTTGTCTGCCACCTGTCTGCCACTTGTCTGCCACCTGTCTGCCACCTGTCTGCCACTTGGCTGCCGCCTGTCTGCCACTTGTCTGCCACCTGGCTGCTACCTGTCTGCCACCTGTCTGCCACCTGTCTGCCACTTGGCTGCCGCCTGTCTGCCACTTGTCTGCCACCTGTCTGCCACTTGTCTGCCACTTGGCTGCCGCCTGTCTGCCACTTGTCTGCCACCTGTCTGCCACCTGTCTGCCACTTGTCTGCTACCTGTATGCCACCTGTCTGCTACCTGTATGCCACCTGTCTGCTACCTGTATGCCACCTGTCTGCCACCTGTCTGCCACTTGGCTGCCGCCTGTCTGCCACTTGTCTGCCACCTGGCTGCTACCTGTCTGCCACCTGTCTGCCGCCTGTCTGCCACTTGTCTGCCACCTGGCTGCTACCTGTCTGCCACTTGTCTGCCACCTGTCTGCCAATTGGCAAGTAAAGGCAATGAGTACGGGTCAGTTTATCATATGATTAGTGCTACTCGAACATCGTGAAATTGAAGTTACGGCTGACTTTAACCGACAATTAGCGTACTTGTCACTTTACTTGAAGGTGGTGAAAGAGGCCCTTATTCTACTTAAAAATGTTTGAAACAGATCTCGGAGAGACGCTGATATCGTCATGGCTGGACGATCTAACGTGGTGGCTGCGCGAGCAGATCTTCGTGCTGTTCCGCCAGATGTCGCAGGAGGACAAGGGCCCCGACTTCGGCACCGACCGCCTGAGGGAGTTCAACCTGGATGAGACCTGTAAGATGCTGGTGGAGAGGATTCCTCGTAAGTTTGTCCTTTTTATTTAAATTGGGTTCGTAGTATCTCAGGGGCTTGAGCTACACACAACCTCAGGCAAGTCGGTTGTGCTGAAACTTCGGCCATGTCTTATGACTCCTTCATGTAAGTTCATAGCAAATTGATGCAGCGGTGGTACTTCCCCGGCTGAACTATGATTTACTACCAAATCCTTCAAAACATCTGAATACGGTTTCATTGTCGTTTCCGAACTCAAATATTATTTATTGTCACCACTACGACAAAACTGGTCGGTTATATCGAAAAAAAGTGCACTGATTTTATGTGCTCCTATGTTCAACCTGTCGTTAATCTGATTTTTAAGCTATTCCTTAAAATAGACTTTTTTTTCTATATAACTCACTATTTTAAATAGAAGTTAATTCTATATAACTCAATATTTACATGCTTTTGTTACTTTAATACTCAGTTTCCCTTTAATGAAAACTTATTAACATTTCGTTATATGGGATATGGTTGCTCTCCACATTATTAGGGAGGCCTGGAGGTTACTCCACCACGCTGCTCTAATGCCGGTCGGTAGAGATGCGGGTTAGTGGCCAACCCGCTGTCGGATGTTTTCAAACCGCCCAAATGGCCTCCGACAAGGTTTAACGACTGTATCTATCGACAACAACCTGGACCGACGGCTTAACGTGCCCTCCGAAGCACGGAAACGCGCATAAATTTGTCACTAGCGGTCACCCATCTCACACCCGATCGCGCCCGTTCGGCTCAGTTGCATAGATCGTTTGCATTCTACGCTAACCACCGGGCCATGCGCGCTTCATATATGGGGTAAACAGAAATTTGAATATCAGAATATACAATAATAAATGTTGTCAAACAAATTTATTAACGTTTTTACCCATTCCACTTTTCTTGTAGCATATTCGTTTGCTGTCCCCAGTCCCATGTAACGTAAGTTACGGAGCATTAATGTAAATAAAAAACAGCCTGATAAGATAATTTTTTAACGTGACAACGTCTTATAATTCGATGGAGCCGGCTGCACGCACGAAAAGACATCCACCATAACATACCTCGCTCTGAGGCGTTTCATTTGGGCTTGAAGTGCAAGCGAGAGCGCGGAACGAGCGATAAAGAGGCACAATCGGCCTCCGCGTTCGGCAGCTTTCAACATCTGTCGCTCTCCTACTTGAGTGAGCGATGCGTCCGCGTGGACAGCTGCTATACAATAATACATTTAATATGTATATGTTTTCCTCAAGTATGAAGAGCAGTGAAAAGTGAATGTGGTGTCAATTGTTTATAGCAACAAGTATTTTCTTATGACGTTGTCACGTTCAACTATCGTCAGTAAACCGTCTTTACAGATAACCGATATTTTTTAGATGTATACATATTCGGCGAGGACTCAGTGACGGAGGCAGTGCGGCTGGTGGTGGGCAGCCTCAGCCACAAGCCGCTCAACCGGGAGGTGGCGTACCGCGCGCTGGACCTCTTCGCGGCGCACTTCAAGCGCGCGGCCGCCCTGAGGAACCCCTCCTTTGATAACAACTGAACACCATAGTGGCAGAGATGGTTCCCTCTGCCACTATGGTGTTCACCTCCATATGGGGTCAAATGGAAATGTCTTAGTAATCGATTTCTCAAGGTTTCTCGGTTCGTTCGGTGCATTAGTCTTTGATAGACATCAAAGTAGAGTGAGGCCAAACTGTTTCAATGAGACGTCTCAAAATTAGCACAGACTGGATAAGTCAATCACTAAACTAATGGTATGCTTTGAAAATCTGTCTTTTAATTATATTGGGGTCAGTGTATAATTTTTGCATCAATTTTTTGCCAGTTTCAATTAAACATGAAACTGGACGAAGTAATAACAAGGTCAGTAAGTAAGTCGTCAGTAATCAGTCAGTTTAGTCAATCCAACATTCAAGTAAAGCGATGGCTACTTTACTAGAACGTGTCCGATGGAATTTTGGATGCAAGCAGAAAAAACATATTTTAGCACTGTTATTCTATTTCACAAACACTCGTGCACTGTAATTAGCCTATATCAAACAAAATGCCATCAACTTTATCCGATATAACTCAAAAATACACCAAGAAAATGAAAATAAAACAAGAGCACAATATGTCTTTTTCGACTTCCCGCCAAAACTCCGGGTCAGGGGTTGCTACTTAAACTTGTTTGGAATGGATAACGCCTTAGGCTATGTTCAGATGGCAAAATATTGACGCGCGATTTCAAATCGTTTAGACACCCTAATGTATACCTATCAATATCAACTGATCACATGTGCGCGCGTTAATGCACACTTTGATGCTAATGTATGTCCCCGTATGCTGTTCGTATCTGACATCGACTTACTAATTGATGAAGTAGAAAAAGGGCCAGCAATTTGGTATGTAGGTTCAGAGTCCAAACAAAATAATAGCCTCTCCCACGTCCATTTTCTAAGTTCTACTGAACTAGACTGCTGACTGACGAGCACTCTCGCAACGCGCGTTAGCGCTCATTATCTGAACTCTCTTTAAGATCGTGCGTTGACGCACGTGCGTTTTACATGTGAACTTAGCAACAGCTTTCAATTTCATTTATTTGCAAGATAAGGTTAAACAGTTGTTACAAGTAGTGAATACAGTACTCTTATCCTAACCCAAAAGTAAAACATTTGATTTTTTTGCTACTTATTACATATTAATGAATTTATACATGCAAATACAAAATATCACTATTTCAATTACAATAAATTTACTTAAAATTTAATTTAATAATGTCAATCTTAAAGAAATAATTGCATTTACATCAATTAATTATTAAATTAGATTCTTTATGTAGTCAACTTTTTTAATAATGTCAGCTTACACTTTATATTACAGTTATCAATCACATTTTATACGATACATTCCTATTCTAATAATATTTTTAGGCCTGGCCTTACCACAAATCATTCCAATTCAGCGTCATCATTGTTTGTCTGTCAATAAGACCCGATTTCGCTAAAATTTCACTCGTATGAAAAGTAACTTAGTTGAAATTGATCATCTAGTCAACAGAAGATTAGTAAGTACTTAGGTACTTATGCATAGATATATTAATACAATTTTATTGATTCGAAGTAACAGTATTGTATAGGATGAATCTCGCACATATAATTATTGCTCCTGGATTTAATTTATTGTATTAACTTATACAATAAAATCCAAATAAAATAAAGTGTCTCGTTAGGATATTTTATTTGGACACTATTATGATCGTACTTATAAAGGCCATATTTAATCAAATTTATTGACGGGTTCTAGTTACTAAAAAACTAGATTTAAAAGAATAGGATTTGGTAGTTGCTGCTTAATGAAAATTCTCAATATTTGAGAAACGAAGCATTGGTGCCAAAGACAATTTATTACTATTATTAAAAGCAAACTTTAAAATGTTGTTTAGTTTACCGAAAGATGGCGGGTTTAAAGTGAAAACGTATTGTGTTAGTAGTGAGTACACGCCACCTTTCGTAGGTAACATAAGTATGGCGAGTCTTTATAATTAATGATCTTAAATGTTGGATAGATGGATGTTTAGATTACATTATGTACCTTTTATATGTAAGTCTTAATTTCTTATATTTTACAATATCTCATTTATATAATGTCTTTATAATCTGTTCTACAGTGGTTAAAATAAACGTTTTATAGCATTATTTCGTTTTCTTTATAAATCCTTAATGGTAAAATTACAATTTATTAAGGTAACAAACTTTACTCATGTATGTGATGTACTTATATCCATTTTTTATTTATTTGAATGGAGTAACAGTGCAAGCCACGTGGTGTTAAGTGGTCGCTGCAACCCATGGACATCTACATACAACCTCAAGCAAGCATAGGTAAGTCTTGTCTGAGGTGGTATGCAGTTGCGCTGCTACTCCGGAGGCTGGTGGTCGCCTCATGTAAGTGTGGCCGGCAACTGCACCTTTCCACCGAAACAATAGAATTGCTCACGGCAAAAGTGGGTACAGCGGTGGTACTTCCCCGGACGAACGATAATAGTTTTACCGCCTACAAATCCATTCTTAACATTCGATTTCGACAAACCGGCAACAACTGGGTACAAAAATGTTCTTTTGATATTGGTAATAACACATGCGATGCTATAACTGATAGAAAAAGAAAGAAAAGTACGGTATCCATACTTAATATTATAAATTCGAAAGTAACTCTGTCTGTCTGCTACGCTTTCCCGGTTGAACCACTGAACGGATTTTGATGAAATTTGGTATAAAAATAGAGGAGACGTTGAGAAAGGACACAGGTTTCTTTTTACCGCGGAAAAATATCTCATTCCCACGGGAAGCAAAATAAATCTGAAGAAAAGCGCCGCTGCGCCGATTTCTTCGGATGCGCTGGCGTTATAGTAGGTGATACGTTGGTACAATGTTCCAAAAAAATATTTTACTTTAGTAGATTTAAAAAAAGTCAGTGAAACTACATATCTATTTTCGGTAGGTTAGCCAATAATTTAAAAATATGAATAGTTGTTTTCAAACTGTTTCAGATGATGGAAATATGCGTTAGTGACCATACCGTTGTCGCAAATTTTAAATAAATGATAATTTGACTAATGACGCGTCTTGCGTGTTGTTCTATTGCAGGTTGATGGAAATGTGAGTTTGTGATCAAACCGCTGTCGCAAATTATAAATAGCTTCAAATAGACGACACGGTATGTAATCCAACGTGCCTTACAAATTTTCTGACGGTTGGTTCGATCCTAATCACGCAAGCGTGTAAGAGATTTATCTCCCAACTCCCAACCACGCATGACATTACGTTGTTGAATAATAGTATAGAATAGTTCATCTCCTTTCTACAATAGATTCAAGCTATATAGAACGAATCTATGCATTCTTATTATATTCACGTCATTATAATTATATTATCTTCTCTAACGCAGGTACGCGATCACTATGCTACTATCTAAACTAAACACTTAACAAAACATGTACAAAAACTAATGATAGCACGATAAAAGTGGATAGTAAGTGTGGAGTACAGTCAGGATTGTAAGGACTTAGGAAGAGGTGTCTACTAAATATTAAATTTTATTAACATTGTATTATAAGCGATTTCTAAATAGGAAACAATAATCCGTTCCTCTCTATAACTCTATTCCACGCGGACGACGGGCGCAGCTAGTTCTAGACTTCTAGTTTAGTTATATTATAACATGATTATAAGTCTAAGGTTTTTTTTTAAATTATGGCATCGTAAACTCTGTAATGAGTTGACTGATTACTGACGACTTACTGACTTTGTTATTAGTGTTATTACTTCGTCCAGTTTCACTGAAACTGACAAAAAATTGATGCTAAAATTATACTTGACGCTGGCAGTATGCACAGATTTTGCGATGCCATAATTGAAAAAAAAACTTTGTCATAACCGAAAACGTGTCACTGTCAGATGTCATGTCACCACCCACAGATCATTGATCAATCAGTCAGACTAGCGTAAAACTCGACTTAAGTCGAACTTTTCTTTTCAATTTTCACTGAATGAATTAGTTTGTGATTCATTTTACAAGGATACTAACATATTATATTTGAATTTACGGGCTCAAAATATTGTAATAATGTGAGTGGTTTGATTATTAAAAAGTATAATAATGACGTTAAGGTGATAAGTTTAATTTATGATGGATTGTAACCTATTACAGGTCAAAAGTTACGTTCAAAATTACTCTGACCTCGGACCCAAAGCTCCCCTTTAAAGTGTAAGTATTTATATGCATTTCATGTTTATTCTTTGTGCTTTATCTCGTCGTAACTTCAACGTAGCATGTGAAAAAATAATTGATTGCACTCATTTCAATTGCTGACATCAACTGACAAAAGTTCTTTTTGCTAACAGATGCTGAAGACCTGAATAATAATTCCACGTTGAAGTTACATCGTGATCTTATAATGGGCGATGCCAATGTCAACAACTTCGTCCAGTTCTTTCAAGAATTTATTAGCATGTGTCTTTCTAAGTCTTGGCTTGACAATAACACCCAGCCAGAAACAATCAGAATTGCCTTCGAAAGAGCTCAACACATAGAAGAATGT
Organism: Pyrgus malvae; assembly: GCA_911387765.1. NCBI lineage: Eukaryota > Metazoa > Arthropoda > Insecta > Lepidoptera > Hesperiidae > Pyrgus > Pyrgus malvae. The sequence goes on along the minus strand of OU426963.1, from coordinate 22,976,639 downwards.
ATGAGAAACCTATCAGAGACAGATTATGTCAATGAATTTTTGTCTCTCTTATGTAATGATCAACATTATACTGATCTGTTTTTAAAAAACTGTCTTTGCGATCCACCAAAATATATTCTGAAAACAATCATAAATTCAAATGCAGACTCTAATCAGGTTTTGTTAGCATTTAAAACATTTCAAGAAGTGTTTACTAAAGAAAGGCTTACAAATTCCTTATCAGATCTGATGGTGGAAGTTGCTTCCAAAGAAACCCTCTTAAGAAATATGGCTACTGTGCTACCTCAGCACATATTGCTGGAGTTTAACAGTAAACTTTTTTTATTAAAATTAATAGCTTGTGATTCTATAGAACACATTGTTAACGTGTTGAAAGATTGTGAACAATACACTATGGATATTCTAGTCACATGTTTATTAAAAGATAATCAGAAGTTTTGCAATAGTGTTGTAAAACTTAAGTCAGCTTTTATGGAAGTAATGTCATGTAAAGATAGCTCTGTAAAAAAATTTTGGGGATTATTTTTCAATGTGGATAGCACTAACTTCATTCAGATATGTTTAAAGGATGAAAATATTTGTAAAAAGATTTTTGAGACATTAAAAGACAGTTGTATTGAGATTATGTTAAACAGTAATGCAGAATCCTTGAATTTAACATCACGCCAGTTAGTTTCAGCTATCAAAAACATTTATAAAAATGACACATTGAAATTGGATTTTAGTGATTACATGAAAGAAAATGACTTTGATACAGAATATTTGTTGTCGTTATTCTCTTAAAACTTTCAAATTTTATATTGAGCTGTTTTATAAACAATAAATCCAAGATGTGATATAAAATATCTATTTTGGATGTATAATATATTAGGCTTTAATATGATATCATGGCTGTTATCATGAATATGTTGTCATATATTTTACAATAATGGAACAAGAAACTTCTAAAGTTACAAAATATAATGTGATGAAATCTTGATCAATGTTATGTTTTATGAAATAAAATGTATCATACATATAAAACATGTTTTGCTGTATCACAACATCCCTTTGTTAATTTTTGCTTAAAACTATGTTAACATTTTTTTTCCATTTTGACTAGTGTATTTTACTTACATGTGTGAAGCAGAGAGATAATGAAGATGCAAATTTTTTATATAATTTAAAGAATTTAGAATTAGTAACACAAAACAAATTTTGTGATAATCACAAATTGCAAAAATGTTTATTTTTTCAACATAGACCCAACAAATAAACAAAATAAACGAATATTTGGAAGTCAAAAGTTGGACCTGTTGAGAACAACTTTATTGTATAATATATTGTACTAGCAGCCACCCGCGACTTCGTCCGCATGGACTTGAAATGCAATGAAAATATTTTTATTTGCACAATTTAATTTTTATTTGCACTTCAGTTATGGATTTTTTTTAATAAACAAAAGCCTAAGTTACTCTTTATTTCATCAGCTACCTGCCAGTGAAAGTCCCGTCAAAATTGGTTCAGAGATTAGCCTGAACAGACAGACAGACAAAAATTGTAAAAAATGTTTTTTTGCTATATTATTATGTTCCATTATATATGTTACGGTAAATCTGATTAATTGAAAATTATTAATATTTTTACAAAATTATTAATAATAACCACATGTTTTGGTAAATGTGAATAAACGATCGAAATTTATTACTTTTAGTAGTAATTATTAATAATTCACGACACATATTGGTAAAAGTTATAAAATAAATAGTTTAGTTATTTACAATGGTTAGTGGGTGCTAGGGGGGAGTGGGAGGGAGGGTCTGGCTCCGTGATATCTCCGGCGCTGCGGGAAGACCACTCCCTCCGCCCCAGCGTAAGAAAGCGCGGCACCTGCGCTCGCGCTCGCTGGAGTGGTCTCCCTCCGCGCCTCCGGCTTTTATGTACACTCTAGGGGTAGTACAGACAAAACCACGTGGAAAGTGGGGTAGTCTGATTCGGTTTTGGGTATTTTTCGGGTAGTACGTATGCGTACTGGCGCTATATATTATGGAACGACATAGTTTACCTACGTCACTACGAAGTTAATAATTATCTATTATTATATAATTACCGAAAGTCGAGGTTAAACACCGCCCCGCCCCGCAACCCTTGGCCACTTATTACATTTATCACTACTAGGGTTAAATTATTAATAAAAACCGACAAATGTGATTAATTTATCACTTTAACCTCGACTTTCGGTAATTATCAATAACAATAGATAATTATTAATAATCTTCAATTATTCACTCTCACCGTAACATATACATTCATATGAATGTAGTATGAAGTGGCTATTTTAATATTACAAACAGACACTCCAATTTTATTTACTTCTATAGAGTATAGCTTTTTTTAAATCAAATTTGAAGTTCTTTGCAGTAAAGGTGTAGATGTTCTATGTCACAAAGTCTGTTTGGTTATCAATGTTTGAGGTATGCATTAGCATGATAACTGAATGTAGAATAGTTGTGAGATGTGGTAATATTTTAGTTTTTTTTTTGTTAATGACAGAAATGTACAGATTTCATTGCTAAAGCTTCGAAAGCTTGTCAGCAGCTGATATGACTTCATGAAATAAAATATTCTTTATGTATGAGACAATATCAACTCCTTGCAGTCTGAGCGTGCCAGAAGCCACTCCTTTCACAGCAGTACTGAAGTTCGCAGCTGAGGAGTTCCGTGTGGAGCCTGCCACCAGCGCTATCATCACTGATGATGGCATTGGCATCAACCCTCAGCAAACTGCTGGTCAGTAGTTTTAATACAATTTCTCTCTTTCTCACGCTCACACAACACACACACATACATATTTATTACACAAATACATATATATTTAATAAAAACTAAAGTTTGAAGCTGTGCAGGCATCAAAAGACTTGGTTATCACAACTATTTCGTATGTTTACCAGACTTGTATAATATTATGTTAGTATCATGACATGATCGACTCTCAGGATCAACTTTGGATGTAGGTTTACTCTAATGTTGTCATTCTGGTCCTATGCACTGTGTTATTAGTTAGTGAGCCTGGCTGTATTTTTTTTATTTAATATCTTTGGACAATTCACACAATGTCATCTGATACCAAACTAAGCAAAGCTTGTACTATGGTAATCAGAAAGCTGATAAACATACTTAAATAATTTTAAATTCGTATTTAAATAGATAAATTAACACCTACACATAGAACAAATAGTCATGTTCATCACACAAATATTTGTCCTCACCAACTATGCCACGGAGGACAGTCTGTCTGATTGAGTGATGGCATTCAATAGCATGATATGACCTCCATTTAAGGAGCTTTATCATACCTCAGCCAATATGGCTCACCATTAGCCACTTCAGCTTGTTGTTATTTCTTTTTCTGTTGAACAAACATTTTGTTCAAACTTAAACATTTGTTCAAACTTAACATTTTGTTAAAACTCCACTTTGATTTAACTTGACTAAAGCCTATGTAAAATTGGTCTTAAAAATACTAAAACTGTGCTGCAATTTTCTTTGAAAACATCCATAGTTTCTTTAAGATTTATTATATTTTTGGTATATTCTTAAAGAAATCTTATTGATTGTTGTTTCAGGTAACGTGTTTTTGAAGCATGGATCTGAACTCAGGTTAATTCCTAGGGACAGAGTGGGTGGCTCTTCCACATAATAACACTTTCAACATTCCTCCCTCATACAAACTTTGAGTAATTCTGGTCATACTTTACATCATATTCATGCTTCTGAAGCAAGTTCCATGTATCTATAATAGACCAGTGTTACTCAAAAGTTTGCACTGCTTTATTTAAGATTAATTTTGTATTTACATGTGAAAGTATATTTTATGTTGTATTATATTGTTTATAAAGAAAGACGCATAAAACTTTGGTAAACTTTTATTGTTAATAGTACCTTACTTTATTATGCTTAGGCTAATGGAAAATTGTATAAAATACAGTCTACTGATGCTCATTCTACTTTCATAAGCGGCTCGACAGCTCTCAAAAACGACTTCTCAAATTCTGCCTCAGAGAAGCGGTCAACAGATGCTCTGGAACAATAGAATTAATTTTTTATTATTTAAAAACTATTGAGTCAAAAAGATAATTTAACTTAAATCAACTAAAATTTCCATTTAGTTACTTTAAAACAAAGTAGATACGATACTACGTTAATCTACGATAAGTCACCTTTTTAAATGCCAGAAAATACGCCAGCTTGGAAGCGCACTTAGCCGACAACGTGAAATCGTACCATGAACGTATTGGGTTAGGGAAACCTTTAAACTCAACTTTGGCCGTTGGTTGGAGGTCCCACTCACACCGCTCGCAACCCCAAAAGCCCTCTCCTAGTCGCCCCCTACAACAGGCACCGCAGGGTGCTGGTCCCAAGCTTAGGGTGAAAAGTGCGGCAAAATTACCTAGCAGCATCGACGATGCGGCGCCTCTCGTCGTGCGGCAGCGCGATGGCCTCGAGCAGCGCCCGCGCGTACTCCTCCGGCTCGGCCGCCAGGAAGCCGGTGCGCGCGGAGGGCGCGGTCTCCACGATGTCGGCCAGCGGGCCGCCCGAGCGGTGCGCCACCGTCACCAGCCCCGCCGCCATGCACTCCACCACGCCTGCCGGATCGCAAACAGATAATGCTTCATACTAATGTTAATACATAATTACATCCCGTCCGAGCTATGCAATGTTTTCAGCTCTCCCTGAAAATCAACAGCCGTAACGGTCTCCAGTTATGGCCCAGGCTGAGGGTGACCTTTTTCACCTTGTCGTTTTATATAAATTAAGATATAGTTTAACGCCAATTATTTGTTGTTTCCCATTTCTTTTGTTTCTTCTTCCTTGTTTTTTTTACTGCCTTGATTGTGTTATTTATTTATTGTATTTTTGTATTTGTTTTCTATCAAGGCGAAGTAAGTAACTTCTATGTGTACGTCATAGTCTCCCAGTATGGCCGCTATCCCACTGAAGTTTTACGAACGTTTCTCCAACGATGTCGCTGCGCAAACACGTTAACATTGTGTTTAAAACATGCACAACGTTAACTAACTCATGCAGCGATTAAACACTAATCGCAGCCCCGTCCCTGCTGATAATACGGACACAGCTCTGTTGGATGACGTAATTACTTGTATCATCATCATTTCAACTTTTCGTAGTCCACTGCTGGACGTATGCCTCCCCTAACGTTCGCCACTCCTCCCGGTCCTGTGGCCTTTGAATCCAGCGACTTCCCACTCTCTTCTTTAGGTAATCAGACTAATCAATCCACCTGATTAGAGGGCGGCCTGTACTCCTTTTGCAGAGTCGTGGCCGCCATTCGAGGACCTTTTTTCCCTATCGGTTATCAGTCCTCCTCACTATATGGCCTGCCCATAGCCACTTCAGCTTGTAGATTTTGAAAGCTATATCGGTAACTTTCGTTCGTCTACGAATTTCATCGTTACGAATTCTGTCGCGCAGAAAAATACCAAGCATAGTTCTCTCTATCGCTCAATCAGTGACCTTGAGCATTTGGAAAAGGCAAGCTGTAAAAGACCATGTCTCAGCGCCATAGGTCATCACTGGCAACACACGAAAACTGAGGCACTGAGGTATTCCGGACGAGAAGTAATTTCCCGAACGCTGCCCAACCAAGTTGGATTCTACGAGTTACCTATATCTTGAAGCTGGACTTACCCATACGGATCGCTTGTAGGTAGATGTACTCGTCGACAACTTCGAGAGTAGCGTCATCAACAACGACCGGTATGGGTCTCTGTTTGTATAACTAGTGTAACTAGTATGCATAAAACAGCGAAGTCGCGTTGGCGAATTGAAGAAACGCTAACGTTCGTAAAACTTTAGTGGAATAACAGCCTATAATGCCATATATAATATGAACACATACAAAAACAGGAACAAAAATACCCACAGCTGGTAAATTCTTCTAAATCCACCATTTTCTTAAAAAAAATCAATTCAATATTATATAAATAAATAATTAATATTATTCTATCCAAGTATGGAAAAATCAACCCTTAGTTATCTTATCCCGCTAGGGATGGAACCCAGGGTGTTTTGCAAGGAACTGACCTCCAGCGTGATGAGTGATGACCACTGCACCAGCTATAATTTGTTACAAAGATCTTACAAATTGAGAAAAATGTCCACACATTTTGTCCTCATCCATAACATGGGTATGCCACATTTAAAGTGGTTGGAGCTACGTCTTTAATATAATATTATGCCAGTATATACACTTAGTTCAAAATAGCCTTTTGTAAGTGACCTTTTAAATGAAAAATATTAAATATAAAAAAGTTATCTCACTGATGCCGAAATGCTCGTTCCACATGGCGTGCAGTGCCACGCTGGAGGTCTGGTACAGCTGCAGCAGGCGGTGGTAGGGCGCGTTGGGTTCGAAGCGCACGTTGCCCTCCAGCGCCAGGTGCGCTGCCAGGTCTCGCAGGTGCTTCACGCGCTCCTCGTCTGCAGCGTTGCGGCAAGATCCCACTAGCACCAGCTGAATCTGCGAGTTCAAAGAAAAGAAATGAAAATACTTTTTTTTTCAATTATGGCATCGCAAACTCTGCATATTGCCAGCCTCAAGTATAAGTTTTGCATCAAGTTTTTGCCAGTTTCGTTGAAACTGGACGAGTAATAATTTATAAAGTCGCTAATCAGTCAGTCAAGTCAGTCAGATATTCTAGTAAAGCGATGGCTACTTTACCAGAACGTGACCGACGGAATTTTGGTGACAAGCTGAAAAAACGTATTTTGGCACTGTTATTCTATTTCTCAACACTCGTGCACTGTGCACCAATACCGATTTTGTTCGATATAGGTGCCATCAACTATTTCCGATATAACTCAAAAATACACCAAGAAAATGAAAATAAAACAAGAGCACAATATGTCTTTTCTGACTTCCCCAAAACTCCAAGAAAATACTTTAATGTTGACTGTTTACGTACATAGAGTACAATAATGAAATGTTCAAAATTATTGTAAGAGTTTTAAACTGTCTATCACGTCCTGGCATACAATATTATTAATTTATTTTAACAAAAAATTGATTTTAAGATCCATAAACAATATTCTTTATCATCAACTTATGATGCTTACCAACTGCTGGGTCAATGAGAGAAAAAAGCTGTTAAACAACTCTATACAAAATTTAGACATAAGTCTCAGTAACAAAACAATTCGAGAAATTAGCAAACGATCAGCAACAAAAGAAGTGTGGCAATCTAGAAACTAAGATTTAAGTCTTCAAGGTAAACTCTGTTCACAAAGTAATTAAGTTGCAGAGTTTGAGAGTTCTTTGACGTTTTTGAAGGCATTTGTTGGTCTTTTGTTTGTTCAATTCATTCGTTTACAAAATAGCGACATAAATACATATATTACTCTACTACAAAAAAAAACTTTCTTTTTAACACACTTTTATTAGCTTGACCTGTATGTATGTATGTAACAGAATCTTTGAACTTCATTTTGACTTACTTCTAGGAGTCTGATTAACTTGAAAATTTGCACAGGGGTCAAGGGCCGATGACAATATAATAATCTCATAACTTTATATTAAAGTTCTAACTAGGATCATCACGATAAAAAATATATATGAGGGGCTGATAAGTTCGCGGCCTAAGGTACTTAATGAAACAAATATAAAGTTTTATATTTAAACCTTTGGATTGGTACAGCCTTGTAACTGTAAGAGTTGCCTGATAGGCAGTTTGAGAGTAGTTCCTGTAGCTTCAGGATTAAGAGAGTGATCCCCAAGCGAAGAGGCAGGCCACCGAGGGGGTTTTAGTGTGGTACAAATCCCACATCCAACCGGTATCCTCTCCCAAGGTGCCAGGTACCATATGAAGGTCCCCCCCCTATACAAAATAAAGCAGTTTGAGAGTGACTGATTGAGTAGGTAACAGAGATGTGCAAACACCCCCAAAACCACGATGAAATGGCTTCCAATGAAAGTTAGAAGAGCTTCTCACAGAAGGGATTTTTAGGGATCTTAAGTTCCGAAAATAAGTCTCGTTCCACTTACTTTATTCCACAACATTTCATTCTTGACTAGAAGATTCCTGAGCTCATACATGGCCTGCAACATGAGAGGATGGTCCTTCTCGGGCCTGAACTGGGCCACGGCCAGAATGCGGATGGGGTCACCATCCCGGACCAGCGATCGCAGCTTCTTTAGTTCTGTTACCTGCAAGCACAAGTTGCTGCAAACAAATTGTGAATAAACTAGAAAATGTATCTTTTTAAGTTCGAATTGAGACTAGAGTTGCTAGAAAATTAATTCACCAAAACTACTGTACACTGATTCTAATGAAGCTTTGCAGTTAACTTTTACAATTCGGAGGAATTAACATGACCTGGGTGCCTATGCCTTTATTTTAATTTTTTCTTTTTTGGCATATTCCAAACGTTTTTTTTTTTTCATTAATTTATAAGATTTATTAATTTATAAGGTTTATTAATAAACTATTGAATGAATATTATAATGCAATATTATTGCTAGAATTTCGTCAGTCTTGCTCACAAATTAGGCCCGAAAATTCACGAAGCGGATACGAGCGTAAAGAGTAGGCGCAGAGTCGTATATTAAATTGGATTGATCGCTGGTCAATTCGTCCGAGTAGTATATTAAAATGGATTAGAAAATATCACTTCACAGGATGGGTATAGAAAAGTGTAATGCAGTGTCACCTCAGAGGATGGCTATAGAAAAGTGTAACGCAGTGTCACCTCAGAGGATGGCTATAGAAAAGTGTAATGCAGTGTCACCTCAGAGGATGGCTATAGAAAAGTGTAATGCAGTGTCACCTCAGAGGATGGCTATAGAAAAGTGTAATGCAGTGTCACCTCAGAGGGTGGCTATAGAAAAGTGTAATGCAGTGTCACCTCACAGGATGGAGCGGCTATAGAAAAAAGTGTAATGCAGTGTCACCTCAGAGGATGGCTATAGAAGAATAATGCACTGTCACCTCAGAGGATGGCTATAGGAAAGTGTAATGCAGTGTCACGAGGATGGCTATAAAAAGTGTAATATAGTGTCACCTCAGAGGATGGCTATAGAAAAGTGTAATGCAGTGTCACCTCAGAGGATGGCTATAGAAAAGTGTAATACAGTGTCATCTCAGAGGATGGCTATAGAAGTGTAATGTAGTGTCACCTCACAGGGCGGGTAGACGCGGTGCGTGCTGAGCGGCACGCGCCACAGCTCGTTGATGTGCTCCTCCGTCCACGAGCCGTTCACCATCACGATGTCCGCACAACGCCCCGCCACGCCGTATAGCTGACAACAACTTATTTTAACTTCGGGCCACAAATAGTAGCTTCTATGTGGTGACAATCAGCTCCGAGAGGAGATCGAATACATAATACTGTAGAATCCAATGTCGACTCCTTTTTTTTGTATCCATGGGGTGCAATAATGCTACAAACTCATAGTCCTTGTAGACACACTAATAAAACATATACAAACACCCAGACAGAGAACAGAAGTTTAAACTCATCATTCTTATTTTTGCCTAGCAAGAAATTGAATTCAGGACCCCAAGGTCTAAATTGGCTCATACTTCCTTTTTATGAAAAATCGTGTGATTTAGTTTATTTAAAATTAAATCCAGAAACATTTATTTTTTAAAATTAAAACTTGACATTATTTATATTATTAAAATTAAAACTTGGCATATTGAATAGGTAAAGTTGCAACAAGACTTAATTTAAAATTAGACTTGTGTTAATATTGGAGCATTGAATTATTTAGGAAAAATATATAAAACAGCGGCCTCCCGAGACTTCGCCCACATGGACTTTAGTTTTAGAATTTTTATAAAATAAAAGAAGTCTAAGTTACTCCTTATTACATCAGCCTTAGATATAAAAACCAATGGATTTGACATTACAGCTCAGAACTTGTCATGTTCTTTTTTTATGTGTGCGTTCATTCATCAAATCTTTTTACTCACGTAGCGTAATTGTCAAAGATTATTAAAATACATGACAGAGGATAAAATAGATACAATCAGTCGGACCTAACAAACACATGCACGCACATACTTTCTGGAAAATAAATTTTGAAATAAATAAATAAAACAACAAAGTATGTTATGTGAAAAAAGTTTAATTCTTCAATTTCTGAAGTTGGTTTTTTAAAGACAAAGACAAATACATTTATTTTCACAAATATGGGTATTTACAAAGTTGTTTTTATATAACATATTTAATTCGCCATATTTACCTTCATGAGGTATGCAAATATACAATGTTAAAAATATAAAAGGAAAAAAATTAACTATAACACAATTATGAAATGTACATTAAAATCTATTTTATTATTATTATTATTTTACTCATATTGCGCCTTTTATAAATCAAAACATTTATTTATTTATATTTCGGATCGGTTCCGATCGTCGGCTTTGGGTACCCATATCACAGGGTGTTTGTACACTGAGAGAAAAAAAAAGCCGGCGGAAAAAAAACCTCCCAAGTTTTTATGGAATTCCTTTATGCCGTTTTATCGTTTATAGAAATCAGTGACTGGGTAATACACCTTTTTCAGTAAATACGTTTTCAGTTATTTAAATAAAATAAAAATATAAAAGCGAATATCTCAACATCCATCAAAGAGCACTAACTTATTAAATTTTTGACGTTTCGTAATTTGCACTTTTTTATGTAAATAATAAAGTCTAACATTTAGGTAACCATCTATAATACTTTTTATTAACATTACACGATGATTTAATATAACTGGTTGATCCATTGTATGGTTATTTAATATTCTAAAAGTGTCCTGATTTATAAATGATTTCAAAATTAATAATTTTAATGTGTTTATTGAGCTTTCAATAAAAAAAGGATTACCCTTTTCTCGTATATGAAGCTTTATGAACATTTCTGACTTTAAACAAACATCATAAATGTCCTGTGATGGTAGAACTAGTCCACCCATATTTTTAATAGTAATTAACTTATGGAATTCTAGTTTTTCTTTGGCCATGAGTGATTCTGCACACTGTAAGCATTTGATTTTTTTTATGATTTTCCGTGCAACCCAACCCGATATATATCCTACCACTTGCTTAGAAATATTACTCAAAGTACTATGATTTAAATTAAGAGTATCAGACAAATACAAACAATTAGCATCATATTGATTATATATTGATTTTATATCACTATTATTTTCGCCACGACGATAAGAAGTTTTATTTATATTATCTATCGGGCTCAATACATTAAAAGTTAATAAATTGTCCAATGGAATACAATTTCCTGAAAAAGAGCTGCGTAACTCTAAATGATTTAATAATTTTTTGTAAATGCCCTTAAATTGTAGAGCATTTGGATTATTATTACGTCCTCCATGTTGTCTCATTTGACTAAAAAAAAGTTCGATGTGGTCTTGACTAAGCCTGTATGTTGATAAATAATTTATTTTCTTACTTTCTATTAAGTTTTTGTATAGGAAAATGAGGCTTTCTATATTTATTAAAAAACCAACAAAGCCCGTTCTACATTTTGCCTCGCATACAGCTTTCTTATTTATAATTAACTTTATTTTGCCTTTTTTATTATATTTCATTTTATTGTAAAATTTCAATTCTTTAATATAATTGGTGGCGTCTTGTAAAAAACTTAACGTATTTCCAAAATTTTCTTCGCAAATTGGACGTTTAAAACCATATTGGTTAACTCGTGAATTGAAAATATCAAAAATATCGTTAAAAATGTTTAGGAAGCTAACCGTTCCAGAAATGTCATTTATGTTCCAGTTTGTTAGCATTTGAGCACAGAATTGTAAAGATTGAGATACGCTTTTACTCAATAGTTGTGCAGCTAAATTTACCTTCATGATCTGGTTTCGAAATTTTATGTGTCGAACTGTTAACTTATTTGCGAACTTTAAACCTTCAGACTCTTGTAATTTTTGAAGTCTAACTAAATATTTCCATTCTATTTTATTACCGTCACGATCAAAAAGTACTCTCTTTGCCTCAAACGTATTCCGAACTAATTTGAGCATATGACTGGGATCTAAAAACACTGCTATTTTAGAACTGTTGCATGGATGGGGAAATGTTGAGATGATTGAATTTATATTTTTAAAATTACAGCCTAGTTTTTCCGCAGCAGCAAAATTAGCTGCACAACCATCAAACGTCACTGCTACTATATCTACGCCAGCGTAAAAACATTTTTCCAGGCAATTTTTTATCAAGTGGGCGCGTAACTCACCAGTTAGTCCATTTATAAAAAAGTAACCTAATGGTACTTTCCAGTTTTCTGTTATTGACACTAGCATAAAAACATATGCCTCAGTAGCTAGATCATCTGCTTGACCAAATCCAACGTCACATAAACCTAAAGTTTTACGACCATTCCAAATACTTTGTTTTCTAATCGCCATTTCATCTATAACCAATGTACCTAAAATTCTGCTTATTTTACTTTTATTTTTGAGTTGTACAAATACTTGAGTAGTAAATCCTGGTTCAGCTTCAATATTTTCGTGCCACCTGGACAATGTTCGGGGATGTGGCAAAACATTATTAAATTTTTTTCTGACATATTTATATCCGGCAGGCGAGTAAAAATTAAGAGTTAATGCAAATTTTTTAATGGACTAGTAAATTTATACTTATGGCGTTTAGCGTTCAACAAAATCATTAAATTATCTTGAACATCTTCAGCCTTCAGTTTTAATTCATTGTATTGGTCTCTTGATAATTTAGTTTTTATATCTTTTAATTTTTTTTTTAAAGTAATATTATTTATTTTTAGATTTTTGTTCTGCCTTTTAACTTTTATATATTCTTTTTGGTATTTTTTGCTTTTATTTATTGCTTTTTTCAATTCCCTTTTAAGAAAAACTTTTCTGGGTGTATCAAAAATTGAATCACTATCTGATATTATCACGTCACGTAGTGGTGATCCCTCCCTGTTTTCTTGATACTCTATTGATTTGTGCTGAAAACAGATATTTAAAATAGGATCAATTGTAATTTAAATAGAAAACAACTACCTACTTCACTTTTTCTGTGGAGGATAATCTCCAATCGGTTAAAATTGCTTCAATAAAGTATACAATGGTGGAACCATTGTAAACCGCACTAGAGTGCATTATTGACATGGATTAGTCGCTGTCGAATATTTTCCCGGAGATTTGACTGCGACAGTTTGTTTAGCTGTATAGATTTCTTACGTTCTATTCCAGCTGTAGAGATTTGCTACGCTACAAAATAAAATTTGAATACAAGAATATACCTTAGAAATTGGAACTGCAGAAGCTATTATTTTGCGTAGCCCTTTCTTTGTGAAATAAATTTCATCAGTTTTGAAGTGTTCAGAACACACTTTACTGCATTTATTGGGTAGCCATGTTTCTTCCCTTCGGTCAAGTTGAATTTCTTTAATCCATTTTTCTTTTACATATGGATTTTGAGGGAAACTATAAGGATGATAATAAAAAAAACATATGCTTGTAAAAACCAATATAAGTCAAATTAATAATACTAAGTTAAAAATATTTAGGACAGGTTCCAAATGCCATTGCTTAGTGATTATGGCAAACTCTAGGATCAAATAAAAAAGTAAACATGAAACGCCGCGAACAACAATGTTAGGACGGTTTTGTAAACATGTGTGCGTGACCGACCTACCTACACATGTTGCGATCATAATTCAAATTACCGTAATATTATAATTATTATTTATTAATACCATTCAATACAACTTTTCACAACACATTTTAACAATTTTTCTTGTGAATTTTTATATTTTTGACTACGTTTTACTCAATGCGCCGCGATATTCGACTGGCAAAGGTATAGCTTCTTTGTAGGTGTTTGCAGCGTTCTATCCATACTGTTTTATTTTATCTGAAGGAAAACTACCTCATCGTAGTAGTAAGACATCAAATGACTTTTGGATTATGATGAAAAGAAAAAATATTGTCAACATTTAAAACTATATCTGTTTTCTTTCCTGTTAATATACATAAAAATTAAATAACGATTCACACTCATAGTCATCACTAGGATTCCACACAAACAAAAATACACCGACTCGCCGGGAAATGGACTCGATTGGCATTCCAGCAGTGAATTGCGCTACACGTTCAACAAAAATATACCATAGTAATAAAATGATAGTAGGTACCATCGATTGTTACGCTCATCGTAATTGTACTTCTGCTGCTGACTTAATCTATGTTAAGACTCAATGTTGCCAGATCTACCGGTCGATTTTTGACAAAATTGTTGTGTTTATGAATGTCCAATCAAAATTTAATACTTAGTTAATTACGTTAATAATGATAATAATACTTTCAATTAATTCTGCCGCCTTCAAAAACTAAATATATTATTTGATTTATGTGTTTTTGATATGATTAGAAAATGTAGCTAAGTATGATTAGAAAATATAGCTATTAAGCTATATTTTTATACAATATGATTTAAAATAGTTATCCTAAGGTTTTATCCTAATGACTTATTAATGATTAACAACAAAGATATAAACATTTTGCGTGTTAAAAGGGATTTTTACCCAGTAAAGTCACTTTTTGTCTAGTGGCCACATAGCTCGTAAAGGTAAGTTCCGTGTAACCTAAAATAACTTACTAACACTTCCGTTAAACACTACTACTATATACTACTACGACCATACGACTCGGTTTACAGTTTTTAATGATAAATTACGTATAAGTAATAAATATTATTGTTAAACTTTGAATTACTTAGTAAAACTTTGAATTTTTAAAATAAGAATCAAAATATTATAAGTACCAAGTTAACGCCCAATTAAATATTATTAATTAACATAACACTGAACTGAATAGTTGTGTCAATAGCTTCATTTAACACAATTATTTAATCGTGTAAATCGACTTATGGTGTGAAAAGTGCAAAGATTTGCAATTTACAATTTTTTCCCCAATCTTCTATTTTTTTACACGAATTATTGCTGATTTCCCCATAATGCTATCTGGCAATATCAGTCTCAGGCAGCCTACGATATTGAGCGGCCATTAATCTTGGCAGTCGGATAAAAATATATTTGTCTCTTTTTCTCCCTCGTATTCCGTAATAATTACAAAGATTCACCGTCACTTTCTAATTTGATTTTACGGAAGATTTTAAGAAAATATTAATTAATATATTTTATTGTTACTTACGCATGAAATGTAACACCTTTAAGTTTATTCGTGTTACGAGATGTATTTCTACACCTTATAAATGAACAAGATGGCATTTTTCACAATAGACGTAATTGATATTTGGAAAAAATACTGCGAAATTGTCCAATGTCAATACATCCGCTCCGCGTAAACAGCCGGCGACGACTGGTAGCAAGGTTTGCGCCTGCACCACCTTGATTATAACATGAAAATCGAGCGCGCTTTGTACTAAATAGCAAATCCATTGGTTTTTATATCTATGACATCAGCTACCTGCCAGTGAAAGTCCCGTCAAAATCAGTCATGCCGTTTTAGAGATTAGCTTGAACAAACGTTTTTAGTATATGTATGTAACATGCATGTAAAAAAAGTGGTTATTTTAATATTACAAACAGACACTCCTATTTTATTTATCTGTATAGATAATACATACCCAACCAAACACTTTGTAGTAGAACAGTTTGCACCAGGTAAATATTGGATTGCGGGCAATCACACTAGAATTATTATAGCTTGCGATTCTGTGTTTGACACGGCGCATCATGACTGCCGTGATGGTCGGGTAGTGGGTGTAGCAGCCCACTGGACATTGGGCTAGGTACCGGAATATCGGGTATGTGAAAGCGTGCCCTGTTGTGTCTATATAAACATCTGGAAAAAGTATTGTTGTATTGAATAGGTAGAAGAGAGAGTGATATTGACAGACAGAGGTCATAACCCCTTATGTGAGGCCTAATGGGCAGTTTAAAAACATGACAAATTCACATTAGAGTAGTATAGTAAGCAGGTTAGTACCACTGATATAAGTAGCCTCTAATCAATCATCATGCGAGGTGCATGGCCCGGCGGTCAGCGTAGAACGCAAACGATCTATGCAACTAAGCCAAATGAGTGTGGTCGGGGGCGTGATATGAGTTACAGCTAGTAGCAAAAAATTTCATGACCATTTCCATGCTTCAGAGGGCACGTTAAGCCATCGGTTCCAGTTGTTGTGAATAGATAACAATCATTAAACCTTGTCGGAGGACTTATGGGCAGTTTGAAAACATCCGACAGCAGGTTGGCCACTAACCCGCATTTCCACCAACCCGCAATTGCAGCAGCATGGTGGAGTAAGCTCCAGGCCTCCCCAATAGGGACCTGTGCCCAGCGTTGAGTGGGTCGCAAAAAGGGTTGCAGCCAATCAATCATCATTAAAGCCAGTTTTGCCAGCCAGCCTTAGTTTTGTGATTTTGTATGCAAAGCTAAAAAACTAAAATAAAAATGGTCACCCGAGAACGTATAAAATAATTTTACCAGGATTTAGCTTTGTGAAGGCCTCTATCCCCATCAACATGGACCCCAAGCTCTGCATCAGTAGTGTGAAGTATGGATATGTCGCTGGATCAACCAGCTTGGGGAACCTTAGCCTGACCAAGTTGACCTTCTCCAGTGGCACCTTCACATTGAATTGATTGTAGACTTTATCCAGAATTGTTTTCAGTTCCGCTGTCTCTACTGTGTAGATGTAGATGTTGGAGTCTGGGTATCTGAAATAAATTTTTCTTTTATTTGACAACATTGTGAAATGTACAGTTTTAGGTCAGGCTCATAGACATTTATTCTCATAAATACATAAGTTACTTGCACGAGATAATGAAAAAAGTAATGGACATAACCTAACTAATCTTTAAATATCAATACAAATAAATAAAATTGGAGTGTCTGTTAGTGTAATATTAAAATAACTGCTTTATACTACATGCATACAAATGTACAAGTATATACAGTACATATACCAAAATAACATTTTATACAATTTTTTTGTCTGTGTCTGTTTCGGTTAATCTCTAAAACCTCTGGACCGATTTTGATGGGACTTTCACTGGCAGGCTGTAGCTAAGGAGAAACTTAGGCTACTTTTATTTTAGAACAAATCTAAAATTTAAGTGCTTGTGTACATTAATAATTAAATAAATAAAACTAAAGTCCACGCAGACGAAGTCGCGAGCAGCCGCTAGTTTTCTATAAAAATGAGGCATTATATGACATGATGAACCTTAAGCAGATTTGAGTCACGTCCATGGGCATACACAAATTTATGGTCAAGGAGGGGCAGGACATTTTTTTTAAGCTGGGTACCGCGCTTATATTTGCCTTGTTATATAAATACACGCACACAAAATGTTAAATGTACAAATGTTATATTTTGTTTCGCAATCATCCCTTGAGATCAGCCTAATTATTGCTATATGAACTATCTTTTATCATAATATGGTCACCTCTTAAAAACATAACAGGTAACCAGGTGTATAGTCTTGCTACCTGCTACTAAGTAATTAATGCTAGAGATTTCTCTACTTAATATTAACTATAGGCAAGTATTTTATGTAATGGCATATCTACTAAACTGATGTTGGTTTGATTTGAGTTTATAAATTGTACACTAACTTGGTCAACAAGGCCTTGACAGCCACCCACAGGACCCTCTCACCACCACCACCAGCTGCGCAGTGAGGATGGAAGAATGCTACATTGGCCCCATCCCGCTTGCGTCTCTGCAGCTTGCGCTCCTTGATCCTCATGTACCAGGAGGCGAAGATAAATGCACATGGTACTAACACAAATGCAGCCAAGACGAGGATTGCAACAAACAAGAGTGGTACTATTACTAATACGCTGGAACAATAGTACAACAATTAAAAAGTATGTCATAATAGAACAAAATAATAAAAATATATATATATTGCTTTATGTGAATTAGCTTGATAAAAAGCACTATTGTTTATTTATTGATGCATATTGTCCTATGAGAATTGATGTACAATACTAGATTACAGAATATTGATTTTAATCTACTCAATGTTATTTTATCTGTCTGAAGTAGATCGGCACAAATATTTACAATGTTAACAGCTATAGTCATTAGAGTTGACTGTTCGTCAATCGAACCCATTTCGTCATTTTACTTAGAATGACTAAATTACCGTAAGTTTCATAAAAATGTAATACAAATAAAGACCGACTTACCTGAACAATAACAAGAACATAATTGCGAAAAAGTTTATATACAAAGATAATGGAATTTATAAATTAATATTTAGGGTTTGTGATTAACAACAATTAATTCAATCGTATACTTTTCACATTATCAGAGTTTTTATTTAAATTTATGATTGTTATTACAGAAACCTGCAGTAACAGCAACAGCAACAGCAGAAAGTTGACGTATGTATATCTGTTCTCTATGGTTGACGTGTTTTGGACTTTTTTTTTTCAATTATAGCATCGCAAATTCTGTGCATACTGCCAGCGTCAAGTATAATTTTTGCATCAATTTTTTGCTTTCAGTGAAACTGGACGAAGTAATAACAAAGTCAGTAGGTAAGTCGTCAGTAATCAGTCAGTCTAGTCAGTCCAACATTCAAGTAAAGCGATGGCTACTTTACTAGAACGTGTCCAATGGATTTTGGAGGCAAGCAGAAAAAACATATTTTAGCACTGTTATTCTATTTCAAAAACACTCGTGCACTGTAATTAACCTACATCAAACAAAATGCCATCAACTTTATCCGATATAGCTCAAAAATACACCAAGAAAATGAAAATAAAACAAGAGCACAATATGTCTTTTTCGACTTCCCGCCAAAAAAACCTGTTTTGGACTTTATGACGCATATTGATTGACGCATTGCAAAGCAGTGTTGTTTGTTATTGCCCGATTGCCGTATTCTGATCCTAAAATTGCCGGATTTTTAGGGAAAACTAAGAAAAATGCCGTATTGTACAAAATGTTAACTTAGAGGTTGGAAGGTTATAATATTAATAATAAAAAATACAAGTGATGCGTATTAATCAATTATTTATAAATTTACTTTATTCTTCACCATATAGATTTTGAATAGTTTCTAGTACCTACTTCTGATCGTCGCGTGTAGTCTAAAGTAGTGTTTTATATCTTTCATTTTACGAATCATTTCGTTTGGTATTTTGAATTGTGTACTTATTACCATGATTACGGCTTGCTTATCAGGCTAGAAGAGTTTCATTAATAGTTGGAGTTATTAATAATTTATTTCGAAGTCTCGTTTTCATATTATTTATTTCACTGAAGATGCGCTCGCAGTCTGCGTTTGAGTGTGGCAAACATAATACATTTAAAGCAAAAGATGCTAATGTTTTTGGTTCTGTTTCATCACTGATTCTAATCCAAAACTCATCGGTTTTCTGTGAACTAATTTCATTTAGACAAATTGGCGCGTTCCATTATACGAAATATATTTTTTTCATTTGTTTAGCCAATTGCCGTATATTTTAATACGGTAATCAAAGAGCTGCCGTATACCGTATTTATAATGCCTGAATGCTATTGTACAACGCTGTTGCAAAGCCGTGTTACCAACTAGAAATAATCCATGTATATAGCTAGGCCTTTTGGAGCGATTACATTATTACATTGGCCAACATCAAGGGGCCGATTTGGTATACATTGCTGGTTATCTGAGTACATTGTAATAAAATACTCAAGATAACCAGCAATGCATGCCAAATTGGACCCGGCACGTTGGCTAATGTTATCTGCCCTTTTTTTAGGAACAGTAGCAAGAAATTCTCTAATGCGATGTGATTGCAGCTCATAATGTTTCCAAATAATAAGGTTATTAAATGAAATCAAAAAACATTAACTTGAAGAATGATTGTGGGTAAAACATTTTTCATTTTCATTAGGGATTATTTATTCATGTTGACAAACAAAAACTTTCCTAGAACTATTTTGATTTCGAGTCTAAAATCACCAGATAACTGGTAATCTTTAGCGACATTTTCTGTCAATAAGGTCCACAAACTTATTAGAGATTTACGTTAGAGATACTACATAAAGTCCCATTAAACCGTTGTCGCGACAAAGTCTAACCTGGCAGCACTGTGCAAAAGCAACCAAGTCCAAAAACCATAGACCATTTCTCTATCTATGCCATAGACTATAGATAGTGTCATGTCAAAACTGGTCAAAAGCAAAACCTCAGATAAAACCTATATATACTAAAGTACTCTGTGGATAAAACTTCTATAATATCTCCGCAAATTTTTCATATATAAATTAAATTTATATACTGAAAAATTTCCTTTCTTTCATAAGAAAAATAAGTCATAATTAATTTTCATTGTTTCATTTGTATTTATTTTATTATTATGTACAATTGAATGTTATTCCTACCACTTGAATGCATCTATGTATATATAACATAATTTGATGCATTGTATAACGTAAACCCAAAAAGTATAATAATATACTGTAGAGGAAACCTCCGTTTATCCGAAATCCGAAATCCGCTTTAGCCGTAGAAAATTTTCGGTTTTTGCGGCTTACAACACATTGGCGTTCCCTGTCGTGCTGTCTGATAAATCGCCGTTTCGCACTCGAAGAATCATCTTCACTTGTCTGCAGCTGGAACTATGCGTTTGCTGGTGTTTGTTTACATTTTTGAACTACTTGATAGTTGATAGGTACTACTCGTAGATAGAGAAGACAAGTACTACTGCTAATCAGTGCACAGTAAAAAACCAAGTGTTGTCAATTCGTGCGTGTGTTTCTTGAAGTTTTAGGTTTTAGAAGTGTTTAGTTTTAGTTAAGGTTATAGCGTGTTTCTATTATCGTGAAGTTGTACTGTGCGTCTGTAAGTATGTTTTTTATCCATCGTGTTTCATGCTTGCACTAGGTACATGCTTCAGAATGTCTAAAGACAAAAGTGGCCAGAAACAAAAAAATAATCAATCGAGTGTCGTTAAAAGAAACCTAAACGTGACCACGATCACTAAACGAAAAAAGAATGTGCTCTCGTTGGAACATAAGCTTCGCGCTTTGCAGAGAATTGATGATGGCGAGCCACCCGCGAAAGTCGCTGCCGATTTGAACATCGGTAGGAGTACGATTGCTGATTGGATGAAAAACTTAAACCCTATGAGCGCGAAACGAAAAAAGAATATGATCTCGATGGAACTGAAACTTTGCGCTTTGCAGAGAATTGACGCTGGCGAGCCACCCGCGAAAGTTGCTGCAGATTTGCACATTGGTAGGAGTACGATTGCTGATTGGATGAAAAACCTAAACGTTAGCACGGGTGCGAAACGAAAAAAGAATGTGATCTCGTTGGAACAAAAGCTACGCGCTTTACAGAGATTGGATGCTGGCGAGCCTCCCGCAAAAGTTGCTGCGGACTTAAACATCGGTAGAAGTACAATTACTGACTGGAAGAACAAACGATTAGAAATTGAAAAAATTTGTTCCATTGAAGCGTCAGGCAGCGTCGTGAAATTTCGAAAAACAATGAGAAAAGGAAGACATCCTCATTTAGAAGAGGCCTTGTTTTTATGGCACGAACAAATTAGAGCGAAAGGTGTGCCAGTTTCAGGTCTTCTGCTTCGTCAAAAAGCGCTGACTTTTTTTGAGCTGATTGAAGGAAAGGAGCTAGAATTATTCGGAAGTGATTACTGGCTAGATCGGTTCAAAAAGCGACATGGTATTTATCGAACCAGCTGTGAAACCTTTCCCGAAGATGAAGTCGTTATCGCTGAATTTAAGAAGAAACTGCACACAATCATCGATAAAGGAGGTTATACTGACGATCAACTTTACAACTGTGACGAAACGGGGTTGAATTACAAATCGTTGCCAGCAAAAATTATCGTTCCTAAACAAGAAAAAACGGAATCCGGATATAAAAAAAGCAAAGAAAGAGTTACTGTCCTCGCATGCAGTAATGCCACAGGCAGTCATAAACTACGCCTTACTTTAATTGGCAATACCAAAAAACCAAGAGCATTTAGACGGCAACCAGCTGATAATCTTTTGCCATTGTGGTACAAAAATCAGTCTAAGGCATGGATGAGCAGTGCCATCTTCAAAGAGTGGTTCCAGTCAGAGTTTGTTCCAGCTGTAGAAAAATACATGGAGGAAAATGGACTTCCTAGAAAAGCGTTACTTCTTGTGGACAAAGCTCCTTCTCACGCAGATTATCTACAAGATGGGGATATCAAAGTTATGTTTCTACCACCAAACGTCGCGTCTTTATGTCAACCGATGGACCAAGGTGTACTTACGAAGGTGAAAAAACATTACAGACGCAAGCTGTTGGAGTACTTAATTACATCGATTGATGCTGAAGAAGATTTTGTACAAACTCTTAAAAATATCGATGTTTTAAGTGTCTTTACTTGGATTGCTGAAGCTTGGACTCTAATTAGTCCAATTTCTCTCGCTAGGTCTTGGAAGAAACTCTTGGATTACACTGAAACTCAAGCTGACGTGCTAGAAACCGATGACGATGACGTTACTTTGGTGAATTTACTGGAGAAGCTGCCACATTGCAAAGACGCGAACTTAGAAGACGTTGAAGAGTGGATGAAAAATGATTTTCTTGACTTGACTGAGGAAGAAATCGTACAAATTGTAACCAATCAAAAAGCGTCAGAAGAAGATGTTTCTGATGAAGAAGTAGAGAAAAAGATTCCCCACGCCGTCGGTTACGAAGCTATCCAAACTGCCCTAGAGTACATCAGCCAACAGGAACAGGCGACTTACACCGAAATCGTTTGTTTCCAACGTTGGAGAAATATTGCCGCAACAAAAGCTTTTCAAGACAGAAAACAAGAAAACACTACAGAATTTTTAACAAAAAAACTAAATGTAAAAAAAGAACCATAAAGAACTACGAAACTAAAAGATTTTTGTTTTATTTTTACTTTAAAGTCAACAACATATTTTAATGCTTATGCATTACCATGTCAATAGCATTTCGCACGTTTTACTATTATATTTCGCGGTATTGAGCCAATTTGGGCGTTATATGCATGTTTGCCGATAAACCGAACGGCCGACGCCGCTGCCGCCAGAGTATTTTGGTTAAAGGGAAGTTTACTATATATTATGTCAATGACTCTACCCACATGTTGTTTTCTTGCATACATAAACGGTAACGTTTATAAGAGCAACAAAAGGTACAATACGTCTTTTCTGGGTATTGGTTTCTAAGTAGACCACAGATTACTAGGAAGCTAGCGAATGAAAAAGGCTGCCGATTTTCGGGCGATGGGATATGGTAAATTATTCTATAGTCGATTCAGCCTAGCAGCTGTAGAAGCACAGCAACGTCAGCAACACGTTTTGTATTTTCATGTGTTGCGTTATATACTTTCTGATAAATTCGATGTAGGTACCTATAGATAGAACTTTCCTTATGACCGACAGAAGATTAGGAGTAGTGTTCTGTTCTGAGATGATTCAAACGGTGTGTAACAATTACAGGTAACAAGGTAGGTAATTTTTGAAGTGAAAACTTCTTTAGCGGCGTGGTGCACTTTTTTTGGGATGGATAAAAAATCTTAAAACTCGCGTCAGGACACGTGGCCTGTGAAAAATTCGTAAGATAGTAGAGGAGACGTGGAAGATCGACCTTCACCGATCTGATAACTCGATGAGACATATTTTTTATCAAATATAATTTATAAACATATAAATATTATTATCTATCTTCTATCTTCTATATATATATAAGAGATTTCCACCCATATATTGACTCATCACGATATCTCTGGAACTATAAGACCTACCGACTTCAAATTTGGTAGGAATATTCCTTTCGCCGAGTAGAGGTCAGCTAAGAACGGATTTTACGAAATTCCACCCGGAAGGGGGGGTTGCGGGGGTGTTAAGTAATGTTTGTTTAAATGACCGATTATTATGAAAATTGGTATGTACATGTATTTTTTCACGGAGAAGGTTTATATGCTATCCATTATTATTATTATTGAATATTTAAACGCGATACGGAGTTCGCGGGGTCAGCTAGTTATATATATAATATTATTACTATTATATTCATTTATATACTAGAGTGAGGTGCTGAAAGAAAATTGATTAAAATTAATTAAGTATGTATATTAAAAATAGCTATGAACACTTTTCGACAGGCAAGTTATCATAGGCATGTATGTTTATAAAAATTATATTTGATAAAAAATATGTCTCATCGAGTTAGGAGATCGGTGAAGGTCGATCTCCATCGGCCCTTGACCAAAACGGAGGGGTGACAGCTGATGACGTCTCGAGTGTCTATACTTGTAAAATTCGTTTAGGTATGTCAAGTATTTAAAATATGAACAAAGTGCATCTATTAATGAAAAAAGTGACGAAGAAATAGTGAAAGAAAATGAGTAAGTAAGTACTTTATAAAAATACTAGATGAAAACCTACTGAAAATACTAGGATCTCCATCGGCCCTTGACCAAAACGGAGGGGTGACAGCTGATGACGGCTCGAGTGTCTATACCTGTGGTCTATACTTGTAAATTTCGTTTAGGTATGTCAAGTATTTAAAATATGAACAAAGTGCATCTATTAATGAAAAAAGTGACGAAGAAATAGTGAAAGAAAATGAGTAAGTACTTTATAAAAATACTAGATGAAAACCTACTGAAAATTATTTTTCATCTAGTGAAAAATAATACTGATAATAAAAGCAATTCGTGCGAAATTATTCCCTAACCATTCCAAAATATCCAAAATGCACAACGTTAATGTTCAAGTTTTGCACTTCTGCCGGCACTACCGGAGTGCAACCCGTTGTTTTCTTTGACTGTAATCCTTTTGTCCACACCTAATAGGTTCGAATCTCCTAGCCTGCATATATACCACGCCACTCCAGTGGAAATGTAGTTTATTTATTTATTTTTGTTTATTTATTTATTTTACAGGGTTCCTAATTCGTTAGTGAAGCTACGTTAATTTTTTTATATATTATCAATAAATTAAATTAATTATTATTATTATACAAAGAAAATAGTTAATACATTTTATGTCAAATTAATACAATTATTCATATAAGAACTCTTATTACCAAAATATTTATTATATTAGGCCAAGCCAACCGGCTGTCGAATATTTTTCAAACCTTATGGGCAGGACCGCGCCTACCCCTCACAGCGCCTGTGTGCGAAACCTATGAAGCACCTCTTTTTTTCACGAATCTTTATTTTTCAACTTATTTTTACATAATACATAGTTTTTTGTTTACGAGGCATTTGTTGCGCCTATTACTAATCTAGTTACTTATTTACATCTACTTTCTATTAACAAAGAAATATGTTATTGTGTAAGTGTAACAAAAATAATTTCGATAGCGGCGCCCCTATTGTCTTGGCGCCTGTGTGCGCCGCACACTTCGCACATAAGGGCGGCGCGGCCCTGCTTATGGACGGTTGGATGGATCGATCAATTCGACAAGGTTTAACGACTGCTATCTACCTATCGATAACAAACTAGACGAAAAGCTTACCGTGCCCTCCTAAGCACGGGAACGCTCATGAAATTCGCACACTGGCGGTTACCCATCTTTCATCTGACTGCACTCGTTTCGGTTAGCAGCACATGCGCGGTAGGTATAACTAATTTCATTCGTGTCATTAATAATAATAAATAATTTATTTATCTTTGACAAAGTGGTTTTTTATAATTAACTATAGTATGTCAGGGCCTTCTCATAGACGCAGTGCCTGGCCTGTGATTGTGTCGGTCATTGAATAACGCTGTGTCATTGTATATCATCAAAGTCGAATCATTGCAGCGGGCACCAGCAGGCCGCACTTAGAGTTGCTATAGGCTGATGTGCACCCTGTTACATCTTTCTCTATCACTAGGGAAACAAGTCCTAAGGCTCACATTAATAATACAAATTTACCTTTAGTATGGGTAAAAAGTAGCCCATAGAGTACCTGTAGCCTGTCACTCTCCAGCCCCCCCCCTTTCGTATTATCCCTGAGATGAAATAAAAAAAATGGTTGTCTGTAAAGTCGGTACGGACGATAGTTTAACGTGACAACGCCATATCATAACAATTCAATGAAAGAAAAAGAAATTAACTTTTCATTTCACTTTATAAACAGTTGTCGAACGTACGTAGCACAATAGAGATAGCTCTCTTTATATTGTGTACGTAGTAACTAATACTTGATCTGTGGACGAACGGCGCAAGCCGAACGCTCAAGCCTCAACGTAACGTACAATACAAGCGTCGATCGTAACGTACAATGAGCGTAACGATGAGGGTAAAGATCAGTCATCCTTTTTCGTGCGTGCAGCCGGCGTTCATCGATTTATTAGACGATGTCACGTCAAGAAGTATAGATAAAACTAAGTAACAACAATGTGAAGCCGGTTTAGTAAACATGTGTGCCGTGACTGACTTACGCACTACGCAAATATATTGCTATCATAATTAGTCTAATCATTATTATACCTAATTAATATTTATTCATACTATTAAGTTACTTCAACTTTTCACAACATGTCATATTTTCTTGTGTTTTTTTTTTTATTTTTGAAGTATTTCTCAATGCGCTCCGACATTCCGCTGGCAAAGCCAGGTGCAGTTTCGTTGTACGTGTTTGCGTGTTATGGGTGTGTACGTACACGGCTAGGTGCAGTTTAAATCGGCCACATTTCGTTTTTCGCTGTATTCTATCTATACTTTTTTATTTGATCTGAGTATGATCCCTACAAAAAAGGTCATTCTGCAGCACCGTTGTGCGACAAGAATGGATAAACACTTTCTGGAAGGACGTATATTGCAATGGCTACCACTAATGCTGGACTGCCGATCAAGGTTTCCGGATTCGATTACCGGAAAGGCAGACATTTCAATGTAGAAATTTTTCGGTACCTACTCCATCTGGTGTTTCGTTTTTGTATGGCCTTGGAAACACATAAATTCAGTGAAGCGCCATGAGTGTGTAAAAAACGTGCCATTTTTGCAAAACCTTGCGATGTGCCACTTAACCCAGAAACAGCGTGCGTAAATTCTAACTAAAAGCTCTTAAATCATTAAAGGTACAAAGGTGTCATACCTGTCAGTACCTATGATGCTCTAAATAAACGCTAGAATCCAGACTATTTAATTATCTTCGAGATATTTTCGAGAGAGCAAGTTTTGTACAGATTTTATAAGAACGCGCGCTGTTAGGTTTTGACAGTAGCTATCAGAGTTTTGATTGGATGCAAGCTATGGGATGCAGGCAACACTTCGGCTTAGATTTGTTAGTGACCTAGTCAAATTCATACTAAATCTATGTGTGCAAAGGTCTTTTCCTTTAGCAAAGGAAATAATCATTACTGGTGAAAATAATGTAGTACCAATCCAATAATATATTCTAATAATAATATAGTTTTCGAGGGTTTTTAAAAAAATAGAACAAAGTATACCAATATGATATTTTATTAATTCATTCGCTTAAATAGATACATTTTATAGTTAATGTGACAATTACACATTACGGAAAATATTTCCACATCTATACACCGTGTACAGAAATACTTATTAAATAAATCATGTCGATATAGATAATACATAACTACAATAAGTGTATACAGAATAGTAGTAAATACATATAAAAG
Organism: Pyrgus malvae; assembly: GCA_911387765.1. Taxonomy (NCBI): domain Eukaryota; kingdom Metazoa; phylum Arthropoda; class Insecta; order Lepidoptera; family Hesperiidae; genus Pyrgus; species Pyrgus malvae. Next base: position 22,949,022 of record OU426963.1, on the reverse strand, counting down.
AACAATTACCTACAACCTGTAATTAAATTGTAGGTTATTGGTAGCTAGACATTGTTTTTGTCTGTTACAAATGAATTTTGTGACTGTGGTTTTAACGTTCATTATCTGGCGAATAAGACATACATCGAGTTCAGTACTAGTGGTCTTTCTGTATAGATTCTGCGATTTTCTGTGCGATAACTAAAGGAAAAATGTAACAATGTCAAAGGGTCTTTATTTATTTAACAATGGGTTGGCACGATCTACGCATATGCCAAGTCAAGAGCATAGATTTTTACTTGATTTTGCAACTGGGCATCATAATAATAGTCATAATCAGTATGTAAGTGATTATTAAATTCAGTCAGTCAAATTAGTCATTAGAAACAACAAACCCGCCAAAACAAAATACAAAAAAATGAACGCCACAGTTGAGGTTTTGCCTCGGTACAAAATAATTAAAAGGCAAAACAAAGGGTCAATTTATAATGTTTAAAGCGGGTATTATTCCTTGAGATCAGCCAAGGGGTCGATGGCGTCGGTGACCTCGGCGGCCAGGTCGGCGAACTTCGCCACGTAGTCCACGCTCGACTCCGCCATCAGCGATTGCAGTTGGGAGTCCATCTGGAGGAAAATGTACTCAAATTAATTAGTAGGAGGTAGTTACATTTTTCTATTTTCTACAGACTACATTCAGACTCGTACCCGATGACACATGTCTGTGTATCTTCAGATGATTGCAGTTGTAGTATATGTATAGTGTAAGTATGCGCTCGCTTTCTTTTACATATGTTTGGTTTGATCGGCTAAGTTTCCTATGAAGCGTGAGCGTGAGTAAGGATCGGCTTAAAACGGTTATTGCTGTATGCGCTCCGCAACAGTGGTCAAACATTGTAGGAGGCCTACAGGATAGTTCAAAGATATCACAAAGCGGATTGGCCAAAAGCCAAAGCGGCGTCGGGCGGGCGCGCGTCCAGCGTGTGCAGGAAGGAGCTGAGCGAGGAGTGGTGCGAGCTCACCGTGCGCGTGCGCTGCGGGGCGGGCGGGGCGGGCGCGGCGTCGGGCGGGCGCGCGTCCAGCGTGTGCAGGAAGGAGCTGAGCGAGGAGTGGTGCGAGCTCACCGTGCGCGTGCGCTGCGGGGCGGGCGGGGCGGGCGCGGCGTCGGGCGGGCGCGCGTCCAGCGTGTGCAGGAAGGAGCTGAGCGAGGAGTGGTGCGAGCTCACCGTGCGCGTGCGCTGCGGGGCGGGCGGGGCGGGCGCGGCGTCGGGCGGGCGCGCGTCCAGCGTGTGCAGGAAGGAGCTGAGCGAGGAGTGGTGCGAGCTCACCGTGCGCGTGCGCTGCGGGGCGGGCGCGGCGTCGGGCGGGCGCGTGTCCAGCGTGTGCAGGAAGGAGCTGAGCGAGGAGTGGTGCGAGCTCACCGTGCGCGTGCGCTGCGGGGCGGGCGGGGCGGGCGCGGCGTCGGGCGGGCGCGCGTCCAGCGTGTGCAGGAAGGAGCTGAGCGAGGAGTGGTGCGAGCTCACCGTGCGCGTGCGCTGCGGGGCGGGCGGGGCGGGCGCGGCGTCGGGCGGGCGCGCGTCCAGCGTGTGCAGGAAGGAGCTGAGCGAGGAGTGGTGCGAGCTCACCGTGCGCGTGCGCTGCGGGGCGGGCGGGGCGGGCGCGGCGTCGGGCGGGCGCGCGTCCAGCGTGTGCAGGAAGGAGCTGAGCGAGGAGTGGTGCGAGCTCACCGTGCGCGTGCGCTGCGGGGCGGGCGGGGCGGGCGCGGCGTCGGGCGGGCGCGCGTCCAGCGTGTGCAGGAAGGAGCTGAGCGAGGAGTGGTGCGAGCTCACCGTGCGCGTGCGCTGCGGGGCGGGCGGGGCGGGCGCGGCGTCGGGCGGGCGCGCGTCCAGCGTGTGCAGGAAGGAGCTGAGCGAGGAGTGGTGCGAGCTCACCGTGCGCGTGCGCTGCGGGGCGGGCGGGGCGGGCGCGGCGTCGGGCGGGCGCGCGTCCAGCGTGTGCAGGAAGGAGCTGAGCGAGGAGTGGTGCGAGCTCACCGTGCGCGTGCGCTGCGGGGCGGGCGGGGCGGGCGCGGCGTCGGGCGGGCGCGCGTCCAGCGTGTGCAGGAAGGAGCTGAGCGAGGAGTGGTGCGAGCTCACCGTGCGCGTGCGCTGCGGGGCGGGCGGGGCGGGCGCGGCGTCGGGCGGGCGCGCGTCCAGCGTGTGCAGGAAGGAGCTGAGCGAGGAGTGGTGCGAGCTCACCGTGCGCGTGCGCTGCGGGGCGGGCGGGGCGGGCGCGGCGTCGGGCGGGCGCGTGTCCAGCGTGTGCAGGAAGGAGCTGAGCGAGGAGTGGTGCGAGCTCACCGTGCGCGTGCGCTGCGGGGCGGGCGGGGCGGGCGCGGCGTCGGGCGGGCGCGCGTCCAGCGTGTGCAGGAAGGAGCTGAGCGAGGAGTGGTGCGAGCTCACCGTGCGCGTGCGCTGCGGGGCGGGCGGGGCGGGCGCGGCGTCGGGCGGGCGCGCGTCCAGCGTGTGCAGGAAGGAGCTGAGCGAGGAGTGGTGCGAGCTCACCGTGCGCGTGCGCTGCGGGGCGGGCGGGGCGGGCGCGGCGTCGGGCGGGCGCGCGTCCAGCGTGTGCAGGAAGGAGCTGAGCGAGGAGTGGTGCGAGCTCACCGTGCGCGTGCGCTGCGGGGCGGGCGGGGCGGGCGCGGCGTCGGGCGGGCGCGCGTCCAGCGTGTGCAGGAAGGAGCTGAGCGAGGAGTGGTGCGAGCTCACCGTGCGCGTGCGCTGCGGGGCGGGCGGGGCGGGCGCGGCGTCGGGCGGGCGCGCGTCCAGCGTGTGCAGGAAGGAGCTGAGCGAGGAGTGGTGCGAGCTCACCGTGCGCGTGCGCTGCGGGGCGGGCGGGGCGGGCGCGGCGTCGGGCGGGCGCGCGTCCAGCGTGTGCAGGAAGGAGCTGAGCGAGGAGTGGTGCGAGCTCACCGTGCGCGTGCGCTGCGGGGCGGGCGGGGCGGGCGCGGCGTCGGGCGGGCGCGCGTCCAGCGTGTGCAGGAAGGAGCTGAGCGAGGAGTGGTGCGAGCTCACCGTGCGCGTGCGCTGCGGGGCGGGCGGGGCGGGCGCGGCGTCGGGCGGGCGCGTGTCCAGCGTGTGCAGGAAGGAGCTGAGCGAGGAGTGGTGCGAGCTCACCGTGCGCGTGCGCTGCGGGGCGGGCGGGGCGGGCGCGGCGTCGGGCGGGCGCGCGTCCAGCGTGTGCAGGAAGGAGCTGAGCGAGGAGTGGTGCGAGCTCACCGTGCGCGTGCGCTGCGGGGCGGGCGGGGCGGGCGCGGCGTCGGGCGGGCGCGCGTCCAGCGTGTGCAGGAAGGAGCTGAGCGAGGAGTGGTGCGAGCTCACCGTGCGCGTGCGCTGCGGGGCGGGCGGGGCGGGCGCGGCGTCGGGCGGGCGCGCGTCCAGCGTGTGCAGGAAGGAGCTGAGCGAGGAGTGGTGCGAGCTCACCGTGCGCGTGCGCTGCGGGGCGGGCGGGGCGGGCGCGGCGTCGGGCGGGCGCGCGTCCAGCGTGTGCAGGAAGGAGCTGAGCGAGGAGTGGTGCGAGCTCACCGTGCGCGTGCGCTGCGGGGCGGGCGGGGCGGGCGCGGCGTCGGGCGGGCGCGCGTCCAGCGTGTGCAGGAAGGAGCTGAGCGAGGAGTGGTGCGAGCTCACCGTGCGCGTGCGCTGCGGGGCGGGCGGGGCGGGCGCGGCGTCGGGCGGGCGCGCGTCCAGCGTGTGCAGGAAGGAGCTGAGCGAGGAGTGGTGCGAGCTCACCGTGCGCGTGCGCTGCGGGGCGGGCGGGGCGGGCGCGGCGTCGGGCGGGCGCGCGTCCAGCGTGTGCAGGAAGGAGCTGAGCGAGGAGTGGTGCGAGCTCACCGTGCGCGTGCGCTGCGGGGCGGGCGGGGCGGGCGCGGCGTCGGGCGGGCGCGCGTCCAGCGTGTGCAGGAAGGAGCTGAGCGAGGAGTGGTGCGAGCTCACCGTGCGCGTGCGCTGCGGGGCGGGCGGGGCGGGCGCGGCGTCGGGCGGGCGCGCGTCCAGCGTGTGCAGGAAGGAGCTGAGCGAGGAGTGGTGCGAGCTCACCGTGCGCGTGCGCTGCGGGGCGGGCGGGGCGGGCGCGGCGTCGGGCGGGCGCGCGTCCAGCGTGTGCAGGAAGGAGCTGAGCGAGGAGTGGTGCGAGCTCACCGTGCGCGTGCGCTGCGGGGCGGGCGGGGCGGGCGCGGCGTCGGGCGGGCGCGCGTCCAGCGTGTGCAGGAAGGAGCTGAGCGAGGAGTGGTGCGAGCTCACCGTGCGCGTGCGCTGCGGGGCGGGCGGGGCGGGCGCGGCGTCGGGCGGGCGCGCGTCCAGCGTGTGCAGGAAGGAGCTGAGCGAGGAGTGGTGCGAGCTCACCGTGCGCGTGCGCTGCGGGGCGGGCGGGGCGGGCGCGGCGTCGGGCGGGCGCGCGTCCAGCGTGTGCAGGAAGGAGCTGAGCGAGGAGTGGTGCGAGCTCACCGTGCGCGTGCGCTGCGGGGCGGGCGGGGCGGGCGCGGCGTCGGGCGGGCGCGCGTCCAGCGTGTGCAGGAAGGAGCTGAGCGAGAAGTCGTGCGCGCCCGCCAGCCAGCCCTCCGCGTCGCGCAGCAGCCGCGAGGGGGACAGCGACAGCGACTCCGACGGAAGGAAGCCTGGCGCGACAGCAATAATAAACACATATTTTACTAGCTTTCCGCCCGCGTGGGCTACACGTGATCCCCATAAGAATGAAACATTTTCCTAGCGTCAAAAGGAAATTATATCACTTTCCAAAACCCAAACTATTTCCATTCAAAAAATCACATCAATCCGTACATCTCGGTTAAATTAAGCTGACAAAACATTTTACCCACATTAATTTAATTTAATATACAGCGTGTCTTAAAAATTACTCGTAGTTTTAGAAAGACACTATAAGAAAAACATATATGAAAAGTGTATTGCCATTGTTATAAACCCACACAATTATCGAAACAAAATTTAAAAAGTAATAAAATAATTTTACACTTGGTGGCCAACTTATTAGTGTTAGTAGTCAGATTCCAGCAGACTCGTACCTAAATTAACTAAAATCCTCAAACAAATAATATAGCAACTATGTTAAGTATAAAAAATAAAAAAATTATAAAACAAGTATTTAAAAACATGCAATATAATAATATTTAAAATTAGTGACTTGGCTCCAATATAAGTTTAAATAAGATACCCGACATTTTGTTGCAGCTGCCATTTTAAATTTTCATAAATTCTTTGCAAAACAGAAAAATTAACAGCCAAGACTTCTTCAAATCTCACTGGGCTCCTTGAGAAAATTCGATTGGTTGAATGATATCCCTCGATATATATATGTCGCAGTCGGATCGTATAATCCGCCGTATTACATTCCGGCTAGCTATTTCCTAAAACAGGGCTGTATTTTAATGCGGCGCACTCTCTTTCAGCTGGATTGTAATTCAGCTAAATTAGCGAACGTTGTATTGTATGAGCTCTTCGCGTTCGTCAAAGCGGCGTAATATCGTGCCGCCCAATTGCCTATATGTTACAGCCAAAGTAATAAATCCGGATATTATATAAGTAGGTATTATCTAGCCATTATTTATAAAATCTACTCAATTTAGATAAAGTGATAATTGACAATTAATTAATCACTTTCCAAGGCTTGGATAATGTAATAAAACAAGTGGCTCTGTGACATCTCCGGCGCTGCGGGTAGACCACTCCCTCCGCCCCAGCGTAAGAAAGCGCGGCACCTGCGCTCGCCTTCGCAGCTACGGCTTTTTGGTCGCCTTCGGCGACCAGCCTCAGCCGCTACGGCTCTCTTGATGCCTGCGCTTACCTACGGCGGGCGGGGAGTGGTCTCCCTCCGCGCCTCCGGCTTTTTATACTAGGGGTAGTACAGACAAGACCACGTGGATAGTGGGGTGCTCTGATTCGGTTTGGGTATTTTTGGAATATAAATAATTATAGTGAAAATGTGTTTCAGGGTGCCTACGAGGCTTCATTACAATGAGGCTAAACGTGAGCCGCCATATTGTAGAACGTATCGCAACAACAATCCGGACCAATCTGGACCCGCCACAATACAGAACGGCCCTGTTTTAGGAACAGGCTAGCTGTAATGTTATACGGCGGATTATACGATCCGACTGCGACATATATATATATATATAGTTCGCCATTTTTTTTACAATATAGCGCTTGTTTGCCGCCATTTTAAATGTGATTACTATGTTGTCTGCACCGACACACTAGGAAAATTAATAAAAATTGATTAACGTAAAATAATCAGAATTAGCTCAGGTACTTGGTGACTAGAGTAAAGGAACATACGAGTACATTCCAAATGTTTTGTCTTCTTTAAATGCGTAAGTAATGTCATTGAAAAGAACGAGACAAAAACTCATTTGAGTTAAAATGGGCTTATAAGGCTGTTGTTATTTTTATGAATAAATTAACGCTTCACATTCATAACCCCACAGTAGGGTAGATGTACCCTGTGTCGTGGGTACCATGGACACACACAAAGACAGAAACACAAGGGTGATAGACTGTTAAACACATAATGCTTCTTTGCTTATTCTATGAAGAAGACTTTTAAATGCTATCATTGTCGGGTGCGCGGGGTCGCCGTCCCGCTTGTCCTGGCGGCAGGCCACCGCCGTGTACAATATGCCCACCTCCATTCCTCCTCTTCATATTCATCATCTAGTGTAGAAAGAGATAAAACAGAAAAAAAGACTCACTGCTAATGTCGTGGTGCTTGTCAGTGTTGACAGCGAGCGCGGGGTCGCCGTCCTGTTTGTCCTGGCGGCAGAACACCTCCTTGCACGATAACTCCACCTTCACGTCTTTCACGTCCTCCTCTTCGTCCTCCCGAAGTTCATCTGGAGGGAAATGACATAAATATGAATTATAATATTTTTTTATAACATTGCACACTCAGAGACTAGGGCTCTGAGTACTATTGTAGGCAGTAAGGTAAATATACCCTGTGTCGTGTCGTGGGTATCATCGACACACACAGGACATGAACAAAAATACCCAGACCGTGAACAGACACTAAAACCCATCATTTTAATCCCTGTTTCGCCAGAAATCGAACTAGGGACCCTCGATTGGCAGTCCGGCTTGGTAACTGTTCCGCCACACGGTCGCCGGTATGCAGTCAAATGGTTTATTATGGTCCCCGGCACGTAAGTTGGCATTTGGTAAGAATGGTCAGATGCGCAGAAGTAGTTTTAAGATGACGCGGCAGATGAGGTAATAAAATCAGCTTCATAAACATGATGTACCAAAATGAGATTGGTCAGTCAAACCTCGCCTCCCGCGTACGTTTAGTAAATTTAGTTTTGGTCGATTTTCGATTGCAAGATTTGCGAGCAACAGCTCTTTTTTATTTGAGTGGAGTAGCAGAAGGGCATGCAGACCACGTGGTGTTAAGTGGTCGCTGCAGCCCATGGACATCTGCACACAACCTCAAGGTAAGTCTTGTCTGAGGTCGTATGCAGTTGCGCTGCTACTTCGGAGGCTGGTGGTCGCCTCATGCAAGTGTGGCCAGCAACTGCACCTTTCCACCGAAAAATAGAATTGGTTCACGGCAGAAGTGGGTGCAGCGGTGGCAGCTCGCACATTATGACTTTCTTCCACGAGTTTGTTGCGATAGTGTTTTGAGAATGTAGCATTTTTAACTCTAACGCATCTGCACCTTACTGTATCATCCCCAACTTAGTTTAAATCTTGCAAACTTGGGTGCCGGTCAATATAATTTGGAAAATAGTGTCTCATACGATCAGTTGTCATGTGTGCCCATTATGGACCCATAGCCATACGGCAGTGCAATGGCGTACGCGCTCGGTGTCGTACACATACATTGCACTTACGAATAAATATTATTTGCGATCTGCGCGGCGATTGCCGCGGCACGCTTAATGGCTATGACTTCCGAAAAACTCGTAGCCAATGAATTGCTGGCGTTTCTGCAGCACGCCATCGACAGCATGGACGAGGTCAGCATCATCCAAATCTGCTCGTCCAACTTTTCGTGTGAGGAGAAGCCAATTCAAAGGCGCTCCTGTTTGAGTCGCTCGGGAAGATCGACGAGATGCCGTCCCGTAGGAGGGATGAAAAGGGTGAAAGAAGCCTTCAGGATATCATCTACTTATTGAAGATGACAGATCCCGATGACGTGCCGTCCTTTGTGGCGAGGAACTTGAAAAAGTTGACTTGCCACCCGTCACGTTTGACCACGTCGATTTCACCAGGTTGCTGAAGGACATAACTACCCTGATAGCGAGCCTGGCGGAAGTGGTGTTGAGGTTGGAGGCCTCTCCAAAACACCATCTGTGACCTGCGAGCTGAAGTTGAGTCATTGAGAAATACTTTGGCTCTAAGTGGGTCACCAGAGGCCATTAACATCAACACGCGTCGCGGGGCATGCATCGCTGCGCCGTCAAGCATCGACAAGAAATCAAGGACAGAGAGTGGGTTTTCATCAAACGAATACTTCTGAAAAGAGCAAATCTTGCAGAGGTAAGTTTTAGAGTTGGACTTTTTTCCTTCATTAAAATTTCAAAACCCGCCAAGTTCGAATGATTAATATCGGTTCTGATTATTATTAACTTGGCTGTAGTTTAGATTTCAACTCTTTTTTATGTACAAGAACTTGGCCTACATTTTTACATTTATGTTTTTGGTGGGATTTCATTGCTTTTTGCTCAGTTTGCTTTATCTATCGTAACGTTGTTCATATTATATTATTATTATTAAAATGAAGTGTGTCTGGTCCACCAGATGTAATAATAGCTTTATGTAACAGGTAATAATTTAAACATTTATTTTAAACTGCAATACGATACTGTGCACGAAATCTTGGGATGAAATGGATTTTTGTTTATAGTTCATTTTAAAACGTAGTTAGTTATCTATTAAAATGAATTTTGATTATACTATATTTTCTTTTTTTTATGTTCTGATTTTTTTTCGTGTATTATAATTTCTTTTTGCACTTGAGCATTTTCTATTTTCTAAAGTTTTCCTTTACTTTTATGCTAACGACTACCCCGATGCCAAATTTCAGATTTGTAAGTCTTAGAGAAGTGTGACCAACATTTTTATACATCATAATGATAATGACTATAATCTGACTCGCACTTGACCAATTTCCAATTTTCGATGTTTTCTTTACTTTTTTAAATGTTAACGACTATCCCCATGCCAAATCCCAGATTTTTAAGTCTTAGAGAGAAGTATTACCAACATTATACATAATTTTGACTAAAACCTGACTCGCACTTGACCAATTTCCAATGTTCGAATTTTCCCATTACTCTCACCCTGACGACTAGCTAAATGCCAAATTTCAGCTTTGTAGGTCTTCTAGAAGTGGTCAAACATTTTGATGAGATGTCAGTGAGTACATGAGTCAGTGAGTACCAAATTTGCAATTTTCTCGAGTCTATAACTTTTTTTCTGTAATAGCTACAATATTGAAACTTTTTATTCAAAGTATATTAAATGGTGTTATTATGTCCGTAAAGTTTCATCCAGATCTATTAATCAGGTAAGAAGATACAGGGGGGTCAAAAGTGGCTCGAAGCGGTTCGGGTAAATAGTGCACGGTGTGCGCGCGGCCTGTGCTTAGAACTTGTCCGGCGCACTTTCGTGCGCTTTGATACGCATACCAAAATATATATTTTTTTACAATTTTTGTCTGTCTGTTTGTCTGTGGGCCTGTATGTTTGTTTCGGCTTATCTCTGAAACGGCTGGACAGATTCTGACGAGACTTTCACTCGTAGGTAGCTGATGTAATAAGGAGTAACTAAGGCTACTTTTATTATAGAAAAATTCTAAAACTAAACTCCACGCGGACGAAGTCGCGGGCGGCCGCTAGTCTCAAATATATACCTATGTACTTAATTTTAAAAGAGTGCTACTGGGAGTTTTTTTCCGCCGCCTTTTTTTACTCAACTCAACATCTAACCCAAACCCCTAGAGGCGATGACCGGGAATATACAATACCGGGGATATAAAATAAATATTTTTGATTTGATTTGACTTGAATTGAAGCAAAAGGCTTTACAAATTATAAACAATCACGTATTTTACTCGTAGGGCTTGGGAAAGCTCACCTGTTTCATTAGTGGCCACGGAGTTGTCGGCGAAGGCCGCGATGGGGATGCGGCGCTCGCCGTCGTGGAAGTAGAACTGCCCGTTGGACTCGCTCAGCACGTACACGTTCGACAGACTGTCAAACAATGATTTTAGGTGTCTAAGGGAACAGAGGAGCATGCGGCCAGGTGGTGTTATGTTAAATATTTATTTATTTATGTGAAAAACCTTAAGATAAGAGTCACAAAGGGTCAAACTTAATGCCCATTGCCATTGCCTACCAGTCAAGCCTGGGCGATGATAAGAATTCGAGGCAGCCTTTAATAGTCAACAGGCTATTAGAAAAAAAATTGGTTTTGAATTTATAACAAAGTTATAATACTACATACACACTTATATACTTAATCAGTACATAGATATACATACATACTATACATATAAAATACATACATATACTATAATATGATATATACTAATATATAAAGCTAAAGAGTTTGTTTGTTTGAACGCGCCAATCTCAGGAGTAGTTCCTGAGATTGGTTCGAATTGAATTATTATTTTTGTGTTGGATAGTCCATTTATCGAGGATAGCTTTAGGCTATATAACATCATGCTATATATATGCTAACTAATACCAAAGTCCAAGCGGACAAAGTCGCAGGCGGCCGCTAGTATATACATAATAATATATACATAAGCGAATATTAACAAATAAATTTATTTTCTATTCTGTGGTCGCTGCAGCCCGTAGCGAAAATGTTTGGGGCGTAGTAAAATTTCATGGATGACAATTTAAATGACTATTAACTGTAATGATTGCTAAGCCTTTGTTTTTGTTTGTTTTTTATTTTGTTTTGTTTTTTAGATTATTTTTATTCTATTTTTCTTACTCGGATGTAGGAGGAGTCGGTGGCGGTTTAGGAAGAATCCTAGGCAGCGCGGGCGTGGTATTCGGCACTATTTTCACTGGGATTATTTCTGAAAAATTAATAAGATGTTACGAACATTATACTCTTAAATTTTTACATGTCATACAAGTCATTCAGGTGTCGTACGTTTTGCGGACGTTACTATACGATATAAATGATAAATTGGAGCCTTTTGAGTGTTTATAGAGTTTTTTGAGATCCTGAGGATTGAAGATTTAAATATGTCGTATCGGCGATATCACGATATTAATTTTTCATAGCTTATGGTATGAAAATATTGGGATTGCTTAATGTTGGGTTTCGTTATGTTTGTAGAGTGTGTTATAAGAGTTCAAGACGGGTATAGTTGTTTTATCGCAACACATGTTGTATGTATGTCTCTGTGTGCGTTACCTCAAAATGTTTTAGTCTTTAGTTACTAAAGTTACCATTAAATGACTATAGTTTACAATCATGTTATAGTAGTTACATTTTTATAAGAACCGGATAAAAATGCAAATACGAGTAACTCCAGGGGAGTGGTTACAGCTTAGATGGTTTTGAGTAAGAAGCTTTCTTATAGCTTTCCTGAAAAAACTTCGGTTATAGTTAATTGGAAATATCTCCGCTGAAAGTTTATCGTTCAATTTATACCTGAATATTTAGTAACATGATTGGTAGGCTGGTAGCTTGGGTGTTCTCAGTCTTGGTTTATGTGTTCCGTTCTGTCACTCTTTTTGTCTGTATGCGGGTAACCACGGCACGATTTAATTTTAATGTGGGAAAGTAAAGCGTGAGGCGTTATTTTTGTTTTCAATATTGGCAAGTATAATTTTTGCATTATTTAGTAGTCATAAAAAATTAGTAAGTCATCAGTAATCAGTCAGATGTAGAACTAAAGCGATGGCTACTTTACCAGAACGTGTCCGACGGAGTTTTGGAGGCAAGCTGAAAAAATATGTTTACACACTGTTATTGCAGTGCAAGCAGTGGACAATAAAAGGCTGATGGATGGGATGGATGGACACTGTTATTTTATTTCACAACACTCGTGCATTGTAATTAACTCATATCGAACAAAACGCCATCAACTTTATCCGATATAACTGAAATAGGTATACAGCAAGAAAATTAAAATAAAACAAGAGCACAACATTTCCGATTTCCCGGCAGAACTGTTCGGCGATATAACAATAGATATTATATGTATATTATATATATTAGAGTTACTGTTGGGCGGCGGCAGCTTGGGCAGCAGCGGCAGCAGGCGCTGCACCACCACGCGGCCGTCGGGCACGCGCGGCCGCCCGCGCCGCCGCCGCGGCAGCGCCTCCAGCGACAGCGCGCGCTCGCCCACCTGCAACCACCGCACCGCACCCGGCACAACATCCGTCACACCAAACATACATGACGTTTTTTTATTTTTTTTATTTGAGTGGAGTAGCAGACGAGCATGCAGGCCACGTGGTGTTGAGTGGTCGCTGCAGCCCATGGACATCCACATGCAACCTCAAGTCTTGTCTGAGGTCGTATGCAGTTGCGCTGCTACTCCGGAGGCTGGTACTGCACTTTTCCACCGAAACACAATAGAATTGGTTCACGGCAGAAGTGGGTGCAGCGGTGGTACTTCCCCGGGCGAAAGATAATAGTTCTGTCACCTACAAATTGATTTTTAATTGTGATTTACCTAAATATTGAAAAAGAGTCAATGTTACCTACTTAAAAATGGCTTAAGTACGACATTAGCCAGAGATTTTTTTAATATTACTGTAAATCTGTAGTTTTTCGACGAGTTATTAAACAAAAAAGATGAAAGATCACGAATAAAGCACAGGTAACCTTTCACGACTATAATTATTATAAATTAAGCGTTTCAATATTATTTTGCGCATACTTAAACAAGATCTTTGATCGTCCGAAGAACACTGTCCGCCAGGGCCAGACAAGCTCTCCGTTCGGAATTAACGAATATGTGATACGACTCGAACAAAATCTATTGAACAGTTGCTTTGACTGGCTTTGAATGGCTTTTTTCCGTACGAGATTCTAAAATAAAACCTACCGGATGTGAGCTGGGCTTGGGCGCGATGGGCGGCGGCGTGCGGAACTTGGCCGCCTCTCGGATGTTGTTCAGCGCTGCTTCCCGGATGCTGCTTATCGTCTGCTTCTGTAAATAAAGATGATAACAATTTATTAATTACTAGCGAACCCGGCAGACGTTGTCGTGACTTAAAATGTTAATAGTCAAGTTTAAAGTATTATAAATTAAGATATAAGCTATCCTATTAGACTACGGGCCCGTGTCAAAAAAATGGTGGGTCATTTGAACCACCAGGTGACCTATCTAGATCGATATAAGAACATAAAATAATAAGATTCAGCAATATGCCGTCACTTGTAAGCTGTCCAACTGAGTGCAGGTGAGAATTCAAAGGTACAGGTAGAGTGAGTACATTTTGGCCATATATTTTTGTACGGCATTCTTACCATCGATAGATCCATGAAAAATAATAAGAAAACGCGCAGTGCCGTAAAAAAATGGTGCGCCACAAAGTCGGATTTTTTTTTGATTTTCCGACAATTCCCAGGGAAAATTTGGTCATTTGATTTTGTACGGCATCAGTTTCATACTATTTCAGTACTGCTTCTAATCCATTATTCCGCAACGCCGTACAAAAATCATGCGACAAGGGGAAAAAATCGAGGGTTGCAACCCCCTCTCTTTCCGTGGTCCAGGGGGTGATTTGACACAACATAAAATTAATTTATTTTGAAAGTATTTTATGCATAGATAATATTTTTTCATATGCCGTACATTTAAGTTGGTCCAAAGGGGGGAATAAAAAACAAAAAAAAATATATAACGAAATGTAAGGTATTTCACCTTACATTTCGTTATATATCATCACGATATTTTTTTATACGGCATTAAGATAGTTTATTTGTACTAATTTTCATAGTCTTTTCGTGATTCTAGGTTCCTAGTTAGAAACTACGTAAATATGGGTTTGTATATTATCGATTTATACCAAAATAAGGTCTAGCAAAGGTGCAATCGTGGCAACACCTGGGAGTTCGGTATCATATTTGCGCTGTTGGGCCAAGTACGAAGATTTTGATCAAGTGTTGCGATACAGATATTCACGTAATATTTTTAGCTAATATGAAACAAATCCTAGTAAATGTGGGCGAGAATCAGTTCAATGTCGATCGCAAAATATGGATGCAACTCGGAACCGGTAACCACGTGAAAAACATTGACGTTTGTACTGTGTACAGAGACTTGGGCGAAAATCTCTGTTCTTCGTTGGCGGATTTCGACTGGTTACACAGCGAGGAATGCCCTCAAAGTCTGTGACATAACGGCACCGGATGAGGAATCAGGCAAAGAAGATGATGGCGTCATAGGAAAATAAATAAGTCTTTACATCTTTAATCTGTACGTAAGACTTTGATTTTGACAAAAACATATTTATGTTTCAGAAAATGATAGAGAAGATAATTCGGACGTCGATGAAAACGTTTATTCCGATAACAATTCAGCGACTGATTCCGATATTGAATAATTTAAAGAAAAACCATATTTTTTATTATCATCTTTAAATACATCGAATTTTTCTGAAAAATGATTGTTTTATTTATTCACATCATTACAATGAAACAAATCAATTATATATATGTATCAATAATGTTTGAAGAATATATTAAACCAAAAAGTGTACAAAACTGTTGATACTGGGATTGACAGTTTCAATTCTTGGATATAATATTCACAGTTTCAGTTCAGTTAGACGTCATAGTGATTTTATCATATTATCAATTGTTCTCTTCAAAAATATGTTAATGCCGTACTGTATCAGATGGCCATAAAGTACCCTTAAAATGGTAGCGTCATTTTCATCAGCCTGAAAGATATGGTCTGCATTAAAATGTACGGCATCATTTTTTCCTAATTTATTTATGTTAATACTATTTAAAACAAGGGATAAAATGTAGAAAACTGCTATATTTCATTAATCTATGATATTTAAACTTTTGAAAAAATTTGCAAAATATTAGTTTTTGTAAGTATTTCTTTAAAAAAATTTTTAGAACAGTTTCTTTTGAACGGCAATACTATCAGTGGCGGATTTAGAAATTTTCAAGTCATAGGCTGTACAGTTCTTGCCGCCCGTGCCTTATGATCCATCGTTTCCATCGTTGCAAATAAACGACATTGAAATTTTTTTAAAGTCAAAAAGGCAATTTTTCATTTCACTAAAAATTTAGGAGAAGCATAAAAATGACGAGAAAAAAGTTGTCCCAAACTTTTATTGGAATAAAAAAGTGGAGTTTTTGACTTTGAGAAAAATTCAATTTCGTTTATTTGCAACGATTGGAACTTTAGGATCATTTTGCCTCTACAATTGTCATGACCTACATTATTTTTACAATCCAACAACTTCGTTGAAATTGCATGTAAAACAATTTTCGGGTATATTTTTGAGCTAATCAAAACTCAATCATGTACAAGCGGGATAATTTATGCTACTTACATAATAATGCACATTTAGTGAACGTGAATAAATAATCTTTATTCTGCTTACAAACAGTTAAAAAAATTAACTCAGTCAAGTGATAAAATTTCGTTACAGTAACTTTTTGCGCGATTTTTTGTTCACAAAATCATCGATGATGTCGTTAAAAGAGCTAATGCGTTTAATTTTTCTGGGCTCAAGGTCGATCTCAAGTAATTTTTTACCTTTTTTAGACAAGAAAAGCTCCTCTCACCAGAACAATTCGTCGCTAGTGTATATAAGGCCATGCGGAGGGCTATGTCCAAGTTCGGATAAACGTTCTGCAAACTTTGTTTTCGCAGAAAAGAAGATAGACTCTCATGATGTAGAATCTGATTTAGCCAAAATGCTTTTCGAAGATATTAAGATTCTTGAACTAACTCAGTCTCAGATTCGTGAACTAAGTCATCTGTAATTTTAGTATGCCTGGGGCTACAATGGCGCAAATAATGAATAAGGTAATTAGTGGCACTTATGACCCCAGTTCTACGCTAATCTTGCTTTGTGGTAGACGGGGAAATATGAAACAAAAATTGTTGCTTACATATATCCAAAAATTACAAGATTTAAACGTTAATAAAATAATAATGTGTACAATTCCTTATGTTAAGGATGACTTCAATGAAAATAAATTGCGTCAACAATTAAATATACTTTTGTATAATTCAATTGGCAACAGTAACAATGTGTTAACAACTGGATCTGATTGTAATGATCCAAATAGGTTTAGGCTTTTTGACATTAATAATATATTTAAAAATAATTTTAATATTACGAAGGATAGAATTATTCTATCCAATTATATATACAAACAGATAGCATATTTGCTATCTTATTACTTGACAGATAAAGTATGTCATACTTTATCTTCAAAGACAACTGCTTTTATTGAGCAGACCGATGTTATATTTAGTAGTAATACTTGTTGTAGTACTACATCGACTTGTTTGGATGTTGCCCCAAACACTTTAAATTAAGTTATCAGACAACAGAGGCTCACGTCTCTAGCAATAAAAATATGAACATGATTATTGAGAGCCAGTTGTCGAGTAGTTTTTTAAGGAACAATAAATGTTTAAACTTGGTGCATCAAAATATGCAAGGCCTATTAAATAAAGAGCTAGAATTAGACTTGTTTTTGAAGCACTACAATATAGACGTCATTTGCATTACTGAACATTGGCTGAAAGATTGCCAAATTGTGTTTAACTTTGATAAGCACCAAGTCGCCAGTTCGTTCAGTAGAACGACAGCTATTCGTGGTGGCTCGTTAATTATTTTAAAAAAAGGCCTAAAATTTAAGGACCGTAAAGATATAGTGAGCCTTTCTATTGAACGGACTGTGGAAATAGCCTGTGTGGAGCTACCTTATTGTTTAATTGTTTGTATTTATAAACCTCCAAATGCATTGTTTGATAAATTCGAATCAGTTCTTGATGAATTATTTCTTAAATTATGTAGCAAGAAGAAGAAGGACATTATTATTTGTGGTGACTTTAATATTAATATCTTGGAGGAATCTTCAGTCAGTAAAAAGTTTTTATCGAGTATGAAATGTTGTAATCTTAGTAACCTGTTTTCGGAACCCACTAGAATCACTGATTCCACAGCGACTTGCATTGACAATATCTTTACAGATGGCACACCAGTTCATTCAATGATAATTAATAATCTAAGTTCGGATCACTGTGGTCAACTCGCATGTTTTAAATATGATATTGATAAACGGGTTGATAAGAGTAAAGTGGTCGTTCCGGTGAGTAATAAACGAATGGAGAGATTTAGAAATAAGCTTGTAAATGGATTGTCTGTTCCGTTGCATGGTAATGTAAATAAACAGTATGAGATACTTTCTGATCAAATCAATAAAGCATATAATTTTGTATTTACCCCAAAGACAATCTCTCCGAAAACATGCAAATCATTCAATGATTGGGCAACATTGGGACTACACCGAAGTAGGCAAAAATTATATGACCTTTATTATGAGAGGTCCTATAATCATAGTGAATCCTTTTGTGACCATGTTAAAAATTATTCAAAAGTTTTTAAGAAAGTGTGTATCGCGGCCAAGTCCATACATATCAGAAATCAGATAAAATTTAGTAACAATAAAATAAAGACGACTTGGAAAATCATTAATGCCGAAACTGGAAGAGGTAAGGACCGCAACCTTGATTTTAAACTAATTGCGGATAATAATACTCTGGTTGAACAAGATGAGAATGTGGCTAATTTATTTGAGAAATTTTTTAGTGACATTCCAGTTTCGACAACTAAATCTCTTAACTCTTCCCCCAACGTTGCTGAATCGTTGCTGAAAGAAAATGTGAGCGAATGCAAATGTCATTTTAAATTTAGACCCATAGACGCCAAACACATTGTAAAAATATTTAGGACATTAGATGTTAAGAACACTACCGATCTTTGGGGTATTTCTGTAAAGATCCTTAATTCAATAATAGATTTAATTGCACCAAACTTAGCCCTAATATTTAATAATTGTATAAAAAGTGGTGAATTTCCTGACCTAATGAAACATAGTAAAGTGATTCCTTTATACAAATCGGGCAGTACTACTGACCCTATGAATTATAGACCTATTTCTGTTCTCCCCACGTGCAGTAAAATATTTAAAATTCTTCTCAACCAGTTATTGTCCTATTTTACAAATAACAAACTTTTACATAAAAATCAATTTGGTTTCACTAAAGGTCGTTCTACAACCGATGCAGGTGTTGAGCTTTTTTCAGTTATTATAGAAGCTTGGGAGAGATCGCAGGATGCCTTAGGTGTGTTTTGCGACCTATCTAAAGCTTTTGACTGCGTTCAGCACGAAACCCTTCTAAGGAAACTCAACCACTATGGCATTAAAGGTACCGCGCTTAAACTCCTGTCATCCTATTTGAGGGATAGGACTCAGAGAGTTGAGGTGAATGGTAAAAGGTCGTCTGGGTCACCTGTAGAGATGGGGGTCCCACAGGGTTCAATTTTAGGACCATTTCTGTTTTTATTATATATAAATGATCTTCCATTCATGGTAGAAAACAGTCATGAGATTGTATTGTTCGCAGATGATACTTCTCTTTTATTTAAAATTAATAGACGAATATCAAATCTTGACGACGTGAACAATGCTCTCTCTAAGGTTGTCCAGTGGTTTAATGTAAACAATTTACTATTAAATAATAAAAAAACTAATTGTATAAGATTTTCACCCCCAAATGTAAAGAAAGAAAATGTAAATCCTCAATTAAATGGTGAGGATCTTGCCATTGTTGAAGAAGCTTCATTTCTTGGAATCACAATAGACTCCAAATTACAGTGGGGACCCCACATCTCTCAGTTAGCGAATAGACTTAGTTCTGCAGTTTTTGCAATAAAGAAAATTCGTTCCCTCACAGACATTGCAACAGCCAGATTAGTTTATTTCAGTTATTTCCATAGTTTAATGTCATATGGCATTTTACTGTGGGGTAATGCGGCTGATATTGATTCAATCTTTATTTTGCAGAAAAGGGCTATTCGCGCAATTTATAACATAGGTGCTAGAGAATCTCTCAGAGAAAAATTCAAAGAGATAGATATTCTAACATTTGCTTCGCAATATATTTACGAAAACATCATATATGTACGTAAAAACAAAGAAAAATTCACTACTATATTGGACTTGCAAAGTCCTAATTGTGTTTCAACTAGGAACGGCCACAAGCTGGCATTTCCGAAATGCCGGCTTCATAAAAAAAGTAATTCTTTTATTGGGATGTCCATCAGGATATATAATAAAATCCCAATAAAGATTCAATCCCTGCCTTTAAAACCTTTTAAGAAGGCAGTCAAACAAGTCCTGTGCCGTAAGGCTTATTATAACACTAAGGACTATCTTAATGATAAAGGAGCGTGGGAATGAATCTCGCTCACACAAGGCTATTTCTTCATAGATTGTATTAGTTTTAGTAATTACTCGCATCTGTGAGCAGGTGGAAGTGGGTTGATGGTGTCTCACACGATCAGCTGTCACGTGTGACCATTATCGACCCATAGCCATTCTGTTATCTCAAATATATTATTATGTACTGTTTTTTTTAAAAGAGTGCTGGGAGTTTTTTTTCGCCGCCTTTTTTCTCTCAGCTCAACACCTAGCCCAAACGGGCACTTAAAGGCGATGACCGGGAAAAAATGACATTCATTAAGCGAATATTTTGTATTCCTAATATGAAATAAATATTTTTTCTTTCTTTCTTTCTTTCTCTAAATCATTAGGATACACTTCTTCTAAGGACAGAGCCTTTTTCGTAAGGGTTGATGATGACAATTCGCTCATTTTTGTCAGAAATGAAAATTTTTCATTGAAATTGTCGTACGCCTTCTTCCTGTTTTCTAATTCGGATACAAGTCTGTCAATGATAACGAGAAATGTATTAACCCTGAAAGTATCTCTCGGGGTCATGTTCAGTTCTTTATCGGGTATTTCATCAGCAATTTTTTTTCTTTTCGGTTGTCTTTTCCCCAGGTCTTTTGTGTACTGCTTCGTCGCACTTAATTCAATTGCCATTTCTTCGAAATTCTTGAAGTTTTCTCGTTGGTCTACGAAAAACCTGCGAAGAGATTCATAAAGATCGGCTACAGTAATCAAATCGACGGTAGACGCTTGGATTTGAACATTCTCTTTGTTTATTCTTTCCAAAAACACATTCCACACAACAACCATCAACGCCGTTTCCAGTTTACTTTTGAAAGAATTCCCGTTGCTTCGTTCCGCGTGACAGGCTTTTCGGTGCAATCATTCCTGATTGTTTCCAAAGCTTTAAGGACTTCGTGCCAGGAATCTTTCAAACTTCTGCATGCATCCTCTCTTGCTGACCAACGTGTGAGGTTCACTCTCTTGACTGTTTTGCCTTCTCCGACTTCAGTCATCAATATTATCTTCCAGCGTTGTGTCAAACTTGAAAAAAAAAAACGTATATTTCTTGGAGCAACATGAAGAATCGACAAGCTTCTGTGCAAGATTCAGCAGTCGCAGTTGCCACTAAATTTAGTGGGCAGTTGAGTGGGCAGAACAAGGAACAAAGAAAGCAAACGGTGCTTAACTTTGAATTTTAGCCTGCAAGCCATTGTATATGCCAAACATATTTGCGGCATTCTTCAATATTCAAACCCAAGATTTTTGGTTCCGAAGTAATGGCAGCAAACATTTCGTCAGCTTTATGTCCAGTTCGCAGTTTCCAACCAGTAGTAGGACTGGCATATATGGGTTGATAGTGGGAAGAGGGAAATACATTTTCTACATTTTCACTTTTTTCTTCTTCACGCATACAAAGTGTGGGCAGAGGGCGCAGAGGCCGATTACTGGTTGGGGGGCGGCGAACTAGCTGTTTTACTCTAGAATATGGAAGTTTGCTACTCTCGGAATGTGCAATGACAAGTGAGACAGGAAAGTCATCAGCAAAATTTGTTGCAGACTTCTATTTCTAAGACATCGGAAAACCGTCATGCAAAAATCTTTTTGATTTCTATGAGGTAGGTAAAAAAAATGGGTCCCCAAATTTGCCGCCCCGAAAATCTGCCGCCCTAGGCTCAAGCCTACTCAGCCTGCTGGTAAATCCGCCACTGAATACTATATAACAATAGTATTTTACAATATCATGTTGAAAAAAAAGTTCCCGTACAGGATCAAATGATTTTACAGGTTTTTAAATCAAGGATACGATAATATTAAGATCATTATTGATATACATTAAAATGAACAATCATTTTTTGACGGCATTATTTTTAATAGTACTTTTGAGTGCTAGATAATGTTTTGGAACCGAAGCCGTACTTTTTCAAATCACCCCCTGGACCACAGAAAGAGAGGGGTTTACACGTCAAGTTGTTTACCCGCTATGGACTCCTAAACCCAACCCTCGATTTTTTCCCCTTGTCGCATGATTTTTGTACGGCGTTGCGGAATAATGGATTAGAAGCAGTACTGAAATAGTATGAAACTGATGCCGTACAAAATCAAATGACCAAATTTTCCCTGGAAATTGTCGGAAAATCAAAAAAAAATCCGACTTTGTGGCGCACCATTTTTTTACGGCACTGCGCGTTTTCTTCTTATTTTTCATGGATCTATCGATGGTAAGAATGCCGTACAAAAATATATGACCAAAATGTACTCACTCTACCTGTACCTTTGAATTCTCACCTGCACTCAGTTGGACAGCTTACAAGTGACGGCATAGTGCTGAATCTTATTATTTTATGCTCTTATATCGTTCTAGATAGGTCACCTGGTGGTTCAAATGACCCACCATTTTTTTGACATGGGCCCGTAGTCTATATCTTTTAAGTTGCTCAACCAAACTGCACACGGTGTGCAAATTTAATTAGTTGGTTCTGTGGTTTAGGAGTCCATAGCGGGTAAACAACTTGACGTGTAATTTATATACATATATTACGATTAACATACAAGTATCATATTCTTGCAATGTCTTAGATAACGTTTACACTTTGTGCGATATCTAAGAAATTTCCTAAATTTTTAGTTTTCTGTAAATTTTGGATGTACTTACTGGATAAATTCAAAACTACAATGCCAAATTGTATCCCCCGATTTTTGATTTGGATTGCTTCCGGGTGGCAGTAAAATTATTAAGGGCGAGAATATGTCAAAAGTATTGGTTTCTACTTGTTGAAGTCGGTTTTTTATTTTTTGTTTGAAATTAATTCTAATGGACTGTTCCTTATTGGTTTCAGTGGTCTTTACAGCTTAGTTGATGGCAATTCAAAGGGGTTGGGCGAAAAAAGGAGTTGGGGATGGTGGAGCAGGTCTTGGTCAGATTCACAGATCCGGAAATGCTTGCTGTGCTTAGAATGAATATGTATAGAATGAGTGTCCTCATACAAGCGCGCTGTCAAAATGGAAGTACTAAATAGATTCCTACAGCTGTCACATTTGATAAACAAAATATTTATACCCCTTCTGTATTTCGACCAAATTAACTATAAAATACTACAAAATATTGAAAACACCGTGAAAAGATATTTTATTAGACGTTGTGATAAAATTTAACCACAAGTCTTACGGAGCGGCCCGGCGCTTGGTGCCATTAATGGCACCAACCAACATGCTTCAATTAGGGCGCGCGAACTTGGTTTCTACAATGTAATTGTAAATTTATTATTCTAAGCTCCTGTGAGACTGTAGGAGTGTGTCGGTGTGGGCGAGTGCCGACCTTGGCGGGGTCGGGCGGCCGCTTCTGCCCGCACACGTGCCCGCACGCGCAGCGCGGCGCCGCGGGCGTGCGCGCTGCGGCGTGCGCGTTGCCGGCCAGCGCTAGGAGCCGCTTTAATCTGTCATTTAAAAAAATGTCCGTGAAGTCGATATACGGACGATAGTTTAACGTGACAACGTCGTAACAAAACAATGAAAACCACATTAACTTTTCACTTCACTTAAGCAGTCGACGAACGGCGCAAGCCGAACGCTCGAGCCTCAACGTAACGTTACAAGCGTAACGTTACAATGAATCACCTTTTTTTCGTGCGAGCAGCCAGCGTTCATCGATTTACTAGACGTTGCCACGTCAAAATGGGAAACAAGTGCCTTTGATAACGTTGAAAACAATTACCACATTAGGGCAAACCAATGATAGTGATACTTCACCTTGAAACGTTAAATTCAATTAAGGATAGGGGTCAAAATTTCGGTAGGGTCATATATAGGTCATACGTTACAAGTTAATACTTATAACAACTAATAACAACCTCCTTATGAAAACCGTGAGGATTCTGTAATGGTTTCATACGATACCATCGTTCCACCCATACAATGGCACATCCTCAGGTAAGACTTAAGCTTGCTTGAGGTTGTATGTAGATATCCAAGGGCTGCAACGCCCACTAATAACACCACGCGGCCTGGATACTCGTCGCTTAAATAATCACTAAAATATTTTAAAAAAAAAGCGGCCACATAAAAAGTTCCGTAGCCGGAAGTAACATAATATATATTAAATATTTTTTTTTACATTTGAGTTTATTGAATGAAAGGTAAATTTACAATTTATGACGTAATAAAAAACTACATACTAAATTTCGCTTCAACCAATTTTCGGTAGAAGTTGCATGGTAATATACATTTTTTTTAGTTTCATCATTCTCTTATTTTAGAAGTTACAGGGGGGACGTCGACACACATTTTACCACTTTGGAAGTCTCTCGCGCAAACTATTCAGGTTAGAAAAAATGATATTAGAAACCTCAATATCATTTTTGAAGACCTATCCATAGATACCTCACACATAAAGTAGCGTGGAAAAAAGTCGCTGTGACATACGGACGGACGGACAGACATGACGAATCTATAAGGGTTCCGTTTTTTGCCATTTGGCTACGGAACCCTAAAAAGTAGAGTCATGACATTGGAAAAGGAATGTACAGTTTTGATAGCAAGCACTAAATCGTCTCCCGTCGTCATCTTGCCAAACAAGGGCCTGGCTTACCTGTCGCTAAGCTGCGAAAACCCATCCGGCGGCAGTTGCACCACAGGACGGTTGATCAACTTGCTCACCAGCTTCAAACTGCCCGAGGATTTGTGGTCTGGAGATGCTAACTGCTCATCTATTTAAACAAAATGCTAATATAAATTAAAATTCATAACTATTTACTAATAAATAAAACTGTATTTTTAATTATCGCATCATACACACACACACATACCAGTTGTTCTATTTCAAAAATGCCGCCATTGGCTTCGCCCGCATGGTCGCGTGGACCCGTTTAATGGGGCCCCGTAGGATAAAAAATAGCCTATGTGCTATTCCAGGCTTCATTGCTATATTGAAATCATAGGAGTTTAGCCAGTTGCTTCAACCGCGTTGACCCTATTACCCGTTTTCACGTAGGAATGAAGCTTTTTCCCGCGGTAAAAGTAGCATATGTTACTCAGGCTGAATGTAGCTTTCTAATTGTGAAAGAATTTTTGAAATCGGAACATAGTTTTTGAGTTTATTCATCACAAACATACAAAAATACTAACATACAAAAATACAAATCTATCCTCTTTATAATATTAGTATAGACTTAAGAATTTGTCATTCACTTAGTAACTTATAACATTTCACACTAATAGTCCCACAGAAGGGTAGATATACCCTGTGTAGTGGGTACCATGGACACACACAGAGACAAAAACACACACACCTAGACTTTATTATGACTCATCATTAAAATTTCAGCTTCGCCGGGAATAGAACCCTTCGATTGGCAGTCCGGCATGGTCACAACTGCGCCACGATATATATGACGACTTATAAACGACGGCTGCTAACTATAGTAACCTAATTGACAGCTTTTTAGGTAACGTATCGTGGAAAGAATATGCATATACAATTCTCAGCCCCCCCCTTCAACAATGGTAAAACCATTTTCATGAGATACAGTAACTGAAAAATATGAGGTCGCATTTCTCTCTCTTGGCAAAGATATCTTAGCATATCTTCTTGGCAAATCTTAACATAGCTAGTAGTATTCACCAATTATAATATTTGTCAGGTCAAGTATTCAAAAGTACTCACTTTTCCTCTCATCACCCGACATCCCGTCGTTGCTGTCCTGACTAAACGTGTTCTTTGGCGAGAATATGTCCGTGTCACTCTCCCTCTTCTCCCGTTCATCTTCCACGGAACTGTCGACGCCCTTGTCCGGAGTGCGGTCTGTTTTCTCCTTCTCCTTCTCCTTCTTGTCGATAGCTCTGTCCTTCTCTGGCTCGACTGGTTTGGAAACCTTTTGCAGCGGCTGCGGCAGTGGCGGAGTAGGTTCCGCCCACCAGTAGTCTAGCTCAAGTTTTGAGCGACAGCCGAACTGAAAAATTGGAATGAGAGAGATGTCTATCTTTTTTTTCAACCTTTTTATGTCCCACTGCTGAGTACCGATCTCCTCTAACAAGTGAGAGGAATTTAGGCCACAGTCCACCACTCGGGTGTAGTTCGGATTGGTGGACATCATACCTTCGAGCGAGAAATTATGAGTTTCTCTCAGGCATGCACAGTGATGGAAAACATCATAATCAATTAAATATCGCTATATTTTCCATCACCGTGGAGCAGCGATAAATGCGCACATCACAAATTTCTTTCGTCAGAGGTGCGCGCCGAGGTTTTGAACATGACATCTCCCGCGTCGGAGACGGCGGTTCTTATCACTCGGCATCGCCGCTCTGAGAGATGTCTCATGAGTCATTATAATATCTTAGATCTGAGAAACAGAACACTGGCCTAAAAAGAGTTCTAAAATCGGACATATTGTCGAAAATCAACAAAAGATTGGCCATAAAGTATGAAGAAATACCCAGGCCGAAAGCAAGACGAAAATGTAACTTGAATTTTATCGGTACGAATTCTCAGTGGGTAAAAATATTAAAGTTTCATTGATTTATTTGAAACTTACTACATGTTAATTAAGAGAAATAATAGTACACCTCTATGTCATGGTTTTTTTTTGTAAAATGAAAACCTACGGTGTAATTTTTTACTTATTTCTAAACGATATTACTCAATATCAAAGCTTAATTACTTGAAATGATTTATTTATAAACTGCTTAATTTACGATACATTTTTGGTACGAGGATATCTATACTATTTGCGACGTAGCATGGTGCGAGTGACACTTGCAGTAACGTTTAATTTCGCTCTTGAAAGTTGTCACGATTTACAAATTATGATTTAGTTTTTTAGCTGTACCACATTCGTAAAATATGAAATCATTAATAATTGTAGAATATTTAATTAAACCCAACCAGATAGTTCTAGTCTACAAATAAAAGGTAATTGAAAGAAAAAATATGAAAAATGTTATGCATGTAACGTAACGCGTATTGCGTGTTTAGTGTTGGGATGCAGTGCTGTGCTAAATAATCGATATTTTAAAATAATAAAAAACATATGTTGTCTGTAGTTCATTTATTATTGTTCAAAACTTTATTTATATTAATGATACATGATACTTTATTTATGATAATGATAATGAACATTAAGGTAAGATTGCTTGAAAGTATTAGGAATAATAAGATTTTATTCGTCTATACTCATATCAGAGTCAGGAACATCTGAATTTTCACTAGATTCATCATCTGTAAGGGAGATTAATAATGATGACTCCATTAAGTCGTCAATATGGATGTCACGATCCCAATCAGACGTGATGTCCGTTTTTGCCTTATTGACTACCTTTGACCAGTCTTCTGGTTGTACGTTGTTGATGGCTTCTTGTAATAGCACCAACATCTTATTTGCCGTAAATGGCGGTGCAGTGTTATTCCTTGCAGCATGACCTAAAAATAAACAAACTTATGTCAAAAACGCAGTAAGTAAGTAATAGTAAAAGTATATAACATACTTTTACTTTATTGAATTTATTGAAAGGAAATTAAAATTAAAAGCATACCTTTTATTTGGGCCCAAATCATCTCAATAGCATTATATTGGCAATGGTAGGGTGGTAGTCGAAGGACCTGGTGGCCTTTTTCTTTTGCCATCTCGTCTAGAGCATAGGTAGGAGTTGCTGGCTTGTGACGCCGGACTAAGGCAATAAGCTCCGTCTTTAACATTTTCATTTTGTAATGTAATCACAAAAACATGTCCATAAAATATTTATATTGTTATGTTTATACATGTAGTTACACTGTACAACTGAATAACACACTGATTTTCATTACAATATTAAAGAGAACTAAATTTATGGTGCAAGTAAATATCTTCAGGTACCTATAAAAAGGATTGCATAAAGACCATCCCTAGTCATGGGGCACTGATAGATGTCAACGTCACATAGACAACTGTCACCCGCACCATGCTACATCGCAAATAGTATAGTTATTTACTTAAACAAAAGATACAACAGAGCAAGGTTCAGATCACCTATTAAAATAACGAAACATATAAAATCCACAAAACTCACCATCAGATACAAATCTCCAATGGTCAAGTCGCCAGCGTCAGAGAGGCTCCAGCCCTTCTGGACCTGCTTGACCGCCGTTTCGACGTCAAACTCCGGCTTGGCTTCCTCCTCCGGTTTCTGTTCCTCTGGCTTCGAGTCATCGACCTTCGAGTCCAGAACCAGCGTGTAAATACTGCCGCCGCGCTTCTTTGGTCTTATACGGAACTTTACCTGTCAAAACATTTTTTTCAAGTTATTTTACTGAGCCGATAATAGAACATTGTGTGCAGTTATTTGTATGTAAGTTTGTGTGAAAAAAGTGTTTCTTTTTTAAGTTATTATGTCCGGGTTGGAATTATTAAGTCGAGTATTAAAGAAGTTAGTAAATGTGACTAAACAATGAGGTCTTAGTCTAGTGTCTCAGCAAAATATTAGTTGATTCAGGGTCTGATATAGTCTATAACATGTGGCCTGATGTCGACATATTTATGGACACGATTATTAATTGGAAACAAAATTACCTACAAGAATTATACGAGGAAGTGATACTGTGTGTGGTTTATTAATAATTTTGATCACGTTCGCAACTGTAGAAACTTATAGCATAAGAATAAATAATACTACATAGAACGGAATCTCCTTTGACCGCCATCGA
The DNA here is from genome assembly GCA_911387765.1 of Pyrgus malvae. NCBI lineage: Eukaryota > Metazoa > Arthropoda > Insecta > Lepidoptera > Hesperiidae > Pyrgus > Pyrgus malvae. Next base: position 22,920,897 of record OU426963.1, on the reverse strand, counting down.
TACGCCGCAATTTATATACCTACTTCCCTCTTCACCCCGTTACGCCCCTCTGTCGCCCAGGCGTGTTGCCAGGGTTGTGAACTGTTAGTAATGCTTATGTCTAAAGATAATATCACAAAAATATAAGTTTTTCTTTACTTAAAAATCATTATTTTAGTTTAGTATTACAAAATATGAGAATGATAAATACTTACCTACTCTATAAATACTTATTAATAAGTTATAAGTACCATACCAAATGAAGACATTTAAGTATTACTTACCTACATAGGTGTAAGTACTTACGTAGTGTAGGCTTAAAATAAACGAATTACATATTAAGTATAACGTGCGTGCGCCAGTGCCGCGGCGCCGCAATCGCGAGGCAAAACAATCGAGAAAGGTTCAATGACCGATGGCGGGGGCTATTAAAAAATACTTTGGCGACATGTTAAAATGCTGTAGTTATCTAACATTTTTTTTTATAATTGAGTGAAAGTGAAACAATTGGCTACACAAAAAGAACTGGTCATATCCTTTTTATAAATTAGGTACGGAAAAGGAATAATATTTTAAACATATTACTTATCTCGCATCATCTTTGGGCAAACTAAAAAAACTTAAGTTTGGCATTGTTTTAGAATTGTTTGTACAACCAAACACACCACATTAACTTGGCGCCGTTATTGTAATTGACGCGCCCGTCCGAGATAGCCCGACTTCAGTATTCTGTTTAGCCGAAATTAACGTGTAGGCTAATATTGACCTTGAGCCCGTCCGGAGCGGGAGTTTTCGTTCTACGTAGTATTATTTATTCTTATGCTTATAGCATGTGTTGAACGACCTATACTAACCTTTAAATTCTTAAATTTCCTCTCCTTGCCAGTCTTATCTCCCTTACTATCACTCTCATTATCAGTGTCACTTTTATTATACTTCTCGTCGTCTTCCATTTCGGAAAAACTATCTTTCTCCCTTTCAGACATATCTTTGTCTCTTTCCGGCTCCCTTTCGACTTCTTCTTCGGCTGTTTCTTCTGCCTTCACTTCCTTCTCATCTTCTGTGCTGGGTTTCTCCTCGTCTTCTATGGCGCTCTTGTAGTTGGCCATGAGTTCAATCCCGTCTATGGCGGTTTCGTCAATATTCACTAGAGTATTTCCAACGTACTCCAACTTAAGTTTCTTAGGTTCTAGTTCCTTATCCTTGTCAGTCACACTATCTTTTCTTTGGCGTTTTGGTGTTCGAATTTTTACTGAAAACATAACATTCTTTATATACATCCATTATGTTATGACATACTCAGCTATTAATCGTAAAACTCATAGCTTGTTCAAGATGTAGTAGATTCTATAGAAGTATTTAAAAAAAATCATGTTTAGTATCTATTTTAAAACGAAAAACCAACTACAATATCTAACGACATTTTCAGTAAAGGCTTTCAGATAGATAGTCAAATCTGAGCGGGCAGTCAGGTGACTATAGCTGTTACCCGCAGTTGACTATGGTAACTACAACTCATTAACCTTGTGGTAAATCTTAATATATATAAATTACGTGTCACGTTGTTTGTCTGCAATAGACTCCTAAACTACTTAACCGATTTTAATAAAAATTGCACACCGTGTGCAGTTTGATCCAACTTGAAAGATAGGATAGCTTACATCTCAATTTATAGCCGCAATATTAATTTATTTCTGATACTTTAAAGCAGGACAACGTCTGCCTGGTTCACTAGTATATCATATAAACTGATGGTTGACTGATAGCTTTTTAGATAACACCTTAGAGCATCAAGGTATGACAGGTATGACACCCGTCAGAGGAGTGGCATTTACGGGCGAATCCCTCGTCCCAACGTTCATGCACAATGTGCCCTCTAGTTATAGTAGTGTGTCTGTGTGTGCCGGTGTCAGTGTTGACGGTGCATAGAAAATGACGTTGAATTAATTGAAATTGACATATTTAGAAATGTATTCGTCTGTAGCGATGAAAGAATATTTGTAAATGTGTGACAAAATTAAAATGTGTACATTCTTCCCCCGCACCAGATTTGGCACAAAAATTATGTATCGAACCGAGGCGCTATGCCGTCTCTCTACTGAAGGGTGAGTCAGTAACTTTGATGCTCTAAGGATAACACACACAGAATGGTACTATACCCTGGTAACAACTATGCTAAACTCGACATTCGTAATATAAAACGAGCTATAGCTCACTAGCTGTAACTCTTATCTTTATCTCTCTTGGCAGTTTATCCAGGTAGTAAGAGAAGAAGCCATTCCGGGTTCAAATCCTCGGCGCGCACCTCTGACAAAGAAATTTGTAATGTGTGTATTTATCGCTGCTCCACGGTGATGGAAAATATCGTTATATTTAATTGATTACGATGTTCCCCATCGCCGTGCATGCCTGAGAGAAATTCATAATTTCTCGAAAGCATGACGTCCACCAATCCGGACTTGGCCAGCGTGGTGGACTATGGCCTAAATCCCTCTCACTTGTGAGTAGGAGACCTGTGCCCAGCAGTGGGACATAAAAAAGGTTGAAAAAAAAGAGAAGCAGATCTTCTGGCTGGAAAGTTGCTCGCTCGGACCGAGCACTGGCAGATGGATCTGAACGCCGAGCCGAGTGACTAACTGACAGCTTCTTAGATAATGCAAGATGGTACATACCCTGGTAACAGCTATGGTAAAGATAAAATTACTATAACTTACCCCCACTCTTATCTTTATCTCTCTTGGCGCTCATACGCTCCAGGTAGGAGGAGAAGCAGATCTTCTGGCTGGACAGTTGCTCGCTCGGACTGAGCACTGGCAGGTGGATCTGGACGCTGGGCCGGGGACCCAGGTGGAGCGCTAGTTTCTTTGGGTTGTCTTTATCTGATGAGGAGTTACGAACAAAATCATTGATAAATGAGGAGGTAACAGTAACAACTCGCCATGCTGTTTTAAGGGCTATTCTAAGGTCAAATGAATGAAGAATAGACAGATAGATATGCATTTTCATCATATGCATGCATCACTCCGGTTACTATATTCAACTGCTGGTAGCTATAATAACGGATGACTAATGCACAGTTTTTTAGGTAAATAATACACAGAAAATTATGCATACAATGCCACAGCCACAGTATACTGGCATTCGCAAGATGAAATAGCTAAATACATAAAATATGGCAATTGCGTATCATTCGAAAATGTATTATAAATGACGCGTGGGCTTTACGTTTATTCCAATAGGAATGAGTATTTTCTCTTGGTAAAATAGCCTATGTCACTTTTCAATTCCTAAACTATCTATATACCAAAAATTGGGTCAATCCGTACGTAGCATTGTTGAGAAGTGAAAGATGGACAAACAAACACACTGTATTAAGCATGGTTTGTAAAATTTGAAAATTTCTCTTAGGGACTTATAGTAAAGTAGAGTATACCTAATCATTCATCTTTAATGGTTACTTGTCAATTTACTCATAAATAAAAATACAAAGCAGCTCTGACTAACTCAACTGACTCTACTAGAGTGTTTTTTTTACAGTTCTGACTTGTGTTTGTTAGACTCCGTTTCTAAATTTCAACTTTAATAACAGCATAAATTTGAAGTGGGTTTGTTAGCGTAGTACATTGCGAACAAATTAAAAGAAAAAAAACTATATGTTAAAGACCTAGTTTTCAAGGTACAGTACAATAACTTAAAAAAAACATAAAATTTTACTAAATTTTTCGTCTAAGTCAAAGGTTCTAGTTAAAAAAAAAAAGTTGTATTTTTAACAAATTTGGTTTTACATGTTAGCAAATTTCATCACCTTTAAAATAAGGTCACACTCATGTCTGTGGACATCATAAAATGACAAATTAAATGACTTTCAATGAACTCGAAAGAATATTAAAATTAAAAATTGCTGCCATTCAGAGGGGTGAGGGGTGCGACCCCCCTTTGTATGGTATTTTGTCGATAAAATTTAATGAACAACACGTGGGTAAAATATCGGAAGTCCGATCCCTAACACACTGTATACTGAGCTTTTATCTTGAAATTTATATGATATTGTTTACTTAGTATTGATTTAATTTTATGCTACACTATCGCGTTGGTTTCTGAACTGTAATGTTAGTTTTAAGTTTCAGTAAATAAATAAATAAATATATAAATAAAAACCCGGTCATTTGGAAGGCTTGCGTGGGGACACAGGTCCAACGCGTAGAGGTCCCTTAATGTTGTAATGAAAAGTTAAACTCACCTGGCAAGAGCGAGCGGTCCACCTCGAGGCCCAAGCGGCTCTCCGGCTCGTCGTGATCCTTGGCGTCGCAGGCCAGCAAGGGCGTTTCATCCACGTCCTTGGTACCATCTTCCGATTTTAGTTCTATACCGTTTTCCAACACTGTGCCCCTTTTGTAATTTGTCTGTTTTGGAGAGTTAAGTAATACTAATTGGGTTTTTAATTTAGATACATCTTTCCGTTGCAAAGTTGTTTGATTATGTATAGGTGACAAGGTTTTTTTTAATAAAATTTTGTATACTTGGAGTATTATAATATTCAAATTCTAAGTATGGTTAAATTAAATAAAGATTTTATATATTGTAAAAAAATATTAATTTTAATTGTATACATTTGTAAATAAGTCAGTTAGATAAGTAGATAAATCAGTTAGATAAGTAAACTCATGGTCATTGTACCAGAAATGTTCGATAGAGTTTTGGGGCAACATGAAAATAATATTTTCGCGTTACTCTATTGCATAATTAATGGTTCTGTCTTAAAACTTTGAAGGGTTGAGCTAGTAGAAACATTATAGTTGTACTAATGGAATTAATGAATTTGTCGTTTATTTATATTTATAAAATTATTCTACAACAATAAGCAATGTTATGTGCCTTTTTAGGCCGTTAACCTACGAACGCTGGCGTTCACGCTGCGCTTCTTTTTTTTCTTTCTTTCAGTGTTATGGTTTTAAACTGATACAATCACGTCATCTTACTCTGTTTGTATGAGAGGGGGCGGTGTTAATTACAGTGCACGAGTGTTTGTGAAATAGAAGTGTGTAGTGAAGTAGTGTAGAATAACAGTGCTAAAATATGTTTTTAATACAGTTGCTCAAAAAGTGACGTATTGCAGGGACGTATAGCGTGCGGGAAGTGGGCTATTACACACTCGTGCTTTTTCTTTACCTTTTCCGGACTCGTGCGTTCTCTTTCTCAACTGTCAAAATAATGTCTATTAAAAAGAAAAAAACAAGTTCTTTGAGAGTTTTTATTATTTTATTAATTTGCTTCATTTTTTCGCAACTGTATTAAAAATAGTTGTTCAGTACACGTGCGGAACCGTCATTGGAAGGAGTTCCGACTGCGCCTTGGCTCGGGTAGACATTTGTCGGAATTCCTTGCAATGACAGCCTTTCCGCACTTGTAATGAAATATACTATTTTCTGTTTGCCACCAAAATTCCATCGGACACGTTCTAGTAAAGTAGCCATCGCTTTACTTGAATGTTGGACAGACTAGACTGACTGATTACTGACGACTTACTGACTTTGTTATTACTTTGTCGAGTTTCATTGAAAGTGGCAGAAAATTGATGCAAAAATTATTCTTGACGCTGGCAGTATGCACAGAGTTTGCGATGCCATAATTGAAAAAAAAAAAAGATACAGGAGCCCAGCGCGCCTGCAGCGCGCGCAGCAGGGCAGCGAGCGGCGTGCGCGGCGGCAGCGCCACGGCGGCGCGCGGGTTGTGCGCGCACGCCTGCACGCGCGCCCACGCCGCCGCGTCGCGCGCGCGCAGCACCACCTGCGCGCGGGGGCACACGCGCGCGCCGCACGCCCGCTCTGCAACACACGGTACCCGTTAATCGCTGACTTAACATCTACAATAACAGACGAAACGAATGGCGTACTCATATTTGTCGCTGTTTATTACATGTTTCGGTTCCAAATTATTTAGAGCGGCCAGCTATGTTTCTTCCCAAACTAAGGGAGTATGTACTTATGGCACATTACACGTAAGAGCAAGCATGCAGAATTATAATATAATATAATAAAGCTTTATTGATTCCTTACACTAACACAATTTTAAAGAATAAAATTAGAAATAAAGTATAAAAAGGTTTAGTAGTATGACATATCGTAAGTAATAAAATTAAAATTAAATTGTTGTGTTAGTAAGCAGGTAAATTTTCTTTAATGTAAGGACCGCCACTTGCGGTAAAAGCCTCTTACAATTTACTCCATTTATTTCTTTGTTTGGCTGTCCGATGCCAGAATTTTCCAGCCACTTTGATTATGTCGTGATTCCATCTTTTTAAACGTCGTCCTCTTCTCCGTTTTTTGTTTCTAGGAATCCAATTTGTCACGACTTGGGTCCACCTGTTAGGGTCTAATCTTTGCAGGTGTCCAGCCCATTTCCATTTTAGTTTAAGTATTTGGCTTATGACGTCTTTTGCTTTTGTTAACCTCCTTATTTACTATTTTTAATCTTATCTTTGAGTTTTATATTCATGTAACTTCTCTCTATAGCTCTCTGACAAATTCTTAGTTTCTCTAGTTGTTTTCTCTTTAAGGGCCAGGTCTGACAAGCGTATGTAAGGCAAGGCAGTAAAAAAATATTCATAGTTTTGGTCTTTAGATTCGTTGGTAAAGTTCCTTTGAATATTTCCTTCATTGCCCAGTACTTATTCCACGTACTTTTAATTCTTCTATACAGTACAGTACTACAGTAGTACAGTACTATATAGTACAGTCTTTGAACGAAATCAGATGTCCAAGGTAAATGTAACTTTTAACATATTCTAAAGGGGTCGATTTAATCACTGTCGCAATTTCATCTCTGTTAGTCATAATTTTTGTTTTTTCGTGGTTTATGTGTAGACCAACGATAGCGCTTTGGTGACCGAGTGCATCAATCATATGTTGTAGCTCAATTGGATTTTCTGAGAGTAGTACTAAGTCATCTGCAAACCTGAGGTGTGATAGATACTTGCCATCAATCTTAATGCCCTTGTTATTCCAATCCAGCCTTCTACAGACACTTTCTAGGACTGCAATGAACAGTTTAGGTGATAAGAGGATCACCTTGTTTTACCCCGCGTTCTATAGGAAATGATGGACCTGTTGACTCCATCCTTACTCTTGCTCTACTATTCGCATAAATTGCCTGGATTAGGTCAACATACTCTTTATTTATACCTTGTTTTGCTAGTGACTGCCAAATAGAGTCCTGGTATAAAGAGTAAAAGGCCTTGAGATAATCAACAAATGCAATGTACAAAGGTTTGTCATATTCCGTGTATTTTTCGATTATTTGTTTTAGGGTATGAATGTGGTCAATTGTTGAATAGTTTTTCCTGAAGCCTGCTTGCTCCACTCCTTGGTTTTCATCTACCATATTGGAAATTCTGTGAAGTAGTGTTGTTGTGAATACTTTGTATAAGCATGGCAAAAGACTTATAGGTCTGTAATTCGACAGAAGTTTTGGGTCTCCTTTCTTAAACAAGAGTACAATTTCTGAACATATCCATTGTTCTGGTATTTGCTTGGTTTTTAAAATTAAGTTGAACAAGGTGGTAAGTGGATCTATTAGGACGTTCTTTCTAGTTAAAATAATGTCGTTTGTTAATCCGTCTGGTCCAGGGCATTTATCAGTTTTCAGTTTGTTTATCGCGAACTCTACCTCGCTTTTAAGAAAGGGGGGTGCCGGGTCAGTGTTTACGTAAGTGCAGGTCTGTATTATTTGATGTTGTTTTTCTTTAGTGTATAACGTTTTGAAGAAGTTCGTACTTATTTTCAAAAGGTCAGTTCTATTCGTGAATATGGATCCAGATAAAGATAAGTGCGACATGAGTTGTTTGTTATTGTTAAGCTTTTTGTAAGCTTTTTTAACACCGCCTGTTTTTTCTATGTGCGTGTGTAAAGTTTTTAATCTATGATTTCTTAAGTTTGTTTCAATTCGTTTATAAATTTCTTTGTAGAGGTGACTAAGTTTTAATTTTTCTTGTTTTGATTTCTTCTTTTTTAATTTCAGCTCGTGCCTTTGTTTTTTAAGTTCTAAGCATGCAGAATTATAAAATTTATATTATGAAGTTACTATCCTGCTTCTTCATCTTTACATTGTGCAACATGTCCACATACTTACTTGCATGACTGTCACACCTTTGAACAACCTTAAAGTAACATATTCACTACATTTTATTAATGTAACCACTAATCGACTATTTTAAAATTGCTACCCGTTTTAAGGATTTCCGTTTGTGTTCATAACAAGGTAACAGACGTGGTATAGAAGACGGCGCAAATGATGCTTGTAGCGCATTACACACACAGCTTGACTTTATTTGGTGTCGCAATCCTCCACGCGTGACGCCTCAGAACGAGCCCATCCTCAGGAGGGCAAAATGCACTCTACTGCACCCTCAGGCGCTCACGGCAGCATGCGGCCACACAAACACCGCCGTCCTTCCCGGGGCGGCTGGCTGGACGGATCGAGCTCCCACTCTCACCACGCGCAACCCCGGAAAACCCCCTTTAGTAGATACCGTAGCTCTATTCTTTATCCCGAAGCTACAAGGACTACTCCAATTGAATATCACTACAGTACCCGATACCCGAACACCGCAATCAAGCCGTACAGTAAATAAATAGACCTTGGTTCAGCTCTTAAATCACAGAAGAAACTTACATCGGAGGAACCAATTCATTTCAGTAAAGTAAGTAAAGTTCATTTTTTTCCCCAATGACGTGGCCACCATGAACACTCACAAAAACATGAAAACAAACCGGGAAAATAAAGGCACCCAACATTCCAATTTCTGCCTTGCCAAACTCAATTCCGAGACACACATTCATTTGGGCCGGGAATGATTATAAAAAAAAAATAGAACGACAAGCTAAGTTTCTTTTCAACATAATACATAGGTAATGTACTTATATGTTAATAAGTCAAATGTATGCGAATCAAGAATAAATGATTATTTCCAATTCTGAAAGTACATATCAAATATAAACCATTGGAATCTATTATATTTTATTATTGAACGAATCTTGAGTGTACATTATTATACAGGGTGTCCAGTGGCAGATTTCAAAGTTAGAAAAATTGTGAAAAAAAAAAATACACCTCTAGTCCAAATTAGGTTTATTTTAATTTGACAACAACAAATGCGGATTTCATTTTTTAAAAACCACGTTTTCCAAATGGTGGCCATCGAGTCTGACACACTCTTCAAGTCTAGCACGCATGTTTTCAAAAACGCGTTTACAGAGCGCCTGGGGAATCCTGCTGACTTCGGCTCGAATATTTTCTTTAAGTTGTGTCACAGTGCTCGGATTTGTTTTGTAAACAACTGATTTTAAGTATCCCCATAAGAAAAAGTCACATGGGCTTAAATCGGGTGACCTAGGTGGCCACGGTATGGTACCGTTACGGGATATGTTTTTTTCAGGAAATAACTGCCTCACTGCATTCATGGACACATTAGCAGTATGAGCTGTGGCCCCGTCCTGCTGGAACCATGTGTTTCGGTTAAAATATTGACTATTCTGTAGTTCTAGTCTAAAAAAGTCATTTAACATCTGGGCATATCTCTCCGAATTCACAGTTACAGTTTGGCCACGATGGTTTTCGAAGAAATAAGGCCCTATGATTGCAGATGCAGACATGGCACACCAGACTGTTACTTTAGGCTTATGCAAAGGCTCTTGATGCATTTTTCTTGGGTTGTGGACATCCCAGTAACGGAAATTCTGCTTATTTACATATCCTCCAATGTGAAAGTGAGCTTCGTCACTAAAGAATATGTTGCCCATCCGAGTAGCAGTACGAAATCTCAACAACATCACCTCCGCGTAAGTTTTTCTTAATGCAAAGTCAGAATCGTGTAAATCTTGATGAACGATTTGGATTTTATATGGATGAAACTTGAGTTTTTTTCGCATTATTACCTGCAAAGTTGATTTCGTAATTCCCAATATCGATGAACGTGCACGCAGTGATAAACGGGGATTTTCAACGACAGAAACCATAACACGCTCGACATTTTTATCTATGGTTACCGATTGTGTAGGTCCTGGCCTGGGTCTATTTAATGTTGATCCTGTAGCCCTGAATCTTGCTACCCATGACTGAATAAGGTTGATCGATGGTCCATCACGTAACCGACGAATACCGTAACGATTATTAAATTGACGACGTGCTTTAGACAGCGAACATCCACTCGAAATGTACGCCTCGACGGCAAAAGCGCGGTGCTCTCCACTCCACTGTTCCATGGCTACTAAAAGATCCGCAGCGCTTGCGCTGCTAACGACGCCCCCCGCGCCCCTCTAACGTGTTGCGTTCAGAAACTACGTTTGTTCAAACTTTGAAATCTGCCACTGGACACCCTGTATATACGGAAAATAAGTATTAACATCATTAACGATATTTTATTATATTTTTACAAGGAATTTAGTACGAGTCCAAGTTAACCGAAAACGTCTTCTGTTCCCTATATTTGAAATCCGTGTCACGTCTTTCTTCTTTCGTCTTTCATATCATCAACCAGTCATCATATCTTACACACTTATTATTAAACATCTTTTCTCTCCGTCATTTTAGCCCACATATAATATTTTACAAGACTGACGACGATGCCGACATGTTCCGGTCCTGACCGAGGACCTCCTTCAGGAGCTCCCGCCGGTCGCGGCAACATGTCGGCATCCCCGATAAACTTTACGTGAGTACAGCCGTGTAATATATAACTACAATTTATTATATTATTATAAAACATTATAAATAATAACAACGATATAATAAATGATTGACAATTCAAAAAAAATCTGTCATAAAAATAATTTCATAATTATTATGAATACGATTAATCAAGCAACGTGACTGCTAATTTTCTTAATATTTTTCTCAATCGCTACATCACATTTTTCTCATAATTATGCAGTTAATTGGTAATTCATAAGAAGCACTGGCTGGCAAACTAAAGGAATAAAAAAAATCACACTCATAACCACACACCAGAATTCCTTGAGTCGGTATTCTGGATACACACTACGACAATGACATAAAAAAATTAAACACTTAGATCGAGAAGCATTGATGAATTAAAATTTATCAAATTCATTCCCTTTCGCTCGCACCGCCATGCAGCCGCATCGCACCTTGTCGTCCAACCACACCATCAGAAGACAAAGACAAAGACAAATGATTTATTTGCACAAATATGGGTATTACAAAAGTTGTTTTATACATTTAATAATCCGCCATATTTACCTCAGTAAGGTTTGCAAATATTATATAATATTATTAATAAATACTAATAAAAAAAGTACTGATTAAAATCTATAATATTAATAAATAAAAGTACTGACTAAAATCTAACTTAGAAATTTTAATTTATTTAAGTATTAAATTTACTAATCATATTATTGATTTATATTTATCCCATATTTGCATTGTTTTTTATTGTTTTTGGTAATTATTTATACGGTATTTTATCAGAAGACATAGTCCTTCATATTTCATCGGAGCTGTTGTACTACTTACTATAAAGATACAAACCAACCTGTGATCCGATTAAGTCTCCTCAATGCGCGACACATAGGCACAATATAGATATAAGTATACAGTAAAGTAATTTCATACTATCGGCCGAATTGACACACGCACAAAGACAACTGTCATTTACACGGCCGCTAAGTAATCTTAAGGAAGGCAATGATAATACGCAGTGCCACATTGCGCTATGGACTTAAAATCGAGTTTCGTAAATTCATCTTTTGGAACGAAGTTCCTTATCGCGCGTTGCGAAAGGGGGCTAGACGGAAAAAATTAAGACGAAAAGTTGTAACGACACTTTTTGCTATAGTTGTAAGAAGTGCGGCTTACACCTATAGCAACCGCACTCGACATTGCTTTACTTTGTTGACACCCATCCTAATGACCGCACTAAATTTTGCTGAATGGCCACTATTGGCCACCCATCCTACTTTTGATCGCACTTGACATTGCTTAACTTTGTTGACACCCATCCTTTTTATAACCGCTGTAGATGTTGCTTAACGGCCACCCATCCTACTTATGACCGCACTCGATAGTGCTTAGATTCATTGCCACCGAACCTACATTTTTGAGTTATGTAGTTGATGATCCAACCAAGTTAATGGAATTTTGCTCGATATGGGCTAAATCGCAGTGCCCGGGTGTCCTGAAATAAAATAACAGTGCTGATACGAACATGTTTTTTAAATAAGCAACCCATCATTTTGTAGGTACCAACCCTAGCACTACGCGCAGTCATTTGTTCAAATTTTTAAATCGAGCTGCGCTACTGTCTAGAAAGGCGCTCCTTGTATTGTGACATGGGCGTGCGTACCCGGAGTCTTCCCTCTCGCTCGCACCGCCATGCGGTCGCATCACTCGTTCTGCCACGCACGTTTCTCTCTCTTATTAACTGATAAAACTACGTAATTTCCCTAGTTCATCAACGCTCTTGTAGGATATCCTATACAGTTACAAACCAACCTGTGATCTGATTGAGCCTCCTCAACGCGCGACACATCGGCGTGCGCACCCGGAGCGTCTTCCCTCTCGCTCGCACCGCCATGCTGCCGCATCGCACCATCTCGCCCAGCCGCGCGCACGTCTTCTCGTTCACCGACACCAGCTTCCGACGTAGCTCGCCGTAGTTGATTAGGGCGTAGAGCTCTTGGGCGACTTTCTTTACATCTACGGATTACAATATGGAGCTGTTATACCAGGTTTTAACTACCGCTTTAAGGTCTTCTAAGGTACTTAAGGTCGTAACCAATTATAACACTAAATTTAACTACCATCTAATCAATAACCGTCTCATATGACGACCCGTGTGTTGCAATGGTTACCATACGGGACTGTCAATCGGAGGGTCCCGGGTTCGATTCCCAGCGAAACAGAAAGTTGAATGATGAGTTTAAATTTCTGTTCTCGGTCTGGGTGTTTGTGTTTCTGTCTTTGTATATAACATAACATCGAGACCGATTTTTATTTTTTTTAAATCAAAGATGGAAGAAAGAGCTTTTATCTTCGGTTTAATTATCAAATATCTATGCACATGGGCTTACCGAGGGACAGCTGCCCCTGGATCAAGGTCCAGATTCAGGCCAAGAACCTGGGTACGCCCATGTCTATGCACAATTCTTGGGTTTTATTGCAGGAACAGAAATGAGTTACGCTTAAGAATCACTTCCTTGTATGAATTTCTTCCTTTGCCATTAAGATCCCTTTTAAACCACTCTCACTGTAATCTAACCCGAACTAAATGTCCAATGCATGATTGGCACACTTTCTTGCAATAATGTCTTATTTCAGACTAAAATAACAAAAAATACCCATCTTTATTAATCACAGAACATATAAGATTCTCATTTGCTTCTGGAATCTTTGACTGCCGCTTTAGTTGATAAAAAGTGTGTTGCAGAAGATAGAATATATTTATTTAGTTTTTTATTAATAGCAGCAGCAGCAATGTGTGTGTGTGTGTGTGTGTAACAATACTCACTTTCATCAAAACTGACATGCTTGGCCAACTTATGCCACGTGCGGTAGTGAATAAAAAGTGTGTTGCAGAAGATAGAATATATTTATTTAGTTTTTTATTAATAGCAGCAGCAGCAATGTGTGTGTGTGTGTGTAACAATACTCACTTTCATCAAAACTGACATGCTTGGCCAACTTATGCCACGTGCGGTAGTGAATAAAAAGTGTGTTGCAGAAGATAGAATATATTTATTTAGTTTTTTATTAATAGCAGCAGCAGCAATGTGTGTGTGTGTGCGTGTGTGTGTAACAATACTCACTTTCATCAAAACTGACATGCTTGGCCAACTTATGCCACGTGCGGTAGTAGAAGTGGCTGACTTGGGTCTTCGTCTTCAGGTTCGCGTCCGGCATGCCTTTCTTCTTCATCTTGGCGCAGATGTACGATGTGATCGCGTCGAAGTCCTTGTCGTAGTCATGGAAAATTAGCATTAGCAAAATAATTTAATTGATATGACTGATAGCAATTGTTAAATTATTCGAAGCCGCCAAATTAAATGAGTGGTATAGATTTTCTATGTTATGAAATCTAGCTAAGCTAACGATGCGAGTCGTGTACGTGCACATTGTTTTAGTGTGCGTAACATCGAGAGCGCACGGTGTAGAGTAACATCAGCATTACAACTAAACGTAGAAGTGTTGTATAAGTAACATAATATTTTTTTATAATGATTGGGATATTCAGATCTCTTTGCTAACACAGCAAAAGCTTACGCACACAGGCGCACTTGTCAGTACACATCACTACTACAACCAGAGCCGATCGGACTTGGTGAAATAGAATAGATATTATTTTTTTAGTAGACGCCGGCAATAAGGAGCAAATAGCACCGATAAAATCGGAAAGATGCCAAATAGGCAAGTGTGGGCCTTGCGCTGTGTTTGGTACAGCGTATTTTCGTCTATTCTTATTGAAATTGCTAGTAGGTAACTAAGGTCTCTTTACTTTTACGTCTTTACGTTTTTGTCTGTAATCGACATAATTGGGCTGCGTTTGTTAAGGTCAGTTAGCTGGGATTCACAGGATACTATTTTTTTAGCAACAGCACAAGCATTATTAATATTTATTCATATGCAATAAACTCCTAAAAATTATTTTAGCATAGCAATAGCATTAAGTATGCTAACGGTTTAAAATGAACGTGCTAAATGATTTACGAAAATTAGCAATAATTTTATATAACTACCTTCCCGTACTCATTCAGGGCCTCGAAGAAGAGGCTCTTCTCATCGGCAGACCATAACGCCTTGGGCATGCGTTGCTTCACAGTGGGGAACTTTAACGGATCTTTGTCATCTGTTTTGTTCGGCGTGTCGCATTCTGTCGTATCTACGTATAACGGCTGTGTTTTCGCTGCATCTGTGAAATTAATGAACAAAATAGATCTGGTACTATAGAACTTTCACGGTTCCACCGGGGAAGTGTTACCACTGAACTAATATTTGTAATTCTATTGTTTCAGTGGAAAGGTGCATGGTGCGACTGTCTGCCTCTGAAATAGCAGCCCTAGTGTATACGCCTTAGGGTTGATTTTGAGAATAGTTTGTGTGTAGTTGAGGTCCATTATGTCCGCTCCACATGTTGGCCAACATTGTGGCGAAGATTGTGGCCCATAATTATGGCCATCGTGTGGAACGAGAGTTTATGCCTACCATGGTCTGTATTGGCATGATGGCCCACAACTTGGCGCAATATCCGAGTGTTACCGGTTTTTCAGAAAAGATCAAAGGGATTGTGGCCGAGTTATGGCCGTCGCGTCCACGCATTGGCCAATCTTTTATTTTGCTACGAGCCCCGATAGTTATCGCACGCATCTACGATTTATTTAGGGTCTTTGAAATGTCAATGAGCAATGAGGAAATGTTTTTATAGAGCTCTACCAAGTTGAAAATTGCTTGTGAAAACCAAAAAATAAAAGGCACAAAAATAAAATCATTGTAAATATTTAATCTATTCAATTGAATTCTTTCCTGTGGTTCCCTCTCCTAATGTTTTCTATAGTCTAGAAGGTTAAGAACTTTTATTTTTGTACAGAAACTCTAATACTACACGTAACTATTAAAGGACCAACTAGAAACGTAAATAACAATACAGCTGTCATTAAGCAAGTACGGACCACATAATTTTAGTCGCGTATCATTAGCCTAGGTTTTCCTCGTAAATGGGTATTTCAGTATAAGTTATATTTCATGATAATTGATTTACCAATAGTTCAACAAATAAATATCATTTAGTTTTATAATATGCAGCGATTACATGACTTACCTCGTTTATCAGTCGGTGGTTCTAGCTTAAGCTTCTTAATTACCCTGGCGCTGGTCCTCTGCTGCTGCTGCGTGGTCAGGGACCCCAGGAGTTCCGGCCGGCTTTCCTCCGCCGTCGCTAAAGGTACCGCGGGCGCGCCCGGCGATAATGCCGGATCTTTTGCCGCTATCTGTGGACAAGAATATTTTTTAAATAGAACCTATGTTATATTTCTCATGTTTTTTTTTGTATGATTGCTATAAAAAATAAATAGGAATTTACAATTTTAAAATGATCGCGGACGTAACCGTTATTATTGAAACCACTATAAATTCGCTGGTTTAAAGCTTAAAGCTAGCACCAACCCGCATTGCAGCAGCGTGGTGGAGTAAGCTCCAGGCCTCCCCAATAATAGGGAGATACCCGTGCCCAGCAGTGGGACGCAAAAAAAGTTGCAGCTATGTAATTTGAATCTCGGAAACGGCTCCAACGATTTTCATGAAATTTAGTGCCCAGGGTTTCGGGGGTGATAGATTGATCCATTAGGTTTTAATTTTCGAATTTGTCATTTTATTCGAATTTTCAGTGATAATTAACTTAAATATAAACTGAGAAATATGATTCTTCCCAACATCTATTGGAGAACATTAAAAGTGTTGTGGCGCAGAACGCCGTCAACGTCACCCGCCAATCCGCCGTTCATACAAATGACAATGTCGATTTGATAGAGCTCTATAAAAAATTCTTCGATGGAATTATAGCTCCCTTGGTTACTGGTTACCAGTCTGGTTATGTAGTCTGACTGCGGAGTTAGAGACCCGGATTCAAACCTCAAGCAATGTTGCATTAATTTTATTTTTTGTGACAATATTTTTTTTTAATTGGGAGATAGTTCAGATGACGTTTTTAAGTAACACAAGGCCTATGAGTGTTTTCCTTAAAATAAAACCAAGAAAATCAATTGTTTTTATCCGAGCAACGCGGCTCGGTCGTCCAGGTACTTAAGTAATAAAATGAGTAGTTTACTCAAGCAAGTACTTATACCATATTTTGGCTAAAGGATTTATTTTATATATGAGAATATTTGCTATCAATTTCGGACAGTTGCGAGAAACAGCACAACTCTGATAGCCAGGATTTTCTAGTGGGTGCCATGGATACACAAAATTCAAGGATACAAACACGAACCAAGATTACAATTTCATTCAATTTACCTACCCGTTGGAAATCGAGCTTAGGGACCTCCGGTATTCATTAGTCGGTCGTCAATACTGCCGTAGGGGCATTGCGATCATAGCTAATTTAGGTAAGGTAAATGTCCGTAGGTACTATCGTCAGTTTTTGTCAGTGTCCCGGTACTCGACATTAATAGAAAAAGTGTACCTTTTGACCGTTTTTCCATGGAATGATATATTGTCGACAGTGTACTAGCACTGTCGACAATATGAACTTTTACCTTAACTATCTCGCATTTCCGCGGAACAATGCGTTGCGTTGAGAGTAGATTTACTGAAGGTGGTCATTTGCCCTTAACGCAACAATACGACCTCCGATAAAACAGAAACCTGTTTTAATTTTATTATTTTTACTTACCTTTTTCAGATTAAATAAAGTACTATTCTTTTCCTTGCTAGGTACTGATAAAATCTGCAAGCCTATATTTAGTAAAATATAAGTCACTAGCCTTCCGCCAGCGGCTTCGCTCACGTGGACTCGTTTTAAAGGTTCCCATAGGATAAAAACCATCCTATGTCCTTTCCCAAGGTCTACTCTATCTGTGTTCCCAATTTCATTAAAATTGGTTCAGTAGTTTAAGCGGGAAAACGTAGCAGACAGACAGACAGGGTTACTTTCGAATTTATAATATTAAAAATAATATAATTATTAAAATCATTTCCTCAGTTATACTTCTTGTACACAAATATATTGATAGAGTCTGTTCGTTATAAATGTACCGACATCTATTATAAGGGCTTCTTTAAATATTAATCTTAGTGTCTATATGTAAAACATATTGTTATTTCAAGCACTTTGTGATAAAGTTATCGTCAATAATTTATATTCAAATTCAGAATTTGATGTATCATGGGAATCTGACCAAAGTATAGTTAATTGTACAAAAAATATATTCCAAACAGAAAAAAATAACAACAAAAACTAAAATCACAACCTTATCATGTTTATCTACTTATTAAGGTAATTTATTGTACAATAATTTGAACATATATGTTTGTTTTGTAACAAAAAAACCAATATGTCTTAAATGACCCGGAAAACTATGACATATTATGAACAAGCCTTTAGTTATGATCTGTGCTGTGACCGCAAAAAAATTGTGTGGGAAATAAAAATGTGGTTCTTTGGTTCGATTTAGATGAGTTTTTACGATACAAAAGAATTGGGTTTCTTTCACCACAAACTCCGCAATGGGTCAGTAATAAGATGATGGATAATAATAAAATAGTATAACATTAGAATGATTAAACGTAACAAAATCATCGTAAGATTTTTCACGCAGCCTGCATCTGCAATCTCTCATTCTCTGCAGAGAAAAAACGGAAAAATCCATTTTCTTAACATGGCTGCAACCCTTTTTGCGTCCCACTGCTGGGAACGGGTCTCTCCCCATTATTGGGGAGGCCTGGAGGCTGCTTCAATGCGAGTTGGTGGAGATGCAGGTCAGTGGCCAATCCGCTGTCGGATATTTTCAAACCGCCCATAAGACCTCCGTGAAGGTTTAACGACTGTTATCTATCGACAACAACCGGGACCGACGGCTTAACGTACCCTCCGAAGCACGGAAACGCGCATGAATTTTTTTTTTGCCACTAGCGGTCACCCATCTCTCATCCGACCGCGCCCGTTTGGCTTAGTTGCATAGATAGTTTGCGTTCTACGCTAACCGCCGGGCCATGCGCACTTCTCATAACATAATGACGGAAAAGTTTGCATTGATAACATGGTATTCTGGCGGCGGGCACATTATGTTGAAAACTATTTAAGTGTGGTCGAAGAAGGGATGGACAATCATCATTTGTAAACTTTGGTAAATAAAGATAGCTGATACAGCTGGAACACAGCTCTAAGCACCTATTCCGTCGGTCCTTATGACATTGTATGTGTTAAGAGAGTGTTTGTCAAATAATTTTAAAGTGGGCAGCTAGCTTTGTTTGTTGAAAACCTGGAATTATGTAAAATTTGACTAAGATTGGCATACATATGTCAAGAAAATTTGATTTTTTACAGGGTTCTTTAGGTTTATTAATAAATAATGTAGTTTAAACAACTAAAATACACGCTTTTGTGAAAATACGAACTAAAAAGTGAAAATAAGAAGAAAATGTATTTTACTGTATAAAAAAGCGTGGGGTGCAAGGTGTCAATATTCTTTTAACTTAATTTTCACTTACTTCTATTTTTACAGTAAAATAGATTTTCTTCTTATTTTTACTTTTTAGTTCGTATTTTCAAAAAGCGTGTTTTTTAGTTTCTTAAACTACATTATTTATTTTTATTTTTTCAGTTGGATTTTTTTTCATATTATTGCATTGTCATCGGCCCTTGAAGTAGGTGAAAATGAAATTAAAAGATTCCGTTACTACGTACATACATACATACAGGTCAAGCTAATATAAGCGTGTTAAAATATAAAACTTTATAATTATTTCATTAAGTACCTTAGGCCGTGAACTTATCTTTTTTTTTATCCTGATGATTCTAGTTAGGACTTTAACATAAAATTATGAGATTATTGTATTGTCATCGACCCTTGACCCCTGTGCAAATTTTCAAGTTAATCAGACTCTTAGAAGTAAATGAAAATGAAGTTAAAAGATTCCGTTACATACATACATACATACAGGTTAAGCTAATAAAAGCGTGTTAAAAAGATATTTGTCAATTATATGCACATGCAATTTGTTTTATATAAATGTTAATTGTCCCCATTTTAAATATTATTATAATTCTCAATAGATAATAAAGTAATAAATAAAATCAATAATGTATATTCAAAAGCAGAATATACTCGTCATGACATAATAATTTGATAGTACTTTCGTTTATATGCTTATCAACGACACTAATAAAACTAATGACGGAAGGCTTTCAAGGTCTCCTCGGAGTATTACGTCTCGTATCGTGGAAAATATCCATATATTATAGTAATTTGACTCTATTTCTGGTCATTTACTTCTGGATGTCAGCATTTGAACTTTTAATTTTAATATGGACTTTTAATATGTCATATAAACCAGCTCCTAAAACATACAACAACACGTAAGACTCTAAGAAATAGACTTGCATTAAAGATCTCGAAAGAAAACTCAGATTCAGATTACTTCTCGTTTTTTAAAGAAAGCATATTATTACCTTATACCTTTAAACGAGCAATTATTGTATATACTTACGTATAGATAATATAAAATCTGAATTTCAGAAACGGCTCCAACGATATTCATGAAATTTAATATGCAGGCTTCGGTTACGATAAATCGATCTAGATAGGTTTCATGTTAGAAAGTATTGTTTTATCTGTGTTTTCAGCGATGATCAACTTAAACATAAACTGAAAAATATGACTCCTCTAGACATCTATTAGCGAGTAGTATATTTTAATACAATTTTTAAATTGTGATTCACTTGAGTACGTATGGCGGTTGACTTACGCCATATTTCAATATGAAAGTTTAAAAGCTTTCAACAGAGCTGCCCAACAGTAGGTATTTCTAATAATCCTTCATTTTGACTTTAGATTTTTATTATAATAACGTCGATAGCAATTTGAACTGAACTGAACTGGACTAATACTATAGACGCATTTTTTTAACAAATCTTAATTTTTGTAGTTAAAAGAACTAGATGACATTTGTAGCTAGAGGCGCAACGTAAGTATAATTTGATGTCATTTTTTGTGCATCATTTAATTCAATCTCAAAGTATGGACACTCTGAGACAAGAGCGACCTAAGAACTGCGAAAAAAATTTAACAACACATTGGTAGAGTAGAGAAATAGTCATTCGTCAGTCAGCTGGATTTCTTTGAAATTTGACGCATGACTGACGATTTAAATATTTATATGACTGACGAGATAATAAATTATGTTATGAAAAAAAATTCGATGTCTTATGCACATACATGAACATTTTAATGGTACTTGAACATGGGCACATCTAAAAAGTCATAAATAATTTTAAAAAAACACAGTCCTTACTGCCATACTGTTATCTCAATCTCAAATACGTACTTTTTTCAGAAAAAGAGTGCTGCTGGGAGTTTTTTCCTCCGCCATTTTTCTCAGCAGCTCAACATCTAGCCCAAACGGGCACCTAAAGCTGATGAGCGGTAAAAAATCAGCTTCATTAAGCGGATATTTTTACTGACTTCTAAAAGGCGGAGGTAATGTATTCGGCTGTATGTATTTTTTTATATATGTTCACCGATTACTCCGCCGTTGGTGGATCTATTTTCAAAATTCTTTTTATTCGAAACTTCGGAGGTGGTCCCATTGTCACCATGTCAAGATCTGATGGTGGGATCCCAGGGAAATCGAGGAGAGATCTCAAATTTTATAGGCACACATACTGATTTTCTTTTACTTTCTGAATCAAAAGAGGTATTTTTATGCATATTAACTATCATCTAATGTTGTTGAGCTGATGATAGAATGTACTAAGATGGTTAGGAGTTGAGAAAAAATTCTTTCGACAAATGTTTTTTGTTCAAAATCTTATGCTCCCGAGGTGGTCCAAGTGTCGTCAAGACCTGATGATGGGATCGCAGGAAAATCTCTCAAAATTGCACACACAGTGCAACTGACACAGTTTAAAGATAAAAGATAGATTAAAGGTAAAGGATTAAGTATCTTTTCCCATATTTGAAGGAAAAAAATAGTACCTACCAACTGGCCTGTTACTTAAGTTGATCCTGCAACAAATTATAAATTGAAAATTGGCTCGTGTTATGTTTTTTATAAACGATCTGCAATGATCTTTGTGGTAATTAGTATGAAGATTGACTCAACAATCAAATTATATTGTAACGACAAGTGTGTTGTTATCTTAGATTAAGTTGTTATTATACACCATTAAATATAATGCGTTTTTTTGTAATTTATACCTGCTACCTGCTACACGTGATTATAATGAAGTATTCGCAATTATGTCATTTTAAACATTGTATAAATTTTTTGCCACTATAATCGAATTTTAAATCATAAAATAATAAAAACAAATACTTACAATACCCTTTTCAAAAGAAGCTAAACCTAACGTGTACCTATCTATGTAGATCAATAGTTATCGGCAATTTTCAGTTTAATACGGCTACTTTAGCCTCTTGTTATATTCTACGAGATACATTGATGAGAAGATAACGTTATTATCTTTTTCTGGATAAGTCGTTCTTGTCAGAGTCATGAATATTTTTTTAAATCTTTTTACGTCCCACTGTTGGGCACAGGTCTTCTCTGGGAAGTGAGAGGGATGTAGGCCCATGTCCACCATGCTGGCTAAATGCGGATTGATGGACAATATGCCTCCGAAAGTATGTTCCACCATACATGAAAGAAGTATATATAGTATGGATTTGTTACT
Organism: Pyrgus malvae; assembly: GCA_911387765.1. Classification (NCBI taxonomy): domain Eukaryota; kingdom Metazoa; phylum Arthropoda; class Insecta; order Lepidoptera; family Hesperiidae; genus Pyrgus; species Pyrgus malvae. The sequence goes on along the minus strand of OU426963.1, from coordinate 22,898,519 downwards.
GGAGTTTACTTGCCAGGTGAGGAAGGTTAAAAGTATGTTCAGTCAACGAGGAAATAACGAAGTAGGTATTTTCCCATTTTTTTATTGTATTGCCTCACATTTGAGATAACCTTACCTATAATAAATTTATCATTGAGATGTCAGCTAAAGGGATATCAATTAGCCTTTTAAAATTTTCGTGATTCTTATATGCATACTTAATTGTACTTAATAGTACAGAAAAAGATACTGTTTTTGTTTACATCGTAGGTTTTTAGGTAAGTAGAAGAATTAAGAGTAGGTGACACTGATCATCAATTTAACGAATCTTTGTTGCCATGCGTGATATGATATGATACTGCACCTCGAAAAGTTTTATTTAATGGTGTGACTTTGTCATTTACTTATGTATAAGTGTACTTAAATACATTCAGGTATTAGTAACCGAAACAACGGTCGGCCTCTTTATCGCCATGTTAGATAATCAAAATTCATCATACGCATCATTTCAAAACAGTAAAGAATTGAATACTGTTTTATGTTACTTTACACGTTATTTTGTGAGAGACCACATACACAGTTACTTGACATATAAAAATTTGGATCCCATTTTAAGGAAAATATTAGCAGATCCTATTGGGCATCGTATCATCATAAAAAGTTCATTTTGACCATAAAATCCTTTTGTACTAAATTACCTACTGCTTATTATAATACAGATATTATTTGTAAGACAGAAACCGGTCATTACCTTTTTGTAGTGGTTATGCTCATGGATCAGAGATGATTGATGCTCAAATTAATATGGGACCAATCCGGAGGACCAGACCTTGCGAATAAAAAAGAAACATCGAAATTTGGACAAGCTTTACCTCTTAAAATTGGGGAAAACCCGACTTCTTTTAAATCGACTTGAAATGAAGGGGGTTCTTATTTAAACATTTCAAATGATTTTGAAATTGGCACTGACTTTATGAGTTTATTGTTCACTTTTTGAAATCGGTTTTTTTTTGTTTCAAAAAAATTTTTTACTCTTCAGTTGAATTGAGAACATCTTCCATTAAAATTATAAAATTTCGAATTATTTTGAAATTGGCACCGACTTTATTTTTGAGATTATTTTTCACTTTTGAAGTCAGTTGTTATTTCTTTGTATAGAAATATATTTTTTTTTTACTTTTTAGTACTGATTTATTCATGTCGCGCACATATTTATGTACTTATGTCCCTACTTTATGCAAATTTAAGTCGTGAAATGCGAACACGATTCCATATTAAGTTTTTGGGAGTCTGTGTTATTAGAAAGAAACGCACTATTTTATTAGGCACGTTCTACATTTCACTTTTAGAAGTCGGTTTACTTGAATTTATTAAAGTTAAAATGCATTACCATTGGACCACCTGCTGTCACGGTCAGGGCTGTTGTGTCACTCTGGCCTTAATGAAATAGTGTCGCCCTTCTTACGCGCCAGTTTGAGACATGTGAGTCGTTTTAACTTACGTCCAATAATTTTGTATATAGACAAATTTATTGGAAAATAAATTAAAGAGAAAAATAAAAAATAAATTTTATTTTTAATCAATTCGAGATGTTTGTATGTAATATTACCAGAATTGCTTTATCTTATATATATAACATTCGCGTGTCACATTTTTTTAAATGGCGTTTCACACTCATAGCCCCACAGTAGGATGGATATGTCCTGTGTCGTGGGTACCATGGACACATATACACATACAAGCAGAAATGGCTACGGCAGCAGTGCTACTTCCCGGATGAACCTACCCTGTAAGTTCTTCTGTAAAATCTTATTATTCTTTGGTCACCCTATTGATAACGCATATCGGTTATACAACCCGCGTATAACGCCGCATAATAAATACACGCACATGCATGGACGACATTCAGAGCGACGCACGCTGTCGCAATCTTCCGCGCTTTTGTTACGTTTTTAAAGCATAGACAAACAATATTTATCAAAAAAAAATTTCTAAGCTAAAATCATCAATTGTAGTCAGACAATACAATAAAATATAAATTTAGTGTAATTTTTTTTGCTTCAGAAAAAAATATAAAAATGCGTGTTGTGCTGAGTTTTGCATTATGCTTTGGTTTACTTAAAATATGTGATACGGTGAAGAAGGATATGTATATGTATGCAACTACGGTAAGTACCTACCTGATTGAAAGCTTATGTAGTGAGTTTTTTTATTAATAAACAATCATTAATTTATTTTCTTCAAACTGCAATAAAAATCAAGATTGTATATGAAAAGTATCTCCCAAGAGTATACAATTTACATAGACCCAGTATGTATGCACTGCTTTTTCGTATGGATTACGTTTGATTACGTTCTAATAGTAAAATATGTACATTCAGTAAATTATTAAATTAAACCATAAATAGGTAGATAAAATGGAAAAAGATTCAAGATAAAAAAATGGCTATATAAATCATCCGCGACGATATTCTACGTAACTTACGAAAATACATTTTATATTTTCACAATGGTTTTTCATAGTTATGCGAAAATACAATCGGAATGTTATAGCTAGAATAAATTATGATAATTATATTTATAATCGCTCTATTCATTATTATCAGTTATTTTCTAAACTGTCTTTTACACACATCACATTCTTAAGAATTATTTAAAAAAGTCAGGCTTTGAACAGAACAAACTGCTTTCTCTGATATAATATAACTCAAAAATCCATCCAGAAAATGAAAATAAAACGGAGTACAACATGAGTCTTTTAACGTTCCGGTAAAACCCTCCACGGTACCGTTAACGATTTAGTCTTCCTTGTCTCCGCTTCTTTGCTAGCTACGTTAGAATCATGTGACTTATCAAGAAGTGATGAAAGAGACCTGATGGTATGATTCTAGTACCGTGGCATCTGGAGCGGCCCCTGGTATGGGATGTTACCTTGGTCCCATCGCATATCAGCGACACTGCGGAGTGGGTCGGGTCCGCCAGGCACTTGAGCGCATTAAACATAATTATTATTTACTCATTTCCCTTGGTGTGGAGACCTTGGGCACGAGCTCAAGTCTAAAGTCATGTAAGAAGATCACGAGATCTTCTTACATGACTCTGGTCATGTCAGAAATTTCGATGTGGCTGGCTCTTCCTTGTGACGATCTGAGAGCTGAGTGTTTCGCCTAACGACAGCCTCGCAATGTAAAGGGGAAATTCCGCCAGTGCAGCGTTTAGGCACCATGCCGCACACGGACATTGTAGAATATTTATTTACAAATTTAGATTTATTTATTTTCTTCTTACGTTTTTTGTACAGTTTCTTTTAATAGGTTTCTTTTAGTAGGTATATAATTAGTATACATTAATCAAATTGTGCTTTAAAATATGTATTTATAAATTCATGTCCAAAACAAAACATAAGAACAGCGCTTTTAATGTTTTAATGACTAGGAAATTACATCAAGATCTATATCGACTATAATTAGTACTAACACTAAATAAACAAAAAAGTAATGTTAGTACGTAAAAAATATTTTTACCATAGTTTTAAAGCTTTATTGTTAATTATGTATGTTGTCTGGTTAAACAGGTTTGGTTTGTCATAATGTTACATTATTTCAACGGCTTATCATTAATATTAGGTTTGCAATATTTTCATCACAATAATGCAATAACATCGTTTAATTACTTTTAATTAATCATATATTAAATGGCTACAAAGAAAACAAGTCTTCAACTTCAATATACATACATACTTACATATAATATGCGTGACTAAACTACACACAAAATCTATATTGTACGAATTCTCATGCAACATTGAGGCTACTAACTACTAATCATTAACTAACTAACTAACCTACATCATGAATTCCGGAATAGTATAAAAATAGAAAAATGAAAAATACATATGTAATATTTGGCTTATAATTATTACTACGGTTTGAATTTGGGCCCTTCTTCTGAGAGTCCAGCGTCTTTAGCGCTCGGTTATCACTGCTGTTAAAAATATAATTAGGTATATTGACATTGTAATTTTTTTTTAAAACCTTTAAATGGGTACTTTATAATTTTTATTACCATAAACATGTATGAGAACTGACATAAAATAAAACGTTACTCATTGTCAAATAAATTTTTGTCCATTCAAACTTTAACTACATAATTAAATACGTAATACCTCAAAGTTAAATTACAAAGTTTTTTCAGTACTTGGCATATGACACTTTTTCTTGCTAATGGTAATGATTAAAAGTACCCCATTTTACTAAGGGTCGTTGCTAAAAACTTATATAATTTTACTCTTTTTAGTACTTATAATTTAATGACTGTGTATTGTTTAAGTATATTTGGCGATTTTCCAACTAATTTCTAAACGTTGATGAGATTTACCTTTTATAATCATGTTAGCCTAACAGTCTTAAATAATACCACCATCAGTCCATATGAAAGTATGAATTTATTGAAAGAATTTGCTCTCAACTCCTAACCGTTAAGGGGTTGTATTCAATTTAATTCAATTCATTTATTCACAAGAACATAGTTTAACAATAGAGATCTTCATACACATACATACATAGTTCTTATGTTCTAACCTAATGGGTGTGCAAAATATTAATTCCATACATAATTGATAATTAATTAATGTACCTTTAATCATCAGCTCAGCAATATGAGGTGAAAATCAATGTGTGTACCTTAAAATTTTAGAGTTTCCCTTGATTTCCTTGGCTACCCATCATTAGATTATGTCAAAGTGACAATTGCACCACCTCGGGAGTAAAAGTTTTCGACCAAAAAAACATTTATTGAATTAATTTTTTGTCTCATTTAAACTAACTAGCTCAACACTAACTCAAATGCGAATTTCTACCTCGCTGAAAATTTAACCCGGAGCCTTCTAAGGAAAGTGCCGTGTTCAAGGATTTAAAGAGCTTCGATCAAACTACTGTGGTATTTTGCCACTCAAGAGGTTTCAACATAATTGTTATTTAATAGTCTGATGACGTTAGCAGTGATGGCTCGGTACAGGGCGAGTTCTTCTCCATCAGTAGCTTTAGGTTTAGTTCAGGGCGCGGAATCCTTCGCAATTACAGCCTGCAGCAAACTCGTCATTGCTGGGCACAGGTTTCTTAGGGAGAATTTGAGAGGCCTGGAGCTTTACTCCGTCACGCTTCTCCAGTGCGGATTGGTGAAATTAAAGGTTGACAGATAACCTTAACCGTTCATTGGGGCTTTATTGGCGCTTAACCTTATTAGCTAGCGACTGTTTATATTGATCGGAACCGACTATTATCCATCCAACTTCTATCATCTTTGAATGATAAAGTATAATAAACTAGCTTTGCTTCGTGGTTTTACCCGCATTAGAAAGGATCAAATTCATTATAATGGATTTATCGCACAGTTGCGACATGAAAGAAGGACGGACATACAAACAAACAAATACACTTTCAGGTACATAATATTAGTATGGACATGGACTTAGTAGCTTCAATTTTACTCAAAAGTTCTTAGAGGTCAAATTACCCATAGATTTCCATAAAGTCACACAATTCGGATACATGAACAAAAGCAAGATTAAAGATTGTTTTGATGACGATGAAGGGACAAACAGCAAGTAATTACTTACGCAATAAATATACAATACTTTGATACGAAATGGACATAAATGATAGGGAAATTACAGAGTTTCCGCTGAAACACTGATGATGCTGTGCGATATGGATAATATATGATATGGTTTATTGCCTTTTTTGATGACAGTCCCGATTATATTTTACATACATAAACCAAAATCATAAAGCACCATTACACATTTAGTTGAAACCAAATTATTATCTATGATGATACGGATAAAAAAGTAAAGTTCAAAACTATAACCAGATATAATAAAAACCATGTTCTTAAATATGGGCCAAGAAAAATTAAAATCTCTAAAATGGTTATGGGGATAACCGTAGCGTCATGTATACTAGTGAAACATAACTTACTTGTTGTTACATTTTATAAAAAAATCGAAAGATAGAGTAAGGCTCTTAGGTCAATTTATTTTTTTATAAATGTACATGAGTTACACAAAAACATTATACATATTTTTATCTAAACAGAGAAATATTCTACTATTTTTCTTTCTGGGTTCTAAATGGATAGTTTTTCTATGGATACTCTTAGATCATTTACCCAATACTCTAAGATAAATATTATTACTATTACATTTAATTACATGATACTGAAATTTACTACTATTTCCTTTAATAGCAAGGACCTCCAAGGATCCTAGGTATCCAATTATGTTAGAATTATCGGTTTATGCTAAAAGAGAATAAGCTTGAGCTGGCCTTTTTGTGGTGTTTCTAACGTACTGCTTATGTTTTTTTTATGTATGTAAGATGGGTGACCGCTTGAAGCAAATATCATGCGTGTTTCCGAGATTTCGTAAAGCCATCGTTAGTCCCGTCGGGTGTTATCAATAGACAGCAGTCGTTAAATGTATAGGTTGAATCGCCTTGGTATTCTTAGTGTGTCAGACAAAGGCGAGACAGAGGATATTTAGTATAATGCGAGCTCTCTAATAGTTTTTAATTCTCCCACACTTCGATAACCACCATTTTGTTTTTCCTTGAAGATAATCGGCGAAGAAGGAATGCTAGTTCTGTTCTCGGTACTAATTAGATGGGCCATTAGCAGATACCGTGGGTACGGTGCAGCAGATACGTGGCTATTGTCATCTTTCTGGTTATGTTAACAATCACATAAAACGTGACCTAAATGAAATGTTTGGATATTTTTTGCATGAAAAATGGAGTTTGTAAAATATTAGGTTCCCGTAGGATAAAAACCATCCTATGTCCTTTCCCAAGGTCCACTCTATCTGTGTTTCAAATTTCATTAAAGTCGGTTCAGTAGTTTAAGCGGGAAAGCGTAGCAGACAGACAGACAGAGTTACTTTCGAATTTATAATATTAAAAATAGTATGGATAGTGTGGATTAAAATAACAGAAAAATACGTCTTGCAATTCTAAGTTCGTCAAGATTTAAAAGAAAAAGAAAAGAAAAAAAAAGAAAAAAAATTTATTTCATATTAGAAATACAAAATATTCGCTTAATGAATGTCATTTTTTCCCGGTCATCGCCTTTATGTGCCCGTTAGGGCTAGATGTTGAGATGAGAGAAAAAAGGCGGCGGAAAAAACTCCCAGCACTCTTTTTTTTAAAGTACATAATAAGTACATAATATATTTGAGATAACAGAATGGCTATGGGTTGATAATGGTCACACGTGACAGCTGATCGTGTGAGACACCATCAACCCACTTCCACCTGCTCACAGATGCGAGTAAATACTAAAACTAATACAATCTATGAAGAAATAGCCTTGTGTGAGCGAGATTCATTCCCACGCTCCTTTATCATTAAGATACGAGAGATAGTCCTTAGTGTTATAATAAGCCTTACGGCACAGGACTTGTTGGACTGCCTTCTTAAAAGGTTTTAAAGGCAGGGATTTATTTCTTTATTTCTTTATTTTTGCAATACATTATACAATAGTTTATTATTAATGTACTTATTTACCTTGCTAGGCATAGCAAAAGTCAATTTTTTAACAGGAGAGAGGCAGACATGGTATTCGATTATGATTTTAAAAATTATTCAAAATTATTCTAATATATATATTCCACGTACGAATAATATAAAATTAATTAATTATTCATTAAATTAAATATCAATATTAAAAGATGAAATGTTATTTAGTTGTCAATGTTATTATGTTATGTCAGTGAGGTAGTCATTAATTGAATAATATGCTTTATTTAAAAGAAATTGTTTTAAAAGTGCATTATATTTAGGCAACAAACTTTCATTTTTTATTTTTTCCGGTAAGTGATTATATAATTTTATTGACATAGGGTATGGGCCAGAACTATGTAATTTTAGTTTTGATGTCATTCTTTCTATATTATTTTTGTAACGAGATTCATATCGTCGAGGAACATCCTTTAATTTTGTATAGGAATCTGGGTATTTCCTCACAAGTTTGCATAATTCAAATATATACATACAGGGTAATGTCAGAACTTTGAGATCTATAAAATGCGGTTTACAGCTGTCAGTTTGTTTAATATTAGTCAAAATCCTAATGCATTTTTTCTGTAACACAAATAAATCGCTAACGTCAGTACTATTTCCCCATAATATGATACCATAGTTAAGCCAAGCATTCGCATAAGCATAGTACGTTATTAGTGCAGTCTTTAGATCTGTTGATTTTTTTAACTCTCTAAGTGCATTTGTGAACTGCGATAACTTTGTTTTTATTTTTTGTATGTGTGCTTTCCAATAAAATTAATGTTCGAATCTATAACAATCCCGAGTAAAGTAAAGGTTGAAACACATTCTAATTTTACATTGTCATATGAGAAGTTTATAAATAATTCATTTTTTTGCCGCGGCCTAAATTGCATTAATTTGGTTTTTTTGAAATTGATTTCTAAATTATGGTCATTCATCCAATCTAAAATTCTATTAAATATGTCAGATAATTTTTCATGAAGATTAATATTATTATTACAGGGAATAAGAAGTGAATAATCATCGGCAAACATTACGCACGATTCGTTAACAACTTTAGGGAGGTCATTAATATATATTAAAAACAGAATACAGCCGATCACACTTCCTTGAGGTATTGAGTTTTTTATTAATTCTACATCTGACCGTACTATTCTTAATCGACCCGACTTTTCGTCCAGATGCTCAATTTCAACGTATTGTTTTCGGTTCTCCAGGTAAGATTTAAACCACTTATAGGTTATTCCACGAACACCAATGCCATTTAACTTGTTTAATAATATATTAAATTTAACTTTTTCGTAAGCTTTCGTCATATCAAGAAGAATACCTATGGCATATTTTTTATTATTAAGAATATTCAAAATTTCATCTATGTATTTATATGTTGCAAGGACTGTAGATCGATTTTTTCGAAATCCATATTGAGAGTCATCAAAAATATTATATTTTTCGCAAAAGGAGTACAATCTATTACACATAGCCTTTTCAAAAATTTTGGAAATGACCGGCAGCAGGGCAATAGGACGGTAGTTATTTAAATCCACTTTTGAATCTTTTTTATGGATGGGTTTTATAATTGCCACTTTTAATAAATCGGGAAATTCGCCTTCACAAAAGGACTGATTAACAATAGTCATCAACGGATAAACTAACTCCTCAGCGCATTGCTTAATAAGTATGGATGGCAGTTCATCTATTCCATAGCTAGTTTTGCACTTGAGACTGCGTATAAGATGAATCATCTCTTTCGAATCTACTGGCCGCAGAAACATAGAATTAGTAACGGGATGAAGCACGGGTCGGCCGCGGGGCGGCTGTGTGTCGATTGCGCGGGCGTTCGACGCCGAGTGACCGGCTGACGCAAACAAAGTGATTGAATCTTTATTGGGATTATATATCCTCCTGATGGACATCTGATACATATGCGCATTGTGCTCAGCTTGTTGCTATGGCAACTGACAGCCAACAAGTTAGTAATAAACTAGTTATGTGAATTAATGGTGGTTTTATTACGCAAATATTACTTATATAAAATAAGACACTTCATTGGCGACGAGGAGACTCCTATCCACGAGTGAAAAGATGTCATTTGTAGGTAATTTATTAAATTTCGACCACAAAAGCAATGAGTGGATGATATTTAGCGGAAAGTTGACGCAGTTCCTAAAGATAAACGACGTAAAGGAAGATGAAAAAAAGTGTGGTATACTACTAACCCATATCACAGATGAGACCTATCGGTTAGTACGGAACTTAGCGTATCCGAAAACATTGGACTCACTCACCTACACAGAGCTAGTTAAATTACTCGATGACCATTTCAAACCAAAAAAATGCTCGTTTGTAGACAAGGCAAAGTTTTTTGGAGCAAATAGGAGTCCAGACGAATCATTAGGAGACTGGGCTGCGCGATTACGAGGTCTTGTGAGCTATTGCGACTTCGGCAACGCCCTGGAAACGATTTTAACAGATCGTTTTGTCCTTGGTCTCGGCTCCGGCCCAGAGCGTGACAAATTGTTTGAGCAGAACCCGTCGACACTCACACTAACGAAAGCGTTAGAAATAGCGGAACAGGCGGCAGGAGCTAGACAGGCAAAGGTGGTGATGGAAAAAAGTGCCGCCGGATTTTTCAAAGAGGAGCCTGTATATCGGGTGAAGTTTCATCCGGGGCGAGGTAACGCCTCGGGCGACGACAGCGTCTCCGGTCCGTCGCGCTGTGACGCAGGGCGGTGCTCGGTGTGCGGCTTAAAGAATCATGTTGGTGATAAGTGCCGCTACAAAAGTTACAAGTGTCAAAGATGTGGTGAAAGGGGCCATTTAAAGAAAATGTGTGGTAATAAAAAGAAGTATTTTGTAAACAATATGCAAACCGATCACGGACATGAAGATAAAAGTCACGAAGTAAAGGACTGCTTGGAATGTTATAACTTCAATCTGAGGTACGTGGGTGACAAACCCATCAAAATAGATTCGATTTTAGACGGTCAAAATATTACTATGGAGTTAGATACCGGTTCAGGCAGTAGTGTGATTTCGGAGAAAATTTTTTAAACCACGAACTGTACCCTTTGCCCTCAGAGAGAAAATCGAACAAGAACTGAATCGTTTGGTAGGATTAGGTATTTTGATACCTGTCAGTCATTCGAATTATGCAACTCCTATTGTACCCGTTCTGAAAGAAAACGGCACGGTTAAAATAGCGGGTGATTACTCTGTCACTTTAAATAAAGATCTGCTAATCGAAAAATATCCATTGCCTCGCATCGAGGAAGTTTTTGCTAAAATCGGAGGGGGCGAGTGTTACAGCAAAATTGATTTGAAAAATGCATACAATCAATTCGTCTTAGATGAGCCGTCGCAGCTACTGACAACCATAAATACTCACAAAGGTATGTACAAATATACAAGACTTGTTTATGGTTTAGCGAATGGTCCTGCTATATTCCAAAGGGCTATGGAGACACTTTTGGCGGGCATAGATGGTGTAAGCGTCTGGCTCGACGATATTTGCGTAACCGGTCCCGATAAGGAGTCACATATTAAAAGATTGTACGAAGTGTTAAGAAGATTGTGCGATGCTGGGTTACGTCTTCAAAATGATAAGTGTGTTTTTTTTAAGGAGAGCGTAAAATATTTGGGTTACGTTATTGACAAAAATGGTCTTAGAACATGTCCAGAAAAAGTGAAAGCAATAATTAAAGCGCCGGAGCCTAATAACGTAACCGACGTGAAGAGGTTTTTAGGGATGGTAAATTACTATAGGAATTTTATTCCCAACGCATCTTCCCTACTGAGCCCTTTGCATGATCTACTGCGTTCCGACGCTCAGTGGGAGTGGGGACCGCGCCAGCGGCGCAGCGTGGCAGCCGTGCAGCGCGAGCTGGCCTCCGAGCGCGTGCTAGCTCACTACGAGCCGAGCGCGCAGCTGGTGCTGGCCGTGGACGCGGGGCCCGCTGGGCTCGGAGCAGTGCTGTCGGTGCGCACCGGGGACGGCACAGAACGTCCTCTCGCTTACGCCTCACGGTCGCTCAATAAAAGCGAACGTAATTATAGTCAAATTCATAAAGAAGCTACGGCTATTATATTTGGTGTCAAACGGTTTCATCAGTACCTATATGGTCGGAAAGACCCTTTTGTACTAAAAACAGACCACAGGCCGCTAGTTTCTATTTTTGACAGCAAGACAGGTATTCCGGTAACCACGGCTCTGAGGCTACAGAGGTATGCAATAATTTTGGCTGCGTACAACTATGTAGTAAAATATGTCTCCAGCAGTAACAATGTGGTGGCTGACTACCTGTCCCGCACGCCGCTAGATTGTTCGACCGAATCAGAATATACTGACGGTGGCATAGATACGTATTATACACTTAAATTTATGAATGAGGCGTCCCCGGCGACTACAAGTCGCGATATCGCGCAGATGACGGAACGCGATGCTGTGTTGTCGATAGTGGCCAAATACATTAAAATAGGTTGGCCTCGCAAAATAGGATGTAAATCAATCTTACCATATTTTCAATGCAATTCGGACTTACAATTTGAAAACGGTTGCATTTTTAGGGGGCACCGAGTTGTAATTCCAACGGCGCTAAGGAAAAATATGCTACGCGAGTTGCACGATAGTCACTTAGGTGTCATTAAATGTAAGAGTAACGCGCGCAGTAGGATATGGTGGCCGGGCATCGACGGCGACATCGAGCGCTGGGTGGGGTCGTGCGAGACGTGCGCCAGCGTGCGCGCCGCGCCGCCCCGCGCGCCGCCCTCGCCCTGGCCCGCCGCGAGCGCTCCCTGGCAGCGCGTGCACATCGATTACATGACTGTGGGGGAAAGGGTGTACCTCGTAGTGGTGGATTCCTTTACCAAGTGGTTAGAATGTCTTCACATGAATAATGGCACATCGTCTAGAGCCCTGATCACGAAACTGAAAAATATTTTTTCTATTTTTGGTATACCGAATACCCTGGTTTCTGACAACGATGTGAAAATCAATTCACTTGAATTTAAAAGCTTTTGTTCCTCTAATGGCATTAAGTACATGACTTCACCTATTTATCACCCACCTAGCAACGGCCAAGCCGAAAACTCGGTGAGGAATTGTAAGAAAATGCTCCGATGTATATTGAAAGATAATAATATTCCATTGTATGAAATTAATGAAAGATTATTGGGTTATTTATTCAACTATAGAACTACCGCGCATTGTACCACCGGGGTTTCACCAGCTAAATTAATGTTTGGGAGAAATCTTAGATCACGACTTGACTTAGTTTTACCTTCAGCTAAAACTACAGTAGATGTACCGTATGTACCTAGGACGAGGTTTTTTGAGATCGGAGACAAAGTTTGGGCCCGCTGGTACAACGCACGAAAAGAATCGTGGCAGCTAGGTGTAATTAAGGAAAAAGTAGGTAATAAAATGTATAAAATATTGTTCTTAGAAAACAATAGTTTAGGTGTAAGACATGTGGACCAAATAATTAAATACAAGGGCAATGTTGATTATTCTCAGGCGACGAGTGATACCACTATCGAAAGTTCTTCAAATGAGACCTTAACGCCACCAATAGCAGTCGATATAGCAAGGGATGCGGATATGTGCGAGACGCAACCCATTGTTCCATCTGTACTAGCAAGGGATGCGGATATGTGCGAGACGCAACCCATTGTTCCATCTGTACCAGAGGAGAGTACAATTGTTAATGACAGTAGGGAGAGCGGTGAGGCTGAGGTTAGTGGAGAGGGAAGTGCTAAAGTGGTAGAAACTCCGAGTGCCGAGAACCAACATACTCAGAGTGAAGGCACTGCCGCCGCTCCACCGACGCTAGTCGAGACGCCCACTAGAGTACGCAAGATGCGACCGAGGAAACTAGTGGACTATAAAAAATTCTTTTGATAATTCATATTTATAACTAAGATAATTATTGTTATAAGCATGTTTAGTGTATTGTTTGTTTTTATATCGCTTTACCTTTTCTTCAGGTGTCTCAAATTAAGTCCGGAGGAGTGATACATATGCGCATTGTGCTCAGCTTGTTGCTATGGCAACTGACAGCCAACAAGTTAGTAATAAACTAGTTATGTGAATTAATGGTGGTTTTATTACGCAAATATTACTTATATAAAATAAGACACTTCAACATCCCAATAAAAGAATGACTTTTTTTATGAAGCCGGCATTTCGGAAATGCCAGCTTGTGGCCGTTCCTAGTTGAGACACAATTAGAACTATCCAATAAAAAAAATCTTTGTTTTTACGTACATATATGATGTTTCAGTAAATATATTGCGAAGCAAATGTTAGAATATCTATCTCTTTAAATTTTTCTGTGAGAGATTCTCTAGCACCTAAGTTATAAATTGCGCGAATAGCCCTTTTCTGCAAAATATTCTGTAAAATTATATATTATTTCTGTGTGACCTCACAATAACTATTTTTATAGAGTAAGTCTCTTTTTCCACATGGATGCGGCGGCGCCACGAATATGGTAGCCGAAATATAATTTGTACAAATTACAATATTCGCTAAAGTTTGATTTTTAATTAGATAAAGTGATTTGATACAAATGATTTCATAGAAATTATTTTAATTTTAACATTTTATTTGTAAATTCACAATATTTGAAGGTAATCCGTAATAAATTTAAAAAAGAAAAAACGTTAAATCTTAGAACCGTTGAATTGTTGTTTATGCTCAATACCTTTGCGGTAAAAGAATTATTTTTTATAATAAATAATTTTACAGTAAACACACTATTAAAGTAGGATAAAACATAAAAGAATAAGAAAATCATTTAACAAACTGCACTCATAAAACGTATAGAAATTTATAGGCACATACAACACTGTACAGCGTTAAGTGACGGTGCAAATAATATTTTCTCTACTATACTAGTTCATTAGGATTTAATCCACAATTTGTCCTCAACCTCAAGTACCCTACATTGTAACATCCATCACTCAGGCAATTATATCGCGATATCAATTAACTTCACTTATTTTATCCGATGTTATTCTTGTCCCGATGACAATGTTCATTATAATTATGTCTTAATCTAAACACGTGTCGCGCGAAATGTTTTTTTCGCTTCATTTTCCTTAAAGCATCAAGGTATGACAGATATGACACCCGTCAGAGAGGAGTGACCTATACGGGCGAACCTCTAGTCCCAACGTCCATGCACAATGTGCCTTCTAGTTATACAACCAGTGTGTCTGTGTGTGTCGGTGTCAGTGTTGACATAAAAAATGACGTTGTTAATTGAAATTGACATATTTAGAAATGTATGCGTCTGTAGCTATGAAAGAATGTTTGTGAATGTGTGACAAAATTAAAATGTGTGCGTTCTTCCCCCGCACCAGATTTGGCACAAAAATTATGTATCGAAGCAAGGCGCTATGCCGTCTCTACTGAAGGGTGACGATGGGTGAGGATGCTCTAACTAAGTCATTTTCACACGCTAAGTCATAATTGTTTACAACCAGTATTTGGCAAGAACTTGTAGTTTTTTGGACAATAAATATTTGGTAGGGAAAAATATTTTGTGCCATCGACATATTGTCTAGGTTTTGATAGAGCTCGATTATTTTACGAAATGAAAAGTTTAGATAGGTAATTCCATCTGAATATGAATATTTTAAATTCTGACTTTACAACCCTTCACCGCCCGTAATGCGTATCATACGTAAAGGGTTCCGTTTTTGTCGCAGTAGGTTACAAATTCTAGTAAGTGAAGCAGAGCGTTGTTCGGGATTAAGAATAGAGCTAATTACCATGTCTAATTGTAAGAGGTGATTAAACCAGGCTTTCGGGTTTACAGACGGCGGTGTGTGCGAGAGTTCATGCTTTTGCAAGCTTGAATTTGCAGGGGAGAGCACCATTGCTCTCCGGATGTTGGAACCGTTTTGCTTTGTGCATAGATGAAACCTCCCCAATAATTGGGAAGAGACCCGTGCCCAGCAGTGGGACGTAAAAAGGGTTTTAGCGTACATAGAGCCAGCCATAGAGGAAACTAGTGCATTCCTCTGGAGAATCCGGAGTTCTCTCCAAGCGCTGAGGCCGAGTGAGTTTGGGCGGTGATATTTGAGCTCGAAGAGGTTCTCCCGGTCAATGTAGGGTAGCTGGGTGATGTCACCTATGAGGGCAATTTTGCTGGCTCCAGATATTCGAGCTGCTAAGATGATAGCCCCGAAATGGTTCATTAAGGCTTCATCAACCACCAGTCTTGCTGTTGGTTCTTTTACCCCATTAATCAAAATATAAGCCACTGTTCTAATTTGCTTCTTGCAGTCAACGCCTCTTCTGTTCTCGAATTTTTCCCTCAGATCTTTCGCTCCTACGCATGTGGTGGTTATTATGAGGTCGCCTTCCTCCAGTTTGGTGTTTCTAACGATCCACGTAGTTTTCCCGCAGCCGGGTACTTCGTTTACCCATTTTATTTCGGGAACTGTCCATGGCTTACCGGATCTATCCTCTTCTAGCCCTGCGACTGCTTCGGCTGTCTTAAGGATTTTGCTTTCCAGCATAATTTCGGTATATTTGGTAGTGATGACAATCGGATCGTTTGGCGGAGTGTCAAATTTCGGCGGTCCCTCTCGTGGGGTTTCTTTTATTAAATTCACAAAGCCTCCGGTACTACTGAATGCTGCCATATGGGTTCTTATTTTGCCATGTAGTATTTGGCCCGTTTCGTTGTTATATACGGCAGCGTCAGCTTCTTCCAGTAATACGTTCAGCAGCCCTAGGTTCTCGTATTTGAAGGCTTGCATTATTTTTCTGAATCCTATTAGACTACTGCTACTCTATCTGCCGGCTCGATCACACTAATAGCACATTACGGTGTTGTGATGTTGGATAACACATTGCAATGAGGGTTTGTGTATTGCTGTACTTAAATTTGATGTCTAATTTAACGTCAAAGTATCTCTATTGAATATTGAACATACAAAGAGCCAGATGCGACGGCGCGGCGCCTATCGTAACACGCAAGCGATCCACGCGGCTTAGCCAAACGGGCACGATGGGTGTGAGATGGGTGACTTAATACTCAATACTTTGAGTGACGCGCGAAGGGTAGTGGCCCCACTACCCCCTTCAATAACCTGCACCGCATTGGGGCAGCGTGTTGGAGTAAGCTCTAAGGCCTCTCCAATCCTGTGCCCAGCAATGAGAAACGCGTTGCAAGGGTTGCAACGAATGTATATATACAGGAATCTTTATACATAATATCAATATATTATATCGTTGTTGCACAAAATTACCATAACGATAGCTGCAAGTCCACGAGCGATGTAGTAGTAATGTGCATTATTAGCAAATGCACGGATATTAAATTATCTATTATTACCTCTGCTGACATATTATAAGGAGACTAGGTTTACAATTCGTTGTAGGTTTTAAATTCGTTGTATTCAACGAATAGTAAATATTAATTGGAAAAGAACTGAAGTGCGCATGGCCCGGCGGTTAGCGTAGAATGCAAGCGATCTATGCGACTAAGCCAAACGGGCGCGGTCGGGTGTGAGATGGGTGGATACTAGTGGCAAAAAAAAACATGCGCGTTTCCGTGCTTCGGAGGGCACGTTAAGCCGTCGGTTCCGGTTGTTAGATAACAGACGTTAAACCTTGTCGGAGGCCTTATGGGCGGTTTAAAAACATCCGACAGCGGGGTGGCCACTAACCTGCATCTCCGCCAACCCTCATTGGAGCGTGGTGGAGAAAACTTCAGGCCTTCCCAAATAATGGGGAGAGACCCGTGCCCAGCAGTGGGACGTAAAAAGGTTTGCAGCCAATTGGAAAAGGTTGTGTTATACGAGTAGGTACACTATACAAAGTTCATCTTAATTGTTATAAATTGTTTGATGATCGAGGGTTATGGGTTCCAAGTTACAACCGAAATAACCCATTGACATTACAGGTAAATAGAAAATTCGAAGACACGTGATAAAAAATATTAAATTTCAGTTTGAAAGTGTTTTGAGCAATTATTGGCAATTGAAAGTGAAACAATGAAAAAAAAGGTTTTGTGTTATGTATGAATTATGATGTACACACGGCAAAATAGCGACGGTGAGGTAGTGAAGCCAAATTTACTTGTCAGATTTTTTAATCAAGGCGTATTACTTGCTTGAAAATATTGCGAGTAAGAGTGTTAACTAGATATTGAAAACCAATATCAATATAAAACAATTGTTTTTGGGGAATACAAAAAATATAATAATGGTCCAGAGGTATTATACCTATGCATGAGACAGGTAGGATTAAATACGTGTAGGTATAAACATTCGTGACATGTAAAGATATTAATTTACTATTATTAAATTAAATTATTGACGCTCACGTACGGTGCTCATGTATCATATACCTAATTCATGTTATACATTGTTTATATAAAATTTATAGTTACTAGACATTATTATTACCTACTAAAATTGTTCGGTTCAAGTGGTAATATTTTGTGAAGAAGATTTTATTTCTATATTTTAGTTCCTGAAGCAGAATAATCATAGTAAAATTAAATCATTGTAATTTATGGATAGAATACTAAGCATAACTCACACTTACCATCGTAAAGCCGTCATTTTTATTAACAAAGAGTCAATAAAAATGATTGTAGTTTTTCCAATATGATTTGTAATCATCCAACCTTAAGTTTCAACTACAGAACGTATTCCGTGATATGATGACCCACTTACTTGTATCTTATAGAAATGTTTAAAAAATAAGGATCGTAATTCAAGTAAAAAAATCATTTTTAAAACTTCATATATTAGGATTAACCCGAACCAGAGAAAAGTTGAATTTACGCTACTTATTCAGCAAGAAAATCATGAATCGAAGTCAAGTAAACCATCAAGGAATTGTTTTGCTCTCATTACAAAACAATAGGACTACTCTACATTGTTTATTGTACGAATATCAATTCACCCAGAGAACCAAACGCTGACGATATAGGAAACGAAAAAGACGCACCGAATGCAAATAAATATATACATAAAATACGGACGTGACATTAATGCTAAAGAATCTTAAGATAAAATAACTTGCTGTAGATCACTTGAATTGGGGTCATTTTTGTAGACACCGTAAATATCATGTTATAAAAAAGAGATGATTAGTTACATAAAGTAACATTTTTTTTATTCAGTAATCAATAAACATGTGAGACGGCGAAGATGTATTTAAAAAATAAAAATAAAACATTTTTGATTATTTTATTATATTTAAAGAAAAATCACGATAAAACCAGAATACATAGAGTCATTAAAATTCTCTCACGAGTATTTCAAATCTGCTGCTATCACAGCTGACTAAATAGGTATAATACGGTCTAAATCTTTCTCATTTCAGTGGAACAAAGACCATTATTCAGCAGTGGGATATTAAACGAAGTTGTTTATGACAATAATGATATAATGATCACTTTGAGCAAAAACTATTCTTTTCATTACGTTTATGTAAAAAAGGAAACAAGTACCTACTGAAATGATTGATTTGGTTAATTATTCAAAAGGATGTTATATAAGAGATCAAAACAACAAAAGTCAAAACGTTACTAAAGGATAAAAACTCGATGCATGACGTTGCATGCAAATTACTTTTGCAAATCTAATTGATCATCCACGTCGTGTCAGTAGCACCAGGTGCTCCTTCCATTGTCTGACGCAGCTAATAGCCTAATTAGGAAAGATTTATTCATTTACTATCTGCTGTATTATAAGGGTTTTGTTGAAAATTTGAAATTGAAATCTATAGAATATACGCCACCATATTATTAATACTCTCCAATAGATGTCAGAAAGAGTCGTATTTTTCAGTTATTTAAGTTGATTATCGCTGAAAATATTTTTAATATAATTTAATATGTATTTCTAAAAATAAAACCCAGCTGGATCGATTTATCACTCCCGAAATCAGGGTACTAAATTTCATCAAAACCGTTGGAGCCGTTGCCGAGATTAAAAAAATATATTTAGATATATACAATAATTGCTCGTTTAAAGGTATTAGATTTTTGATTCCATGCAAAAGATATTGCCATGGTAAAACGTGTAGTGATTGGAGGGTATGTACCCGAATTGTGCTCTTAAATTTTTTACACAAATTTCTGAAAAGTAGATTTAGTTATCTCAAAAAGTTTATGGATGACCACCAACGCCACTTTTAAATTAGGTACATGAATTAATTGATGTCAATACTTTAATCTCATTTGAAATATTCAGTACTGGCTAGTGGACACAGGCGTAGTTCATTGAGATTTGTTAATTGTCTACTTACAATAGGGCAATTTAAAATACAAAACAGTGACTGTTATAATATTTGCATAGCATATAATATTTGCATTTAACCGCAATATTTAATAGATCATTACCTCAAATAGTGCGATTATTTTCCATGCGATTAACTTAAAAAAAGCTGAGCGAAATTTTAGTACCAAATATATTCAAATATATTACAATGCGGACAGAATTTGCAATGTAAAGTTCATGGTTCTTGAACATTTTAATACTAAGGTAGGTATTATCCTTTTATAATTTACTAGTTGTATCCCGCGATTTTTCCCGGTTAACAGGATCAAATACACTATATATATACACTAGAATCTTCCTATAGGAAGCGGTAGTAGCAAACAAGAAAGGTCAAGTGGTGATCGCTGTAGCGGATGGACATCTACACTAGGTCTATGATCTACACACAACCTTAAGCAAGCCTGTGTCTAACTTAAGTTCGTACGCACTGTATTTTAAATATGTATATTTTTTAGGTGGTAGAACAATTATGGATCGCCCGGGGAAGTACCACCGCTGCACCCACTTCTGCCGTGAACCAATTCCGTTGTGTTTCGGTGGAAAGGTGCAGTTGCCGGCCACACTTACATGAGGCGACCACTAGCCTCCGGAGTAGCAGCGCAACTGCATACGACCTCAGACAAGACTTACCTATGCTTGCTTGAGGTTGTATGTAGATGTCCATGGGCTGCAGCGATCGCAACGCGGTGAGGCGGGATGCGCGCGAGGCTATGGTCCAACTGTGGAGGGAGGACCTAGCCTCCGCGCAGTTTGGACGCCGCACTCTCGACGCCCTCGGTCCTGTAATCGAGGCGTGGGAGGAGCGGCCGCACGGATTCCTCACTTTCCGCCTGGTGCAGGTACTTTCCGGACACGGATGTTTCGGCAATTACCTGTACCGAATCGGAAGGGAGGAGTCCCCGTCGTGCCACCATTGCGGTGCGGCGGAAGACTCGGCGCAGCACAGCCTTGAGAGTTGCCAGGGCTGGGATGAACAGCGCCGAGTCTTGTGCACTGTTGTCGGCCGGGACCTTTCGCTCCCGAGCATAGTTAGGGCCATGCTCGGAAGCGAAAGAGGCTGGAAAGCTGTTGCCTCCTTCTGCGAGGAAGTAATCTCGCAGAAGGAGGCGGCGGAGCGGGAGAGGGAGGACGATCCGTCCCAACCCCCGCTCCGCAAACGAAGAAGGGGAAGGAGAAGACGGCAATACGACCGTTCTCTCCCTCCCCCCGGTGGTGGCCTGCAGGATGGAGGTACGGGGGTGCCTCCACCTGCATTGCACAGGCCATCACTGATTGACAGGAATGACCCGGCGCTCCCGGTCATTCCTGTAGCCTCCCCATAAGGGGAGCGTGTAGGGCCTGCCAAGATAGGCAGGCAGTCGCCGACGATGTTGTGGAAGCAAAGGCTCTGCCGATTTCCCACGACATCGTCACGATGGCGATGGAGGAGCGCAGTAGGGTTTAGTGGGTATACCCCTGCCTCGTAACGGCAGGGGGGAGTCCCACACACCTCCCTCTGTCCCCTCGACAGAGGTCGAGACGGTGCGTAATAGCATTCCCTACTTAAAAAAAAAAAAAAAATGGGCTGCAGCGATCACTTAACACCACATGGCCTGCATGCTCGTTTGCTACTCCATTCAAATAAAAAAAACTGCTTTCCCGGATGCTGATGGTCGTCTTGTATGTCAGATCGGCAACCGTAAATTACCACCGAAACACAATTCGATTTCTATCGTCAGAAATGGTTGCAGCGGTAGTGTGGTACTTCCTCCTCGGTCGAACAATGAAAATCGTTCCTTCTGACAAGTGATTGTTTTCAATCTACGAACATTAAATTTGTCTTTACATCTTTTAATCGAGTCAAATGGAAGCGCACCGTTAAGCCGTCGGTCCCGGTTGTTATTAAAATATAGCAGTCGTTAAATTTATCGAAGGCCTAATGGGCTTAAAACATCCGAGAGAGGGTTAGGGACTAACAGCGTGGTGAAGGTAAGCTTCAGACCTTCGTAATAATGCTAAGATTCCGGTGCCCAGCAGTGGGACGCAAAAAAACGCAGGTGGTTGCAACCGCAAATCGTCCATAGTCTGTACGATGCGGAAATTAGGACAATTGAATTGGAAAAGATATGATATTTCTGCTACGTCATCATTGTCATCTAATTTCCTTATTACGATTATTTCATGTACTGACTGTAAAACATCCCGGTGGAATTCGTCTGATATTGGCTGATTAGCATTCAATGTTGCATTGGATTGAACAAAGGTGATGTTACGATAAGTCTTAGTCGAGATATTCGCTATTCTGGCCACGTTGGGTGATCTGATGAAATAAGCATTTATATCATCGATGCGTTACGTGCTTGAAATGGCTTTTTTATGTTAAGGGATAGCGAATGATCATACATTCGGTCCAATGGTATGTAGTCAGGTATTTTAGCATGGCTTCAACCCTTTTTGCGCCCCATTGTACGGATCTCTCCCAATATTTTTATTAATAACTAGTGGACCCCGCAGACGTTGTCCTGCCTTAAAAGTAATAAAAGAGGATTTGTTTTCTTATTATCTTAAAGAGACTTCATGTTACTATCAAACAAAAATATAAAACAAATAATGACATACGAACTGTCCAGTTATAAAGTTTAGAACGACACGGCACGAAATACAAAACGTTTGACAGGCAGGAACAATTTATATGGGAAAACTAAATAAGTAAAAAAGTAATTAAAAAACATTTCCAGTGGCCCAAATTGTGAATCTAAACCATCCTCGAATCCATTTGAATACACACAAAAAAATCATTAAAATCTGTCCAGCCGTTAAGGAGGAGTTCAGTGACATACACGTCATACACACTCACACAAGAATTATATATATTAAGATATGCCCCGCAAAATAAAAGGCAGGCCATGTTAAAGGAGCTCCGTCGTCTATGGACTCGGCAACTCTAGTGTTTCACTAATACACATGCGCTCGAGGTCGCAGAACTAGTATAATTCCATCTAATCCACGTTATTTCGTCTGCCATGGAGTATTAGGAATCAACCATAAATTATATAACATAAAATGTCACACCTTATCATGGACTTTTGTTAAAGCTTCATGCAGTTTATCATTTCACATCCCGTAACACAAGCGAATGTCACATGAATATAAGACGAGACTGCTTCGCGCGTCGGAGGTTCCGTACTAAATGATTTGCAAGTGGCCAACATCAGATATAGCATTTTTGTAACCCTTTTTGTCAATCGGGTTCCAAATTTAAATTTCTATGTAATATGTAAAAAATTACGCTAATGGCTGTTATGCCCTTAACATATTCTTTCACAGTTTATCGGGATTTCAGACCCTGAATTTGATTTAATTTTCAAATACTCACTCTAATAAAATGCTATGATTCTTTTTTCGTTTAGGCGGGCTCTGCAGACGTTGTCCTGCTTTAAAAGTGTCGAAAGAGGATTAGTTTATTTATCATCTTATGTTACTGTGAAATAAAAAATAGTGACCCAATGTTTGACAATTACTAACAGTTTATATAGGAAAATAAAATAAGTTGTTTTACTATAAATTTCGCAATTTTCCTATATTTTCCCACCGTTTAAACCTTCCCTGGACTTCTATTAATATTTCAAGATTAAAATTAGCCACATCGGTTAAGCCGTTCTCAAATTTAAGCCAGGCTAACGGACACCAATTAATTTTTGTATATAGATACATACAATATGCAAAAATAGTATAATTATGACTTTTTCATACGCTTTTGTGGTAAACAGAAAATAGAACAATTTTGGGACAATAAACGATTTAACGCACGTGAACGCATCGTGAATGTTACGTGAGAATATTAGATTTTTGTTGTTGTTTACTGGCTACGACATTTCTTAAAACAGCGACTGCTTCCACACATTACCGGAAAAAGCTAACTTTATAGACAGACTTACACCGACGGTCAAAGACGGACAACGAAGTTATCTTAGGATTCCTTCATCATTTTAGGCTACGGAACTCTAAAGTTTTGGAACGGCTGCTACCAGGAAGTAGAAAAAGCGGTACATTATCGAGATACTATCGCAGGAGATTCCGTCGTGACAGCGATGCGGTGATAAAACATCACGCGTGTACGATTATAATGAAAAGCTCATGCTTCTTTTTGTTACCTTGGATACATTCGTTGAATATGAATTGAAAAATGTAATTGTGCTCATCAAAATAATGCGAAGTTTGTAAGAATTTCCCACAAAACAGGAAACCATCACGCTACGACAGTTATAACGGCAACCGTAGAGTCGATAATTCAGCGCAAACTCTCCTGACATGATCGTTCACACTATAACAATTCTTAGTGGTGGAACTTTAATAGTTTGACCAAGGAAGAACTACCGCTACACCCACTTCTGACGTTAATCAATTTTATTGTGGCCATGTGCGTTTGCCGGCCTGACTTATGAGGCGACTATCAGCCTTCGGACTAGCAGCATATTATTATTAGCAGAATTAACACGACTGCATATTATTATGACCTGAGGAAAGACTTAGGTTTGTTTGAGTTTTTGTACCCGTGGACATCCCACGGGCTGCATCGACTACAAAGCTGGCGTGCTCATCTGCTAACTTCCAGTGAACGCTCGTTGTTGCTCCATTTAAATAAATAAAAAATACGGCAGTTCTAATGGCAAGCGTGGAGTCGTGTACAAAATTCAGCAAATTCTCCTGCCATGACCTTTCACGCAATCAAAGTTGACAAAATTAATACACATACCTCAATAGTCCATGCTCCATATTCTATAAAATAAACCATGATTATATATGGCTGCAACCCTTTTTGCGTCCCACTGCTGGGCACGGGTCTCTCCCCATTATTGGGGAGGCCTGGAGCTTACTCCACCACGCTGCTCCAATGCGGGTTGGTGAAGATGCGGGTTAGTGGCCAACCCGCTGTCGGATGTTTTCAAACCGCCCATAAGGCCTCCGACTAGGTTTAACGACTGTTATCTATCGACAACAACCGGGACCGACGGCTTAACGTGCCCTCCGAAGCACGGAAACGCGCATGAAATTTTTTGCCACTAGCGGTCACCCATCCCACACCCGACCGCTCCCGTTTGGCTTAGCTGCATAGACCGCTTGCGTTCTACGCTAGCCGCCGAGCCACGCGCGCTTCTTATATAACCGGTTTTATTCCAAGTCCAAGTCTGATGGACTTTGTAGCTTTTGCGGTCGCAACAGCTCATGAGGAAGGACGGCAATAGAACTTCCCCAAAAAATTACCGTAAGTAAAGCCGGTTATAAATAATCTTTATCTACATTCACGATACATTTCATAAGAAAATAAATCAACTATTCTACGGTCAAGTTACTCTATAAGGGCCTGCAGTTAAGTGGGAATCTAGGTCCGAGGTAGAGTTTAGCCGCGCCGATGTACCAGTTTTGACTAATTACAGGATTCAACGCTGGCGACCCTGACCTCCCAACATTCTGCTGTTTGAATATATTAATTAATTGATCTAAAAACATAGCTTTTCTGCTACTTATTACTTATACTAGCTGTGCCCGCGACGTCGTCCGCGTAGATAAAGACTTGTACAAAAGGCTTGATTAGACTTGGATTATTTGTTCCTCCTCCTCCTTAGTCGTTCACTCTTGTCAGAGTGGTCGTTGCTGATGAGGTTGCAATTTCGTTCGTGACCGCTTGCCCTCCACTGTCCCTTGGATTATTGTTACCTTTTATGAAATTACTTATGCTACAAAAGTTCATATTATTATGTTGAGTAGATACATTCTTCCTGAGTCCTTACAATTCTTACTGTACTCCTCTTATAATATCGACTTTTCAGTCGTTATCATCAGTTTCTCTTTACAAATTAAACGTATTATAATAGCCTGTTTTTAAAGTGTTTACATAGTACTGCTGTGCCCGCGGAAAGGATCATTATAATTAAATAATTTGTGCTGCAAATAATGCATAGATTCATTATCATTATGTAAGTTAAATTAACCACTGAAAACGTCTGCTCATTTCTATAACATTTTTTATTAGACCCTCGGCAATTGCTTATTCGTTTATTCGAAATCACTTTTTTTATAAATAAACCGAACAAAGAGGCAGAAAGATCGCGTGGTTAAGCGATCACTGTGAAAACGGGCAACCCCAGCGGAGCCACCCGAGCACTGCCGGCTTTCAAGAAGAGCTTTCTTTACAGCTTTCTTGAAAAACCCTATGTTAAAGTCTACTGAAAATGCCTCAGCTGGAAGGTTGTTCCATAACTTACACATCCGTTCAAACATCAAAAGGAGCGTGCAAAGCGGCCTGTGGAACTTTAACCTTCGACTGGTGGTGTAATCATGATATGGAGACGTAGCTATCATTTTGAAAAAAACACTCAGCATAGTAAAGTCGGTAGAACACTTTGATTTTTTTTACGTTTCACACTGATAGCGCCACAGTAGGGGAAAATATACACTGTAATGGGTACCATGCGACACACAGAGACAGAAATACAAACACTTAAACCGAGAACAGAAAATTAAACTCATCATTCAAATTTCTGCTTCGCCGGGAATCAAACTCGAGACCCTTCGATTGGCAGTCCGGCATGGTAACCATTGCGCCACGCGAGTCCAGGCGCGGTCGCAGCCTTCAATTTGGGGGGTCGCCAAGATATTTTAGTGGGGGGTCACTAAGAAATTTGGGGGAAGAGGTGTCTCAAATTGGCTTGATTCGCCTTCCATCTACGCATGAGTGAGGGATTTTGGGGGGGGGGGGGGGTCATGTCCCCTGTGACCCCTGGGACCGCGCCTGCGCGAGTCGATAATTATTATTGTCTATTAAATAAGGTCGATACCAATAATATGTGGATGTAACCACCGCGCCGCGCCTCCATAATGCTCTACCACAATGAGTACAATATCAGCGCCAGTTCCAAAGCTCTCTGTTGTTAATTTTTTATTAGATACTTTATTAAGTAAATATACTCGTAATTAATTATTTGAAATAATCTCCACCTATCCACTTTGTAATAGCGTTATTGGGTAAAATAATGATTATGTAACACCACCTGTAAATCTACCTGTAAAAAGCAATTAAATATGAATAAATGAATAACAACGACATCTATCGTATAGCGTGTAAACTAAATTGTCGATATACCGAATTTGCAACAGATCACTGAATAGTTCTGAATGTGAACATAGATGTCGGCAGTAGCCTCGTTTTGTTAAGGTTTTGTACATTTTGTATTGAGGATTTCTTTGAATATGTGGAGGTATGATATATGATATGTATGGTTTTTTTAAATATTTAGAGATGAAATCTAGCATAAGTGTTTGAAAACTTGCTATCAGAATATTAAGAGATGTTAGTAGTTATCGAACTTTATTATAGCGTGCAGGTGTTCATCCATTTCATCATTCTTGAAATTGACGTAACTTTTTTGTTTGTGAACCGATTTAAATAAAACAAACCCTAAATGTTAATCCAAAAAAATACCAATACTTCAGTGAAAACCGCATCCTTCTACGTTAAGCCATTCCTGAGATTAGCGCGCACAAACGAACAGATAAACAGACAAACAGACAATAATTCTAAAAATCATTGTTTTGGGTTCTATTACGCTAATAAATAGCCCTAGTGACAGTTTTTCTCAAATATCTTCAATGTACAGAAACGGACTTGTTACAGATTTATTATATGTATAGATTAGTGGATACGACACACGTTGTTGAGTAATAAGCCTAAAGAGTATAAAATATTCAAATTTGATTGCACATTACAACGTCATGATATTTTTGAAAAAATATGAAAGCCAAAAACTAGAAATAGTATTAAGAAAATCCCCAATCACTTTGCAAAGCCATCAGTCGAATGGATACATTATAGTTCCGACAAACTTTATCGATAATGATCATATTATGTACCTAAGCTTGGAATTATTTTTTACCGAAACTTTGGATTACTTTCCTGTAGTTCGGGATTGTTTAATTTTTTAATACTGGGACAAAACCTAACGTTCTATCTGATTGAAATATGGAAATACTGAAGATGAGTATTTTGAAGGATATTGTCACATGTTTACCTATGAAGGTGAAGGTAATCACGATGGTGACTGCCTTAGGGTTTACTTAGTTAGATGATCGATTGCATTTATCTCAATAATGGGAAACAAGATTCTGTAATAAGGTTTCATTGATCACGACTAGAAGGAAAATTCATTGCTACATTATAATTTGCATGTTTGCATTACATATTTTTATCGCTTTTTTAAGCCTTTTAGGACCAACTTCCATTCCGACAAATTGGGTTTAATTTATGGAAAAGACGCATGCATGGACGTTTATAATTAAGAAGATATCGGTTCCAACTTGAGATTTAAGTATGGCAATAAATTACTATTGCGTGGCGTAATGGTTACCATGCCGGACTGCCAATCAAAGGGTCCCGGGTTCGATTCCCGGCGAAACAGAAATTTGAATGATGAGTCAAAATTTCTGTTCTCGGTCTGGGTGTTTGTGTTTCTGTCTTTGTATGTGTCCATGGTACCCACAACACAGGGTATATCTACCCTACTGTGGGGCTATGAGTGTGAAGCGTTATTTTTTTATTTTATTGTAATACAATACAACTCACAATTTTTTTATATTAAGACTTTAGTAAGTAAGAGTAAATTTAAAAAAGAACATTGTAAAAGAGTAATTAGGTGTCCAGTTTCCAGATAATTTAATTTTAATTATTTTTAAAGTGACGGTTTTCCTGCAGATTGTGATGAAACGACGTGAGTAGAGTTATAAATAAAGAAGAGAAGATAGAAGAGAAGTTAGAAGCTTACAATTTAATTCTTTCAAAATGACTAGCTTACAAACAATGTACAAAGGCTTACAAAGTATAATATTAATAATAGTTGTCCAGCTCGACAATTATCATAAATTGTTTATTTATATCATTTTTTCCTTATTAAGCTCTCTTTATAAGCAATAATGCAGCTTGCCTTGGACCACACCATACCTAAAGGGCCACTCATTTCCATACAATTTATTTATTTACATTTTTTTACATCTACCTATAATATGATTAGTAAGCTATGCGCATCCACACCAGACGGCATTCTGTGTCAGTTTTCTTTAAAAGACAATTCATTAAGGAACTAGTTTCCATAATCCATTTCCATAATTCCGTAAACATAAACAATCTACAAAGTGGTTAAATCTACGACACAGGTGACACCGGTTCTACTTCTAACCCCGGCGGGGATCATACGGAATTTGTTGTGTGCGTATTATAGCTGCTCCACGTCTGAGACTTAAGCCCCGTATTCTATTATTATACACAATTTCTCAAAAGCATGTCAAGGGATGGTCCCATATTTGAACAGCACAGACTGTGATCTAGATTTCTCTCAATTTCCAGGGAAGATCTGTATCCAGCGGTAGGACAGATATTACTTGGAATCTCCTGAAATAAAAGTGATGTATTCTCAACAAAGAGAATAAAGAATACAAGAGATTTTATCATCTGAAACGTTTTTCCACCCCGATTCGGAGTTTTAATTGGCAGGAAAGGTCAGAATATTTTTGCCGAAGCACCTACCAACCAACATATTATTATTTTTATTTTGATCTGTAATCTATATTGTATAGTAGTATACATATAAAGCTGAAGAGTTTGTTTGAACGCCCTAATCTCAGGAATAACTGGTTCGAATTGAAAAATTATTTTTGTGTTGAATAGTCCATTTACTGGGGAAGGCTATAGGATCAGACGAAGTCGCCGGCAGCCGCTAGTATCAACTAAAACCAGATGTCAAAGATCTTCTATAAAAAAAAACTAAATAGTTTCTAAGTTGCACATACCAGCGAAAGGCCTTTCATTTTTATTTGTTTCTTATTTTTCCAGCCTCAACTGATAGCCGCAACCGGATACCCAGTGGAGAAGCACCGAGTGGTCACAGAGGATGGGTATACCCTGCAGCTGCACAGAATATCTGCTGGGAAGCGGGTGGCGAGGAAGACCAACGACCACTCCAAGAAGGGGAAGAAGGCAATACTACTTGTCCATGGGCTGCTGGGAAGCAGCGGAGATTACATCATTATGGGGCCTAAGAGAAGTTTAGGTGGGATGTTAAGGTTTTTGTATGTTATTGGTCACTGCAAGTGTAGAGTGAGGGTTTTGGTCAATGATCACCACGCTGGCCAAATATTCATTAGTGGAGTTTGGAAATCATAAGTATGTGTTTTATTTATACGGAATGGCAAGGAAAATTGAAGGTATCTGGACATTGTGCTAGATGTTATTGTTGTTCATGTACAACATCTTACTAAAGCTTGAGTCCTATATGAGATCGAAATCAATTACGTTGGTACGCATGATAATAGAGCCCACACCTTTCTGTTATCTTCATTTGCCTCAGGCAAGTTCAGTTAATATTGTAATTCCTTTCTAATGTCCCATTTCTTTTCAGCGTATCTTCTTGCAGATGCAGGATACGATGTTTGGCTGGGGAATATGCGAGGGACTATATACAGCGGCCATTTGAATTACACAAAACAAAATCCCAGATTTTGGGACTTCAGGTAAATTTTAGCGATATCAAGGGTTACATACGGATTAAAAGAATCTGTCAAAATACCGATAAATAAGTTGCTTTTATTTTATTTCAATGGAATAGCAGACGAGCATGCATGCCTCGTTGTGTTAAGTGATCGCTGCAGCCCATGGACATCTACACGCAACCTCAAGTAAGCCTTAAGTCTTGTATGTAGTCGTATGCAGTTGCGCTGTTACTCTGAAAGCTGATAGTCGCCTTATGTAAATCTGGCTGGCAACTGAACCTTCCCACCGAAACACAATAAAATTGCCTTAGGGGAGAAGTGGGTGCATCGATGGTACTCCCTCGGTCGAACTATTAAAGCCTTACCATCTCAACAAGTTGCTTTTAATCTTTATATTTTATTACAACTACCTTATTAAGTTTGATGATAAACAATTGCAGTTTTCACGAGCATGGAAAATATGACGCTCCCGCCATGATCGACAAGGTCTTAAACGTCACTGGCCTCCCTAAAGTGATGTACATCGGCTGGTCCATGGGCACCACGACCTTCTTCACCATGATGTCGGAGCGACCAGAGTACAACGAAAAAGTTCTCAACTTCGTGGCTCTGGCGCCAGCTGTATATCTCGATACCATAAGGCCACTGGTTACAATGTTACTCAAGAATATGGATATAACTGTAAGTCTTAAAAACATTATTACGAATCTTGTGAAATGGGAAGATTTCAGAATTCTAATTCTCCATATTTTCACTCCATACTGCTTGTACTCTCAAAAAGTGTGCAATCTTGTAGCTCAAGAAGCAAGCAAGTACTCGGGGTCATCCCCATCAGAAGTAACTATCGAACCTCGTTTATGAACCCATAAACTATTCAGCAGTACCCAGGGTGCACAACATGGAAACTCCATGCAGTAGCATTAAAAAATCAATAATAGCTAGGGTCACTAACACCCGTATTCATATACAATACTATGAGGTCTCATAGTGCTCTCCAATCTCCAACACATAGGGTTATCTAAACGAATTCATAGACGATACTTGAGTGAAGCCTGCTACTATGCGTTTGTCAAGATCGACATTAATTAATTGACATAATATATAACGAACGCACGGCAAATAGTGCTCTTTGCATAGCATTGCCTCCTTATTAGGCAAGTATGCTTCTTGAATACGGCTGTAAGAGTTAAGGCAATAGAAGTTGCTATCACCATCATCAGAAAGAAAGGCTAACTTTAACTTATACTTTGTTCATCCAATCAATGGGAGTCCTAAGACGTCGCCGAAGCTATCTTTGAAGTTTAATTTAGGTCCATTAACACAGTTAACGAGTGCGCATATCAGTAAAATGAGTAGGATTTAGAATACGCCAGGCCAATTGCGGATTTCCAATTATTATAATGAATCACGATGTTTTCTGTGCTAAAGAGTTAGTTCATATGCACACAACAAGTTTAATTTATGAACGGATTGGCGAAGGGGAGGCCTCTATATCTAGTAGTGGACCTCTATAGGCTGATGGATGTGTGGAAGCATTGATGGGCACCGAAAATTAACCGGTACCCCAGTCTTAAACTTTGCGGTTTAATTAGTAGGTTACCATGCTTCATAAATAATATCTCAGAAACATAGTAATTTTAATACTGTCCGCCAGAAATCGATGAGAGCAAGCGGTATGGTATCAGCAAACATCGACCAGAAATTTCGAGCATTCGTACTGAACAACATATGCAACATGGGGAATCCAGAGCTGGACATGTGCATGCGGGTTGTGTTCATGATAGTGGGCGAGGATTACGAGCAGACCGACTGGGTAAGAATGGATTATTGGTTTTATTAAAGTACAATATGTTTATGCTTAGCAACAAGATCTACTCTTTATTTTAACAGAAACAAGAGAGGACTGCATTGACACTGCGAAGCCCGCTTTGCCTAATTTTAATCTTTGTGAAACTTTTTTTTCAAGGATATTATGATTTTGATGTCTCTCTAAACCTGTCTTCGGAGCAAATACTCCGCGCCTCCACCAACCCGCATTGGAGCAGCGTGGTGGAGTAAGCTCCAGGTCTCCCCAATAATGGGGTGAGACCCGTGCCCAGCGGTGGGACGCAAAAAGGGTTGCAACTACTCCGCGAAGAGCTTTTTATTGATCAACTCTTGCACACGAGCCTCCTTCTCGGGTACTCAAAAGGGTTCAGGCAATAGTCCATCACATAGTCCAAATGACTCTGGCTTTCTGTAGAGTACACTTGAGCACCTTTACTTGGCTTCTTAAAGTTTGGCCAGTCCAGATATTGCTGAAATATCTTAAGTAATACTAAATGACGAAATATCTTGAAATTAATTAAAGTATAATTTCAAATATAATATTATCTTTTCAGAACATAAACCCAATCCTCGCGATGAGAGCGCAGCCAGCATCTTGGCGACAACTAGAACACTTTGGAAAAGTCTCAATGACAGGCAAGTGCAAATTATTTGCCGGAAAAGGTCAAGAGCTTACTCCATCACACTGCTATAAAGCGGATTGGTGGAGATACGAGTTAGTGGTTAAACCAGTGTCGGATGTTTTCAAGTCGCCCATAATCACTAATTTAAGCACTGTTGTCTGTCGATAATAAAAGTGATCGACAGATTAACGTGCCCTTCGAAGCATGGAAAAGCGCATGATACATCCCATTTTACTTCCAACCGCGTCCGACATTGCTTAGTTGCATAGATCGAGCTTCACGCTCTGCGCCAAGGTTTACCTACAGCCAAACTTCATTTCTTTTTCATATAGTGCAATAATTTTCTTCTTCGAGGTTTCTCCTTATTATTGGGGAGGCCTGGAGGTTACTTCACGACGCTGCTCGAATGCGGGTTAGTGTCCAACCCGCTGTCGGATGTTTTCAAACCGCCCACAAGGCTTCCAACTAGGTTTAACGACTGTTATCTATCAATAACTACCGGGACCGACGACTTAACATGCCTTCCGACACGGAAACCCGCATGATCTTTTTGCCACAAGCGGTCACCCATCTTACACACAACCGCGCCCGTTTGGCTTAGCTGCGTACATCGCTAAGATCGCTTACGTTCTACGATCGCCGCCGGGCCATGAATAGAACTAAGTGATAGTTGAATACTGATTGTAAAAAAAGTATTTCTTAAATAATATGTGCTTGATTATTTTTAGGTGTCTTCACAAGATGGGAAGATGGAATTTTCGGTGCAGTGAAACCATATAATCTGACTAATGTGAAAGTGCCAGTAACATTGCTTTATGGAGAGAATGATCAGTTGGTAGAGAAATCGGTATGTTCCTTCTACTTTGAGGCATTATACCTGCATGCTTGTCTGCTACTCCATTTGGCTGCAACCCTTTTTGCGTCCCACTGCTGGGCAC
Organism: Pyrgus malvae; assembly: GCA_911387765.1. NCBI lineage: Eukaryota > Metazoa > Arthropoda > Insecta > Lepidoptera > Hesperiidae > Pyrgus > Pyrgus malvae. The sequence goes on along the minus strand of OU426963.1, from coordinate 22,864,766 downwards.
GGGTACCTCCCCACATTTATTGGGGAGGCCTAGACCTTACTCCAACACGCTGCTCCAATGCGGGTTGATGGAGATGGGGGTTAGTGGCCAATCCGCTGTCGGATGTTTTCAAAACGCCCATAAGGCCTCAGACAAGGTTTAACAACTGTTATCTATCGACAAAAAATGGGCTTAACGTGTCCTCTGAGCATGAAATTTTTTGCCACTAGCGGTCACCCATCACACCCGACCGCGACCGTTTGGCTTAATTGTATAGATCGTTTGCGTTCTACGCTAACTGCTGGGCCATGCGCGCTTCGCTACTCCATATAATTACAAAAAATCCATAATCTATATAAACTTTTAGGGTATAGTTGGACTTGAAAAGATATTAAATATCTATGGCTGGCTGGCTGCAACCCTTTTCTCACCCCACAACTAGGCACGAGTCTCTCCCCCTTAAAGGCCATATTAATGTTTTAATGTAACCTTATGGCATTTGACATAACATTGATCAAAAAGTATGTTAATAAATATAAAAACATTGACAGAAGGTGTGCTGTAAATATCGTCAGAGGATGTAAAAAACTGAATATCGTTTGAAACAGATGCTTTGGTATACCAATTTGTATTCAATATTCATAGTAAAGACAGGTCATTGGTCAGGTTAGCTAGTTAACTTTTAAAACCTACTCACAAGGAATGTGTGTTAGATGTATATATAAGGTATATTATATCTTGCAAATAATGAAATTTGTAATTATTTTTAAATTTTATTTCCTTTTTTCTAGCAAGTACTGAGGCTAGCCAGAGAGCTCCAGGACACAGGTGTGTTGGAGAGCGTCAGCGCAGGCTGCTCCTGGCCCAAGTTCAATCACCTTGACTTCGGGTTCGCGCGCGACGTCGGAAGACTCCTAAACGAGCCGCTAGTTCGAAGAGTGCAGATGTTATTTGATAAATACTGGCCAAACTGATTTTAAGTTTTTTATTTTCTCCTACAACTTTAGTAAAAAAGATAAACCATTTACTGGTTGCGATAGCTTCTAAGGTACACAATTCAAGTATGTACACTTGAATTAATTAACTCTAATTAATTAAGACCGGGAGCAAAAATACAAATTTCATATTATACAGGCTGCACTCTTTTTCCATCCCTCTGCTCTGGCATCATCAGTCTCTCCCTATTATTTAGGAGGCGTGGAGCTTACTCCAACACTGCAGGTTGCTAGCGATGCAGGTCAGTGACCAACCTGCTGTCAGATGTTTTAAACTGCTTATAATGCCTCCAACATGGTTTAAAAACTTTCATCTATTGCTGATAACCTGAACATAGTCATAAAGTGCCCTCTGATGCACAGAAACTCACATGAAATTTAGGTATCACCCATCTCATACGTAACTGCACCTGTTTTGCTTACCTGCACAGATTCACTTATGTCTTAATCCAACTGTAGGAGTATGCATTCTTCAGAGAATTTCCTTGTCTCAACATTTTCAATTCAATTCAATTGTTTATTACAGGACAATTTACAAGCTTTGTCACATTTCAAATTAAATTGGTTTTAATTTTAGGAGCAAAAAGATAGCGAAATTCATAATTCTGATATTTGGATATAAAACCCAGAATAATAAAAACAAGAGTCATGAGCAGCCACTTACCTTACTCATGTTGCAATTTTCAGCTACACTGATGATCCTAAGAGTAGCACCATGTTGAGATGATATTAGTTCTTTACATTCTTCTACTTGAAGCTGGTTATCTGTAATGTAAATGTTACTATATTATTGTTGTGTACCATTATTGTTATACACATAATTATTCATTCATTCATTTCAGTATTTTATAGTCCGCTGGACATAGGCCTTCCCTAACATTGGCCACTCCTCCAGATCCTGTGCTTGCTGAAACCAGAGGTTTCTCCCTGTATTCTTTAGGTCATCAGTTCACCTGGTGGTGAGATGTCAGGACTTTTCTTCCCCATCTGTTGTAGGTCCTCTTAACTATATGGCCTGACAGCCACTTCAGCTTTCAAATTTTGAAAGCTATGTCAATAACCTTAATTTGTCTATGAATTTCATCATTACGGATTCTGTCATGTAGAGAAATAGCAAACATTGCTCTCTCTATCTCAATATCTATTTCACCTCCTTACATAAATATATTAACAAAACAATATAAAATATCTTAATTCATACTAATATTATGAATGCATAATATTAGTATGAATAATATACAATACAAATTTTATTTATTTGTACACCACTTTAAACAACAACTGTTATCACAAAATATGACAAAAACAACAGTGGTGATAGTATATTGTTGCTGGAGATAGGAGGCTGAAGACTGACATAGGCTACTTTTTGCTACCGTAAAACATCTTATTAACATGGGAAGATACATTGTAATGTATTAGATCCTTTCTAACGCTGGAGTAACTGTAGGGCATCTCTAATTCATAATATGAGCACATCTAATAAAAAAATATTTATACTATGCTTGTCTTCTATTACTATGCCTTTGAAAATGAAACATCACCTAAGCTTTTTAGAATTGTAATAAATAAATATTTATATGTTTTAATGTATTTACAAAGTAAAGTTAGTCTGTGGCATTAAAGCTGTAATGTATATCATACATATATCATTATTAGTACCCTAAGTAGACACTCTGACCCTTGAATGTTTTACGTGTACTGACTGTGGTAGGTTATATAGGATTGGAGCTCTTTCCTAACAATTCCAGGAACAGCATCAGAGTAGGTATATGGTCAATTTATTTGAATAAAAAACTCTTTGCTTCTGACCACAAACCAAGGAAGGCGCCGGGAGGGGCCGAGATATTTGTCTTTCATACATCAATATGGTATACTATAGAATCCAATGTTTGTTCAATTGAAATTGAAACACTTGATGTAATTCATGGGGGAAAACCTTTTCAGAAAATTTTCTTTCTCACTGATCCTTACCTTGGGTATTAAAAAATCTACTGCATGTGCAATATTTAGGTAAGTCACAATTTTAAGTTTATGTCCAAATAATGTATTATTGAATGCAACAGGAATATATTATTTTTATTTACGAATGACACGAGTCGAGTACCTACGAGCACGGGGAGCACGGTATGACAGCTGTTGACAGCGTAATTTTTTTTTCAATTATGGCATCGCAAACACTGTGCATACTGCCAGCGTCAAGTATAATTTTGCATCAATTTTTTGCCAGTTTCAATGAAACTGGACGAAGTAACAACAAAGTCAGTAAGTAAGTCGTCAGTAATCAGTCAGTCTAGTCAGTCCAACATTCAAGTAAAGCGATGGCTACTTTACTAGAACGTGTCCGATGGAATTTTGGAGGCAAGCAGAAAAAACATATTTTAGCACTGTTATTCTATTTCACAAACACTCGTGCACTGTGATAACCTATATCAAACAAAATGCCATCAACTTTATCCGATATAACTCAAAAATACACCAAGAAAATGAAAATAAAACAAGAGCACAATATGTCTTTTTCGACTTCCCGCCAAAAAATCCACAGCGTAATTTGATTTGACATTGACATGACATTAATGATGAATAATGACATGAAATTAAAAAAACAGATAATGGATAAGCTGCTGCACTTTATTCAATATTATGATAATAGACGAGACGTTGACTGTTCCATTTTTCTTTATTGGAGTAAATTCACACCTGATTACTCACTTAGGGAGTCCTCTGACGCACGCGAAGATGCTAGGAAAATAAAAATATTTTAACTAAAACTATGTGTGACGAATAGTGACGATAATAATTTTAATAGTTCGTGACTTTCGGTCTTATTCATGATATGAAATTATAAGCTTCAGAAAAATAAAATATATTCTTTGCTAGTTTTCTACGCGTTAAATGCCCTTAGTATATAAAATTAATGTCATCGACAAAAAATACATCAAAGAGTCACATCATATTTGATATGATATTGGCGATATGCATAATGCGTGCTATGCTAGATACCTACTGCAAGTCATACGTAGATAGAGAAACTAAAGTCATAAATAAAACTCCTGATATCAAATTGAGTTTTGGCGGGAAGTCTGAAGGAACAAGTTGTGCTCTTGTTTTATTTTCATTTTCTTAGTGTATTTTTGAGTTATATCGGATAAAGTTGATGGCATTTTGCTCGATATAGGTTAATGATAGTGCACGAGTGTTGTGAAATAAAATAACAGTGCGAAAACATGTTTTTTCGGCTTGCCTCCAAAATTCCATCGGACATGTTCTGGTAAAGTAGCTATCACTTTACTTGAACATTTGACTGACTGGACTGACTGATACCTGACGACTAACTGACTTTTTTCTACGACTACAGTAATGCAAAAAATGTACTTGAAGCTGGCAATATGCACAGAGTTTGCGACGCCATTATTAAAATTGAAAAGTAAATATTGAATGGCTGAAAGGATTTTTATCCAATGCCGTAAAACGAAATTAAAAAAAAAAAAAAATGATATCAAATTGACAATGACAAGTTTTCCAATTCCATCCAACCAAGTGTCAATTTGACAAAACATGGCAACGGCATCTTCGGCGGTTTGCGTGAGGGAGCAGTGATAGGACCAAATTATTTAACAGTTCTTAATTAAATTATGTAAATAAAAGTGACAGACAAGTGGCATATTTGTATCAAAATTCTATAAAGTTGTAGTTCTCATAAGGTATACAATCATGGATCTCCACAGGCCGGTCGACCCCAACAAGGTGACGAGTTGAATTTTTCGTTTTAAAAATAGTTATAATATTACTTTTATTGCTAAACAGTGCAGTGGTATTGACCTTGATCGTTGTTAAATTTTCTTGTTTACTTTGCTCTTCGAAAGTAAAAGCCACATCACATCTGTAGAAGTACACAACGTCATAAAATAAGGACAATATTTTTCCTTAGTTCAACCTGATATTAAACAACTCATGAGATGATCATTTCTACACCTCTCTGTTTCCTTCAAAATAATGATGCTCTGAGAAGTCATGCCATTCATACAAGTCATTATCTAATCAGTTTGCTGAGTAAGGAATGTGTTGGTCACAGAATATATTTGTTGTCCTCCTTATTCCCCGGAGTCCTCCCCAAGCGCAGTGGCAGCCACCGAGGGGGTTTTAGTGCGGTCAAATCCCACATAACCCGGTACTGTCTCCCAAGGTGCCGGGTACCTTTTGAAGGTTTCCCCCCCGACAACAAAAAAAAAAAAAAAAAAAAAAGGTAGCTAGTATTCATTGAGGCACATCTAAATTGCAAAATGAATTAATTATTGTACTTACAAAGACTTAATTATACCCTCCTTACCATTGTAAGCTGAATTATCTGAAATTTTTTGTTATAAAAGTTAGAACATTTTACAACCATGTTCTGTACCTAATACAGTTAACTATTAGAAATTTAATTTCCAATAAGGTTATAATAATGTTCCTTATTGTTAAAATATGCTAGGTATGTTTTTTGAATGTTAAGAAAAATTTACACAGTTATAAAATTTACTCCTACTGGTTCTAAGTCTTAAGAAAAAAGTTCTATAGTATTTTTCAGTATAAAATAAATAAACATAGGTAATAAAATGTACTCTATGGTATTTCATATACCCATGCTATTCAGTGAAAACTTGTGACAAATTTTTAACTCACAGTTACATGTAATTGCTACTTGAATACCTGTGATGCATCTCATCAAATAGATAGATACAGTAGAACCTCGATAAGATAAAGTCCAAGGGAAACACAAAATATTTTAAGTTATAGAGGTTTTAACTTATCAAGGGTCTATGTTAGGGACATGTTAATATAGAGGTAGGTATGTACATATGTATGTATGTACCCTTGTTCCTATTTTTACTCGAATGTGAGTGTTGTTAGTTTTCTTGTTGAACTCATTTTAAGCCAGTTTTATCACACAGTAGGTAAAGCGATGTTTCCAGGACAATGATCAAAAACTTATGATCCAAGTAAGCCGTTATCTTAAGGCTAACCGCCGCAAATCTTTAAAGAATTTCGAAGATTCAAACAATAGACGACATAATGTATTGTTTACGTTAACAATTTAACTATGACAAACAATTTTATGTTATAGAGGTTGTGGAAACATTTCTTTAAGTTACTGAGGGCCAATACAGAGATTACTTATTTAAGTTATAGAGGTTGCATATTTTAAGTTATAGAGCTTTTGGGCTCTGATTGGAAGGGAACATATTATTTTTTGAAGTTATAGAGGTTTTTAAGTTACCGAGGTTTGAGTTATCGAGGTTCTACTGTACATCTGAATGTGGCTTTATATTCTATTCCCCTTACTGTGCAGTCCGTAGGTGTGTTGCCACGTGAGCCAATTGACGTGACAAATATAGTGCTGATTTGGATAAATTATAATTTTAACTTGCACATTTATTGTATGATGTGATGCACCATGCTAATAAACATTATATAAACCTGTAAAAGTAATAATAAGTTTTTTCTATCTTTGTTATGTGTCATTTTGAACTCATAAGAGTAAGGCAAAGTATCATAATGTTTATACAACTTTAACTAGGTAGGGAGTAAATTTGTTACAGCATTGAGTATTGTTATGCATCTTGAGCATATACTTACTATGAATTGTTTCTTTTTTCAGACATATGAAGAGCTGACACATGAAGAAAAATTGAGGTAAGACCACTACTTTTGGTACTAAAGCTTTCATTTATATATTTTTTTGGTCTAATGATAAATAAGGTAAAACTGCAGGCACAAAGAAAGAAAAAGAAAAAAATAATAATTCATATTAGGAATACAAAATATTTGCTTAATGAATGTCATTTTTCCCGGTCATCGCCTTTAGGTGCACGTTTGGGCTAGATGTTGAGCTGAGAGAAAAAAAACCGTGGAAAAAAACTCCCAGCAGCACTCTTTAAAAAAAGTACATTTATATATTTAAGATAACAGAATGGCTATGGGTTGATAATGGGTACACGTGACAGGGACAAGACAAGGAGTAATCTAGAGAATCCTTTTAGAAGGGCTGTGTTTTCTTTTATTTTATTTTACTTACATTCTGTTTCAAAAGAGATTACATTTTGACCTTACATATGTAATATTGTTGGATTAGGATATTATTTGTGTATCATGATTGATTTAAGCTTCAGATTTATGCTAATTTCACAAGTGTATGTTTGTAGGTTTAAATGTTCGTCCACATATTTCTGATGATGACTTAATAGACTAGAGATGATACTTTTTGACTTATTGAATGTTGCACCTTAGCGAACATTTAATGTTTCATCGAAATCAGATCATTTGTTTTTGAGATATGGTTATCCACAAGCTTCTAGAGAGAAAATGCATAAGCTAACTGAAAATACAATTTTAATATAAGTATAAGTATTTGAATATAAGTATGTTAAAATTGTATTTTCAGTTTACTGGCATTCAATCTTCAATAAAATAGTGTTATCAAAAGAAAAAAAGGAACCCTTATCAAATCACTTTGTTGTCCCTCCGTCTGTCTGTCAATCAAGCTGGAATTTATATCAAAACTCAGGTCTGCTGTCCCTTGGAGCTGTGAAAAATTCAATCTTCTATGCCAGCACAATCAAAAGATACAGACATTTATACTGAAACTTTGGCACTCGTAAGGGAATCAAAACCTGCAGGGTACTTGCAGTGAACTCTGAATCTTGAAATTTAGAATGAAGCAACGTCTTATAGCACAGATAAAGGAAAAATTTTTAGTTACATCTTAATTAAAAATATTTTTATTTATGCTCCTCCAGCTTTCCATATAGTAATGTTATGGATTTCATTTGCAATAAAAATACCATAACTATGACTGGATTGTCGTGATGGGTGAACATTTACTTATATCTTGCACTTGGCCGGTTTTTTAAAATTATGATTACCACCTACAATTACTCCAATAGGCTACAAAACCATTAAGTAGCTCTGAATACAAATAACCTTGTAATCTTAGAATAATAATGTTAAGAACGTCAGTCTTCATACAAGTGCGCTGTCAAAATTGAAGCGCTAAATAGATTCCTACAGCTGTCACATCTGACAAACAAAATATTTTTATTTGGACCAAATTAGCTATAAAATACTACAAAATATTGAAAACACTGTAAAAAGTTATTTTATTAGATTTCTTTTGTTTTTAAAAATTGTTATCAATGGCACCAATCAACATGCTTCAATTTGGGCGCATGAACTTGGTTTCTATAATGTAATTGTAATTATTCTAAGCTTGTAATTGTTTTGTTCCCTATTATATACATGGATGATCTGACTGAAGGACTCTCATTAAGTATTTATGGTAATTAAACTAATAATGATAGTATTAAAGAACTGAAGTCAAGCAAATTATGTTTTTATGGGTATAATTTGTTTATTTTATTAATTTAAAAGGAAAATATATTTTGCTTACAAAGTAATATCTATTTTCTTGTACTCGAACTTACAATTTTTAAAAACTCTTTAAAGAGATTATTTGTATTAACAGTTTCATTGGCTCAGGCTGAGTTTTGAAAGGAATAATAAAGCTTGCAGAATATAACTATGGCACTGTTGTCATAGTGTTTTAATTGAGGGAAATAATTTGATTAAAAATAAATTTTGATGCTTTATTGGGTCAATTGGTAACCATATTTTAAAATTAAACATACTGTTTTGTTGGCCATACATATATAAAGTGACTATTTGCCACAGCTGTCTGCCAGTCTCCTTGAAAGACTCTGTTTTGTTTCTAAAAATACATGCAGGCTATGCATAATGCCTGCTAATATGCAGAATTATAAGTAGATTATTTGCACTGCAGCTTACCTTTAGAAGGTTCCTAATTGTCTTGGAAAAGGTACCGGGTATTACTAAAAATTCTTGAGGGCTTATGCTTACTAAGGACATCAGGCTATAGAAAACCCTAGTACTAAGAAAAAGGGTCAATCTTGAATCATGTAGCTCTTCAACACAATTCGGTAGTTGACACTATGAACAGGAAAATTCAAAACGCATACCTCGAAAAGGTTGCACTAATTTACGTCTGGAAACCAGGATAATTGTAATTTAATTTTTGTTAATGATTTTATTTCATTTTAAATCAATAATAATTAAGTCAATTGAATATACCAAGTTGTGACGTCATAAATATTTTTCTCGTACAAAATGCATGAGGATGTCGCGTTTTGACAGCTCATTAAAAGTATGTCAATTGCTTTGGCAGTCAACTACCGAATTTCAGCTTAAGTTAACCAAGCTATACTTCATGTTAAAGATTTAAAACTACATGGATTTGAAAGCAGATGGCAGTGAGCTTATATTGACCTGAGATATTGACATGCAAAATACTCATAGCTGTCACATGTATTCATTGTCAACCCATAGCCATACCACAATACAGAGACCTCCTGTGACCATACTGTCTTGACATTTATATAACAACTGGCATTTAAACAACAGTTCTTGAACAGTGAGCATTGAGCCGCTCCTGTGACTCAATGGCATAAGGACTAGAATATAATATTATGCATATATAAGAATTGCTTGTTTAAAGTTATTAGATATGTATTCCAATCCAAAAATAAATAAATGTTTTTAATTTGAAATTGATTCAATGTACTTTGCTGCAACTATTTTAACTAAAGCTATTTTTTGTAGGTATGACCACCAGAAGCTGCACGAGATGCACAAGGGGCACGAGTCCATGCACACCACGATGGTGCTGATCCTCATCATGACGCTCATCGTCACACAGATCATTGTGGTCGCTTGGAAGAAGCACCATTACAGGTCTTACGCGGTAAGTTAACTCTCGGTTGTTTAGTCCACATCGAGGATTTTCGCACGTATATATACGCATATACCAACGTCGTGTGTGTGTGTGTGTGTGTGTGTTTACGTTAAAAAAAAAATAGAACTATATTTCTTGGAGAAAAGTTCAGTCTTTCGTCATCATTTTTTAAAAGTAATGAATGATTTGTATTTTTTTCATTTGTATATTATAAGATTTTTCCAGTTCTTCACGATGATAGCGATGTGGTCAATACCAGTGCTGTTAAGCGTTCGGAATGAGTGGTGGCGGTTCATAACCGTGTGGTCGGTGTTCACGCTCACCACCGCCGTCGTCATGAGGAAATCGACGGCCAAGCCCATGTCGGCTACCACGCCGAGGTAATTTTTATCTATATTAATATATAAAGCTGAAGAGTTTGTTTGTTTGTTTGAACGCGCTAATCAGAAATTACTGGTTCGAATAGAAAAAATATTTTCGTGTTGAATAGTCCATTTATTAGGGAAGACTTTAGGCTATATAACATCATGCTATGACTAATACCAAAGTCCACGCGGATGATGTCCCGGACGGCCGCTAGTTATTAAATATTTATATCCCTAGAAAAGAGGAATCTAATATCGGGTCTATGGGGTCTATACTTCCACTCCCGAGCACGCTTACACTTTACGCTTATAAAATAAATTTTAGGAAGCGTGTGTAAGCGCGTTTGCAGAAACGACAGTACACGCGCGGAAAAATAACGCTAGTTTGAAACCTCTTACGTTTCCACGCTGGATGGCAATGAACGCAAGCCAAAGGTTGTTGTTCAAACCTGTTCCTCTCTGTTATCTGCCTGTTGAAGACGCTCCCGCCAGCACTTAGATGTGAAATGTAGTCACTCACGAAGGGCTCGATAAAACGCACGTAACAAATTCCTTAGTCAGTGGTGGGCACCGGGACTTCAACTCTGATCTTCAGGTCAGACACTGATATCATTATTATTATGTTTTATAAATATGAAGATGTAACTCGGCCATATTTTTTTGACGTGACAACGTCTTATAGTTCGATGGAGCCGGCTGCACGCACGAAAAAACATGACTCATACGGCGTTACCTCGCGCTGAGGCGTTCCATTTAAGGCTTGAAGTGCAAGCGAGAGCGCGGAACGAGCGACAAAGAGGCACAATCGGCCTCCGCGTTCGGCAGCGTTCGACATCTGTCTCTCTCCTACTTGAGTGAGCGATGCGTCCGCGCGGACAGCTACTATACAATAATACATTTACATGTTTTCATCAAGTATGAAGTGCAGTGAAAAGTGAATGTGGTGTCAATTGTTTATTTATAGCAACAAGTATTTTCTTATGACGTTGTCACGTTCAACTATCATCAGTAGACCAACTTTACAGACAACCGATTTTTTTTTCTCAATATAATTCCTTTACATTCCAGACTAGTCTACAAATGGTTCCTGCTAATATACAAGCTAAGTTGTGCAGTGGGGGTGTTTGGTTACATAGTGATGATGCTGACGTTCCTCGGCTTCAACGTGCTGTTCGGCCACAAGCCGCAGTCGTGGATGGACGTGGCGCTAATGTTCCTGTTCTATGGGCTGTACTTCGGAGTACTGGGCCGGGACGTGGCCGAGTATTGCGCGGATAAGATGGCTGCTTCTATAGGGGTGAGTTTTTATACTTGTGATAGAATGGTAGCAACTGTCTGACACTTCCAATGAAGCTGCTTACACTGCTTCCCAATCTACTTGAGGTGCTTTTACACAAGCAATTCTGGCAGAAAATTGATCAATCTGGACCAATTAGTTGAAGCTATCTGGAGCAATCATGATTAATCAAATAAATGAATTACGGCAATTGTTTGTGGTCGTGACGTCATAGTTTACGATTATTGAGGAAAATTGAGCTATTTTAGCAGGCCATGTAAGCATATCTTTATACAACGTACGCAGTTACATCGTTATGGGCCGGTTTATTCGATAGGTGGCCCGCTGACGCAACTCTACACGAATGCATTATTTTGTTGCACTGAGTGATGACGTCACGCTTTATGTGAGGTGCTTTTACACAAGCAATTCTGGCAGGAAATTGATCAATCTGGACCAATTAGTTGAAGCTATCTGGAGCAATCATGATTGAATCAAGTGAATGAATTCCGGCAGTTGTTTGTGGTCGTGACGTCATAGTTTACGATTATTGAGAAGAATTGAGCAATTTTAGCTGGCCATGTTAGCATATCTTTATACAACGTACGCAGTTGCATCGTTATGGGCCGGTTTATTTGATAGGTGGCCCGCTGACGCAACTCTAAACGAGTGCATTATTTTGTTGCACTGAGTGATGACGTCACGGTTTATGCTTGTGTTGTGTAATGTATGCTTCACAGACAATACACACTCACAAATGTAAATGTGTTCCACACTAGTACAACATCATCTAGCTTGACTTCAAAATATGTAGTATAACCAAGCCCTGATCACTGCAGTGCCATCTAGCTTGTTATTAAAAAGGAAAAGCGTGCAAAGGATGGGAAGTGCTCTTGTGTCAGTTTTTTTGAGATTTTGATCTTAAAATTAGAATCAGTGAGGAAACCTGGGCTGTTAGCAAGTTATCTGCAAATTTATTTGTTGTAACACCACTGAACTAGTAGCTTTACATTCCAGTACTACACGAAAGAGGGCATCCCTACGAGGCAGCTGGAGAGTAACGTGTGCGCGGTATGTGGCAACAAGCTGCTGGTCGACGTCAACGAGGAGGGGGTCATAGGTACAGTGAAAGGAAAAAAAGGGTTTTTTACGAACTCTTAGTGAAAGTTATTATATGATTTCATATGCTCTGAGGCAATGATGAGCCGAAGAAATCAGCTGGTATAAACCTTTAGTTTCGTTTTAAATTGCTCTTAGTCAGTCAGTCTTGTCGGCAATCACATCTTTCTGCTGGAATATTAGGATAGCTTCTCGGTAGAAAAGGGTACAATGGTACTTCCTCATTTGAACCATGAAACTCTTACATTATTCCCGACTAAAATTATTCCAGTCAAGTATCATTAGCTAGTATTGTTGAAATAACGGCAATGTCATTTACATGGCTCTGGAACTGAAATGTCACTAGATTCATCTACATGATTACATCAGCAATATTCATTTGTGTTTCAAAATTTTCTACTAAATTATGTCCACCATGCTGGAAATCGAAATTTCTACACTCGATAATTTCAATCAATGTAGAAATTGAAAAACATGTTTAAATGTTTACCTACCCCCCTGTCCCATACTTAGGGAGAGGAGGGTAGGAGGATTACTTACTTTTGACAAGGGCGAGAAGGGTGTTAAATTTGTAAAAATCTGCTAATGTTAATATTTGAATAACCCATTATTGATTGAATTTTAATTCAAAGTCCTAAAAGTGAGTTTAATTCGCAGAGAACACGTACAAGCTGACGTGCGGCCACGTGTTCCACGAGTTCTGCATCCGCGGCTGGTGCATCGTGGGCAAGAAGCAGACCTGCCCCTACTGCAAGGAGAAGGTCGACCTCAAGCGCATGTTCACCAATCCGTATCCTTTTTATTAATCCTTTTATTACTTCGTGCAACAACATTATTATAATTAGGTTAAACTTCTTTGCTACAACACACAATCAATACGTATAACTTTACAAGTAACTATCGTAGAGTCGATAGAGTCAATCATCAGGGGATGATGCCTTGCTTCGGGTTGGAACAGAGGTCCTACTCTAAGCGCAATCGTTCGAAGTTTCGTATATTTTCGAAGTACTATTTTGCAAAAGTTAAAAGATAATTATAAATTATTTTATGTGCTAAATAGCTTCATATTCTCGAAAACTTTACGAAAAATACTTGCAGCCATAAAGTAAAGAGTCAGAAATTAAGAGTTCTGATTTTCGCGCTCAGAGTAGCCCCCCTTATGGTGGTGGTACGTATGTTTGTGTATATTTTTTTATTTTTCGAATATCGGTTTTGGAGGTCAGGTGTCAGTGCTCATGCTTACGAGCATATTGTTTCCGTTTGTGTTACCTAGCAAGCTGCTAATGAGTCATCAGTTACTATAGTTATAGTTATTAGATTACTAAAGTTAACCAATGGTACTATAGTATGCCGACATGCTATTTGAGTGTGACGGACCGACGAACTGATTACAACTAAGTCGTGAGACCTGAACTAAGAGTAAGACCAACTAGAACAGACGCAGAAATCAAGCAGATTATAACAATAAAAACTTCCTTTGAAACAAAAGGCGGAACTATTAGAAATGTCAAATGGACCTCAAAATTTCTCCATTTTAAAAACAAGTATTATTTTTTGCATGTTTTTTTTGTCGATGGTATATTGTGATACAAATACTGCCATTTCTTTCAAGTGTAATATACAAGCACACATTATAACGCTTCACACTCGCTATGAATGTATCAGTAGGGTAGGTATACCCTGTGTCGTAGGTACCATGGACACACATAAAGACAGAAACACAAACACTTCGATCATTCAAATTTGTTTTGCCGGGAATCGAACCTGGGACCCTTCGAATGGCATTCCGGCATGGTAACCATTGCGCCACGCAGGTTGTCATGTTGATAGTTTAGCAAAACTATAATAAACCTTAACCATCAATCAGTTGGGACCGGCCGCACATGATGTACGGCCAGCTGCTGGACTGGATCCGCTGGGTGGTGGCGTGGCAGCCGCTCATCTTCTTCTTCGTGCAGGGCGTCAACTGGCTCTTCGGCCTCGAGTGATCCCGAGCCGGCCCACGTTGCCACCCGACCCGGGCCTCACGTTCGACGACATTAGCCGTGTTGTAGTGACCGTCAGTGGACTTATAAGAGTATGACAAATTGAGTATTTTCCAGTTTTACAGTGTATTTATTGTTCGTGTGGATGAAACCGTTATCATAAGTGGAATTTTATACGATGGAGACGCAGACGATTCTGCCTTCTTCACACAACAAGTGGCCGTATACGAAATTATGCCGAATTCGCTCATTTATTTATTTATTTACTTATTTACGCTATTACATAAACATTACAGAATTAAATCCAATATGTTTACATAGTCGATTTTACACATGAGATTTTATAGTTAAAATACAGAATTTCCATAAGTTTTATTGCACAATATGACTGAAAATCGCCTGTAAAATACATTCGTCACTTTTTACCACTTTCTTACATAAATTTAGTATAAAAATATTGAAATTTTTACTAGCAAATTTTGAGAGAAAATGGGCCAGAAATTGCATTTTAATTCGGCTAATTGGAATAATCTTTCACAAAGTTAATTGTACATTAATAAACTTCAGTTCATAATCAATCCCATTCCTGAAAAAATCAGATAATTATAATTTATAAAAAAACGGCATTAGTAATCTTTTAAAGTAACCTAAATCTCGCATTATTACTCGACGCAAACTAAAAAAGTGACTAATGTATTGGATTATTATTGAAATGATCAATCATATTGTTAAATGAAACTTATGGAAATACTGTATTTTAACTGCAAAATATCATGTGTAAAATCAGGTAAATCAGCGAAATCGACAAAACTAGTATACAGCCTCTTAAGGCCTGTCACATACATTCGGAATAACCTTACGAATTTGGAATTCTGAACGGAAATTCCTTTCGGATCAGAGAATATTATTTAGTAAGGAAAATTTCCGTATGCATGTGGTAGGTTCACAGAATTGTATGGACTTACTGCGTACGAAATTTCGAATCAATGTTTTCGTTTTCCGTATGTGGCGAGCCTAAGTCTTGCCTGAGGTCTTGTTCAGTCACGAACAGTGGACTTATAGATTATAACAAATTGAGATCTTGGCTTTTTCAGTGTATCATTTATGAGTTTTTAGGCTTCTTTCACCACCTTCAAGTAAGTGTCAAGTACACTAATTGTCGGTTAAAGTCGCCCGTAATTTCAATTTCACGATGTTCGAGTAGCACTAATTCATATGATAAACTGACCTGTATTCATAGCTTTTACTTGGCAATTAACTTTACTTGGAACGTAACTAATCAACACTTTACTTGGAGATGGTGATAGAGGCCCATTATGTGTAATTGAGTAGCAGACAAACATTCAGGCTTCAGCCCGGGGGAAACTATAATCAAGCTTCAGTCTTGCCTGAGGTCTTAGGCAGTTGCGCTGTTACTCGGGAGGCTGATAACAGTCTCACCTGTCATGTCTGGCCAATATTGTTTTAATCTATAATGGCTGCATAAAATGTTACACATATTAAATAGTACAATTTTAATGCTAAATTTATTTAATGATGTACCTACTGCGATTTAGTTTTGAAATTGCCTTCAGGAAGTGATGCCTATAAACATAAACTATTTTTACCTTCCCGTGAGGTTTAAGTATGGCAAGTTTTAATGCCTTGAAGTAAATCTTTCATCCATATTTAAACATTTTTCAAAACTTATTTATATTTATGGCATTATTGACAAGTTGCTTATAATTTTCTTTGTGTTAAATAAAATTGAGTCAAATGATATATAAACTGTTATGAGACCAGGTTGTAATTTTTCGTTTTACCAATGAAAAGTAATTATTTTCGAAGATGATTCTGAGTGTGTTTGAAGTCTCATTTTGAAGTGTCATTGAGAAATGCTCACGATGTCATTAACTTTACAGGTTATACAGGTTCAATGACTTTTAGATCTCCACAGAGTGTTCAGAATAAGCGTTATGTCATTTTTCATACGGCATTTATCGAATTTTTCTATTCATATAACATAGCTATAACTAAAATACAACGGCATCTAAACAAAAAGAGGAATATGTAAGCAAATATAACACGGCCGGCACTGCTGTGTACAGATCTCTCTCCACAATTGAGGAGGCCTGGAGCAGACTGCAACACGCTGCTCAATGGGTTTTGGAGGAGAGATGGTCTTACACACTATAAAATACATGACAAAATGTATTACTTAATTAAAGACTTAGTTTAAAATTATTGTACAGTAGCCTTCCGCCAGCGGCTTCGCCCGCGTTGATCCGTTTTATGGGTTCCCGTAGGATTAAAAACCACCCTATATGTCCTTTCCCAAGGTCCAATCTATCTATTGTATTATTTATTTATTATTGTACTTATATATATTTGTTCGTTTGTGAAAGATACATAGGTATGTGATCACTGATCACACTGTATATCTTCTTCTTCTCTATATATAAAAATCGAAAAAACCGATGTGGTTAATTTTGGTCTTGAAATATTAGTAAGAAAGAAAGAAAGAATAAATATTTATTTCATATTATGAATACAAAATATTCGCTTAATGAATGTCATTTTTTACCGTTCATCGCCTTTAGGTGTCCGTTTGGGCTATATGTTGAGCTGAGAGAAAAAAGGCGGCGGAAAAAAACTCCCAGCAGCACTCTTTTATAAAAAAGTACATTATATATTTAAGATAACAGAATGGCTATGGGTTGATAAAGGACACACATGACAGCTGATCGTGTGAGACACTATAGTAGAAGTCGAGGGAAGGTTTAAACGGTGAGAAAATATGGAAAAATTGCGAAATTATAGTAAAACAACATATTTACTTATCTGTCACTATTTATTTTATATTTTTTATTTGACAGTAACATAAAAACTCTTTGTGGTGATAAAGAAACGAATCCTCTTTCAATACTTTTAAGGCAGGACAACGTCCGTGGGGTCCACTAGTTGGTAATAATTATTATCTACATTAGTAAAGTTTTGCGATTCAGCCCTAGTGCCGTGCATACACATTGGCACCTACTCAGACTCAGCCTATCAAGACTGAACAAATTAGGCACGAACAGTTACACTCTGGATTAGATGTTGTATATTGTACAGACTATGTAAATAAACTGTAGTCCGTTTGCGAAGTAAAGTTTTATCATTAATGATAATTTTTTACCCCACATTTTAGGCGTTACATATGAAGCTGTTAATGTATCAGTTGCACTCAAAATACCAGTCAGTTCACTATATTTACAATCGGGGAACTATAACTCATTGACTAAAGTAACTGATTACACGCTATATCAGCCATCGTGAGGAAAATTAACTGAACTAAGTATTCATTATTACGATTAATATATTTTTTTAATTGTTGTGCAGTCCGAAGATTGCACAAATGAAAGCTTAAAATTTGGTAGAAAAACTGTATATTTAAACTGATAAAAATTACAAATAATTAAGTAAACGAGCCGAGAGTATGTTCGGTAGCGACGTATTTTGCGAACTGGCTGGCGTTGCCGCGTGAGCCGCGTGACCAATATATTGCTGATTTGGCTAATCGTAATTATAATTTTACTTGCTTTTATTGTATGGTGTGATGCACCGTACATGCTCCCGGACCTAACAAAGAGTTGAAATGCTAATGGCTAAAAGAGTGCTCAAGATAAAAAAATGATTCATGCTAAATATAAGGAATAATAAAGTTGTATAAAATCAATTGTCTTTAAAGTGAAAACAAAAAATAACTAAACTACATCCGAAATTCTATACACCCTAATAGGAGCGGGTGAGGTAGCTGTGTCTTTTTTCACTTTAACACTGCACTTTTCACTATCACTAGGCTGTCGGTCAGCCTTTTTATTATATTTTCGCGCACTTTCCACTTTTACACTTAAATTCGATGAGGGCGATGGCCTATAGCGCACGGCCACTGGAGGTCGCTCCGCCCGGCGCCGGCTGCATCATCTCCACAGGAACAGGCCCGCTGCCACCGCTGCTGCTGCCACCAACAAGTAGGTAACCACGTAGTGATGGACGTGGTGATAAGAGAGGGAGTCATCATCCGGAAGTTCTTGGTTCTTCAGCTCATTTATTTGTTGTCCAAGTGTTTCCAAATTTCGATGAATCGCTGCTTCCGACGTTTCGTTTCCAATTAGTTTGACGGAAATATTTAAAAGGTGATTAATTGGTGCTATTTTTGGGTTGTGTAAGTTTGGTTCTATTTTGATTTTGGTTGTCGCTTCTCTTATGCTGTACGCTGTAAAATCTGTTTCCTTTATCAAACAGTTTGGTGCTAGGTGCAGGATACCCGACCCCGTCAGCTGCTCGACGGTAACACGATCGTCACAAATAAGGCGCAGTGCACATTGATTACAACAGGAATATAAAAATGAATTTAATTCGTTAAGTTTAATCCACTTGTGAGAGCACATGGATATGCTTATCTGACAATTATTAGTAGTTGGTTCTTTTACACAAAGATTGGTATCAGGCTTCAAATGAAAGAAAGTGGTATGTAAGTTACATAAAAAGAATGATGTAATATAGATGCACTGCTGCCTCTCATTCTGTCCTATAGGAACATAAATGTCCCTTTGAAGGTTAATTGCTACGTAATCAAATGCCGGTGTGATGCTGATCATGCTATTTCCACTTCGATGCGGTACAGCTATTATCTTATGGAGTTCGAAATTATCTCTTATAACTAGAGGAATCAGGATTTCAAACAAAAAATATTCATTTGTCATACGAGCTTTAACCTTTAAAAGCTTGTATATATTAGCCATTTCTTGAGAAATATTATCAATAGGTAGAGTTAAATCCTTAGGTATCTGTCCTGAAATAATATTAAGCTCGTGTTGTAGTTGCTGGGGAGAAAGAAGGTGAAAACTGTATCGCTCATAATGCACGTCTGTTATCATGTCCAACAGCTGATCTTGTATGCTTCTCAAATTGCTTACTAAGTTACTGGCTATGATAACGGACATTGTAAATTCGTTGATTAATTCCACACTTTTAACTTCTTCCTTTAATGAATTTAAGCCCCGTTCCAAACTATTTAAGTTTTGATTGACAATTTTATGCTGCTTACTAATTGTTTCCTCCATTCGTTTAAGAACGTTATATTGACCCTCAATAACAGATGTTTGGTTCCTCCATAAAGCTCTCATATGGTTTTCATTTCGCCTTATCTCATTTATGTCTCGCTGGTATTGTTCCGCGAAATGCTCGTCGAGTACCCCGAACAATGTGTTCGCAAGGTATCCCACTCCGTTGATAAGGCCGCGCCTCCTTCGTGCGCGCGTTGAATTACGCTGACCAAGAAGTATGAGGTTACTGAACTCTAGTTCTGTTGTGCTGTGCTTCAGCTGTGATAGGGCTACGTCACAATGGGACTGATTAGATATGGATGTACATATGTTGTCTAAGTACTTGGTATATTTTTCAATAGTTGTCATTCCTTCCCAATAGGGCTCCATATCATAATATGCGACGAGCTTCCATTCATCCCGTGCTATCTTTATGTTGCCGATTTGGTCAAAATAAAATCCCTGATTTTCTTTCAATGCTGTTACGGTTAATAATGCTTGAGAACTACCTAACAATGTCATAAATAATATGAAAGATATTGCCATTGATATAAAACTATGCTTTACTTGACGTCTTATTATTTTGCTGCCTTTCTCCTTCTCAACTTCTAGCCTTTCTTTAGCCTCTTCTTTACCCTTTCCTATAGGTAAAACTGAAAGTTTCGATATAGGACGCTTTAAAATGCCGTTCTTCGTTCTAAGTGATACCACTCTAACCAAGCTGTCGTGTCCCGGGTGTAATGCTATCACTCTGCCTAGCAACCATTTACCAGGTGGAAGGTTCTCGTCTTGAATGGTTACCATGTCTCCAATTTTAATGTTTTCCTGCTTGTTAAGCCACTTGCTGCGAACCGATAACTGTGTTAAGTACTCTGTTTTAAATCTTTTCCAAATATCCAATGCTAATTTAGAAGTCAAATGCCACCTAGTCCTCGCATCATGCTCTGTTTCTATAACTACAGTTCCCGGTCTTCCCGTCAGGAAATGTGCTGGAGTAAGAAAGTCTAAATCATCTGGGTTCTCCGATAACGGACACAGAGGTCGTGAATTTAGACACGCTTCCACTTGAGCTAGGAGGGTATTGTATTCTTCGAAGGTCAATTTTTGCTCTCCCACTACTCTCCTCAAGTGATGTTTTACGCTACGTACTGCTCTCTCCCATAAACCACCAGCGCTGGGCCACGATGGGGCATTAAAATGCCACTCTATATTCATATCCGTTATTTCGTTGTAAAAATCTTCGTCAAGAGTATTTTTCAAGTCGTGGTATTCTTCTTTCAGTATTCTACTGGCACCTACGAAATTCGTACCATTATCGCTATATAAATGCTTTGGCGCTCCTCGCCTAGCAGCCATCCTGCGAAGTGCTGCTAAAAATGCTGAACTACTCAGGTCTGAAACCAGCTCCAGGTGCACCGCTTTAGTGACCATACAAATAAACAATGCAATGTATCCCTTCATGGTTTTTATGCCTCGACCTTTATTGGCTTTCACCTCTACATAACCAGTGTAATCAACCCCAGTGTGATAGAATGGTGCTGCAGGGTTAATTCTTTCCTCAGGCAGGTTACCCATTAATTGAAATTGCTTTACAGGATCGTGCTTTCTACATTTCACGCAACTTCTTATTTCCTTCTTGACCGCTCTGTTTCCAGACACTATCCAATACCTCTGTCTTAAGTTTGCTTGAGTCAATCTTGGACCACCGTGGTAAGTAAGATGATGTCCTTGCTGTATTAATAAAGTTGTAAAATGACCCTTGGAGGGTATTACAATCGGGTGTTTCATCTCAGCACAAATACGTGCGTTATGCAGTCTCCCTCCAACACGCATGATCCTATTTTTATCCAGAAAAACGTCCAAATTTAGTAACTTACTTCTATTAGGTAATTTATTATGCTTCATTAAATGTTCAAACTCTTCCCCGAATTCCGACCTTTGCACATATTTTATAATCAACAACCTGGCTTGCTTTAATTCTTGTAACGTGAGATATTCTGGTTTCTGTTTACATTCACGTTGCTTGTCCGTTCTGAATGATATAATTTTTGTAGCTCGAAGTATCCACGCTATAATTCGTACGATTTTTGTTAGTGAACTTTTTGATTTTAACAATGAAAATATAATGCTGTCATGACTTATCTGTGCTATGTTTACATACTGCTTTTTAAGTTCCTCTTCCGTCGAATAACTAGCGCTGTGCTCTCTTTTATCTTCAAACGATTTTAACCACATCTGGTCCTCGCCACCAGAGGCTGTGATTTGCTAACTCAGAGGCTAACATTCCCCTGCTTGCCGCATCAGCAGGGTTGTCCCCCGACTTGACGTATCGCCATTTATCGCTCGGTATTACTTCTGTTATGCTCTTGACCCGATTTGCTACAAAGGCCTTCCAACGGCCTGGGTCTCCTTGCAACCAACTTAAAACAACCATAGAATCCGTCCAACAGTATACCTCAATATGAAGACCTTCTAGATATTTTAAAACTTTATCCATCAATTTTGATAACAAGTGTGCTTCGCAAATCTCTAATCTTGGCAACGAGATTTTCTTATTACAAGGAACTAGTCTGGTTTTAGATGCTATTAACGCCACTGTCGCTTCGCTTTTCTTTACTACTCTTGCATAAATAACGCAAGCGTAGGCTTTTAGGGATGAGTCACAAAATCCGTGCAGCTCTATGACATCATCAGACATGCATCCTATCCATCTAGGAACCTCACATTGACTTAAATGAGTGATATCCGATTTTATTTTCATCCATTCTAAATAAATATTCTCAGGAATTTCGTCATCCCACTGTAAATTTGCTGACCAGACCTTTTGAAAAATTAATTTTAATTTTGTAGTTAATGGAGCTATCCACCCTAGGGGATCGAATAACTTGGATATTTCACCTAATATAATCCGTTTCGTTAATTTGTTCGCAGTAGATTCAATTAAATATTTAAAGGTAAACCTATCATTTTTCGGATTCCAACGTAAGCCTAATGTTTTTGTCGCAATTTCCGGGTTAAAATTAAATGTTAATTGGTTGTCTCCGTTTTTATGTTCTATACACTCTAGCAATTCTGGCTCATTCGACATCCATTTTCGTAATTGAAATCCACCCAATTTCAACAAATTATTTATATTTTTTATTATCTTCTTACCGCTTTCTATATCAAAGGAGCCGTGCAGAAGGTCGTCCATGTAGAAGGCCTCCCGCAACACTCTTGATGCTTCTGGATCTTTGCTACTTTCGTCAGCTGCTAATTGATGCAAGGTCATCATCGCTAAAAAAGGCGCTGCTTTCGTACCGTAGGTGACTGTAGTCAGCTGATATGCTTGAATAAGCTGCTCGGGAGACTCTCTCCATAGTATTTGCTGATAAGGCTGATCTTCCTCGCTAACGACAATCTGGCGGTACATTTTTTCTATATCTGCTGTAAAAGCATATGGATAAATGCGCCATTTCACCATTAAACATTGTAAATCCTTTTGTAAATTGGGCCCTTTGAACATTAAATCGTTCAAGCTGTATCCATTCGATGTCTTCGCCGAAGCATTGAACACCACTCGTAGCTTCGTGCTTAGGGAATCTACTCGCTGTACTCCATGGTGTGGTAAATAGCATGCTGGCGATAAGCTGTTGTGTTTAGATGGTACCATATGCTGTAATGATATATATTCGCTCATAAAGCCTTTATATTGCTCCGAAAACTCATTTTGCTTAAGAAACTTTTTCTCTAAATTCATTAATTGCGCTATTGCTATATTTTTCGATTTACCGATTTTATTCTTAGCTTCAGGTTTCATAGGCAATCTAACTACATACCTACCGTCCGCTCGCCGCTTCGTAGTTGACAGATAAAACTCTAAACAATCTTTGTCATCCGATGATAACTCGGGTTCCTTCTCGACATCCTCTACCTCCCAGAACTTGTGTATGCTATCAATGTCTGTCAAAACCACGTTACATTGGAATGATTGCATTTTACCAAACAGAATCCATCCCAGCTGAGTCTGTTCTGCTAACGGCATACTTGGCTCATCTCCCCTACAAATACCTCCCATTTTTATTAAGGCGTAAATATCAGATCCAAGAAGTAAGTCAACGGGACGACTTACCCAGAACTCTTTGTCTGCTAATTCTATGTTTTGAATAAATGACCATGAAGGCTTTGGAAAGCTGGCTGTCGGCAAATTTTTGATTAAATTATTCATAATTAAAGCGTCGATACTAAAAGTGAAGTTATTATAAATCGAGCTACACGTAATGCTTAGCATGCCTTTGCAGTTGTTTTCCTTTTCACCTAGTCCATATACTATTCCTCGACAAAATGATCTCTTTACACCTAACCTCTGCGCTGCATTTTCAGATATGAGTGATATCTGCGATCCCTGATCGATTAAGGCTCTTAAAATCATAAAAGTACCATCCTGCGCTTTAACTTTGAGCATGGCTGTAGCTAACAAAACTTCAGATGACCCATTTTCAGACACGTGTAAGTTATTTGCGATCGATTCATTGGCCTTTGCAATTGGCAACGAGTTATTTGCTGACGGATGATTTTGTTCAAATGAATTATGAAGCAAGGTGTTATGTTTCCCGTGGCAACGGTGACACCGTTTCGTTGAAATGCATTGTTTGCTGCTATGTCGAAAGAGACAATTTATGCATAAATTTAATTTGTTTGCTGTTTGCAACCTTATGTCGCTGGACATATTAATAAATTTAGAACAATTAGGCACACCATGCTCTCCTTTGCATAATGCACACTTATTAATGCCAATATGATACGACTTCGGAAAATTATTATTGCTATAAGCGTTAGCACCTGGCTTTCGTCCGTAATTAAATATTTTAGGATGATTATGTGGAGATGTTTTTTGTACGTGTTCTTGTTTTCTGCGTGAAGATTCAAAACTTGTAAATTTATTTTCCAAATAAGATAAAAATTCCTTTAAAACTGGTAGCTCGCGAGAATTATTCAGAGAATCTATATAGTCGTTAAATGTATCGCTATCGAGCTTTTGAGACAAAATATGCACTAATATCGGATCCCAGCTTGTCACATCTACTCCTAAGTTCGAAATAGCATGAAGACTTTCCAAGGTTACATCATGCATTCTTTTGATATGCATCGCAGACTGATTAGACATATTAGGCAAATTCAGTAAGGTATTTAAATGAGAAGTAAAAATTAGCTTTTTATTATTGTAACGATTATTGAGAATTTCCCAACAAACATTATAATTAGATGAACTTATCTGAAGGTGCTGAATGAGTTTCTCGGCTTCTCCACGTAGCTTTCCTTTGAGAAACTGCATCTTCTGTGCTGGTGATAACGAGGGGTTGCTATGAATAGCCTCGTTAAACAGATCCTTAAACGAAGTCCACTGCTGATATGTACCGGAAAATACAGGAATATCCATTTGAGGAACCGACTTCTCCCTATGCGACACAGACCACAGCTTCTGGTTGATTGCTTTCTTTAAATTAATATAGGTGTTTTCATGCCTGGTAAATACCTCCTCATACTCTTCATCTTCTCCGTTCAACTCCATATAAATCTCCCAGTGAAGGGAATCAATAGCTGACCAACGTGATTGTAGCTCCTTCAACACATCGTCGAACTCCCACTTCTCGCTGATGCTCTCCAACCTTATGTTACGTGCTGTTCTCATAAAGGCTGTGAAGTTAACCGTCTGCTTACGTAGCAGATCATCTAATTTGCTGGTTGTACCTTTAGAGGTAAATGCTCGTGAAGATCCGGCCTTCGGCTCCACCTGCTGCTCTCTTGATTGAGACATCTCTGGCTGAAATATCTCACCTGGCTGCTCCTTTGGCTCCGCCGCTGCTAAGGGTCGAGCTAAACCTAGCTCTTGCTGCTGCTGTTCAATTAAATCTCTAGCTGCTTGATATAATTGAAGCGTACTCTCATAATCGGAGTGAATAAAATAAGGATGCTCCTTAACACCAAACTTACACAGGTTTTTATGATTCCGCTCGTAATCAACCCAGTAGTTTTGTAATATGTCCAAACGTCTCCTAAAGTAATCACCAGTTCTTCTTTCTGCTGCTGTTTTCTTTAAGTTAGAAATAAATTTCGCAATAGCTTCGTTAATTTCTCTTTGGTTTTCATAAATTTGTTCCATTTTAAAAATAGATATATGCTGCTGTTATTAGTTAAATAAAATGGAAACGTCTTACTTGGACAACTCTTCTCTTTTATGAGCTCGCACGACGCTCCTGCTCTCTACCTGCTGCTGACTCCCGGTTCCCGGCTGCTGGCTACTGGCTGCTGGCTTCCTCCTTCAATGCTAGTGTACAGTCACAAGCTCACTTCAGTCCAAAGTCTAACTTGTTTTATTCTCGCCACGTGTTTTATTCGCGAGGCCCCGCTTTTTGATCTCCACGGCGCGCTAGATCAAATAGCTCGAAGGACCAAAATGTGCAGTCCGAAGATTGCACAAATGAAAGCTTAAAATTTGGTAGAAAAACTGTATATTTAAACTGATAAAAATTACAAATAATTAAGTAAACGAGCCGAGAGTATGTTCGGTAGCGACGTATTTTGCGAACTGGCTGGCGTTGCCGCGTGAGCCGCGTGACCAATATATTGCTGATTTGGCTAATCGTAATTATAATTTTACTTGCTTTTATTGTATGGTGTGATGCACCGTACAATTGTTATTCTGTGCAAATTTGTTTTGGTTGAAATGATTTTTGAAGTCATCAGATTATTTATTTTTTCATTATCCTATTATTCAATTCCTGTATCGTTAAAGTAATTTGTATTAAAATATGTAATTTTTATGAAACGAATTTCACTGTATTATTGTTAGCCACAATAAAATTATATCTTCAAAAGTGTAATGTGCTTCAGTGGCAAGTTAAAAATTATTATTAAAGTAATGAAATTTGTAAAGAATATTATTTAAATAAACTAAATATTCTTTCCACATTTCTACTGTTCTTATTCCAAGGATAGTTGTCAAAAACATTGCCTTATTATTTCTGTCTTGTATGTATATTTTAATTTTTAGTGTTTACTTTTCATTGTAAATCCTTGTATAGACCATCGTGTTGGAATGACAAAATGTATTAATTTAAATGTATTGTTATGATTATAATGGAAGTGACAATGTAAGTGTTCATTCTGTCTTTGTACAGATAGTGTCTTAAAGTGTATAGTGAAATGTGTCGTAATTCCAGTATTGTTTGTGCTGTAAGATTTAAGTACATTTTTTTATTTATAGGAGGTAAACTAGTATACGGACCAGACATACATTTTTAAAAACTATCGGGCCATACTTTTATTCGGAATTCACTATAAAAGTTGAAAAACTATCAGTTTATCGATTTCTAATCGATGACCGGTAATATTCGAATAATGAATATCCACATCCGTGCGGTGGCGATTGTCAGTTTGTATATTATTCGTTGATTGTGGACTTGTAATTTCAAATCAACTAATTGATGATTTATTCGAATGTACCTAAAATGAAAACGTGGAAACTGCAAAAAAATAATTCATTTATATTTGACACTTAATTCTCTTAACATTACCACGTTAGACCGCTATCCCACTGACGTTTTATTGTCATTGTTATAGGCAGCGGCAGCGTTGGCGTTGCTCCAACGATGCCGTTGCGTAAACGCGACGTTGACATCGCAATTTTTGAACTAGCAATAAAAGCCAACGGTTTTAAAACGCTAGTGGGATAGCGGCTCTAGGTCTAACGGCTGTTTGCACATGTTCGAAGTTGTGCATTTTCCCCCAGGTCCTGCCATAGGCCGATTACCGAAAAATGACACGCAGACGCAACTTACACAAATGCATTTTCATGTTGTAATGGCGGTGATGCCACAATAATGCACGTGTGTTGTTTTATGTGTGTTTCACAAACAATACACATTCGCAAATGTGAATATGTTGCGCGTGCTAGCTTTTAGTAATCGACCTCTGTACTCGTATATCGCAATATCTACGAGGGGCGGTCAAAAAGTTTGCGGAATGACAGGGAAGGGTAATGAAACATTAAACTATTTTTCCTTTTCAATGTATTCTCCCTTAACCCTAATACATTTATCAGATCTGTCAAGTAACTTATTATTACCGTCGAAAAAAAAGATTTCTCTTTCGCATTTTTTTTCCACGCAGTTTTTTCTTCATTTTTGGAAACAAATAATAGTCGCTAGGGTCCAGGTGTGAGCTGTAGGGTGGGTGACGCAGTTGTTCAAACCGCATCGGTGAATGGCAGCCGTCGTAACATGGCGCATTGTCGTGCAAAAGAAGTACGCCTTTGTAAGCTTTCCTCGCCTTTTTTTCTTTAACAACTTCTTTTAATTGATCTAATACTACTAATACTAATACGAAGCGTAAGTAGTATTCTCCTGTCACAGAGACCCACGTCACCACGTTCCTTATAATCGTTCTAAAGGATGCCCTCTGTATCCCAAAAGATCGTCGCCATGATCTTTCCGGCCGATTGATACACCTTGTACTTCTTAGGAGGGGGTGTGCCTTTTTGCTTTGACTCAGGTTCATAGTGGTGGACCCAAGTTTCATCACCAGTAACAATTCGGGTCATAACTCCCTTTGTTCTCCACAGCGGTCCAAAAACTCGGGACAAATTAAACCCATAACCCCCATAAACAGCTGACATCTCTTGGAAGATGCTTTGAGGTGTCTTTCCTTATTTGGTAAGGAACTGACGGCGTGATGTTCAATTTTCTCCATAGTGGCTAGTCTGTTCCCGATTTACTTGTTGATAACTTGAAAGATAATGTGCCGATTAGGCTGAAAATAGGTACATATACTACCAATGAGTCACTCAATTAGCGCCTGCCTGGATGAGCAAACTCACCCCCGCCAACCCCGCCACTCCGCGAACTTTTTGACCGCCTCTCGTACTGTGTTCTGCAAAGACGAAGTATATTTTAGGCAATTTTATTATGATTTGTTATTTATTATGTTATCTTCTAATTATGTGCATCTATTGATTCCCTGAAAAATATAAAGAAAAAATATATATTTACGTCTTTTCTTGAGTTTTTTATTTAAAAACGACGCTCTTACACATTACAAAGGAACTTTTAAAATGATTTAGTTTATGAGCAAGAAGTTTAATTAACTTGAGGCTGTGCCTGAATTTATGCCTCATTAAAATGAGACAATACGGCTGTTTAACCCTTTAGTTCCGTGCTGGGCTTATACATAAAATCTTTTCTCATTATTGGGAAGATATCGAAAGTCTAGATTACCACGCTACTCTTTGAAACAATCATTTCAAATCACTCATTAGGCCTAAGGCTTAAAGAAGATATTTGCCAATAACATCCGCAACGGCCAGCTGCAATGCTTAACAGCACGAACAGGCTCTGTGGTCCACCACTCCCACAGTAGTCAGTCATCAGTTTCCTGACTAAGCTTGTAATTGCTTACCAACGTAGAATATTCGCACTTTACACTTCCACGTCCACGTCCGTGTCATAGGTTAGCCTTGTATATGGCAAAATTTCAGGCTGCGACCGCGTCTGCACACAGCAACAATGGAATCCAGTGATCAATGTCGTTGCTCTTAGATTTTGCCAAAGGAGGGAAAATATCCTCTTTTAAGTCAAGAAAATACCTGACTTCTAAAAATAAAAAAAACAATTCCAATTTCAAAGTCACGTCACAAATTTTATTTCAAACTAAAATCAAACTTCTGGTTCCTTCAAAAATAATGTAGCCCATCCCAAAACAAATTTGACAAAATAATTATTCGTGTTCATCAAAATTTGTACCGTAAATTGTGAATGTAAAAATGCTGACCACTCCGTTCCGCCGATGCAATCATTTTCGTCATATCAACGGAGTCGCTGTAACTAACAGTAAGTTGGGATACATCGTGTCTAACTTTGGTAAGAACACTTCCAGATATTATCTTTCTTTCAGTGATTTTGCAGAAATTATTTTTTTATTTCACCCGTTTGACGCGATGGTTACCATGCCGGACTGTCGTTCGGAGGTCCCGGGTTCGATTCCCGGCGAGGCAGAAATTTGAGTGAAGAGTTTAAACTGTTCTCGGTTTGGGTGTTTGTGTTTCTGTCTTCGTGTGTGTCGATGGCACCCACGACGGCACACAATACCTTGCTGTGGGGCTGCGTGTGAAACTTATTTAATTATATTTATTTATTTCATTGACATTTACACGCAACATCATCTCGAGATCGTATGATGTTGCACTGCTAATCAAAAGCCTAATATAAGTCTAACCGGCAACTGCACCTTTCCCTCCCAAAACATTAGAATTGCTTCTCGGCAGAAATAGGCGCAGCACCTCCATCACGTTAAAACACTTTTGTTTAGCACTGATTCCACACACTTAGTGCTACAAGGAATCCAATCAAAAATAATTGACTCTGAATATAAAAAACTTAAACATCAAGTGCCGAAAATAAGATTCATGATAGTAACATTAAGGGTCTCGTTTACCATCTCCAAGTAAAGTGTTGATTAGTTACGTCCCAAGTAAAATTGATTGGCAAGTAAAATCTACGAAACTGGCAGTTTATCATATGATTAGTGCTACTCGAACATCGTGAAATGAAATTGAAGTTACGGGTGACTTTAACCGACAATTAGCGTACTTGTAATTTTACTTGAAGGTGGTGAAAGGCCCTAAGTAATTCACTCATCTCGTTATATATTTGCAGGAAACGAAAGAAAGTATTCGAAAGACAAGAGTTGTTGTCCGGATGTACCCCAGGGAGAAGGGAAGAAGGTAGAGCCCTGGCCGAAGTCCGATGCGCCGCCGCCGGCCTGGCGCTGCGAGTGCCCCAAAGAGCCCCAACCGCCAAACTACGACCCTTACAGAATTAAAGTACCAGATGTGGTAGTACCACCTATACCAGTCAGCAACGCAAAGGTACGATTTGATTTGTAGCCTTTCTCGATTCACTGTGAATTGCTCTAGATATATTATAAGGATACCATAAATTAGTTCAACCGTTAAGTGGTCTGACGGGTCAAAAACTCACGATTTTCGTGTGACCTAATTTGTGAATTATCCCTTAGTAGTTAGGTACTTATTCGCCTGTAAATAGCTTTCATCTTTTTTTTTTGGATGCCCAAAACATCATTGGTTTTCCAAAGGTTCATTTTGCTATACGACAACTTCTTTTAAATAGTGCGTTAGACGAAATCGGAGCCCGTATGCCATGAAAATTAAGTATCTAATGAAATGCAGCGTGTGCTTTCTTCATCAGTGGATGGGAGTGGTGTT
The DNA here is from genome assembly GCA_911387765.1 of Pyrgus malvae. Taxonomy (NCBI): domain Eukaryota; kingdom Metazoa; phylum Arthropoda; class Insecta; order Lepidoptera; family Hesperiidae; genus Pyrgus; species Pyrgus malvae. Next base: position 22,833,930 of record OU426963.1, on the reverse strand, counting down.
CACCGTCGACCAGCCCAGCAAGGAGTCCGCCTCGCAGCAGCCGGCCTCGGAGGCGCGCCAGGAGGCTCCGGGGTCCTCCGCCCCTGAAGCGGCAGAAGAAGAAGAGGAGCCAAAGGGCTTCTTCGCACGGCTCGGCAATCTGTTTGGCTTCGGCAAAGGCAAGAAGGGAGAAGGCGAAGTTTCCATGATTGGCAGCAAATCTGCCAATTGACAAACACCAAAACTTAGATCTGAACTCTGAAGTATTTTTTTGGACCTGACAATGTTACATACGTGGAAAATGAAGATTTCGTCCAACGCACTAAAATAGTTACTTACACAGGCTTAAACGCAAATGTTCTTTGACAGGAAGTGCCAACCGAGGACGGTAGGGAGCCCTTTAAGAACCCTGACATTAAGTTTCCGATAAGTTCTAACCTGCAAGATCTGTTCCATGGTTCCCCTATCGTCCATCCAGATTATTGGAAAGACAAGAGTAAGAAAGGGCTTCCGGCTGCGGTCGACGGTGGAGCTTTTCCTCGACTTGGCTATCACGGGAAATCCAAATATAAATACGCCTTCCATGAACCGTGGAAGCCGTTAGATAGAGTTACTCTGATAGCGCAAGCGGAGAAAGAGGAACTGGAGATGGCCGGAGCCATCGAGGCTGCTGAGAAAACTGACAAGCAAGTCACATAGGGATGCGGGCTCCGAGTTTTATAAAAAGTGTAAATATGTGAATCTAAATTATTTCAGTAAAAATGTTCTTTAAATATATTGGCGATGGTTAATTTCGTTGTTTTACTCTTAGATTAAAATGGAGTACACATTTGTGACAAAAGACTATTAAATGACAAGTACTCCCAACACTAGTACCTGTCTAACACTATAACAAAACATATTACAACATAAGGTCTTAAAACTTAAATTAGTGCCGCAGAGTGCCACTCACACAGAAAAATATAACATACAAAATTATAACAAACAAAAGTATATCTTCAGCTTTAGGTAAAGTCTGTTCACGATAGCCCAAAACCGGTTTTTTTTGTGAGCCAATAGAAGTAATGACACAAATATTTTGTTTATAGAACTACTGTTGTAACGCAGTAGAGCAAAAGAGCTTGATAACCAGTACCTCTTACAGCCAATGATACAGTGCGCCAAGCTGAAAGGCCCCTGCTCGGTGCAGCCGGCGCCCCCGCCCCCGCCGTGCCCTCCGCCGCCTCCTAAGCCTTTCCCTTGGGTTTACGTCTGGAGTGTAGCTTCTTTCTTCAGCATTATGGGCATAGTGAGTTCTGTTCCGCACTATTAATAAGTTTGTAAAATTATTTATAACCGAATTTATATAGGTACATTTTTGGGGGAGGCGCTTCCTCATGATCGACCGCGACGAATCATGAGAGAGGTAGCCGTTTAAATCTAGCTGAAAACGTACAATGAGTGACGCCTTTTATAAATAATCATATTCAGCTACTACACTTTGATTTTTTCATTTTCACAGTTTTGACTAAACTGGGGACCTTCAAGTAACTTTTATATTTGCAGATATATCAACTTTACATTTGGAAAGAGGCGAAAGAGAAACTTGGAGAATACAAACCTATTTGTAAGTGGCTATCTACTTCTAGAATTTGTCACTTTCATAATGTTTCACCTCAAATAAATTCAAATGTAATACACTCGTATATTTTGTTTTACATTGTATATTTCCCCACTCTGCCAGAGTTATGTCCTCAAAATGTAGCTTCCCTCTACATATCCTATGTCGTCATTCCACCTGATCTGAAGACATCCTGTATTCCTTATGGCATTCTATTAGGTCTGTTCTTCAGCAAAGATTACGTTGCGCGTGCACTTATAATTTTAAAGAAAATATCAGTATTGACTCTTTACATCCAGATGTAAAGATTAGGAAAAAAAAAGATTTAGGAATTATGGAGCCATAAAAAAGAAATATTGATTCTCTTTTATTTAAGAATTATCGGTAATTGACTCATTTAATACTTTATTTCGTCATGTACCTACTTGTACTTTTCTAGGGCGACCAAGACGCAAGATTAAGCGGCCGTTCCACTCCAAGGATCTGCCGGCGTGTGTTCAGTACCTCATCATAGGCGCGGGCGCGGCTGGGTGGGCCGCCTACAAATCTATTATGGAAAATGACAAGACTGCTAAGGTTGCCGTACCAACTATATCCTATATAAGTACCGTTATCGCCTTTGTCCTTCTGCTTGGTTTGACATTAGATAAAATTAATGTTAATGCCATTAGATAAAAAATCAGAGCAGCGATGGTCGAGTTGTAAAAAACCTCTGTCTTCGACGCGACCGATGCTGGGTTCAAATCTTCGGCGCGTACCTCTGACAAAAAACTTTGTTACCTATATATGCATTTATCGCTGCTCCACGGTGATGGACAATATCATGATATTACAATGTTCTCCATAGCCGTGCATGCTTGAAAAGAAATTCATAATTTAGCGGTATGCGACCACGCACACACCGTCGTCCTTCCTGGGGCTGCTGGCTGGACGGGTCGAGCTCCCACTCTCACCGCCCGCAACCCCGGAAGACCCCTTTTAGTCGCCTCTTACGATCAGACAGGAGATACCATAGCTCTATTCTTAATCCCGAAGCTACAGGAATTACGTATGCATTACCTAGAAGCTATCATAATTTATTAGGTACTACAGTTACCAGCAGCAAATTGTGATCTAACTGGCCGTTCGGGTGTATACTTTATAGTAATCTGACTTTTTAAAGGAAACTGACAGCCAGTTTGACAGTAGGTAACTCACACATACAATGTGCATACGGCATATACCACAACTTTGATAGACCAGCATTCTTGAGATGAAAAAGTTTTATTTCTCTTCTTTCTGTGCTGTAGATGGATAGTAGAACAATACTGATTGATATTATACTTGAAGGTGTTCTTCATAACGAAAGAGGACTGTTTACCGTACCGTCGACCGCCGATGTCTAAACACATGTGGTGGAACGAGGACGCTCCCGACCTCAGCAACTTGCACTATGTGGAGGACCTCAAGAGGCATACGTGAGTTACAATTAAACTGGTGAATTTCATCAGAAAATATCATGCTAATGAGATTGACACTGTGTAGTCATTCTCATCAATGGTTCCCTTGAAACATTATCACGTCTACCATTTTTCATTGTTAAGATGCATAAGATTTGGGATCACGGAGTTCCAAATAACTCTCACCCCCATTAATATTATATAATAGTTATTCGCGAAGAAACGGCTAGCATAGAACGCAAACGATCTATGCAACCAAGCCAAACGGGCGCGGTCGGGTGTGAGATGGGTGACCGATAGTGGCAAATAAGTTTCATGCGCGTTTCCGTGCTTCGCAGGGCACGTTAAGTAAGCCGTCGGTCCCGGTTGTTGTCGATAGATAACAGTCGTCAAACCTTGTCGGAGGCCTTATGGGTGGTTTGAAAAACATCCGACAGCGGGTTGGCCACTAACCCGCATCTCCACCAACCCGTATTGGAGCAGTGTGATGGAGTAAGCTCCAGGCCTCCCCAATAATGGGGAGAGACCCGTGCCCAGCAGTGGGACGCAAAAAGGTTTGCAGCCAATAGTTATTCGGTTACTCGTTATTCGTTTTCTCTGTATTTTTAGATAGCTTAGGTACCTATAATGTTATTTTATTAGTGTACGTAAAATATTGCCCATTGAGGAGTTTATCGAAATCGGTAATTTTGAGATATCCATGCATTTTGAGAGGGGACAATCGGTAACTTGTATAAATTGTATAATGTACACAGGTCCTTAGAGTTGAGTTGGTATTTGAAGTCGGTTAAGCTTTTTCAAATAGCTTTTACTGACTTTGATATGGCCAGGATGTACGAGGCCGAGTGCCACGAGTTCATGGACCCGATAAAGTTCTACCGCAAGAAGACGGGCCCGGCGATGTCGATCGCGACGGGCTGGTGCGTGCTGCGCGTGGACGCCGACGACCACGTCGTGTGGGTGAAGACCATGTGTGGGGAGCAGCCCGTCTACTACGAGAGGTGTCTGCTGGCTCCCGGTGAGTTACAGATAAAGCAGAAGAACTAGGAGTCGTAATCCTCTTGCTGAGGGTCGTCGTTAACTGCGGTTATCGGCTGCATGTACAGCTTATACTTCATAAACTTTATTATCCCAAAACTTATCTAATATAGCTAGCCTATTGAGTTTCAACCAATACCCATGTGGTTTTTCTACCTTCGATCTTGACTGTTATGACACTCTTTTTGATGTTCCCTTAGCCATAGAGGGTGATGTGACCGAAATATTTATTTATCTATTTATTTATTTAGAAAGATACATTTACAATATTTTTACAGGAAAGCTCCCAAGACAATATTGCAAGCGAATAACTAATTAGAATATATTATGATGAAAATAACAGTACTACATAAATAATGGTAGCAAATTAATTATATGTCAGAAACAACGCAATTTTGTGCTATTTTTGTGAATTTCGGTAGGCTACAGTTGTAAATATCTATTTATGTATCCACTAAGTTAATAATTTGTATGGCACGCGACATAGGAGCAATTTCTATTTAAGGATAGATAGGTGTTTCAGCATCAGTATTTAGTGGATTATACATCCCTGATCAAAAGTTACAAAAAATGTGTATATACGTTTACCAACAACGCATTTAATATTTCTTAAAGATGAGCAACCGAATCTGGGAGAGGAAAACCTACAAAAGGAATCTGGGTATGTTACTTAGGTACGTCCTAACGTACCTAAAATATAATACGGTAGGCGTGAACGATTTTTATCGCATCAAAGTCTCATCCGCCGCCTGCGCGCATAGCAGCAGCGTGGTGGAGATCGGATACTTATGTCTAAGTGGGTTGCAGGGTGGCAGCCAAATCAAAATCTCTGTTTGCCTTAGCATTAGGGTAGCGATCTGGTTACCCTGGAAACCCATACTCAGCTGATGAGTAACAAAGTACATGAACGATAGATATCGGACTCATCATATTTCGTCATCAGGCTCAAAACCAAAGAAGTTAATGGTGTTTAAATCGGCGTCGAAAGCAGTCCGCGACAAGGTTTGCTCGTTGCGAACTGTCAGAGACCTGGAGGTCGCCTATCGCAAGGTGAAGGCGGCCAAGCACGTGACCATCATTGGAGGAGGGACCCTTGGTTGTGAACTAGCCTGGCACTTGGGGAAGATGAGTTAGTACACTTTAGAGGGTTTTTTTTAAAAATAGAGTAGCAGATTAGAATGCAGGTTACATGGATTTGAATGCACGCTGCAGTCTGTGGACATCGCTGAGTTTTGCCTGATATTGTAAGCAATAGCTCTGCTACTCAGGAGGGCGATGATTGCTTCTGGCCGGACACATCACCTTTCCATCGAAACAAAATATAATTGTTTCACAGCAGAAATTAGTGCATCGTTCGTTTCTTATAGTAGAGAAATATCAATCATAGCTCTCTCCATCCCTCTCTGGGCCTTAGGAGAAGTAGCAGTGCCATGGGTTATCACTAGCGACACACTGAGCTAGAAATCTTCCGACTAGAGGCGGACCACATGCCTCATACAGAACGAAAAGATAATAAGAAGTTCCTGGCACGTTTATAAAGTAACTGAATAATTTGTTAGCGTATTTTTGTGCTGACAGATCTCATTTATGTTTGATTGATTCCGTATATCCTGCAGATCAGGTCGTAGAAAGGCCCGAGCACGTAGAGCCAGTGAAGTTGGTGCACATGTTTAAGGACCGCGGCATCATGGCGGGCATCCTCCCGGAGTACCTGGGCGAGTGGGCCGCGGAGAAGATCAAGTGTGAAGGAGTCACAGTGATGCCTAAGAGTAAGCTTGAGGATTCTTTTGAATTTTGAATCAGTTTTGCTTCGAAGTATTTCACAAAAAAGTGGTGATGTGATAATGATCTTTGGGAGTTAAGAACAAAACTATATCCCATTTTTAAATAACTCTTTTAAAAGTGGGTTTTTTTCCTTTCAACAATATAGTATTCTCTATGAAAGCCCTACTAGAACAGCAGTCGCAAAGTGATTCTCTTCCGGTTTATCTTTCAGATCTCAGCCAATCTTGAAGATGAAAATTTTGATTTTTGGTCGTTCCAAGGCAGAAAAATTGCTTAATAAAACTTATGCACTTTGGTTTAGGTCTAGGCGTAAATTTTTCTAATCCTGTATGAAGGCTAAAAATAACAATATTTTTATTAAATTTTTCAGCTCAAGTGTACGATGCTTTTGAAACCCCAGATGGTCGATTGGAACTTACTTTGTCAAACGGAACGTCGCTTATTACGGACTATGTAATGCTTTCAATATTTTTTCTGTAGTTAGGAGTTTTGTTTAGTACCTAGTAAATCTATCAGCCTTTGCAATCAGCTGTAGGTGCATTTTGAATCATCTAAATGAGTACCAACCAAAAAATGGGTACCACACAAAATGGGCATTTGTCAGGGTCAATTATGAGCCGTACCTAACCTAAAAACTGGCAAAGTACCTAACTACTTAATATTTATTAGCCAATAATTCTTTAATTCAGCTTGCATTTGGTGGGTCTGCTGTTGAGGGGTTTGTAAGTCGTAAATATTCTGAATCTCAGTTTATATTAAGCCTTTAAACTAAACCTAGCCTGTTACTTTCTCTCTACTCCAAGAGCATTTCAATACTTATATTAGGTGTTCGTGGCTGTGGGCGCGTCACCTCGCGAGGAGTTGGCCGAGCCTTCGTTCTTGGAGCTGGATCGGGTCAATGGAGGGTTCAAGGTCAACACCGAGTTGGAGGCCAGGACACACCTGTATATTGTGAGCAACATCGGTCCAAACTATTTATTCTGACGGTCCCTTTTAGGCCGCTATCCCACCGGCGCTTTACGAGCGTTGGCGTTGACGCTGCGCAAAGACGTTGCGATTTTTAGCAAACTGGTAAAATGAATCACGGCATCCCACTCTGTCCGTATGAAGGGGCGGTGCTACGGCACTTCGTACAGTATGAGTTGGTAAACGTCGTTCTAGCTTTAAACAGTTTGCGCAGCGACAACGTTGGAGAATATGGGGATACGCCAACGCTCGTAAAACGTCAGTGATGCACTGATGTTTTCCGAGAACAAGTGGTCGCTTTTATCTAAGTGTTGCTAGCAAACCTGTCCGTTCGAGACATGCAAGTTATGGTAGGCGAAGGATATTGAAGCTTCTTAGTATTATCTATATGTACCCAGGATGCGTGCCCCGGTTAAACCCATATTTTCTGTTTCGCAGGCAGGTGACGCGGCGAGCTTCTACTCGCAGTGGAAGGACACGCGCCTCAGAGTGGAGCACGTGACGGTGGCCGAAGAGCAGGGCACCATAGCCGGTGCCAACATGACTGGCTACTGGACCCCCTGCAACATGGAGCCGCACTTCTGGCTGCGACTCGGCACTGCGCTAGAGATGGAGGTATTTTATTGTAACCTTAGAATAACTACGTATAGAAGGAGTGTCTGCATACAAGCGCGCTGTCAAAATTGAAGCACTAAATAAATTCACACAGATATCACATCTGACAAACAAAATATTTTTGTTTTAGTACCAAATCCATACTTCCATACTAATATTATAAATTCGAAAGTAACTCTGTCTGTCTGTCTGTCTGCTACGCTTTCCCGCTTAAACTACTGAAACAATTTTAATGTAATTTGGAACACAGATAGAGTGGACCTTGGGAAAGGACATAGGATGGTTTTTAGCCTACGGGAACCTATTAAGCGGGTCCACGCGGGCGAAGCCGCTGGCGAAAGGCTAGTTAACTATAAAATACTACAAAATATTGAAAACTTTAGGGTGTAGTTATGTTATTAGACTTGTATTGTTTTTCAAAAGTGTTGTGACACAATTTAATAGCACAAACCGTCATAATTTTTTTCGGGAGACACGTTCGGCGTGTTAATTGGTGCCATTAATGACACCAAATAAAATGCTTCAATTTGGGCGCGTAAACTTGGTTTCTATAATGTAATTATTCTAAGATTGTAACTGATTCATATGCGTTGCTCTTAACTCTCATAATTGAAGAGTTTTTATTCCTACCGACGAACATGGGGTATAGTACTTAATTAATCAGCGTTTGTTTACGTAGACTCGCGGGCGCGGTCACGAAATACCAACGGAAACTATAATACGCTAGTGTTTACGTAAAAATGCAAGAACTGCGGAAACTCTCATACTTTTCTCATAATCTTTGTTACTTAAAATGCGCATAATGTTTATTAAGTAGGCATCAAACCTCATAGTAAGACGTAACAATATTTTGATAATATTTAGACGAGTTTAAGGAGGCCTTATATGCGGTTTGAAAAATTTCGACTGCGGAATGGCCACTAACCCGCATCTCCACCGACCCGCATTGGAGCAGCGTGGTGGAGTAAGCTCCAGGCCTCGCCAATAACGGGGAGAGACCCGTGCCCAGCCGTGGGACGCAAAAAGGGTCGTGGCCAGATAAGTTTAACAATTTTTGTTAATAATGCGGAAGACATGCTCGTTCTAGAAGTAGATATTTTGCGTTATATTGACGACCCGCGTGGCACAATGGCCACCATGCCGGACTGCCAATCGAGGGGTCCCGGGTTCGATTGCCGGCGAAACAGAAATTTGAATGATGAGTTTAAATTTCTGTTCTCGGTTTGGGTGTTTGTGTTCCTGTGTTTGTATGTGTCCATGGTACCCACAACACAGGGTATTAATTACCTTACTGTGGGGCTATGAGTGTGTAACGTTTATTATTTATTTATATCATCTACTATAGCAGATGACACACATCTCTTCCAGGCGGTGGGCGAAGTGGGCGCCTGCATGCCAACGGTGGGCATCTTCAAGCAGTGCAGCGACGAGGAAACGCAGCCGCAGGCCGAGGGTGGTGACGGTGACCGTCCTTGTTACAAACAGTATGTGCTCCACCTGAGTATTGCTATTGGCTGATGGTCGCATCAGGGTAATCTAGCGGCAACCGCATTTTTAAAAGGAAATGCAATCAATTCAAATGCTAATATATTATGATGATTATATGAAATATATATGAAATTTCGATATTCTTAATTCATAATTAATTTATTACTTCAAATATGGTAAGTAAATTAGATGACAATAAAATATAATTTTAACGGTTCATACATGTTTGGCCGAATTGAGCATGCAATGTCCACATAAAGATTATTACTTAGTCATTAACACATAAATGATTACCGTCCGTCCGTAATATTTCAGGTCTGAAGAGTACCAGAACCGATACAAGCGCGGCATCCTGTTCTACCTGCGCGACGAGACCATCGTGGGCATGGTGTTCTGGAACATCCCGCCCGTGGACGACAGAAAGGGCGTTGTGACCGAGGTACCGTTTTGTGGATTCTACAGGTTGCAAGAGTACCAGAACCCAAGAGCACAAAATCTTGCAGCAACTCCTGTCAGTGACCTGCGGAAGTATCCCGAAGTCGCGCAGTTCCTTTTGCGCTTGGTGTTCCTAGCGCTACTTGGACCGGATGGCGGCCACTCGGCAGTCTTAAGTATGCTCGATTCGCATCACGATTCTCACCCACTCCTTCAACAAAGCAGAGCCAGGAAAGCCTGTGTGATTTTATCACGCCGATGATATTTAGCTCTGTCGCTGAATCTTCCAATTCTTTATTCTGCGATGTTCCTCAGGATCTTTGTCACTAATCATACATCGTGGTCTCATTTTTATAGGTACATAAATACCTATAAAATAGGCGTCATATCATCAAAATGGAAAACTACTTTTACCACAAAAGCAAAAAAAAAAACTAACTGTATACGATTTCAAACAGGACTCGAAACTTGCAAAGTCAGTGAGAACCACAACACCTGCAATTTAATAAAATTTAAATTAAATGTAAATTCAGTTGCTAATTTAAGGGCTTCTTTCACCACTTTCAAGTAAAGTGACAAGAATGCTAATTGTCGGTTAAAGTCACCCGTAGTTTCAATTTCAATCACACAATATTCAAGTAGCAATAATCATATGATAAATTGACCCATTCTCATAGCTTTTGCTTGCCAATTAATTTTACTCGGGACGTAACTAATGAACACTTTACTTGGAGATGGTGAACGAGGCCCTAAGTCGCATGATTTACTTGCGCTAATTGATTAGGGGCCTCGTTCACCGTCTCCAAGTGTTGATTAGTTACGTCCCAAGTAAAGTTAATTGGCACCTAAAAGCTATGAGTACGGGCCAGTTTATCATATGATTAGAGCTACTCGAACATCGTGAAATTGAAATAGAATTTGACAATTAGCGTTCTTGTCACTCTACTTGAAGGTGGTGACAGCTTAAAGCATCAAGGTATGACACCCGTCAGAGGAGTGGCCTGGACGAACTCCTCGTCCCAACGTCCATGCACAATGTGCCTTCAAGTTATACAACTATTGTGTCAGTGTGTGTCGGTGTCAGTGTTGACGGTGCATAGAAAATGACGTTGTTAATTGAAATTGACATATTTATTTAGAAATGTATGCGTCTGTAGCGATGAAAGAATATTTGTGAATGTTTGACAGATTTAGCACATAAATTATGTATCGAAGCGAGGCGTTATCCTGTCTCTCCTGAAGGGTGAGTCAGTAACTTATATGCTCTAAGGGTGAAAGAGGCCCTAAGGTGTAACAATTTGCAGATGCTGCGCGCCAAGCCGTCATACAAGGACATCAACCTGCTGGCCGGCCTGCTGGGCTTCCCCGACACGCAGTGCGTCTACAAGTCCGAGGAGGAGCTCAAGGAGCCCGGCCCCTGCATCAAGAAGTCAGTTGCCACGCCACTATTTTATTTATTCACTAGATGTGCTCCGCGATTTTACCCGCGTTATATAGTGATGTTTTAAAAAGCATTAAAATCATCCTTGATGAAAGGACTCCCTTCGCATCACAGGTTTGACAGATATGACACCCGTCAGAGGACTGGCCTTTACGGGCGAATCCCTCGTCCCAACGTGCATGCACAATGTGCCTTCTAGTTATATACAAATAGTGTGTGTGTGTGTGTGTGTGTGTGTGTGTGTGTGTCGGTGTCAGTGTTTTAGGTGCATAGAAAATGTCGTTGTTAATTGAAATTGAGATATTTAGAAATGTATGCGTCAGTAGCGATGAAAGAATGTTTGTGAATATGCGACAAAATTAAAAAAATATGTATCGAAGCGAGGCGCGAAACCAGTACAACGCTATCTAGCTTAAGTTAATACAGAAAAAAACCTAGTAGACGGTAGCTCCTTCTAGCTTCTGTTAGAGAGAAAACACGTATGAGAGATACAAAAATTATTTCTTAAATTACTTTCATGTTTAATTGATCTATGTTTATTTCCTTTCATAAAATATCTTTTTATCGATATTATTTGTGCAAAATGGTTCAGACGTCACATAATTTCCTAGGCATCTCACGATAGCTCACAGTTTTTCGTTATTAAGAAGCTGATAATCTGTCAGTCACACCCAAAGAGCTGATCATGCTACTATGCTACCATGCTTACCGGCAGGTTAATAGTTATATGACCATCCTTTAATTAAATATGGTAAATTTCGTGTAACTATAGTAACAACTTCACAACTGCTTAGATAACCTTCACAGGGACAATGTGCACGTACACACACTCCCACAACTATGGTAAAAAAATTCATGATAAAAAACAAATTACCTGTATATCATCTATATATAGTATCATGTAATTGTAACATAAAATAATCTTAATAATCTTGTTACAGTTGGAAGGTATTCTGAACACACCATCTGGGAACAACTATAGGACGGCTTTAACTTAATATTGCTACAAGCTACAAAGAAAGTTGCAGTCAGCGTGTAAAAATTATTATTTCGTGAAAATTGTAATCGAGAAGTTTGTAAAAAATATAAAAATAAAGTGACCTGAACAGCGTACCGTTGTTTTATTTGATAGTTTCCTACTTTCTAAAAATCCAATAAAGGGCCTATTAGGACGCGTTTCCACCAGAGATGTGTGGATGGAAGGATGCGAAGCGAGGTATGTACTTGTTGGACCATCGTTTGGTCCACGGGGAACGCGCGTGTGTTGAATTATGAGGAATCCCTTCAGTACTGAGCGAGCTACTTACAGCGTCGAAGGTATTGTTGTGTTAAATGCTAAGGCGAGCAAGGTAAATGAAGGGCTTGTATTGGTTAATAAACACATTGCTCGCTACACGTCCTCGCACATCTCTGGAAACGCAGCCTTGCCATGGTGGGTTAAGATAAGGCATACATAATAATATAGGATAAAGAAAAAAAACAACGGGTTGCACTCCGGTAGTGCCGGCAGAAGTAAAAACTTGAACATTAACGTTGTGCATTTTTGATATTTTGGAATGGTTAGGGAATAATTTCACAGGAATTGCTTTTATTATTAGTATTATTTTTCATCTAGTATTTTCAGTAGGTTTTCATCTAATTTATTTATTTATTTACCTTAATTAAAACGGTTACAAAAACCAATTACATTAATTAGGAACTAACTATCATACATCACGCTCACAGAACATGAGACATTCTGACAATATATCCTTCCACTCATCCACAAACAGATCGCATTCAGGGTTGGCATCCAGGAAAGCGTTAAGAGCGGAGAGAACTCGGGGCACGGGAGAAAAGGCGCGTGCAACTGTGCGCGCACGTGGGACGGCGAAAAGGTCATGTTTACGGGCCCGGAGGTAATTGTCTGGGACGTAAAAGCGACATAACTCATTGCTTAAATTAGGGGCATCAATTGTACCCCGCAGAACCTTGCACGCGATAACCAATTGACTATATACCCTCCTAACTTCCAGGGAATTATAATTTGTTGCACCCATTAGAAATTTCGAAGGGTATAAATAAGGATAATATCCATACATACGTTTGTACAGATAACGCATAAACGTTTTCTGAACCCTTTCAAGCATTTGTGAATAAGTGCTTTCGTGTGGGTTCCAGACTACAGCACTTGTTTCGAGCTTACTCCTTACCAGTGCACTATATATTACTCGAATGGCATTGATGCAGCGAAAGTCCCTCGAACTCCTGAGAACAAATCCCAGGCGCCGGTGGGATTCTTTGACAAGTCCGTGAATATGTTCGTGAAATGTGAGCTTTGTATCGAAGGTGACCCCCAGATCTTTTATAGCGCTCTTTTGAGTCACTGGCACTTTGTTGATGGTGTAGTTGAAAACTATGGGGTGCCACTTTCGAGCGAAAGTCATTGAAAAACATTTATCTAGGTTAAATTCCATTTGGTTCATAATCCCCCACTGAAAGATAGCGTCAACGTCATTTTGCAACGCTATGCAATCTGCTTCCGACTTTATCTCTGAAAAGAGCTTCAAGTCATCAGCATACAACAAGCATCTTGAATGTTTGACGGCTGCTGGGAGATCGTTGACCATGATCAATAACAGCAGAGGACCGAGAATTGATCCCTGACTAACACCAGAGCGCGTGTGATAGGGTCGCGACTGGTACATGCCATGCTTGACATACTGCTGACGATCCCGAAGATAATCGGCAAGCAACAAGAGAAAACCTGGAGCAAAACCAATAGCGGCGAGCTTCATCAGCAGTATGTCATTATGAACCCGGTCAAATGCCTTTCTAAAATCAAAATACAGTACGTCAACCTGAGATCCCCTATCCATACATGCAGACACATAATCCACAAGAATTAAAAGATTAGTGTCCACTGATCTCTTACGCCTAAAGCCATGCTGTTCGTTGCATAGGTATTTATCAACTTGAGCGTATATATACCTATGCAAGATCAGCTCAAATATTTTAGCTGGTGATGATAGTATGGCAATAGGGCGGTGCTCTTCGACGGTTGATTTGTTAGAGCCCTTAGGTATAGGTGTGACCCGTGACAGTTTCCATTCTTGCGGGTATATGCCTGTTTTTACCGCAAGACTAAATATATGCCACAATGGTGTACACAGAGAGTGCTTCGCGAGTTTCATTAAAAACGGCGGAAGGTTATCCGGACCAATGGAACTGTTCGACTTTATTTTACCTATTGCATTCATGACATCAGACCGCGAAATCTCTACCAAGTTAATCAGGTTACTGTTCTTGCAATGGTCAAGGACCACAAGATTTGCTACATCTAAGAGTGGAGGATCAGACAGAAATACACTAGCAAAATAGGTTGCGAAGGCCTCCGCTGCATCAGGCCCGGAATATCTTACGTTTTGGTAAGTGACGGTTGAGTCAAAACCCCCTTTGGAACGAAGGTTAGATATGTGGTGCCAAAATTTACGAGGGTTAATTCTGATCTCGGACTCTACAGAAGCTATGTATTTTTCATAAGAATGGTTAATTCTCGTTTTTAAATCGCTTCGCAAATCAGAAAAACGTCGATAATCTTCCTCGGCATTTGTGGATTCCCAGGTGGCATGTAATTTTAATTTCCGCCTTACATCATGAATTATTTCGTTTGTAAACCAAACTGGGTAAAGTCTACTTTTATTAGATTGACGACGCTTCTTTGGCATGCACATATCAAATACACCATATATGTGATTATAAAAATGTCTACACGCTGAAAGCACGTCCGTTGACTCAAGAACATTTGCCCATGAGACTTCAGATAATAGCTTTTTCAGCATTTCGTAGTCACATTTTCTGAAATTCCAATCTTTTGCTCGCTCTATATTACTCGGCTCAACAAGGTCAGAATTACTTTTCCTATCGATACTTACCCTAACGTCCAGAGGTGGATGATATGTGTCGGGAGGCACTAATCCCTCTGTTAAAGAGACGGAGACGTTATGTACATTAACGCTCTCCTGGATTAACTCAACATCAAGCATTCCACCATGCGAATTCATCACAACATTCTTCTCACACAAACCACAGAAAGACAAAAAATAAGAAAAATAATTATTTACAGCTATAGAGGCACTATTAAGATTTAAGTCGCCCAATATAAATACAGGGTATTTTAAAGCATTAACAACACTTTCAACTTTCGTAAACCAGTTCATGTAGTCAATATCTGTTGCACTCGGTTTAATATAAATAACACATATAAAAAACTTGTGTCCATGCCATATAAAGCTTGCCCAAAGATCCTCCCCGTTGATCGTTTCTAAATCTCGCCGTCGCCGTAAAGAGATGGGCGGCCGCGCTGCTAGCATTACACCACCACATGGAGTATGTCTATCACGACGTAAGATCTTCCAGTCACCAGAAATGAGTTTACCATCTTCAACGGAGTCATCGAGGAACGTTTCGGTTATAGCAATTAGGTTGTGTTACGATGCACCAATCGAATTGCGCCAATTTTTAAGTTTAGACTTTAAGCCTCGGACATTCTGGTAAAACACATTTAAGTTACTCAATTTGTTACGGTGATGTTGATCCAGTTGACTTGTTTTATTCGCTAGAATTTTCGCGAAAGGACTGAGTATTAGCTGGGTGTCGTATGCGCAAAGGTTTTTTGTAGGGGATCCATGCTTTAAGCTTGGCGTTTATCGGCCAGATATCAACGGATAAACAGGTGTCGTAGAAATCTAAAGGAACGCCTATTTTGTAGGATTTGTAGTTGCCTCTGGGGTTCAATGTTTCAACTATGCAGGTGCCACTGGGATATAGGCGACGTAAGTAATCCTGGATCTCATCGGCGCTAGAATCCATATTCCACAGGTGTATGAACTTCCGTGCCTCAACCGCTCTCAGTGAAGTGACATTTGGACCCGCGGTGCCAGATAAAGAAACGGGGCGATGACTTTTTTTCCTCATCTCAGGGCCCTGCTCACAACGGATGTCCGTGGTGCGTTTGGATCCAGTTGCTACTGATTCAGTAAGGTGAACACTATTAGCTTCCGAATTAATGGCTGGCTTCGATTTCACTTGTAGTGTTTCTATTTGGGCAGCACTCTTTATTGCTTTGTTGCCCTTTTTGGAGTGTTTCTTTTGTTGATTCGTCCCTGAGGTTAAAACGGGTACTGACTGTATAACCAGTGGCTCTTCAAGGGTAGGTGTAGGTGAAACCTATGTAGCTGTTGGAGCAGTAAGCATAGATGGGGCTTCATACAGTTTTATTTTATTTTCAAGATCCTGTACCTGCTTTGTATATGCTTGAAACTTATTTTCATAGCTTAGTATTGTCAAACGTGTGTTACTAAGCTGTTCCTTTAAAGTTTCCATTTCAGCACGTAAGCACCGAATTTCGCGTAGCAACTCAGAGTTTACACATTCAGATATACTGGTGGATGGTAATTTTTTGCGCTGTGTCACGTTTAAATACTCAGGTTGTTCGGGAATACAAACTGGATTACACGCGCTTTTGATAGTACGACATGCAGGACAGATCCAAGCTTTCGTGGGATTCGGCTTACTTTCATTTGAGCAAAGAAGGTGATACTTAAGGTTACACCCATCAGATGCGCAAAGCATGAAATGAAATGAAATGAAATGAAATATTCTTTATTCACTGTACGGTTCATTTACAAACTCTTAGTGAACGTTATTTTTTTTGTTCTGTCTGCTCTGGGTGCGCTTAGGCAAAGCTGAGCTGAAGAAAAGAGCAGACGGAGAAAAACTTCAGCCCTGTTTTAAAATATGAGGTATACAATAATAAGCTTTCTTACAGAGTAGCTATGGGCAGATAAGGAACATACGTGACAGCTACCGCATGTGTCAATGTCGTCCCACAGCCATCTGTTAACATTGGCAGTTTGATTGATTTAAATCTATTACATCAGTTATAGAAACAGCCTTGTGGGAATACAGCTCAATCCCAAGCTTTTTTATCAATTAAATAGTCCTTAAGATCGTAATAAGCCTTGCGGCACAGGACTTGTTTGACTTTCTTTTTAAATCTGTGTAAAGGAAGCGATTGAACACATGAAGTCTTCATCTTCGATTATGTTGCAAGAACAAGCAGCGCAGCTCATAGTGTTGGACAGCGGATGCGGCAAAGCAGAATGCAATAGTGCAACTAATAAATAATAGCGGTTAGCGCTTATGAATAAAAACAGAATCAAACAGGTGTCTTGGCTTCAATCGAGCGCTATGCAGCGGTGTGCTGAGTCATCGACGCGGGCGCACTGCGAGTTGTGGCAGGTCAGGGACGCCGACCGTTAGCAAAAACACTTTAAACAATTTTGCAGATATCTTCTATGTTTTACGGTGGATTAAGTTCAAACAAACTTCACAATGTTGGTTGTCTGTTGTGTTACAGGAAAATCTAAATGTTACAATGATATCCGCACTTTTTACTACTTTGCAATCAAAAAATGTACAGAGCGAACGAACGAGTAGTGTCGTCCAACCGGTTGCACGTACGGCACTACTCTCTGCATCTAATATTTTTTTAGAGTACTTACTCATTTTCTTTCACTATTTCTTCGTCACTTTTTTCATTAATAGATGCACCTTGTTCACTGTCCATATTTTAAATACTGATATAAACGAATTTTACAAGTATAGACAGTCGAGCCATCAGCTGTCACCTCTCCGTCTTACGAATATTCGATCAGGCCACGTGTCCTGACGCGAGTTTAACATTTTTTACCCATCTCAAAAAAGTGTACAACGCCGCTAAAGAAGTTTTCACTTCAAAAAATACATCTATGAGATATGGTAATTTTGTTTGGAAGGAACGAAGGATGACTACATGCGCTGTCTGTAATGTCAATATCTTTGAGGGCTCTTGCGCAATTTTTGAAAGGAGAAACATAAATAAGCTTTTTCTGTTTCGAAGGTGGCATGGATCATTATGCTAAGTCTATGGGATGGATATCCTTATTTTTTGTTATGACAAAATGACTGGCCATAAACATTCAGAATAATTTTTTCTTTATTCGAACTCACGTCAAAATGAAGCCGTCATTTCAGTAGAAAATTTGATTCGTAGTTGAACCTAATTTTAAGCACTTTTAAGTTATTTGCGTAGAAATGTATAGTAGGAAGAAGAAGATAAAGCACCATGACGTGGTGTACGACAACGTGGGCCGGGACGCCATTCCCAAGCGCGGGTACTACTCCGAGCTGGTCTCCAACATGATGAAGGAGGACCCTTCTAGAGAGCTTTGTGCTAAGAAACGGATGAAGCTTATGCTGCAGGTACATACGGTTATCATCAGAATACGACAATAAAGCATTAGAAAATACTCTGTGTCAAACTTTGCCACGTAGATGAGTTTTATATCGTTTAAAATCTACGGTGATCGCTTGAGGAATTTTATGACCAATGTTAATTCGTATTTCAACGTCTGTAAATTCGTATTTGGAAGCGCGTATAGGTGCGCAAAGAGAGTGTTTGCAATAGGCACATTCATATAATCAGACGAGAGTTGACGCGAGTAGCGAGTAATGCCACGCCTACCGGGTCGAGCTAAAACCACAGGAGTAGATAAACGACTACTCCTGTTAAACGCCCGAATAAACCTTGTACGCGTGAGGTACGCGCGTATAGTTTTTTGGAAAGCAATAAGTACTTAGCGCACTCGTAAGTGCGTACGTGAAAACGACCGTATATGCGTTGATAAATAAGTACACTATTCTTAAAATGGTATTCGAGTTACTAACGAGTTGTTTTAAAGTGTTGCATTGCTGTTAGAATTAACTGTATTCCGTAAATATCGCCGACAATCACACACGTATAAAAGATTTTTTCATTTTGAACGAAGTGGTACGATAGATGTGCCTCAACGGTTGAAACTTACACATTTCGTTATTTCTCTGACCCTCATTAAAGATATCACACTATTCCAGTAGTTCTAGTATAAATAACGATCTAGAAGTTTTAAGATTTTCCTTACAGGCAAAAACAGACAAGCTAGCTCCTATGCTGATCTCCTTGCCTAAACCTCAAAAACATAAAGTGCTTTTACCTCCAGGACGTTGGACTACATACAGAGAGGACGAGAGCATTGTAAGTTTATTCAAAAGAACAAAATTCTCAAAAAACGAAACGTAATTGTGCGGTTCAACAGTAACGACCAGGCCACATTATGTAGCTACTTTTGGCATGGTCGAACGAATTTTGGACGCGGAATCGAAATCCTTTCGATGATGAATCGCTGCGTTTAGCGACTAAATCGCCGATACTAAAAGTAGCTAGTGTGGCTCGGCCGCAATTATCTGAAAAATCATCTCTAACTCTTTAGTTAACTTACTCCGGTGTGCATTTTTCAGCAATTTCCATTCGAAACATTCGTTCCGAAGCTTCAGTTTCTAAGCGTTGTGTTGCCCAAAGAACTACCTCGGCTGGTTAAGATTGAGAGGCTCCGACGAAAGTTTTTGGCTGCTAATATGAAGGTACTCTATTATTGAAACAAGCCACCATTTAATTGTTTTTTGCTGTTTCCAATTATTTTATTACTCTAGCATATAACTAAATTATAGAACTGATACGGTACTGGCAGAACAGGACTGAATTTTTGCCATGTTCAAGGAAGACCTTCAAAAAATTACTTGAATTTTACTGTTATTTCTTAATATATTGCTCGTGTATTGAAATCGTAGCAATAATGTGTAGGAAGCACTGATAAAAACTAGCCCTAAAAAGTAAAATGTATGTATTGTAGAAACTACTGCGAGAGCGTGGCATACAACCATATCTGTTGCTGCCACCGGCTGAATACCCGCTAACCGATCAAGAGTACTATGGTCTGTACAGTCCTTTTCCTAAACTGGACTTGGAGATTTTCGACAATACTGATTTTGATTGCAGGTAAGGAGAATTGTTTCTTTTTATTTTAAGTCAATTACAATTTTAACTGGAACAACATTTCATATTATTGTGTACGCAAAAGTTAATGCTTTGGTGGAATCACAATTTACGCTTTAACAGTTTTTTCAATTTTTCTATCGTATCTAAATTATACTTTTTTCTTTGAGTTACCTATGGCATAATTAAAACAATAAGTACTTTAGTCTCTAAATATGGCTAACATCTACATTCTGAGAGGAAGCGCGTGACCAGCATTGAGGTACTGGAGGATTATGAAGATTATGAGAGGATTATGACCATTAATTTTAATCAATAAGTACGTTAGGATTCCAGAAGAATGGCTATCTCTTGGAATGATTGAGGGTGAGCAGCATCCTTGTCCAGGAATAGCTTTCATACCAAAAGAAGAAGGAAAAACAAACAAGGGCGGGAGGGATATGATACAAATGCTCAACAATATGTATGAGGTAATAATTCAAATTGATCCTAAATCAAGATCCGGTAGTATTAAAAATATAGAAATTTCAAAAACATTAACTGCTTTTAGTGGACAAACGTAGCAGCCTTCAGCTTTGATAAGACTACAGAAAAATGGGAAGTGATGGCTTTGAATGGGTCCAAACGCAGATTCAAGTAATTTGTTTTCAAATTAAATATTCTTCATGGCTCAATGGGTTGTTTAGCTGAAAACACTTAACAATAGTATATGTGTTATATTACAGTATTCCTCGTATAAGACTAATGTTTAAAGCTGATGATCCTGAAACATTCGCGCAGCGAGTTAAATTTGCCATAGACTTGCGGAAAGAAGTAGAAAATAATTTAAGGTTTGTTTTATTACAAAAGTGTTTCCTTAAATGTATGTAAATAGTGCTATTATATAAAACTTCGGCTTTTATGACGCATATTGATGATAAAACTTACTTCTAACTTACGTATTTTATTATGGCTAATGTAAACTTTCTCTCAAAATTATCTTCAAAGGCAGAATATTGCAGGTTTTATTTATACCTGGATTGCTTATTGTTGGATGGTCTTCCAAGAATGCCACTTCATTATATGCCTTCGATACTAAAGATGGTACGCATACACAAGCAGGCTAAGGAACTAGATGAAGAACATTTTAAGGCCTTGAGGCATGAGGTAGCAAAAGCTGATTTTTTGAAGTTTTAATTCTAATTGTTGCCCTTAATTTGTAAAATAAAACGATGATTAATTTGTAAAATGAACCACTGATTATAGGCTGATCTTCTATATACAAAGATGGAAGGGAAAATGAAAATTATCTACACGATACAGAAGTATCGTGATCTGTACAACTTCATAAATGTACCAACTAATGATTACGTTCCCCCAGTTCCAGATTATGGTAAGAAAATTATCAGCAAACATTTCTTTTCATCTACGAGTACGTTGTTAGTACCTTTGCGTGAAGATCTATTTTGTGATTATATAACTTTCTAACAAAATAAAAACCGCCTTCAAACGGAAAAAAATAATATTGTTCAGTACTTATTTTTTTTTATTTTTTTTTATTTAAAAACTTTATTGACCCCAATAAATCGTGGTACAATAGGCGAGCTTAATGCCTAATGGCATTATCTACCAGCTTACCTAAGGGAGTACAGAGAGATTCGAAGGCGGTAGATGATGAGAAGAACAAAAAGAAAGTAAAATATTAACAATAATATTAATTATTATGACTGATTATAAATAAATATATAATATAATTTATAACATAGTAATAACCGTGCAAACATAAACATAGAATTAAAAGAAAGAAAAACAGTTTTATTCTGGATATGATTTTTCGAGAAAGTGAGCCTTTACACCTTTTTTGAAAGAGAACTTGGAGTGTAATTTCCTGACATCAGCGGGCAGAGCATTCCAAAGCCGAACCGATTGGAGTGAGAAGGAGCACTTCGCATTTGATACTTTTTATTGATAATGGTAGTGACTCTTAAAACTATTTTGGTGTCGGTGCCCATTCAGAGCGAAAGATACATGATTGTATTATGGGCCCGGCGTATATATCATAAGATGATAGTTACTATGCACAAATATCAATTATTAAGGTTCAGAAAGTATAAGAAAATCAATATGTGTGCTTTTAAATTTGAGAGTTCCCTTCGATTTCCCTGGGATCCCATCATCACATCTTGACTTGGTGACAATGGAACCACCTTGAAAGTATAAGCTTTCAAACAATAAAAGAATCATCAAAATCGCTTCATAAACGACGAAGTTATCCGCGAACAAACATAAAAAAAGCATATATACCTACGGTCGAATTGAGTAACCTTCTCCTTTTTTGAAGTCGGTTAAAAAGAGTGAAATTATGGTCATATTAATGGTTACTTCATTTTCTTCTAGGCCGTTATCCTTGCGTGATGGTCGATTTTCCTGGAAGGGTAAAATTCAATCAATGGCACTCTCTATACGTACTCAGTGAATCTGTTTCCTGCATACATTTAGTTGTAGAGGAGTGCCTCAAGGTAGTACTATGTCTGCAGTATTAACAGATGTTTAAGCTATTTCCATAACTAAATCTTTGTGTATTTCTAGGTTGAATCAATGCTTTTTTTCACATCAAACTATGGGAGAAACGCTAGTTTGGCTGAGTTTGATGCTGCTCAAACTCATTGCACTTCTATGGTAAGAAATTTCATTCTTGTTTAGACTTCATGTTTAACTTGCACAGATGATTTTAAAATATTTTTTTACAGATGTTAAAGTACCTGAATATTACATGGTTAAATGCAACTGCCCATGCTATTAGAATGTCCTATAGAGACGTTGGAAAAGGGTGAGATTTTATTTTATTTTCTGATTCATTATTTTAAATAATATTGATAGGTGATACCATGATTATGTGTCATATCTATTTGTTTTAATCATGCTTAAAGTCAATTTGGGTATCTACAGATGGTTTAATATTTATGAAAAACAGTGGAAATACTACGAAGTAAGCAAACTTTGTAGATTCATGCAACTAGTAAGGTTTCGTATGCAGGTATGTATATGAATATTTGTTTTTACGCAAGCTTTTATTTTAAAGTTTCAGAATTATACAATTTTTAATGTCGGCTATCTTTTAGTATGCTCTGCGTTACTGCATAGAACAATCTATGGCCATGTTTGTAAATATGTGCGAAACTCCTTGCCTATGCACTTACTGGTGCGAAGATAACTTCGAATGGGATCCTTCGGACCTCATCAACTCACCTTTCCGTTCTCCTGTTACGTTGTTCTACTTCCATCTCATGATGAGCGAAGAAGGGCCGTATTACACGACTCCTCCAGAACAATTCGAGGTACTTATATTTTCTTTAATTTGGTCAAAGTTGACTTTTCAATTGGTACTAAGAGATATTAGTTCTATCTATACTGTCAATATTAATCAACTAAATTAGAAATCTGTATTTTTTATAGATTGTGATCCAACGTTTGTTTCGTGAGATGCTTTATCGTTGTCATTTTATTCCACAAGTGCATCCTATGATTATGACAGGTCTTGTCTTTGACAAGGAGCTGTTTCTAACATCTATAGGTAAATAATATATTATTGCAAACTTTGTTTTTTTGGAACTTTAAAATTATATCAAGCACTTGAGAATTTACTATAATTATGTTGTTAGGATTAATGGAACTCAATGCTGTAGAGTACAGGGAAAGACTACTCAAAGCATACAGAAAGTCTATAATTCCACTAATAGCGTACATGCGTCAATATGAGTGCTACAGAGATATCTATATGTTAGACATTGAAGAATATGTAGAGTAAGTAAAATTTATTGTTATCTAATGATAACACCTAATATTGAGTGGATATTGAGTAGAGTTGAGTTAATATGTAATATTATTTGTCATTCTATTCAATTTTGCAGAAACTTTCGCCAAGAGAAGCACTCAGCTTCGGAAACACGAGAAGAGATACAGATGCATTACGATGCAAAACAAGATTTAATATGGCGTCTACCGCAATACATCAATATTGGCCCTTTTGCTGTCAACGTCGATACTTTGAAGGTGAAATATTGTATAATTTAATAAGAATAAATGATTCTTATGTTTGTGCTTAACCTTAATAGAAACTTTTAAATAGACAATCAAACGGTGAACTTTAATGTTTTCAGCAAATGCTAGTAACAAAACGCTCTGATATAATAAAAGCTCTACTAACGATGTGGGCAGAAGAAGTTCGTATAGTAGTGGATGATGTCATTCAAGCATATAAAAGTATAATGAGAAAACTGGGTGAAAAACCGAACACTATAGAACATGTTTTTGAAATTAGAGAGTGGATGGAGTCCATACCGTTTGCTTTGAAGACACAAGATGACATCATGAGGAAAGTTCATACGGTAGGACATGCCATGACGAGAACATGATTTATCTATTATTTTCTGACGATTTAATACTACCATACTATACTTTATTTATTTATTTAGGATTATGAAGTGCTTGATGTATTTTTTACTCCACTTGAAAATGACGACTTTAAATCACTTTGGGAAGCTATCGGGTGGCCCTTAATAATAACAAAACAGGTAAATGTTAGTTCATTTAAGTATATCGAACTACCAGATTACAGTACAGTCTAACTCTCTAAAATGATATTTAGGTGGTCGTTACAACTGACTTCTTGGAAGAAGAACAGGAGAAATTCTGGAAACTACACCAACAAGACGAGCAAACATTATTTGATAAAATTGATATGTTCAGTGCACAATGTATGGCACTTACTTTACAAAATGATTTTTCAAGGGTAAATATAAAAATATTAAATTTGTTTCTTTCGCGTTACACTTCGTCAAGTCTTAATTTCAGTATCATATTTTTAAAAGGTTTATTTTATCTTATTATTATTTTCATAGGTTCACGAGATAGCAAACGACATAAAAAAGGCCTGGAAGGGCATGAAAGATTCACAAGATTGGGGCCGTATCTTGAATCAGAGACAAAAACTTTTTGGACAACCTGTTGTTCCTTTTGCTGATCTCAATCGCTTGGTCAAGGAATTTGAACCCTACAGAAACCTATGGGTCACCGCTTCTGACTTCTTAAAGTCTCGTGAAGTTTGGTTTGATAATCCTCTTATGTATGTAGATGCCGATACAATAGAACCGCTCATAAATGAATATTACAAAACGATAGTAAAATGTGTACGTACATTTGCTGATTTACCTAAAGTTCAGCAAGTGGCAATAACTATAAGAGATGATATTGATGAATTCCGTCCTTTAATACCAGTCATCCAAGCTGTCAGAAATCCAGGAATGAAGGAACGGCATTGGAACGAATTCATGGAAAAGGCTGGTATAACCGTGACAATGAACGAGAAGCAGACCTTTCAGATGTGTTTAAAGCAAGGAGTTGCAGCGCATGCAGAACTTATAGCTGAAATAGGAGAGTTAGCCAGCAAAGAATACGTAATCGAACAGTCTTTGGATAAAATGGTCAATGATTGGGCTGCAAAGGTTATGGAAGTAACTCCATATAAAAATACAGGAACGTACATAATGAAAATAGCAGATGAGACACTACAATTGTTAGACGAACATCTTTTAGCAACTCAGCAGTTAGGCTTTAGTCCTTTTAAAGCTGCATTTGAGCTTCGAATACAAGAATGGGATGACAAACTTCGTTTGACACAAAAGGTTGTGGATGAGTGGATAGAATGCCAGAAGGAGTGGATGTATCTTGAGCCAATTTTTACATCAGAAGACATATCAAGGCAACTTCCTTTGGAAGCTAAAAAGTATGGGACCATGGAAAGAATTTGGCGACGGATAATGTCTTCAGCTGCTTCATGTCCCAAAATTATGATCACTTGTCCTGATAGTCGTCTTTTAGACAGTTTAGTAGAGGCGCGCCATCTTCTAGCGGTGGTTGCCAAAGGGTTAAACGAGTATATGGAGTTAAAGCGACTGCGCTTTCCACGATTCTTCTTTCTCAGCGACGACGAACTATTGGAGATATTGTCACAGTCTCGTAATCCAAGAGCTGTTCAACCGCATCTTAGAAAGTGCTTCGAGAATATTGCAAAAGTTACATTTGAACCAGATTTAAAGATAACTCAAATGCATTCCAGCGAAGGAGAAATTGTAGATTTAAGGTACAAATTCTATCCGTCGACAAACGTGGAACAATGGCTTTTGCTCCTGGAGGACACTATGAGGCATACGATTCGTCTGACTTTAGTAGATGGACTAAAGGAGCTGTGGACTATGCCTAGAGCTCAGTGGGTGCTACGGTGGCCAGGGCAGGTAGTTATAGCTGGTTCACAAACAGCTTGGACAGCGGGCGTAGAGCAAGCTATAGCTGAATATCGCATGGACTTGTTCTTTGAGGAGATGCTACAGCAGTTGGATAGTTTGCGTGCACTAGTAAAAGGCGAGTTAACATTTTTTCAAAGGGAAGTTCTTTGTGCTCTCATAGTGATCGAGGTGCATGCACGTGATGTCACACGTACACTCGTTGATGAGAATGTAAAAAATGTATCAGATTTTCAGTGGACATGTCAATTAAGATATTATCAGATTGTTAAAGATATGTACCCTCTGGAAGAAGGCGAATTAACCGAAATATACCAAGATGAGAACCGATTGGATACGTCAGCCTACTATCGGCAGTTCAGTCAGAATTATTGTGACGTTCGTGCTCTGAATTCCGTTTTCACTTACCAAAATGAGTACCTCGGTAACAGTGGACGTCTTGTGATAACTCCTTTGACGGATCGGTGCTACCTCACGTTGATGTGCGCCATGCATCTGAAGTTCGGAGGCGCTCCTGCTGGACCTGCAGGAACTGGAAAAACGGAAACTACTAAAGACTTGGCTAAGGCCTTAGCAGTGCAATGCGTAGTATTTAATTGCTCTGATCAATTGGATTTTATGGCCATGGGAAAATTCTTCAAAGGATTGGCTGCATCTGGAGCCTGGGCGTGCTTTGATGAATTTAATAGAATCGATATAGAAGTATTGTCAGTGGTAGCTCAACAGGTTGTTACAATCCAAAAGGCCCAGATAGCTCGACAAGAAAAGTTCATGTTTGAAGGCTGTGAATTGCCCCTAAAAGCTTCTTGTTCAGTTTTTATAACAATGAATCCTGGGTACGCGGGTCGTACGGAATTGCCGGACAACCTCAAAGCTCTATTTAGACCCATCGCTATGATGGTGCCAGACTATGCTCTAATTGCCGAGATATCACTGTTCTCGTATGGATTTTATGAAGCTAAAGTTCTAGCTGGTAAAATAACAACAACTTTCAGATTGAGTTCTGAACAACTCTCTTCGCAGGATCATTACGATTTTGGTATGCGAGCAGTAAAAACAGTAATTTTAGTGGCAGGCAATCTCATACGACAAATGCCCGATGGAGATGAGAGACAAATCGTACTTCGTGCTTTGCGAGATGTCAATGTGCCCAAATTTCTTGCAGATGATCTCGTCTTGTTTAATGGTATCATATCAGATTTGTTTCCGAGAGTGGAGATTCCAGTAGTTGATTATGGAATAATGGAACAGTCAATTAGAAACATGCTTGTAAAAAGGGGATATGATGACTTGTATACATTTATATTTAAAATAATTCAGTTATATGAGACTACAGTAGTGAGACATGGATTAATGTTAGTTGGACCAGCTGGAGCTGGGAAAACAAAATGTTATGAAATTCTTAGAGATGCTTTGACGGCGATCAAAGGAAAATTGGCTCCTGACGGGTTTCCATTCACACCAGTACACACCTTCGTAGTTAATCCAAAATCTATTACCATGGGACAGCTGTATGGAGAGTTTGACTTGCAAACACATGAATGGACTGATGGAATTTTGTCGAGCCTGGTACGTGCTGGAATCGCTGTAGAAGATATGGATAAACGTTGGTACGTTTTTGATGGGCCAGTAGATGCTGTGTGGATTGAAAATATGAATACAGTATTGGATGACAATAAGAAACTCTGTCTATCAAGTGGGGAGATCATGAAATTGACTGACCGTCAGCGAATGATTTTTGAAGTAGCGGATTTAGCTGTGGCTTCGCCGGCAACTGTGTCTCGGTGTGGAATGGTTTATTTGGATACTCGGGTTGTTGGGCTTCCTCCACTTATTAATGCATGGATGAAGAGTAACTTACCTCCTATAGCAGATAATATACGGAAGATTCTACCTGGACTTATAAACACGTATCTATATCCAGCATTGCAGATCTTGCGCTCAAAGCTTACAGAGATAGTAGCATCCATTGATTCATCTCTTGTGCTAAAATTCTTGGAGTTACTGGATTACAGGCTCAGACCATTGACTGGCAAGGACGATAGACCACCACCTGGAGCACCGTTCCTAGCTATGATGCCTAAGTTAGCTCCCTGTTGGGTGATATGGGCGGTGATCTGGTCAGTAGGTGCTACTTGTGACCATAACGGTCGCGCGATCTTTTCAGATTTCATACGCAAACTTATGGAAGAAAATGGCACTAAGCCAGTATTTCCAAAAGAAGGCCGGGTGTATGATTACACACTTCACGATGGTGGTTTTACTGATTTAACTGACGATGGGGAGCCTGCCAATCCTTACTGGTATAATTGGATGGCTAATCTAGAAGAGTACGAGGTTGACCCAGAATGGCAATATGCTGACATTGAAGTCCCGACTCTGGACAACGTACGCAGTGCCGCTCTTCTTGGGTATAAGATTAATAACTATAACCACGTGATTTGTGTGGGTCCTACGGGGACTGGTAAAACGGTCACTATCACATCAAAGTTATCGCGAGGTCTACACAAAAAGTTTATCTGCGAATTTATTGTATTCTCTGCTAGAACATCAGCTAATCAAACACAAGACGTTATAGATAGCAAACTAGAGCGAAGAAGACGTGGTGTGTTTGGACCTCCACCTACTAAACGGCAAGTTTTCTTCATTGATGACCTAAATATGCCAGCACTAGAAGTGTATGGCGCTCAACCGCCTATTGAACTTCTTAGACAGTTTATGGACTTTTCTGGTGAGACTTCATTGCTTTTAGACCATTGAACTATCATTACATAAATCCTTAAATAAATTATATAATTTGCTTTACCACGATTGAGTTATTTATAATAGTTTTAAATTACGACTAGTACACACAGTTTCTTTCGTTAGGCTGGTACGACCGCACTAACATTGGCGACTTTAGAACGTTGGTTGACGTGGGAATAGTCGCAGCAATGGGACCTCCAGGTGGAGGAAGAAACCCTGTCACTATGCGTCTTATGAGGCACTTCCATTATATCTCTTTTACAGAAATGGAGTATTCTAGCAAGGTAAGTTTTCTGTCAAAAATGTTTTCATATTCAAAGATTCAGATTCGACTTCATGTGTTTTTTAAACGTCTTAAACTTTGTCAAGAGAAGATCGTGAAATAATACGTTATAAGATAGTGTTTTATTAATTTCACGTTTTTTTATTGGACTCTTTACTGACTCTACTGAAAAAAATTTTTTGTGTTCTTTTAGTACGGCATCTTCTCAGTAATTCTTAACTCTTGGACACGCAACTTTAATAACGTATCTATTCGTGAAGGACCTTTCCTCAAAGGTTCCATCGAGATATTCAACTCGCTCGTCGATGAATTGCTTCCAACGCCCACTAAATCACATTATACCTTTAACCTTCGGGATCTCAGCAAAGTGTTCCAGGGTATCTTGATGATGGATCCTCACGCGGTCAAGGTAAATTTTTAATGCTAAAATATTGTCAGATTTTGTATGGTACGCTTTGCTTTCATTGGTATATTCTTTGGTAATAGGAGGAAGACGATGTAATAAGATTGTGGTATCATGAACATCAACGTGTATATCAAGACAGACTAGTCAATGACGAAGATCGACAGTGGTTCGTAAAGTAAGTAAAATATCGAAGAATTAATTGTTGTAACACACTAGACAGAGTTGAGAGACTAGGATTACAGCCTACATCACAGAACATATTAAAACAGGTTAGAATGGAAATGTGGGCGGGGCAGACGCGCCAAGGAATATTGAGGAAACGCTTAAAATTCCAAAATCTCTACAGAAACACGCGATCGTGCTACGATATGCCTGCTTGTGTGCGTGCTTGGGTGTGATTCGTTCATATGAAATTGTAAATATGTGCGTAAGCTTCGTATTTATTTAACTACAGATGTAATGGAGGTGAAAGGCGGGGCTTGATCGGCGACACCAGTCTTCATACGAACGGCGCATTATTGCCGTTTTACCTCTCTTAATAATGTTCTGTGGCCTACATCATAGAGGTTCCGTATCATAGACGGCACGTAAGCCGACGGTACCTGTTGTTATCCATAGATCTCTTATGAAGAGGTTCGAAAACATTCGACGGTGGCTTGCCTAATAACATGAATCTCCACAAGCCCTTATACCGATATATATCACCGAGAATTAAGCTTCTAGACTCTCCAAGAAGGACGGGACCTGTGTCTAGCAGTGTCACCCAAAAATTATTGCAGCCACTATGTGAAGTATGTGTCGATCTCTAAAATATGTATTTTATATCAGCGGCATTTTTTCAGTTTGCTAAACAAAAAGATAAAAACAGAGTTCGGTAAAAAGGCAGAAGATGTGATTGGTGGACGTTTGATGCTCTTTGGTGACTTCATGGACGTTGGTGCCGATGAAAGGAAGTATTTAGAAATAACGGATAAAGAGGAGGTATGTGAGTTCATAAAATAAGAAGATGTTTTTAATTATTTGGCGTTAGTTTCCGAAACTCCATTGCTATAATGTTAGGTTAAAGGTACCATTGATTGTGGATTGTCGCCAAGTAGTAAAAACCTAACCTTAGAATTTATTGTTATTCTTTATTATTATTTCTACAAACAATATCCGTTTTCAGAATTTTGTAATAAGTAAGAGCCTGCTTTTAAATGTAGTTTTTTAGTGGTATCATATATTTTTCAGATGGATGAAGTGCTGGCGCACTATCTTGATGACTATAATCTGTCATCAACGGCACCTCTAGATTTGGTTCTGTTTGAGGACGCAGTGGCTCACCTTTGCAGAGTGGCTCGTATCATGAGGCAGCCGATGGCTAATGCTCTTTTACTTGGAATGGGTGGTTCTGGTAAGATCAATTCCAGAAGTGGTAGAAAATATGTTAACGATTAGTAATAAGGTGTACTCATGAAATTATTACAAAAATGGTTTGGCAAACAGCAATACCAAAAATATGGGTTGCGAAAATCAATAAGAATTGAAAATTTACAGGTCGCCAATCCCTTTCCCGTTTGGCGGCAAATATGGCGGAACTGATCTGTATTCAAATAGAAATCACTAAAGCCTACGGACAGACAGAATGGCGCGATGACCTCAAGCAGACGATGATGAAGGCTGGTGCCGATAATCGGGGAATCGTCTTCTTGTTTTCCGATGCTCAGGTGAACTAATAATGTCAGATGATACTGCACGGGGTATTTTAAACAAGGAGTGTCAGGCTGTATCTAGGACTAAGTATATGTTATGCGCAATTTTAGTGTTACAATGAATATTTATTTCAATTTTTTTAATCTCAATGCTGAACGCACCGGTTCTCTTTTTAGAATTAAGAGGAATTTAAGACATATTCCACGACACTGGTAAAGTGCAAAAAGGGTGACATCATGCCTTCACGGGTAACCTCGTAAAGAAATACTATTACATTTTTTCTGCTCACCGTGAAGCATGGATACGTATAAAAATTACTTAGAAGTGCGTTGAAGTACTTAGACCTCCGCGTCGGAGATCGATGTTTTATTGTTGCACCGCTAGGCTATCTCTGCTCTACATACTTCAATAAATAAAGTAATAAAATTTGACGAAATCAGATAAAAATGGAGTCATTTCTCGAGGACCTAAACAACATCCTGAGCTCCGGCGACGTCCCAAACATTTACGAAGCGGAGGACCTGGATAAGATCTACATGTCGGTGCGGCACGCAGTGATGGAAATGAACCTGGCAGCAACGAAGACCAACCTGTTCGCGTGCTATCAGCGCCGCGTCCGGAGCAACCTTCACATTGTCATCGTTATGAGTCCTGTTGGTGAGGTAAGCAGCTTTTTAATTAGGCTGACTTTTCGAATTTGAAACGGCTAAAATTTTGTTTTATACAAATGTCTTATTTCATGTCTTCTGTCTTCATGTCTCAAGTATGTCTGGCTTGTTTCCTGCTAAGTTTACATGGGACTTTAACTTGAAAATAATATTTCTGTTTTCAGATATTCCGCGCTCGACTCCGCCAGTTCCCGTCTCTGGTAAACTGTTGCACGATAGACTGGTTTAGCGAGTGGCCGAAATCTGCTTTAGAATCGGTTGCCAACCACTTCTTCCATAATATGTATGAATTGGAAACCACAGAGGAGATCATCGATTCCATGGTCGTAAGTATCAATAGTTTAAATAAAAATTTCATTATTACTCACAGCTTTAACAAACAAGCGAATTACAGGCTGTGTCCAATTAAGACACTATTAAAATGTCCCCTAAGCAATCCCCTGTCTACAAGTAAACTAAAATAGGTCCTATTGAATGCCTTGGCTTGGCTGCAACCCTTTTTGCGTCCCACTGCTGGGCACGGGTCTCTCCCCCTTATTGGGAGGCCTGGAGCTTACTCCACTACGCTGCTCCAATGCGGGTTGGTGGAGATGCGAGTTAGTGGCCATCCCGCTGTCGGATGTTTTCAAACCGCCCATAAGGTCTCCGTCAAGATTTAACGACTGTTATCTATCGACAACAACCGGGATCGACAGCTTAACGTGCCCTCCGAAGCACGGAAACGCGCATGATATTTTTTTTTGGCACTCGGTCACCCATTTCACACCCGACCGCGCCCTTTTGGCTTAGCTGCATAGACCACTTGCGTTCTACGTTCGCCGCCGAGCCATGCACACTTCACATGCCTGCGTAAGAGTGCGCCTAATGAATAGTAATCCATATATCTATAGTTTCCAGATATATGGATTACTAAAGTTAATGTAAAGCTTTAAAATATAAAGGTGGAGATTGACTTGTAAGATTTTGGTGTAATGTATCGCGTTCGTGTAACAGAAACCAAAGACTGACTTGTAATGATAGTTTGTAATGTATCATTCGCGTGCTCCACTCGGCTGTCGGTTTTTTCGCGAATCCCTTCGAGTGTTACATTAAGGTGGTGACTGACATGAGCATTTGGCCGTATCGCAACATTAAAGGCGAGCATGTTACGTTACGGCTTTACCTGAATGACCTGTACCCTTGCTCGTGGCGAATACTATGCTCGATTGAGCTCCGCATTAGTAATACTCCGCATTAGTGTACTGACCTAAAATTAAGGCGTATCGTAACACTCAAAGGGATTTGCGAAAATACCGACAACCGGATGGAGCACGCGGCGCTCGCAGCGAGCGGATCGGCTCGCTGTACTGACCTGTAACATTTTGTCGTAACGTAACGTTACGTTACGATAAAATGTTACAGGTCAGTCGCCGGCTTTACAAGTCAGTGCAAGTCGCGTCGTCGCGAGAACAAGTTGCAAGCGGAATCCATGGATGGCGCACACTTGAGCCAAGAGTTCGAATGATACATTACAAACACACGTTACAAGCCAGTCTGTGTCGCGGTCTTGTAACAAGATCGCTTCGAATGACACATTACAAACAAACGGTACCAGTCAGTGGTTATTTGTAGTCAGTATGCTGTTTCGCTCACCAAAGCGTAGTGGACGCGAGCTCAAGATTCCTCGCCCAGCTGAACCGACTCAACTACGTGACGCCAATGTCGTACATGGAGATGCTTGGAGCTTACGCGGAAATGTTTAAGAAGAAACAGAAGGCCATACAGACGGAGTCCAATGCTCTCAAAACAGGTGAGAACATACACTGGGTTAGTCAGTTCAAGAAGTCTTTTTAAGGTCATTGATTGATGATTGATTGCCATACGTTAGTATAGAGATATCTATTACTCGTTTAACGTAGATTTGAATGTAGATCTACACTTAATGCTCCTTTTCCATCTGAAACTACTCTCTGTGGAAGTTCCTCGGATGTATTGTATTGAAACAACTGAATGCAATTAAAAAAAAATTCATATTAGGAATACAAAATATTCTCTTAATAAATGTCATTTTTCCCGGTCATCGCCATTAGGTGCCCGTTTGGGCTAGATGTTGACCTAGGAGAAAAAAGGCGGCGAAAAAAAAAACTCTCAGCAGCACTTTAAAAAAATACATTATATATTCGAGATAACAGTATGGCTATAGGTCGATAATAGGCACACGTGACAGCTGATCGTGTGAGACACTATCAACCTTCTTCCTCCTGATCACAGATGCGAGTAATTACTAAAACTAATACATTAAAACTAACTCCATGTTGGAGGGAACTCTTATTGCCTATACATTCTTATTATATCTTATTGCCTAGTATTCTATTTCCCGAAGTCCGATTGGCTCTGGTTGTAGTAGTGCTGTATACTGACAAAAACGCTTTGGAAGCGTTAGCAATAAAATCTGCACATCTTAGTGTAACAAAAAAAACTTTAAAAAAATATTACTTTGCTCATTCAACTCTTCAATGTTTAGTTGAGGTAACGCACAATAAAAAAATGTGCCTCACAACATTCATAGCCGAACTGACGGACTTGCATATTAACTCAGGATTTCATATTGACCAAAATGAAAAAAACAACTTTATGCTTAAAATAAATACTTTACAATAAATGTTTCACTAATTCTTCTTCAGGGTTAAACAAACTGAACCAGACAGAAGTCGAAGTAAAGCAGTTGCAGATAGAGTTGGCTGAGCTTAAGCCCTTGATGGAGAAAGCGGCGGAGGAGACGAGGAAAGTTATTGAACAGATAGCCGTAGATACGGTATGGAATATTGCTTTTGTAATGTACGTATGTTATTAATATTGCCATCAATATCTAAAAAAATAATCTTAAATAGGCAATAGCAGAAGACGCGCGTATAAAAGTGGAAAAAGAACAGGCTATAGCTGAAAAGATGGCCATGGAGACCACTGCGATGGCTGAAGATGCTCAAAGAGATTTAGGTATGGTGACTTGAGTTGTAACCTCCAGGTCTTCCTTAATAATTAGAAGAGTCTCATGCCTAGTAGTGGAACGTATATAAAGAGTTTCAGTCAGTTGGAATGGTCCATTTTAACGTGTAGATAATTGTTTCTAGTTGTGAAACGCAATAAAGATGATAATGAAGTGAATCTCTTAAATTAACTTTCGGGACTCTATTGTTATGTAGACGTATTATTCCTAACATGTACGTATGGTGGTGGATTTTTTCATGTTGTAGGGTCTAGACATCAATGTGTTCATTCTTATCCAAAGCAGGGCATCAGTGTAAGTAACTACCTAAGATTTAACCTTATTTTACAATGTTTCGTAGACGAGGCAATGCCAGCGTTGCGCGCCGCGGAAAAAGCCTTGTTGGAACTAAACAGGAACGATGTTGTAGAGGTCAAGGCCATGAAAAAGCCGCCGGCCGGTGTCGTGCTGGTCATCGAGTCGCTCTGCGTCGTCTTTGACATAAAGCCCATTAAGGTTAGTAGAGAGTTACAAGGTTTTGGGATCACGTAGGGGTCACTAGTTTTGCAAAGAGAGATCTCCCGCCGGGCGAGGTGATCATGCCCGGGGAGTGGCCGCGCTACA
The DNA here is from genome assembly GCA_911387765.1 of Pyrgus malvae. Lineage (NCBI taxonomy): Eukaryota > Metazoa > Arthropoda > Insecta > Lepidoptera > Hesperiidae > Pyrgus > Pyrgus malvae. The sequence goes on along the minus strand of OU426963.1, from coordinate 22,798,587 downwards.
ACTGACTCAATTCGGAGCTTGTATATATGGTCGGATATTCAGAAAACTTCGATAGCCTAATTTAGAAATACCTGTTGCGCCATCTCTGATGAGTAGCGGAAGGTCGATACAAGGTCAAGGAAAAACTAATGAGATACGAACCTCACAGGGGGCGCCTCCGGATCGGTTGCCCAGTCCATTGCCCTCTGGTTGGGTTGGGAGAATTCTCCTCCACTGTTTTTCGTGTCTTTGGCTTGTCACGAAAATAAGCTGAAGTTGAAAAAGCCTCTGCGGTCAACATAATGTTCACACTCATCACAGTAGGGTAGATGTACACTGTGTCGTGGGTACCATGGACACACACAAAGACAGAAACACAAACATCCAGACCGAAAATAGAAATTAAACAAATTTCTGCTTCGCCGGGAACCGAACCCGGGACCCTTCAAAAGAGTAAGAGTAAGACCGGGGAAGGAAAAATACTACATGACGTGACTATTTATCAGTCTTCGTAGTACAGTTGCAGTACGACTCATCACGGCCTTAGGGAAGAATCAAGCTTGCTTGGGGTGTGGTGGAAATGTTCATGGACTGTAGCGGTCACTTACATCACGTGCCTGCATGCTGCTACTCCATTTGGATAGTTGCAAATGTTTGTCGGCATGTGGCATTAATTGCACCATAAGGTGGCTAATATTGTTTTACTAGTGGTCGCCCGCGACTTCGTCCGCGTGGAATTTGGTATTAGTCATAGCATGATGTTATAGCCTAACGTCCTCGGGTGGCTCCCCTGGGGTTGCCCATGTCCATAGGCGACGGTGATCGCTTAACACCACGCGGCCCGTCTGCCTTTAAAAAAGCCTTCCCCGATAAATCGACGATCCAACACAAAAAGATTTTTTTCAATTGTAACCAGTAGTTCCTGAGATTAGTGCGTTCAAATAAACATACAAATGAACGAACGAACAAACTCTTCATCTTTATGGTTAGATTAAAATATTGATTAACGGGCTAATAAAAAAAAATATGAATAAGCCAAAGACAATACTATACTTTATTAATCTATGAAATAGAGTAAGAAACATAAAATTTTTCTTTTATTTTAATGTTGAATGGCTAAAAGGATTTTTATACAATGCCGTAAAACGAAAAAAAAAAAAGAAACATAAAAGACAGAAATGACAATTTTGATAGCTGCGTCAAAATGTAAATAAACAAACACAGAAAGTTAAAATTTAAAATTTTGTAAAGAAATAATAGAGGAAAAGCAAAGTATAAGAATAAAACAAAAGGATATAAGTTATAAAATACGATAATGGACGTGAATGAAGTAAGTAATAACATGTAGGGTATTTATAACACTACACGGCGCATTTCATTCATTTCATTAGCTTCCCGTGGGAATGAGATATTTTCCCGCAGTAAAAAGTAGTCTATGTTCTTTCTCAATGCCCTTTCTATGTTTATGCCAAATTTCATCAAAATCGGTTCAGTGGTTTAAGCGGGAAAGAGTAGCAGACAGACAGACAAAGTTACTTTCAAATTTATAATATTAGTATGGATTAGGTTAAAAAGAAGCGCGCATGGCCTGGCGGTTAGCGTAGAACGCAAACGATCTATGCAAGTAAGCCAAACGGGCGCGGTCGGATTTGAGATGGGTGACCGCTAGTGGCAAAGAATTTCATGCTCGTTTCCGTGCTTTGGAAGGCACGCTAAGCCGTTGGACCCGGTTGTTACTTGTTGTCGATAGATGACAGTCGTTAAACCTTGTCGAAGGCCTTTTGGGCGGTTTGAAAACATCCGACAGCGCGATGGCCACTAACCCGCATCTCCACCAACCCGTAGTGGAGTAAGCTCCAGGCCTCCATAATAATTGGGTAAGACCCGTGCCCAATAGTGGGACGCAAAAAGGATTGCAGCCAAGTTAAAAATATGTGTGACTATAGTAGTCTAAACTGAATCTAAAGCTTTTCGATGGCGGTAAGTCAAGACAAAATTAGTTTAATTCTTAATGTTAATATCCAGGAACCAGGAGCATCATTCGGTGAAAAAGTTCTCAATTACTGGAAACCAGGGTCTGCTATGCTGGCAGATCCCACAGCCTTCTTAGATTCACTCATGAAGTTTGACAAGGAGTCAATTACAGAAGATATGATTAAAAAACTCAAGAGATTCGTTACGAATCCTGATTATGAGCCTACAAAAATTTTAAAGGTTAATATTTCATATGATTTAAAAGTGTACTATCAAAAAACTTGTGTATTGGAAAAGAAAAGTAGTTATAGTGTGTATAGTGTGTGTTATATTTGTATTTTAAAATTACACAGATATAAAAAATATTAGGAACTCTTTTTGCCCTAGGCAACGATAGTCGAATGGTGTATGCAGCTATCTTCAATGAAAATTTCTCGAAAGAATGCAAAGTATCCAACAGTACTACAGTACAATATTAAAAAGTATTGACAAACATGTTTGTCGCAGAGTAAACACGATAATAAATAATAATAAATAATAACCGCTTCTCAGACTGCCTTGTGGTTGACTGGCAGAGAATGCTTTTAGCATTAAGTCCGCCCTTGTTCTTGTACTTTAGTATAAGGTCATAAAGATTAAATAAATAAATAAATAAATAAATAATGGTAGAACATTATGGTTCGCCCGGGAAAGTACCGTGAAGAAACGTGCAGCTGCCGGACGCACTTACATGAGGCGACTACCAGCCTCCGGAGTAGCAACGCAACTGCATACGAACTTAGACAAGACTTACTTATGCTTGCTTGAGGTTGTGTGCAGATGTCCATGGGCTGCAGCGACCACTTAACACCACGTGGCCTGCATGCTCGTCTGCTACTCCATTCAAATAAAAAAAGAGGATTTATTTTTAGGTTTCCAAAGCCTGTATGTCTCTTTGCATGTGGGTGCATGCGATGTACAAATTCTATCACGTGAATAAAGCTGTGGCACCTAAGAAGGAGGCTCTAGAGCGGGCTACCAAAGAACTTGCGGCAGTGGAAGGTAAACTATAAAACTTCTTAGGGTCTCCGCGCCGTGGTACTTTCAGTATTGGCGATCGCGGATTCAGCGACTGCATCGATGCTGCACCGCGTTTTGGCAAATCGTTGTGATCCATCGCAGTCAAAATCGCAGTTTGGTCGCTACGTTTAGTTTTTAAAAAGTGACTTATCACCGATCTCCAATGCTACAAGAAGCATGTTTGCGAAATTTTGTTGACTTAAATATTATTGATAGGTACGATTAAGTAGGTAATTAGTATTGTAATAGTGTAAAGCATTTCCTTTGAGTTTTGTCGGAAACTGCGGCGTTCGGTTACACTTATGTGACACGAGTATTCATAAACAATACTTGGCGTTGCTTGATTTTTGGTATAATTGATATGGTTCTTAAGATGCTTAGATCCAATTTTACCGCTCTCAGTAAATGTAGTACTAACAATAATATTATCTTGTTATATTCACAAATAACATATAGGTACGAAGAGTGTGACAGGGTGATAAAATCAAGCTTAAAGTTTTGAAAAAGTTCCATGCCCATTTAATTTTAGAGCACATCTGCTCTCCCGAAGATGGGCTTTTTAGGCTTTGGCCGTTCTTTGGCGTGGCGCGTGGAGGACACAGGTGGGTTCGAGTGGATCCCACTATTTCCATGGAAATCCAAAATGGAAATAGTGGGACTAACGTTTTTAAAAAATTTAATCCCATTATTTCCATTCCGTCGACGTGGTACCATTAATTTTCTTTCGCTCGGGCGGAGCATGATTTAAAAAAAAGCCACCATCATAACCTACAAAAAAGGGGGGTGGTTCCGGTGAAAGAAAATTAATGGTACCACGTCGACGTAAAGTTTTAATGTGAGTTTATTATAGTAATATGTATTTAATTTTCAATTTACTTACAGCTATGTTGGCCAATGCTAAGGCGAAGATGCAAGCATTGCTAGAAGGTATTGCGAAACTAAACGCTTACTTGCAAGAGAAGGAAGAGGAGAAACGGAAGATGGAGGAAGACATCAATCAATGCCTCGCTAGGATGGATCGCGCCAATAGGTATAATTATGCATTCTTTGTTTACAACAAACAATGTAAGAAATTGCTGCTGAAGTAATATTGATACCAATTGGTTGGGAAATCTTCCAAAGGTAACTGGTACTTCGGAAGAGTTGCCGGGTTCTGCGGGATTTGTGGTACCGTCCAAAAACTACCCACGGTGGGCTGCCTCAAAATTTAGGGGTCCGTGTTCTCTATCGGGACGTACTGGTGCTTTTCATGCGCGGAGCCCTAAAATCTCTCATACACCCTCAGTTGCTTACGATGGCGTGCAACCACGCACACCGCCATCCTGCCCGGGGCCGCTGGCTGGATGGTGCAACCTCCAATTCTCGTCGCTCGTAACCCTAAAACCTTACTTTTATTCGCCTCTTACGCTTACGCAGAGCACACCGTAGCTCGTATTCTTTTAACCTACATCTAACGTTGGAAAATACGTATTACCTTTTTTTTAGTTTACTCTGAAATGTAATGGATAGATAGTAGACTACTTCTATTTCTTTTTTTCGCAGATTACTTAACGGCTTGTCCAGTGAGAGGGTGCGATGGATACGCACCATCAAGGATCTAGGCGTGGCCAACATCAACTTGATCGGCGACATTCTGATAAGTGCATGTGAGCTGTAATTCTGATTTGTATAAAATACGTCTGTTTTTAGTTCTCTACCAATTTTTTTGCGGATAATTAAATGACGGTGCCTTTGGCAAAAATAGATCAATGCTAAAACAGCATGTTTTTACTGTGTGTTACCTTTTCTTAAAATGCTTAAAACTTTCAATTTCTTTATTTAGTCATTGTCATGCTCTTCATACCTACAGGTGCTGTTGGCTACATCACACCTTTTACTGATGAATATAGAAGGGAATTGCTGGCGGAATGGATACAACACATGGAGGTACGACATTACGAGAGAACCGACATTTGGAAGATAAAATTACTACTAACAACATTATTAAATCTTTCAAATTCATCAGTTTGCTCGTAGGCTGTCTGCCTTTTTTACATATCGAACTATGGCGAACCTCAAATAGATTCTTTGTAGGTAGATTGTTTACAGTGAGTAGTATCTTCGGTGAAAACTTATTAGGTCTGCAACCAATTTAAATTTTATTTCAGGAAGTAAAAGTTCCACATACCCCTGGTGCCACACCACTTTCCACGCTGGGTGACGCAGTATTAATCAGGTAATTTAGGACACTTATCCTATAAGCCGTATACGATAAAGTATACTTTTTCCTTTAAAGAGGTAAATAACGACCCGTATGGTACTTACGTATGAATTTATTACACTGCACAACCTACATCTAATCTAACCTCCAATAATTTTGGAGGGTTTGACTGAGATTGTAAATGCGTTGGTAGTTCCAAAAATACATGTTTGTTTTTTATAGTGTGGAAATGGTATTTACCTGACCGTAAAATTAAATTTTTCTACATTATTCATAGCAGAATTAATGATCATTCATAGTAGGCGGTTGGAAGCAGCGTAAGCAGTGTTGAAGAAGACGCCGGCCCCACTCGAGGTTTCGCGGTTCAGACCCCGGCGTGCACCTTTGACTAAGGAACTTCTTATGTCCATATTTATCTCTGTATTCCGGCTACGGAAAACATTGCAATATTTCATTACGACGTTTTCTTCGATCACCGTTCATGTTTGAGAGTTACACAAAACTTGTAGGTGGTAGAACTATTATGGTTCGCCCGGGGAAACACCACCGCTGCGGTCACTTCTGCCGTGAACCAATTCTATTGTGTTTCGGTGAAAAGGTGCAGTTGCGAGCCACACTTACGTGTGGCGACCACCAGCCTCCAGAGTAGCAGCGCAACAGTATCTGACCTCAGATAAGACTACCTATGCTTGCTTGTGGTTGTGTGTAGATGTCCATGGGCTGCAGCGATCACTTAACACCACGTGGCCTGCATGCTCGTCTGCTACTCCATTCAAATAAAAAAAAAAACTAAAGCAAACCGCATGAACGTGGACGTTGGCCCATATTTCTCTCAATTCCGAGAAAAGAGCTGTCACCAGCAGAGGATCTATAATTATGGGTAGGTTGATGACTACTTTTTATATACTGAATTCTAAAATCTTTTAGGAACTGGCAAATGTACGGTCTCCCTCGGGACCCACTGTCAGTGGAATCAGCCGTGTTGATGTCCAACTCACGTCGCTGGCCTCTCATCATCGACCCGCAGACTCAGGCCAACAAGTGGATTAGGGCAATGGTATGTCATAAATGAACTTTCTTTTTTTGTGACCTATCTGTAATATGCATTATGCATATTTATTTATTCAGAATATACTTGTCAAGACCCTCAATTTGATAACTTATATGGGATCGTTAAAAACCAATTTTAGTACATGACTACATCCTTTAATTATACATTTTTTTTTAAATTTTTTGGTATCGGGGGAAATCTTCAAAAGGTATCCAGCATCTTGGGAGAGGATACCGGGTTCTGTGGGATTTATATCGCACTAAAACCCCCTCGGTGGCCTGTCTGTGCGCTTGGAGAGGACTGCGGGATCTCCAGTGGAACGCATCGGTGTGCTCCACGATACAGGCGCCCCACAACGGGCCCATCTTCGGGAGAGCAGATGCGCTCTCCTGCACCCTCACGGCGGCATGCGGCCGCCCACACATCGCCGTCCTTCCCGGCTCCTCATCGAGCTCCCTCTCTCACCGCCCGCAACCCCGAAAGCCCCCTTTTAGTTAGTCTTCTGTTATGGGGAAACTCTCCTCATATAAACCGAGTTTTCCTATCACAGAAGAAATGCGTTCGAGCCATATGTGGCGCAGCTCCTTATGAGTCTTCCTGACCCTTGTTCTCTAAATTAAAAATCCTTACAGTCACATCCATGTGCATGCAAGAAGCTTGCCTATTTGTTAGAAATAATAGGAATCTGTTTAAAGCAGCTGAGCAAGTGTATCCCAGAAATACTAGGCAACGATGGTGAGCAAAGATAGAGAGATTGGTGCTGGACAAACCATCGCGTATCTCTTTGCTTCAGAGAAACGCATATGGAATATGTGTTAAAATTTATAATAACCGAATAATATTAAAATGTTAACAAATAATAATTTTAACAACATACTAAGGACATATTTAGTAACTAATTTTTTTATGACATTAAAGAATATTTATTGTAAATTAAACCTAATTTGACATTTAAAAAAAATAGAATTATAAATTAATGTGCAACTAACCTAGAGTCAATAAATAAATCGTGTAAAATTTGCACGCTAGATTGCTAGCTTACACTACTTAACATAAAATTGTAATATGTATTGTAACACTATTCAAGTTCACAACTCAAGCAAGCATAGGTAAGTCTTGTCTGAGGTCGTCTGCAGTTGCGCTGCTACTCCGGAGGCTGGTGGTCGCCTCATGTAAGTGTGGCCGGCAGTTGCACCTCCCCACCGAAAGACAATATAATTGGTTCACGGCAGAAGTGGGTGAAGCGGTGGTACTTCCCCGGGCGAACGATAATAGTTCTACCACCTTGCATGAAAATAGTTGAGGTGCCAGCCAGTATATGAGAAAAAAATGTGATCCACGCTAGCTAGTAGTAAATAAGTAATTGAGTAAATCTGCTTTAGGGTAAAATGGAAGGCTTGGTGGTGTGCAAGCCCAATGACAGAGACTTGTTAAGAAACTTCGAATCGGCTCTACGTTTCGGAAAACCGATACTTTTGGAAAACGTTGGGCAGGAACTGGACCCGGCCTTGGATCCCGTTTTGAAGGTACGTTTATTTGACGGTCCTTGTGGCGCAATGGTTGCCGGACTGCCAATCCAAGTTTCGATTCCTGGTGAAGTAGAAATTGGGATTTTGAATTTTGTGTGTTTCCGTGGTACCCATGATACAGGGAATCCTAATGTGGGGCTATGAGTGATTAACGATTTTAGTTGTTGCTACTTTGTAACGATTTTTTTCGTCGTAAATGCTCAGATCAAATAAAAAAGTAAAGATTGTATTCTGCGAACAATAAAGTGAGGCCTGCTAAAACTGCACCTAACCGTGTACATGTCATGTACCTATGACACGCACACAAATACAATGAAACTGCACCTTGCTTTGCAAGTCGAACACCGCATTCAAATATCAACCAAAATGTCAAAATATTAACATTCACAATAATAGTGCCGAATTGTGTTTTGAAAGGGTGTTAAAGAATTTCAATTAATTTCAAAAATAATAATGAAGTAATTTGCATTATGATTGCAACACCAGCCCAGCACACACACATGTTTACCAAAACCGGCCCCACTTCGTTGTTCGCAGAGTTACATCTTTACTTTTTTATTTGATCTCAGCGTAAATGCCACATTGATTCAATACTCAACACAAGATTTTGACGGCCGATACACCAGCGAAAATTGATCCAGGGTGAGATACCGTATATCTTGCAAACCAGGATCTCACATAAAGCGTTTAAGCGCCCAAGTTCTGCATTAATTAAAACTTGTTGTCACCACAGTAGGTACACATATACTATGAAGCGTATGTTGTTGCCAGTCCATCGATATTGCTTCGTTTTAAACATATTAAATTTTCAGCATAGCTTAAATTAAATATTGTTGTACCTAGATGAAAACTTGGATATTAATTTATCAAGTAATACTCTGCTATATCTATTTTGAACTTTATTAGCTGTGTAATCTTTTGGCACCGTGGTAAAATTAATTCATTACTTCTAGCGTATTAAAGATTTAATATGCTTTACGCGACTAAACTACTCAACAGCGTAGATAGCGCACAATTGCTAGGACTAACTTTAGACACAAATCTAAACTGGAAAGCTCACATCCAAACCGTTTCCAGTAAATTGTCACGATTCACTTATGCACTCTATGAGCTGAAAAAAACAACAAACTTAAAAACAGCAGTGCCTACTATGCATATGCAAATTCGTGGCTCCAGTATGGCATAGGTACTACTATGGGGAAACAGCGTAAATGTTAGTAAATTATTCATATTACAAAAGAAATGCATTAGAATTCTCGCAAATATAGAGCCAATGATATCCTGCCGGAAATACTTTAAAGATTTGAATATTCTCACCATATTGCATCTACATCCTAGAATCATGTAAATTCGTAAAAAAATATACCAACCTGTTCCCTTTCCAAGAAGCGCTTGATAGATATCGGCAAAATCACCGATACAAAATTACATTGCCAAAATCCAACTTAAAGATGTATGGGCGAGGACCACACTCAATGTGTATAAAAATATTTAATAAACTGCCATTGGAAATAAGATCAGAGGAAAAACCGCGAATTTTTATAAACAAATTAAAAAAAATCTTATTTTCTAAATGTTTCTATTCTTTAAACGAATTCTTAGCCTAAATTTATGACGAAAGTGTTCTTAAAATTGAATCTAAATTGAAATTATATTAATATAAATCTAAATTGTATTCCTTCAATGATATTGGAAATGAAATTGACATTGTAAAATTGTATTGTACCTATATGTTTTTTTAAGAAATTATCCCTGCATTGATTATTATAAATGAAAAAATTGAATTATTTGACATCAAAATTGTATTGTAACACTCTCTATCTATCTATCTATATAATTTTAATTTTTTTATAGTTAATGAAATTTTGTAATTCTGTAATTTTATAAATTAGTAATTTTAACAAATTAAATAAAAATAATAATTAAGTTGTAAAACTTCCTATAATATTGCGACGCCCTTACAGGGTTCATGCTCATACTAACACTATATATTGTAACACCCTAATTATAAGCATGACTGCAATAAAGAAATTATGAATTAAAGAAATTAGGTATGAATTATGAACAAAACCACATAAAATATTGTATACCCAAAATTGGTGAAGGTAAAGTGAATTGGTTACGTTTAGAGAAAAAACAATGTTTTCCAGTTAAAAGTATAAAATATGCAACTGCGATCACACAAATACACCATTTGTTTTACTCTGTTAGGTACACTGTCGCAAAAACGCAGCGGTTTTAAACTGCACTCTATTCTATTTTATAAACCAGACACAACTGTTTACCAGTGATTTGTATTTGTAACAGAAATATAACATCCAATTCCAATAATACGTGTCGCCTGAAGAAAGCTTACGTAGCGTAAGGGATGAATAAATTGTAACAAACATTTTCGTAGATAGCTAAGATGATGACTTTTAAATTCTGTTGCTTGCAGCGTCAATATTTCCGTCAAGCTGGGCAGCTGGTGCTAAAGTTGGGCGACTCCTTGATCCCATACATGGCAGGCTTCCGTCTGTACATCACCACCAAATTGCCGAATCCCAGATATACCCCGGAGACCTCAGTCAAAGTGCAAATTGTCAACTTCGCTTTAGTACCGAGGTGATGAATTGTTTTAGTAAGAATTTTATGTTATTCTGAACTGAAAGAATGAAAAGAAATGCTTTTCCACGTCAGTTTCCTACAGACAGCATAGGTCGATTACTGAAAGTTGTCACGTGCAAAACTTTCACATTTGCTTATTTCAGAATTTTTAGGTCTTCCCAACAGGCCAGTGTTCGGCAGTATGACAATAAACTTTTCAATTAGCAGATATTTAAATTCGCTTCTATTAGAGCGCTGATAACATTATCATCTTACGGTAAAATTATTTAAAAGCATGCATCATAATGTGTATGCTTTTGTCTCGTCAGCCATCAGATCTTCGGCATTTATAAGGGTGAAATTGATGTTCGCTGGGAAAGAAAGGTCCTCAAATGGCGACGACATCTCAGCAAGAGGAGGACTAACGACTGGTAGAGATCCAGATGGAGCGGCGATCGTTAGGGGGAGACCTATGTTCAGCAATGCAATTATATGATAAATAAAGGCTGATAAAGATTGATTGAAAAGAATGACAAATCATGTAATCTTTCTGCATTATTTAACATCCATTACAGTAAGTCATAAACTTTTAGTGGCTTAGCCGAGCAGCTACTTTCAATCGTGGTGGCCCAAGAGCGGCCAGATCTAGAAGAGCTCCGAGGTCAGCTGATCGTGTCCCGTGCTCAGATGTCGTCCCAGTTGGCGGAGATGCAGTCCGACATCTTGTATGGGCTGTCCAATAGCGAAGGATCTCCTGTGGATGACCTGCCTCTCATTCTTACTCTGGAGGCTATCAAGATAAAGAGCGCGGAGATTCTGGTAATTTCCCTCTTGAGTTTAATATGGAACCAAGGAGCTAATTGTTAGGTGCTGTTAAGGTCGCCGATGGATGAATAGATGAACTGTCGTGCTAACTTCGATGTCAATAAAGGCCTTACAGAACATCTGTAAGGAAGTAACAAACGTTTTTTTATCACTGTAGGCTTTTAACATGAAATAACCCTAACAGTTACTGCTGACATTTCGCATTCCTTGCGTTCAATAGAAGTTAAGCGTTCTTGTACTGCATGTAAATTTTAACACGTTTAATTAAATTTTCTTTGAAGATCAGCACAATAGTAACTTTGACCATACCACCATAAAAATACCATAAAAATCTAGATCTACACAAACATGCACATATCTTAACTAAATCGGATAGTTATCTCTTATTTTAACAGTAGCTCACTGCAAAAAACCAAAAACAGAAGACATTAAGAGAATGATAAAAGTAAAAGTTGTTCAGGTCAAAGTAGCAGACATAGAGAAGACCTCCTTGGAGATCGACGAGGCCAGGCAAGGCTACGTGCCGGTGGCGAACCGTGGCCAGATCCTGTTCTTCTGCCTGTCGGGCATGGCCAACGTGGACCCCATGTACCAGTACTCGCTGGAGTGGTTCGTCAAGCTCTTTGTAAGGGCCATGGCTGAGACTGAACCGAATGGTACGTAAACAGTATCTATGCTTATATTATAAAGCTGTACAGTTTTTGACGTGATAACGTCTTTAAAATCGTTTTAGTCGGGTGACATGTTCAGAAACTTGTGTCACACCAAAACCTCACGAGCGCGATCGCAGGTATAACGAGAGAGAGACGGACCGATCTCCCGTCTCATCTCGAGCGCTGCCAGTCATTCCGTGAAACTTGTCACGCGGAGTCGCGGAATCCTCACGAGCGGAGGCTGGCATAGCGTTCGAGTGAGTGGACCGATCTTCCGTCTCTCTCACTCTAGCGGCATACAAACGAATGGAGATTTTCTCGTGCGGACGTTATCACGTAAACATCTCGATCGTAAACCTACTTTACAAACAATTTGCCGGTTTTTTTTTAAAGTGCTAACCTCAGTAATTCTTTTTGTGTCGGAAAAAGTTATTTATCGAGAAAACTTTAGGCTATTTACGTAACATTATATCACGAATAGGAAATTAGTAATGTAGCTCTAATTAACTAATCTTTATGCACGTTGACGACGTCGCGGCGTAGATAGTATTGATAATTTGATACCTATACATACATTTCACAGGAAAATAAGTCAGTCTCTATTGTTTACACTCAATACGCCATAATTATAATATTTGCGTGTTAACGAATGTGATTCTAATAAGATTATATTCATATTTTGGTTTTTAAATATATATTTTTTAAGAATTTTATCATTTGAATCGTTCTGTCGCACCCTGGTATGTTTTGAATAAAAAAAGTATGAACAGCGCAATTTTTTCAGTGCAAAAACCCCAGCTGGCAAACACATAATTATATTCGTTTTTGCACGCCCCTAAAATAAAATAATTATTTTTAGGTATTTTAAATTCTTCGACTTTGTTAATGCCATAAACTTCAATATAATAAGGTCGATTACAATAAATAGGTTAGTTAACTACGTTTATAGCACTCCGATTCTTAAGTTTTTTTTCATCCACTACTGAAGGCCAAAAAGTCAATTCAACGAAATGTATACACAGTTAAATTTCAGAATCTTCAAATGAGATTTTCTTGTCCTATTTGAGTTATTTGACTTTAACTCATAATTCTTTTGTTCAGCAACATCAAAACAGTCGCGAAGAGGTTTCGAGGACTCTCAGTTAAAACCTCAAGCGATCCTACTTACACAGTAATTCCTCAAACTCCGCTCGACATCTTTATTTGAGCATTGGGGGACTAATTAATTTTCTGCTTAATGCTGAGAGAATCAATGATACGTAGATAATTTGTGAAATATGCGATGTGGACTATTTTATTTGAAATTGTGTATAATGTTTTTAAGATAAGTATCATTTATTTAATGTTGTACTTTCTCCCTTTTTGAGGTATTTTCCAAAGCCACAGGCTTTTGGTTAAACGGCAGTGGTTTTTTTTTTTAAATTCATGACCTAATAATACATACCATAATTTAATGCTTGCTGAAAAAGTGGCTGGGGAAGTACGACCGTAGCTTCGGGGTTAAAAATAGAGCTACGGTATCCCCTGTCTGATCTTAAGAGGCGACTAAAAGGGGGCTTCCGGGATTACGGGCGGTGGAGTGGGAGCTCGATCCATCCAGCCGCAGCCAGCAGCCCCGGGAAGGACGGCGGTGCGTACGCGGCCGCATGCCGTCGTAAACATAGGAAGGTGCAGGAGAGCACATCTGTACTAGGCCCGTACTAGGGGCGCCGTGCGTGGAGGACTCCGATGCGTTCCACTGAAGATTTCGGAGCCTCCTCCAAGCACAGAGGCAGGCGACCGAGGGGTATTAGTGCGGTACAAATCCCAAATAACCCGGTTCGGTTCGGCTATGAATGTTGTGAGGCATGCACAATGCACATTGTTTTCGAGTGCGTAAACTTGAGAGTAGTTGAGAGCGTTCAGTGTCGGGTAACGTCAGCATGACAACTAAACTAAGAAGGTTTTGCTTGATTAAGGTAATATTTTTAAAAGGTTTTTAAGAGGCAGTATACGACATTTTGCAGATTTCGCTAATTTAGCTGATTTTACATTGGAGATTTTGCAGTTAAAATACGGTATTTTATAGTATTTCCAGTAAAAAAGTGGCTCATTTAATAGTTTATTAGGGCGTTAAAGCGTGGGGTGCTTTTTAAGATATTACCAAAATAATTATCCTTCTAATCATATCTGTCAGATCTGGCATCCCACGCTTTTTTTACAATAAAATGCATTTTTACACTATTTTAATTCAAATTTATTTTCATTTTTTTAGTTGGATTTCTTACAAAAGCTTTTTTTGGTTTTTAAAACCATTATTTATTTGTTTACGTTTCAAAATCTTACGCACACAAGCGCGCTTGTCAGTACACTACTCCAACCAGAGTCGATCGGACTTCGTGAAATAGAATAACTATACCTGCATAACTGCACCTTTCCACCATTTAGGAAAAACTGTTTGCTACGAATATTAGTATATCAATTCCCAGCATCATTTTGTCCACAGAGGACATAATAGAGCGAGTAGAGATCATCATAGAGCACTTCACGTTCCTGCTGTACCAGAACGTGTGCCGCAGCCTGTTCGAGCGTCACAAGCTTCTGTTCGCGTTCCTGCTCTGTGCGAGGATCCTGCTCGACCGGGGAACCATTAGGTCCATGGAGTTCAACTTCCTTCTCAACGGCGCTAAGATCGAACAGGTGACTTAAATGGTGGTGGATAGTGAGAAAAACCAATGGGGTTTTTTAAAAATATTTATAGAGAAAAATAGCAGGTAGGAGTTTTTATTTTCACCCATTTTTTTAAATTTTTGAATCCAGATTTGCTGATTTGTGGTCTAAAGTAATACCTTGTCATATAATTGAATGTGTGAGTAAAATTTTCAGGCATGACGTTTTTGTTAATGAAATTATTTATACGATTCTTTCGAAACTAGATTCAGTATAAAATATACATTAGCCCAAAAAAATAGTGATGGACGGACGTAGGATCTCCTGTTATCAACAATAACTAAAGATTTTTTTTGCTGAGTGTAGTACACAGCTTTAGGGTGACGTTTATAAAACAAAAACGATGATGACCTCATAGAGATTAATAAAATATTTTTTAATCATTTTACTTCTGTGTAGACGACTCATGTGTTTAGCATACCGTAACCGTAACCAACTATTGGTTACCATACTGAACTGCCATTAAAGGATCCCGGGTTCGATTCCCGCCGAAGAAGATTGGGAGATTTAATTTCTCTTCTCGGT
Source organism: Pyrgus malvae (assembly GCA_911387765.1). Taxonomy (NCBI): domain Eukaryota; kingdom Metazoa; phylum Arthropoda; class Insecta; order Lepidoptera; family Hesperiidae; genus Pyrgus; species Pyrgus malvae. Next base: position 22,783,497 of record OU426963.1, on the reverse strand, counting down.
CTGGTTGTTTCTGTAGTAGGGTGGTGTACACAAAGACATGCTTTGTGTGTGTGGGTAGAACCCATGACACAGGGAATCCTACTGTGGGGCATAGCTTCAGAGCGAGGGTAAATCAATTCGGTATATGTATATTATTTACTTTACATTATATGGTGGTTCCTTTTACCCAGGAACTTGAAAACCCCGAGCCCAAGTGGATATCGGAGAGGATGTGGCTGGACATGCAGCAGTTGGCCTCGTTGCCCACCATGAGGGAGTTTGTCGCAGACTTTCCCAGCCAGACCAAGTTCTTCAGGACCTTCTTCGATGCTATGAATCCGCACAAGTCAGTAAAAACTAGAATATACGAGTATTGAAATTTTTTGTCGTTTGCTAGTTACGTTTTGGATAAAAAAAATAAAAATATAAGACGTATCAGAAGAGCATACAGATTACAGATACTTCAACTCAGTTGTGCGCGCGGCGCTATGTGTGCGTGGGCTAGTAATTATGCAGCTTTAATTTGTGTGACAGTGACGCGGCCGTGATCGTCCGAGCAACTTCACTGTACCTCTTGTCACGCACACAAAGTCACTGTGTATATACAGGTTTACCCACACATAGCGCCGCGCGCACAACTGAGTTGAAGTATCTGTACGTGGTGTTAAGTGGTCTGTGCAAGCCATGGACTGTTTCTACAGCAGTCACACATCCTGATAGCCAGGTGAAAGAGTATCGACGCCTCGGACTTAGCGATAGGCTGGACAAAAACGTCAGAGACTGGCAACCCCTAGTATATAATATTTCTCACGAAAGTTGAGTTCATCTCACGTATACACAACCTATAAAACAAACCTGAGTCTTGCATGAGGTGCGTTGCTACTCCGGAGGCCTCATGTAATAAGTCTGGCTGGAAACTGAAAATGAGTGCAGCGGTGGTACACCCCAGTGGAATCATGAAAGCTCTACTACCTATTATATTGTATTTTTTTCAACCTTTTTTATGTCCCACTGCTGTATACAGGTCTCCTTACAAGTGGGAGGGATTAGTCTACCACGCTGGCCAAGTGCTGATTGGTGGATGTCATTCTTTCGAGAAATTATGGATTTCTCTCAGGCACGCACGCGATGGAGAACATTTTAATCAATTAAATTACAAATCTTTTTGTCAGAGGTGCACACCGAGGATTTGACCCGGAATCGGTCGCGTCGAAGACCGGGGTTTTTTACCACTCGGCCATCGCTGCTCGTATACACTATACCTAAATAAAACTGCTTCTCAATTATCATAGTCATTTATTTTATTCTGTTCTCATTTACAAATTGCTTATAAAAATTTACACTATTGAAACCTTGTAAAAATAAATAAGTTATTTTACCTACTTACTAAATTATTATATTTCAGGTTGCCATATCCAAAACCACTGGATTCTCAGCTTGATCAGTTTCAAAAACTGCTTGTTCTAAAGTGTCTCCGTCCTGATAAGCTTGTTCCTGGATTACAGGTTACTTGTTTTTATTAATCACTACAATAAACTTTTTGATCTTAGGAAATTTACATCTCGGCATTTTCAAATGTTAAATTTTTTAATTTTTTAAACATCTTTTTTTATTAGGATTACGTGGTGACGGGCTTAGGCGCACGTTTCGTTGAACCCCAACCAGCGGATCTAGCTGCTTTGTACGCTGAATCCGATCCTCTTGCGCCGATTATATTTGTGCTTTCCACTGGGACTGATCCTGCCGCAGGTACAGGGCTTGATTATTATTTAAATTTTCTATCTTCGTAATTACTTCTAAAGGTAGAACTATTATCGTTCGCCCGGTGAAGTACCACCGCTGCACCCACCTCTGCCGTGAACCAATTCTATTGTGTTTCGGTGGAAAGGTGCAGGCACAGGTGCAGGTGCCGGCCACACTTACATGAGGCGACCACCAGCCTCCGGAATAGCAGCGCAACTGAATACGACTTCAGACAAGACTTACCTGTGCTTGCTTGAGGTTGTATGTAGATGTCCATGGGCTGCAGCGACCACTTAACACCACGTGGCCTGCATGCTCGTCTGCTACTCCATTCAAATAAAAAAAAATGTTATTTAATGCAACAATGTGAACTGCCGGACTGCTGTTCGAAGGGTCCTTGATGCGGCAGGAATTTGAATGGTTCGTATGTCTCTGTTATTTTGTATTTTTATTTTATGTCATAATGATTGTTGTGCATTACAAACAATAAAAAGTCTATCTATCTATCTATCTATGTCTCTGTATGTGTCCATGATATACACGATTCAAGAAATCCTAGTCACTGCTATGAGTGTGAATTGTCAGTTTTAATCTTTTGTATAAGAAACTCTATAATTCAGCTAATCGCGTATTCTATGGTAGATCTCCTAAAATTTGCGGATAAGATGAAGATGGGCAAGCGATTCGAAAGTATATCCCTGGGACAGGGGCAAGGGCCGCTCGCCGAAGCCATGATGAAAGTCGGATGTGACTTTGGAAACTGGGTGTTCTTCCAGGTAAGTTTTAAAATCTTCCAAAGTCGAACAAGTGAGCTCTAAAGTACGCTAAATATTTTTATTTTTTGTTTAGATTGTGTCTTTATCTATCTACTAGCTGACCCCGCGAACTCCGTACCGCGTTTAATTGTTTGGGGTGGGCCACCCTTATCACTTAGGGGGATGAAAAATAGATGTTGGTCGATTCTCAGACCTACTCAATATGCTCACAAAATTTCATGAGAATCGGTCAAGCCGTTTCGGAGGAGTACGGGAACAAACATTGTGACACGAGAATTTTATATATAAGGTGTATCTATCTAGTTGTATCTTTATTTTGGCATTCTTAAACATGAGTTCATAACAAATATAATACAATGATACCAGAATTGTCACCTGTCCCCATCCTGGATGCCAGTGTTGGAGCTGAACGTGGAACAGATTCAACCAGAGCTGGTGCACAAGGACTTTCGCCTGTGGCTAACCTCCACGCCCTCTCCATTTTTCCCAGTGGCTCTGCTGCAGAATGGTAAATCGAATTTTACAATACTTACTTTTTTACTTTTACAACACGTTTTACTTTGATAAGAGAGATTTGGTAAAATTAATGATTTTCTAGGTTACAAAATGACGGTGGAGCCGCCTAGAGGAATTAAGGCTAACCTACTGAAGGCCTACATGAATCAAGTGCCAGATTTTGCTGACTACTTTAATTCTACAGATTCCAAAGTACCCAATTTCAAGGTGAGTTAAATATAAAAACTGTTCGTTTAGGTGCAACTCAATCAATTCATTTGTACGGGACGCCATGCTTCTTAGGAAATAGCTATTGTATTTAAGATCTATGGCTAAAAGGCTTGGCACTTGTAACCAGAACTGCTGCTTTTAATCTGCTGACTTCTAAACAGATTTGTTTACCATGAGTGTAAATTTTGACGATCTATACAGCGTAGTGATTACCATGACAGAGTGCCGTGCACAAAAATGGGTTTTGATTTCCAGCGAGGGAGAATTATTATTGTAAATGCTAAATTTAGAGAGGTATTTACATTGTCTGGGTGTTTATGTGATTGTCTTTGTGTGAGAACATGTGTCCTACTATGAGATTAACACCCGTATTCATAAACAATACTATAAGATCTCAATGATGGGGAGAGACCCGTGCCCAGCAGTGTGACGGAAAATGGGTTGCAGCCACTATGAGGTCTCATAGTGCTCGCGAACGCATAAGGTCATCTAAACGAATTCAAAGACGATACTTGTGTGAAGCCTGCTACTATGCGTTTGTCAAAATCCAGATGAATCGGGGGCTTGACATAACGAACGCCCGTCAAATAGCGCTATTTGCATAGCGTAGCATAGCGCTCCTGTTGGGCGATGAGTGTCGAACATTAACATTTAAAAAAAAAAAACAATGGGTTGCACTCCGGTAGTGCCGGCAGAAGTGAAAACTTGAACATTATCGTTATGAATTTTTGATATTTTGGAATGGAAAACAATTTGTGCGAAATTATTCCCTAATTTCGCACGAATTGTTTTTATTATCAGTATTATTTTTTCATCTAGTATTTTCAGTAGGTTTTCATCTAGTATTTTTATAAAGTACTCACTCATTTTCTTTCACTATTTCTTCGTCACTTTTTTCATTAATAGACGCACTTTGTTCAATGTCCATATTGTAAATACTTGATATAAACGAATTTTACAAGTATAGACAGTCGAGCTGCCATCAGCTGTCATCCCTGCGTCTTACGAATATTCGATCAGGCCACGTGTCCTGACATTTTTTACCTATCCCAAAAAAGTGCACAACACCGCTAAAGAAGTTTTCACTTTAAAAATCGTCATTTATTTACACAGTGGTTGCTGTTCTCCCTGTGCCTGTTCCACGGGGTGGTACTAGAGAGGCGAAAGTTCGGCCCGCTCGGCTTCAACATCCCCTACGAGTTCACGGACGGGGACCTGCGCATCTGCATCTCGCAGCTTCACATGTTCCTCACCGAGTACAGCGAGGTGCCGCTGAGGGTAAGATTTAGTTTGATTACCCCTATGTAGGTACTTTCTCCGCTAGCTACGCGGCTCCGCTCGCGTTTTATTTTCAAAAGAATGTGGTATTTTCCTTGGATTTAAGTAGATTTTGTCACCCTCTAGCCTAACTATCCTATAACCCTATCCCATAACCTATAACTAAAAAAATTATTCCAATCCGTAGCATCGATGTAACGTGAAAAAAGGATAAAAAAAACAAATACACTCTTCACATCACATTTATTGTAGTAATATTAACTTGAAGCGCGCATGGAACTGAGGCTGGCGTAGAAAGCAAGCGAACTATGCAGCTAAGGAAAACGGTCGCGGTCGTGCGTGGGATGGGCTACCGCTAGTGGTAAAGTTCATGCGCTTTCCGGAGAGTACGTAAAGATTGGTATTTATCTATAGATAGCAGTCGTTAGGCCTACACAAGGCATCTGACGGCATGTTTATAATAACCCACATCTCCACCTGGAGCATCGTGGTGGAATAAGCTCCAGGCCTCCCCATAATGAACGAGGCCCACAGTAGTTGCGGCCTCCATCCGTCCAGCCAAGGGCCCCGGGAAGGAGGGCCCTAGGTACTCGGCGCCGCGCGTGGAGCACACCGGTGCGTTCCACTGGAGATCCCGGAGTCCTCCCCAAGCGCAGCGGCAGGCCACCGAGGGGGTTTCAGTGCGGTACAAAGCCCACATAACCCGTTATCGTCTCCCACGATGCCGGGTACATTTTGAAGGTTTCCCCCCGATACCAAAAAAAGGTGCCCGTCAGAACTACATGAAGCGACCGTCAGCCTCAGTACAAGCGTGACTGCATACGAATTCATGTAAGGTTCTGTGTAGATGTCCATAGGCTGCAGCGAACACTTAAATTACCACCACGTGGCCTGCACGCTCATCTGCTATTTCATTCAAATAAAAAAGTAGAAAACCTTAATGTATGTAATAAAGTTTATCCAGATGAACGCACGTCAAGTGACAAGAAAAGCCGCGAGCGCTTATCTCTTAATTCCAAAATTAGCAAAACTACACTTTTGGAACATGTTTTAGCCTAATCTTGTTTCGCCGTTTCTGACATGTTTGAAATGGATTTAATATTTTTAGACATCACGTCTAAAGCATGGAAATAATTTAATATTTAATTAGAATGGTGCAGAGCAAGCATGGACAAGTGGCTAGCGTAGTTCGTAATCGATCTACGGTCACTGTCAGGTCTGAGACTCCCAGTTCCTGTAGCTTCGGGATTAAGAAAAGAGCTACGGTATCCCCTGCCTGATCGTAAAAAGCGACTATAAGGGGGCTTTCGGGGTTGTGGGCGGTGAGAGTGGGAGCTCGACCCGTCCAGCCAGCAGCCCCGGGAAGGACGGCGGTGTGTGAGTGGTCGTATGCCGCTGTGAGCGCCTGAGTGTGCAGGAGAGCGCATCTGCTCTCCCAAAGGTGGGCCCAATTTGGGGCGCCGCGCGTGGAGGACACCGGTGCGTTCCACTGGAGATTCCGGTGTCCTCCCCAAGCGCAGAGGCAGGCCACCGAGGGGGCTTTAGTGCGGTACAAATCCCACATAACTCGGTATCCTCTCCCAAGGTGCTGGGTACCTTTTGAAGATTTCACCCCCGGTCTGAGATCCCGTCTAGTGGTAATTTCAAAATATTCATACACTTTTCCGTCCTTCGGAGGTCACGTAAAGCCGACGTTGCCGCTTGTTATCATTAAATCAGTCGGTAAACGTTTTTGAGGCCTCATCGGCGATTTGAAAATATCCAACAGCGGGTTGGCATCTGCATCTCCACTGACCCGCAACGGAGCAGCGGGGTGAGGCCTCCACAATATTAGGGACCCGTGCCCAGCTGTGGAACGCAAAAAAGGGTTGCAACCAATTAGAATGGTGAATGATATACTTATTATTTTTTCCTGTTCAATCAATTTAGTACTTACAACATTTAATAAGTTTTGTTTAAGGTAACTATTTTTTTTTATTTTTTTATATAAAATGATATATGGTTATGTGATTTATCCTTATCTTCAGATAAGTACGCAAAAATACTCGAAAGAAGTATCTATTAAATAACCGTTAATACGTTGATCGTAAATTTTATGTTCCTCGACTGCGTGGTAATGGCGTAAAGCCATTACCTTAACATTTTAACGCCTGCAAATCCGTAACGATTACTTTTCGTATGCCCAAGACGTTACCGGCTTGTCATCAAAACGTCCGTCATGAAACAGGAGCTGAAGCGCGTAGTATCTTTGTTTATTCATCTGAGACTGATTAAGGTCGATTACTAAAAGCTGGTAAGGGCAACACATTTTTTATTTGTTTATTTAAGCTTTATTGAACAAATAAAAATGTGGTACTAATAGGCGAGCTTAATGCCAAGTGACATTATCTACCAGCTTACCTAAAGGAGTCCAGAGAAAGAATGCGGCAAAGGAAGAGAAGAGAAATAAAAATATAAGAGATAAAATAGTATGTAGATAAATAACATAGACAGGGAAGTAAATAAAATTATTGCATAAACATAAACACATATATCCATAAATACATATACCTGTATAAATATGAAATTGAACAGAAGTACATTGATTACAAATATTCCTTGAGAAAGTGAGCCTTTAAAGGAAAGCTTGGAGTGTGATTTCCTGATAACACATTTATATTATGATACGAATGTGAATTATCTCTGAAGCACATATTACACAAGACAAGTGAATGAATGAACCGCTCGTCGTTAATATTATTAAATACTTAAACCGCTTAGATACTAGAGACATGAGCTCTCTCTGCGTACTTTACCGACTTTACTATAAAAAGTGCTTTGAGCAACTATACAACTAAATGCTTACGTCACCATTTCATCATTACACCAATCGGCGAAGGTTGAAATTTTGCAGGCACCATCTGTACTCGTTTTGATCGCTCCTTTTTTTGTCAAGGATTGAACTACCTTCTAGCTCGGCATTTCAATGGGTTATTACATGAAGATCAAAATAGCTATAGAAAGCTTTTCTTTAATATATGGTAATGTTCAGGTTCGTGTGCGTACGAGACGGCGATCGCATCGCGGCCCGGTTTTTCCGGTTCAATAATATAAAAAAATATGTATCATTTACTATTTATGATCCAGATGCTGACATACACGGCGGGTCACATCAACTACGGTGGTCGAGTCACGGACGATTGGGACCGTCGTTGTCTCCTGTGCCTGCTGGCTGACTACTACACCACCACGGTGCTCAACGATCGCTGGATATTCGATGAGTCGGGAGCTTACAAGCAGGTTCTCTTAATGAGATGTATACTGCATTGAATCCCTCTAGGGCCTTTAACCTCTAGCCTTCCTCAGTAGCCTTCCTTTGTAGTGTTAGTAGTTAGTGCTTAGGTATTTTCAGAAGTTCAGGTAGTATTAAGCAATTATATACTCACGCCTTTGCAAGCCTAGGTGCCCACTTAAGGCATTGAAGCAGAAAAATCATTACCGAAACACATTTGTCTAATAGAAGTAAGTCGGCAAAAGGAGATCTCCCGTCAAGCGAGGTGGTCAAGCTTGGGAAATGATCGTGCTCGGATTGTCTCGCTTCGGAGCTTGTATATAACATATCCTACGTTACTGAACACTTTCGTTCGAATATTATTCTCCACGGTACCACCAAGCAGTAATAATCACAGAACATTATTAAGAGAGGTAGAACGGCAATAATGCGCCGTTTGTATGAAGACTGGTGTCGCCGATCAAGCCCCGCCTTTCACCTCCATTACGTCTGTACTTAGATAAATACGAAGCTTACGCACATATTTGCAATTTCAAATCTAGCCAATCTTAGCGCCGCACAAACACAAGCACGCATATCGTAGCATAATCGCGTGTTTCTGTAGAGATTTTGGAATTTTGAGCATTTGCTCAAAATTCCTTGGCGCGTCTGCCCCGCCCACATTTCCATTCTACTCTTTTAATATGTTCTGTGATAATAATTAATATAATAATAATAATAATAGTAAATGCGATTAAGAATACCCGTGGCGTTATCTCTTGGTAAATTGCGAAAGGTCGCTACAGTAGTATTGTTCGAAAAATTCCACCATCCGCAAGTTGTCAACTTTGCGCTCCTTAATTGTATAGAAATCCGTAGTGTAAGATGTAGCGTATAAGTTCTGCTCTAACTTTAAAAACGTTTTCTATAATACCAGCAATCTTCATCTGCCTCGATCGACGACTACACGAAATACATCCGAACGCTGCCGCTGAACGACGACCCATCACTGTTCGGGCTGCACAGCAACGCCAACATCAGCTACGCCATGTCGGAAACTAGTGCTTGTCTCAGTGAGTCCTCAATCAGATGAGAAATAATATCGTTCTGTTACTAGCCTCAATCATTGTCAAATATGGGAATAAAAATTTGTCTGTGTTTGCCGCCTACACAAATTTAACGCACGTAATTACCTATATAAACTTATGCGCATGGCCTGGCGGTTCCCGTAGAACGCAAAACGATCTATGCAACTAAGCCAAACGGGCGCGGTCGGGTGTGAGATGGGTGACCGCTAGTGGGAAAAAATTTCATGCGCGTTTCCGTTCTTCGGAGGGCACGTTAAGCCGTCGGTCCCGGTTGTTGTCGATAGCTAACAGTCGTTAAACCTTGTCGGAGGCCTTATGGGCGGTTTGAAAACATCCGACAGCGGGTTGGCCACTTACCCGCATCTCCAACAACCCGCATTGGAGCAGCGTGGTGGAGTAAGCTCCAGGCCTCCCCAATAATGGGGAGAGATCCGTGCCCAGCAGTGGGACGCAAAAAGGGTTGCAGCCAATTATATAAACATCTTCATAAATAACAGTTATTGAGTAAATCCATAAATAACATTGTAATGTAAATGACCTTTCCGCAGAGTTATTTATGATCAAATGAACTTTAAACAAGTGTACGTAAAGATTTAAATGTTGGTCGCCTTACTGTGTGCCTTTGTAAGACCAATACCGAAAGGCAAAGTGCAAACATTTGAACAAAGCTTTGTACAAATATTCAAAAGTTTTGTGCCCAAGTTGTAATATCCCATTATAATGTGGTCCCTGAGCGTTGTATAAATTTGATCGGAAGGCCCGAAAAGGGGACATTAAAAAGTAAATACTAAGGGCCTCGTTCACCATCTCCAAGTAAAGTGTTGATTAGGTACGTCCCAAGTAAGCTAATAAGTTAATTAGCAGTTGTCAGTTTATTATATGATTAGTGCTACTCAAACATCGTGAAATTGAAAGTGAAGTTACGGGTGACTTTATCCGACAATTAGGGTACTTGTCACTTTACTTAAAGGTGGTGAAAGAGGCCCTTAGTAATCAATACATATAAATACAAAGGTCCGCGAGGACATTGTAGAAGCACTGAAATCATTACGGCTGGTTAAGCTTAGTTCATGATTTCCTATTTATTTTTCGCGAGCAAAGTTTTTGCTAGCATATAAATAATTTATGTATTTACAATCCTTTTCCTTTGATGTTCATTTTGAATCGTCACAATCTTGTTTTTACTTTTTAAAAAGATCCTGCCTTTGCAATGTGAAAGATTTATGTCCATTAGGGTATTGATGAAACAAACGTATTTAAAAAGAGAAACCGTGCGAAAAAAATATTAAATATTAATTTTAAGGGAAAGTTGATTCAGTATCTGATATAGAAACACCTAGGTATTTTTAAGACTACATTTAAGTTTAGTGGTGTAAGTTTTTTTGGAAATAATATTAGAAAAAAAGGTGCAGGTATGTTATAGCTGTTGAAAAAAAATGGCTCCCTAAAATCTGACACATGAAACTGAAAAAAAAGATGAAAACTGAAAAAAACTGAGAAAAAATGACACTGAAATTTCTTACTCTTAACATGTCTACGTATTTTTTTAAATTTATTATAATGTCAATGGGCTTTATCTTTAAATTAAAACGGTATAAAATGTAATCATCTTCCAGATACTCTTCGCAACCTTCAGCCAAAGGAAGTGAGTGGTGAGGGGGGACTAACAGCTGAAGAGATGACCGAAAGAGCTGCCACGGATATCCTTGAAGTTATGCCTCCAGCACTCGATCAGAAATATATTGCTGCTACGTAAGTATGCACAAGAAGTATGAAACGCACATGGCCCAGTGGCTTAAAGGGATCTACGCAACTCAGCAAAACTCGACCTCTGTTGTCAAAATTTTATGCGTGTTTCCGTGCTTCCGAAGGTCCCGCCCGTTGGTCCCGGTTGTTATCGATAAATAACAGTCGTTTAACCTTGTTGGAGGCCTTATGGGTGGTTTGAAAACATCCGAAAGCGAGGTAGCGTGGTGGTGTAAACTAAGCCTTCCCAATAATGGGAAGAGACCGGTGCCCAGCAGTGGGACACAAAAGGGTTGCAGTCAGCAGTCATTATTTTATAAGTTACATGTTGTACAAATAATTCACATCGTGACCGTTGCAATGTACAAGTTATTTTAAATCCGAACACGTAAACAACTTTCAAACATCCCTTCGGAACTGTCCACGACACAACTTTTTATGACGACGCTCATTCGATTTGCTCCCGCCGAGGATTTTACGATGTTTTCAAAAGTTTAAATTGTGGCAAAGGACGCGGTTAAAATCGGGAATACTTTAGCAAATGGAGATCATTAAAATTGTTACAAGAACAATGATAGGATAGTACTTTTCCAAAACATTTGTTGAATGAGATTTCAAATTTCGCATTAGATTTTAGACGTGCTTAAAAAAAAATAAGAAGCCTATGAAAATATATGGCCACAACCCTTTTTGCGTCCCACTGCTGGGCACGGGTCTCTCCCTATTATTGGGGAGGCCTGGAGCTTACTCCACCACGCTGCTCCAATGCGGGTTGGTGGAGATGCAGGTTAGTGGCCAACCCGCTGTCGGATGTTTTCAAACCGCCCATAAGGCCTCCGACAAGGTTTAACGACTGTTATCTATCGACAACAATCGGGACCGACGGCTTAACGTGCCCTCCGAAGCACGGAAACGCGCATGAAATTTTTTGCCACTAGCGGTCACCCATCTCACACCCGACCGCGCCCGTTTGGCTTAGTTGCATAAATCGTTTGCGTTCTACGCTAACCGCCGCCGGGCCATGCGTAGAAAATATATACCAAACTTAAATGTGAAAATATATACCAAATTTAAAGGGAACAGCAGTCTTGCCTAAGGTCGTACGCAGTCGCGTTACTTTTGCTATGGACGCTAGTTAGTGCGATGGACGGGACTTGACCTATATACAATAAGTAAGAGCTTCCACTTCACTTTGCTTGGGCGCTGATCGCTTTATTAAATAAATAAGTGTGACAGTAATAGGGGAATTACTCATTTTATCAATTTAATCACAGCATTTTATAAACCGATTAGCATATCAAAGTCAAAATTCAAATAATTTAAAACTTTTGCTTAGTATACGATATTTACTTTTTCAAATTTACTTAAGACAGAGGTAGCAATATAGTACTGAAATGAAATGAAATGAAATATTCTTTATTCACTGTACGGTTCCTTTACAAACTCTTAGTGAACGTTATTTTTTTGTTCTGTCTGCTCTGGGTGCGCTCAGGCAATGCTGAGCTGAAGAAAAGAGCAGACGGAGAAAAACTTCAGCCCTGTTTTAAAATATGGGGTATACAATAGCTAGCTTTCTTACAGAGTAGCTATGGGCAGGTAAGGAACATACGTGACAGCTACCGCATGTGTCAATGTCGTCCCACAGTCATCTGCCGTAACTAACTCTGACATAATGACGTAATAATGTATCATATAATAATAATGTACATATCATAATGTATCGCGGCTCAAAATATGTGTAAAGCTCCATTTTGCTAATAAGTTACAATCTAGAACTTTGTTGTTTTAACCAATATTTATATAATTAATAGAATCAGGCGTTACTTTGCGGAACTCCATTGTTATAAAGTTATGTAAAAACTTTGCAACAATTCGCAATCAGCACCTTCCTCCCTCCCACATAGGATACGTGCACATGAAACAATAAAAAAAAAAATACACTAACATACGCACAACCACCAACACGTGCTTCGCCCCAAAACAGAGCATCATCAGGATTATTGACTCTAAGACGTTTACTCGCAAAGGTTACTATTGCACGGTGAGGCGCTATTGCATGAAAAAAGTATACGCCATCATTGCGGATTGTTGCAATTTGTTTTTTACCTAATTTTATAACCAATATTTATTTTGATTCTTAGTTTTAGTAGGAAGGCTTTATTCATATTTTGTTGATAAAAACCATACATTTACTTTTATCAGTCATCTACCTAGTTACGCTAAAAGAATGATGAAGTAAGGTTTTGAGAAGAAAAATACCTACATTTCGTCATAAAAGTAAAGTGGTGACGAAGACGTAGAAATTTCCCAAAGGAGCATTTCATCTTTTAATTTTCCTGAATTGAAGTACTCTTTTGTTTTTAGTTAAACTTGCCAATTTATATTTTAAGTGCTTTATTATTTGTTGTAAATACTGACTTCTCATTAAATTACATAATAAATAATTTTGTCCGCGGCATAAAAACCTGGGAGGTATTTTTTTCCGCCAGCTTTTTTTCCTCTCAGCGTACAAAAACCCATCCTGGTGGGTGCCCCAAGCTGATGACGGCAAAACTCGTATGGTTCAAATAAAATAAATCATTATAAAAAGCACAAAATTGGGTTTACGTCTAATTAATTAAAACTATACAAAATTAAATGTAATACTACATACCTACTTTCATGTTTCTTATGTATTCTTTAATAGTAATTTTAGAATTTAAGTTTAAATAAGTCATTAACTTTAATTAGTTTATCAAATTAAATTAAAATTTGTACACCCTAAGGGGTAAATACGGAGTTATAAATATTTTGTAAAACCTTTTTTTGTTCACCCATATTTGTGCAAATAAAATATATTCATTTCATTTCATTTTCATTTTCGTTTTCATTTTCATTTTCATTTTCATTTTCATTTTCATTTTCATTTTCATTTTCATTTTCATTTTCATTTTCATTTTCATTTTCATTTTCATTTTCATTTTCATTTTCATTTTCATTTTCATTTTCATTTTCATTTTCATTTTCATTTTCATTTTCATTTTCATTTTCATTTTCATTTTCATTTTCATTTTCATTTTCATTTTCATTTTCATTTTCATTTTCATTTTCATTTTCATTTTCATTTTCATTTTCATTTTCATTTTCATTTTCATTTTCATTTTCATTTTCATTTTCATTTTCATTTTCATTTTCATTTTCATTTTCATTTTCATTTTCATTTTCATTTTCATTTTCATTTTCATTTTCATTTTCATTTTCATTTTCATTTTCATTTTCATTTTCATTTTCATTTCATTTCATTTCATTTTAACATACCTAAGCATTTTTTGAAAATTTTCAATGATTTATTTCCGATTTGGAAGAAAGGTCTTAGAATGGTGATTACGTTCGGCATAAGGGATGCAAGCCGCTATGGTGGACTGACGAGCTACAAAAAGACAAGGAAGCCGCTGGATTTAGAGGGCGCAGAACCAGACGGAGTGGTGAAAATTATGGGTAGCCTATGTCCAGCAGTCGACTTCCAGAGGCTAACGGATTGATGGATAGGCTAATAAAAATTATTGCCTCATGAAAACAATTGTGATCTTTCATACTTTGTTTAAAAATACCTAATTGCGTAATGTTTTCACAGATATCCCGTGTCGTACAAAGAATCTCTAAACACCGTTTTGATACAAGAAGCGATTCGGTACAATAGATTATTAACTGTAATCAACAATTCGCTGAGGTAAGTTTGAGATACAGGAATACTATAATTTGTAAGCATTAGGAACTCTCAAAAGATCACTTCGTTTTTCCACACGTTGTAGGTAAAGCTTCTGGACCCAGTAAAAAAATGATTTCTGAATCAAAATTGTTAGTAAAAACGGGTGATTATTCGAATCTCATACATTTCTCTGGAGAATGTAAGCATATCTTAAGTGTACTACCAGTATAACTAGAATCACGAAATTTTGTAACAAGCGCTATCTTACAGTACAAATAAAAGTATTCGAAACCCTCATTTTCCGCGAATATGCATTAATTTCTTTAAAGCTTCTGGACCCAGTAAAAAATGATTTCTGAATCAAAATTGTTAGTAAAAACGGGTGATTATTCGAATCTCATACATTTCTCTGGAGAATGTAAGCATATCTTAAGTGTACTACCAATATAACTAGAATCACGAAATTTTGTAACAAGCGCTATCTTACAGTACAAATAAAAGTATTCGAAACCCTCATTTTCCGCGAATATGCATTAATTTCTTTAAAGCTTCTGGACCCAGTAAAAAATGATTTCTGAATCAAAATTGTTAGTAAAAACGGGTGATTATTCGAAAAATCTCATACATTTCTCTGGAGAATGTAAGCATATCTTAAGTGTACTACCAGTATAACTAGAATCACGAAATTTTGTAACAAGCGCTATCTTACAGTACAAATAAAAGTATTCGAAACCCTCATTTTCCGCGAATATGCATTAATTTCTTTATTTCTCAGGTTTTCGGGTTCTTTTTATATTAATTAAAGGTAGCAATTTCGACTTCCATTTTGCACATTTTTTTGTTCAATTTTGCCACAAATTTACAAATTCAAACTTGTAACCTTACGTAACTGATTAAAGGGACCTGCTGAAGGCATTGAAGGGCCTGGTCGTGATGTCGGAGGCGCTGGAGAGCATGGCTGGCAGCCTCGCCAGGAACGCCGTGCCTACCATGTGGAGTTCGAAGGCGTATCCGTCGCTGAAGCCTCTAGGTATCTTTTTGTTTTTTTTGTTATCCCTGTAGCTTCGGTATTAAGAATAGATTTAGAGTATCCCCTGCCTGATCGTAAAAGGCGACTAAAAGGGAGCTTCCGGGGCTGTGAGCGGTGAGAGTGAGAGCAGCAGCCCCGGCAAAGGCAGCGGTGTGTGAGTGGCCGCATGCCGCCGTAAGCATTGGAAAGTGCAAGAGAGCACATCTGCTCTCCCGAAGATGAGCCCGTACGGGGCGCCGCGCGTAGAGGACACCGGTGCATTCCACTGGAGATCCCGGAACTCTCCCCAAGCGCGGAGCACATAACCCTATATAATAAGATATACCTATGTTAAACGTGACATCATCAGCCAAGCATAAAAAAACCTATTGCAAAAGCAATTAAAAAAATGCCATTTTATTATAACATGTTTTGCCAAACTCGTATCTTCAAATTACTTTTTACAACTTTAAAAAAAGAAACATGTGGATTAGTGGTCAATTAACATTCAAATGATTTAAGCCACTGCGTATAACGGTACTTGAAATAATAACGAAAAATATCAGAATACAGTTTCGGAGTTACATGGGTGGAGATAAAAATAAAACAAGGTTGTTAGATAAGAACTAGATTTTAATATCATTTTTCCGTTAGCTTTGAGAAACTTGACTCTCCATGCGACCCAACAATCCTTCGTAGATCATAGATGGACTAGACCAGGCAGCGTCGTTTTGCTTTGCTACTAAGACCCGTGTAAGATCCATACGTAACTTTGTGAATTTACAGACCTTGTTTTGGGACAAGTCTGAACAATCCTGAATTTTTTCAGTACCTTCAAGTCGTCAACGACTATGATAATCTTTTAAATTCGTGAAACATAAAACTATTTAGTCCTAAAGAGACCCCGTAAATTGAAAGTACGGACTGATGCGTACAAAGTAGGTACTCTATTCGTTTAAATCTAGTGTTTAGTCGCATAAGGACAGAATCACTTTACGCCTGATTTGCTTTAGGCCAGATGCGCGTAAAGTCAGATTCGCTTTAATATATACAGACAGACAGAAAATATATACAGACGACAACAAAGTTATTAGACCATAAATTCGAATTTGGCGTAAAGCAAATCTGACCAAGCACGAATATGGTGTAAAGCGAATCTGAGGGGCTACTCTTAGCGCAAAGGTCCGAAAATTTTCATATTTTTTAGTTAAATTTTGACCCTGTTCTGATCTGTCTCTTTGTGGTTACATAACTCTATAGTAAAATTATTGAGAATATGGTGCTATTTGACAAAATGATCACTCGATAATACACGATACTTCGGACCATTGTAAAGTTGGCCCCTATCCTTATGCGACTAAAGCTACTATTCATCTTGTAAGTGTCCAAAACTGTTGCCTTAATAACAGTTACATTCCTTTAGCGGCGTGGGTCAAAGACCTCTGTCTCCGGGTGCAGTTCATGCAGCAGTGGGCTGACAGCGGCATACCGAAGGTGTTCTGGATCTCAGGTTTCTACTTCCCGCAGGCGTTCCTCACGGGCGCTCTGCAGAACTACGCCAGGAAGCACGTCATCGCCATCGACACCATCTCTTATGCTTTTGAGGTTAGATCCATTTATTCATTTCCCATTGTATTCCTCCAGCGGCATGTTTCTTTTATATGAACCGGACAAAAAGGCAGACGGGCCGCGTGATGTTAAGCGATTACTAACGTCAAAGAGGGCAACGGGCAACTACAGGGAGTCATCTGAGCAGTGCCGGCTTTGATGGACCCCACATTATAGTGCACTGGAAATGCCTCAGCGGGAAGGTTGTCCCATAATTTACATGTCTGTGTGTTTTCTTGTCTATATCTATATATAAACCTCTTTCTTTCTCTCATACCCACTCAGACACACATTTAAAAACAAATACTTACATAAATATATACACAAACGCACGAATGTTATTTTTGGTGGCAGAAATTATCATTATCATTTTTAGCGACTAAAAAATCTATAAAAACGAAAGAAATATGAATTTTCTAAGAGCCCTTATAGACACACGTTTTTTCAGCGTAAAAATCCACGGTTAATTCGCCGTGGGTAGGCATGGTTGTCAGTGTTATATGGCGTTCTATGCGAGCGTGTGGACGGTGCCGATTATTTTCATGTTCACGCCGTGACGTAATGCCGCCGCGTCAACAAGCTCCCACTGAGATGGAATACAAATGTACGGCGAATTAACCGTGGTTTTTTACACTAAAATAACGTGTGTCTACAAGAGGCCTAACAGACTCAGTTTTATTACCTTCATATTTGTAGGCCCTGGCTGGTCCACCAGCAAAGAAGCCTGATGACGGTTGTTGCGTGAGAGGACTGTACTTAGAAGGAGCTCGATGGAACATGGGAGACATGTCTCTGGAAGAAAGTCGCCCCAAGGAGTTGCATACGGGTATGTATCCCTAACTTGGCTCAGAAACTTCCAAGTTTTAAAACATTTTACTAACAAGGATTAATGAACAAGCAAAGTGCATTACATTGTTTTGAAGGAAAATAATTTACTCATAACATGAGAAATATTTTGACGTAATATATTAAAGTAACGCAATATTTCACTGACTAGACGCATGGTCTCATTAAAAGAACTTTAATGTAGAAGAATAATATAAATTGCATGGAGCATCAGGCACTGTACAGTGTTAGTAGAGAAGAATTAATTGGCTTTCTAAGGAAAAAATTGTTACAGTTACTTGCATTTTGTCTCTGACATAATGCCAGTGTGATGATACTTTTTAACTGAACTCTTTTCATCAACGTCTTTACATGAAAAGACTTATATGAAACTAGTGGGCCCTGCAGACGTTGTCCTGCCTTAAAAGTATTGAAAGAGTATTTGTTTTCTTATTATCTTAAAGAGATTTCATGTTACTGTCAAACAAAAATATAAAACAAATAATGACATACGAACTGTCCAGTTATTCTGACTGTGTCAAAGTTTACAACGACACGGCACGAAATACAAACGTTTGACAGGTAGGAACAATTTATATGGGAAAACTAAAATAAATGGTTAAAGAATTACTTTTGAAAAGACGTCACCTTACATAGTGCTAATATACGAACCGTGTGGAGCAAAGGTTATCATGCCAGACCAGAGGGTCCCTAGTTCGATTCCCGGCGATACAGAATGATGAGTTTAAAATTTTTGTTTTCGGTCTGGGTGTTTGTGTTTCTGTCTTTGCGTTTATCCAAGGTTCCCACGACACATGGTATATCGACACTACTGTGAGGATATGAGTGAAACGTTATTATATTAATCTAAGACTGTAAATGGTACCCAGCATCTGGCCCCTATACACAGATCGTCTAATGAAATACTGTTATACATTATAATGTTCATCTAAGACTGTCACTGGCGCCCAACGTGGGGCTCCAGAGGTCGTCTAACGTGTTTATATTATGTTATACATCGAAGTGTTCATCTAACTGTTCATCTAAAACTGTCAGTGGCACATAAACTTCGTAGTGTTGTCACATTGTCATTAAAATATAGAAGTAACGATAACTATTCCAGAAATGGCTAAGACTGTCACTGGTGCCCAACGTGGGGCTCCAGAGGTCGTCTAACGTGTTTATATTATGTTATACATCGTAGTTTTCATCTAAAACTGTCAGTGGCACCAAGCGTGTGGCGCCATACTTAAGATAAACATCGTAGTGTTGTCACATTGTTTTTAAAAAAATATTGAAGTAACGATGACAATTCCAGAAATGGCGATAATCTACATGAAGCCGGAGCAGAAGCACAAGGTTGGGGCGGGGCTGTACGAGTGCCCGACGTACAAGACGCTGGTGCGCGCGGGCACGCTGTCCACGACGGGCCACTCCACTAACTACGTGATGACCATCGAGCTGCCCACGCACAAGCCGCAGCCGCACTGGATCAAGCGCGGCGTCGCCCTCTTCTGCGCGCTCGACTACTGATTAACTCGTAACTACACAAGAAAAACATAATGCTTCGATGGGTGAGCGGCGGTTGGCGATTAAGCGTGTGCATCGACGCAGCGTCGTATTTTGGCAAGGGGGGCTTCCGGGTTGTGGGCGGTGAGAGTGGGATGGGCGGTGAGAGTGGGTGGTCAGCCAGCAGCACCGGAAATGACACCCGAAGTGCACACCTGAAGGTGCAGGAGAGCACATCTGCTCTCCCGAAGATGGGCCCGTTCTGGGGCGCCGCGCGTGGAGGACTCCGGTGCGTTCCACTGGAGATCCCGGAGTCTTCCCCAAGCGCCGAGGCAGGCCACCGAAGGGGTTTTAGTGCGGTACAAATCCCACATAACCCGGTATCCTCTCTCGAGGTGCTGGGTACCTTTTGAAGGTTTCTCACCCGATACCAAAAAAAAATGTGTGGAGCTTCTAACAAAGCGACTAAATCGCCGATCACCGATCACCGATGCTAGAAGTATCTTATTATAAGTGTGACTTGGTCGTGATTGATCCTTAGCCAGTTGCTTACTGAAGACGTCACGACTTTATTGGACTGGAGACGTCCACTAACATATTTAAAAAATACTGTTATAATTAAGTTTGTTGTAGGAATAAAATTTCATGAAAAAAAAAGTTTTTCTTTCCAAATTTTTACTTGTTATTATAGTTTAAATAAATCCATCCATACTAATATTATAAATTCGAAAGTAACTCTGTCTGTCTGTCTGTCTGTCTGTCTGTCTGTCTGTCTGTCTATCTGTCTGTCTGTCTGCTACGCTTTCCCGCTTAAACTTCTGAACCAATTTTAAGGAAATTTGGAACAGAGATAGGGTGGACCTTGGGAAAGGACTTAGGATGGTTTTTATCCTACCACCTATAAAATGGGTCCACACGGGCGAAGCCGCTGGCGGAAGGCTAGTTACTTATAATGAATAAAGGAGGTGCTTAAAATTCTATTAATAAACAGTTCAAGCCTACAGGGAACGGCCATAATCTGAAATGAAAAAGTTTTATTGGTTTGGGTGAATTCGCATGTATAGTACTTAGCTGATTACCGCCGGGAATCGAACTTTGGTGGAAATAATAGGGTTTCTTCAATCCTACTATTTACTTTACAAAATAAATTTTCTTCATCGCTTCTCTCAACAAAGAATAATATTCGACACACTTGGGTTTTCGCGGTAAGGACGTTTCGGATGATTTTATTGGCATTAATCCATTATTTATTCAAGGAAACAGTATAAACGCAAATTTCTAAGAAATCAAACAAATTAATATTAAACAGTCTACTTACTTACTTTTTAAAGGGGAGTCTGATGAAGGGATGGTTCATACGGATGATTGCACAGGGATCTCTTGTGATAAGCCTAAGAGGGAATTATTGGATTTTATCGAGCGCCCGAGAATAAAATAATGGTGAATATGAAGTAAATAAGCTTAAATATGTCTCAGAATACCATGTAATAAAAAGTTCTCTACTATTCCTAGTTGCCAAAATAGGTAGTATAGAATATTATCTTGTTAGCTCATTAGTTAGGCTTTTTGAATTATTAATTTTAAACAAAAAATAAAAAATGTCATCAAAAGCCGAAAAAAACGTTATTTGCGTAAGATAGGTACGAGTTCGTTTCTTGCTAATGATACAGATTACCAAAAACTAATTTGGAGTGGCCATTTCAGTGATGATCCAAGGGCAGGACTCTATATTATTATACGCAAATACATTACAAATAATTTGCAATCAATAATCGTAAACGCTATAGAATAGAATGAAGAATGTATGGGACTGACCACAGAACATATTAAAAGAGGTAGAACGGCAATAATGCACCGTTCGTATGAAAACTGGTGTCGCCGATCAAGCCCCACCATTACATCTGTACTTAAATAAATACGAAGTTTACGCACATATTTGCAATTTCAAATCTAGCCAATTTTAGCACCGCACAATCACGCGATTTCAAATTAACTACACACCCAAGCATGCACACAAGCTCGCGTATCGAAGCGTGTTTCTGTAGAGGTAAAGATACTTCAACTCAGTTGTGCGCGCGGCGCTATGTGTGCGTGGGCTAGTAATTATGCAGCTTTAATTTGTGTGACAGTGACGCGGCCGTGATCGTCCGAGCAACTTCACTGTACCTCTTGTCACGCACACAAAGTCACTGTGTATATACAGGTTTACCCACACATAGCGCCGCGCGCACAACTGAGTTGAAGTATATGTACGAGCGTTTGCTCAAATCCTTGACGCGTCTGCCCGGCCCACATTTGCATTCTAACCTCTTTTAATATATTCTGTGGGACTGACGTTTGCTAACGAAATGTCACGTGATCTCGTTCGTTAGCTAAGTGTAAAATCCCATACATTTTCACTCTTTTCTACAAGCGTTTACGATAGTAGAATATATTTTGTTGAGGGTTGAATCGTTGCAATTTACGAGTACCTATATTACCCTACGAAACGTTCTAACAAAAGACTTGCACAATATTTACCGTTGATACAGACATTTTTACACACAATTGGTCTAATTATTAACCTTTGTTTGGTCTAATTATTAACCTTTGTTCATGTCGTAGAGTTACTGGTTTGGAAAATTGCGGCCAAACTAATTTCTTGTAAGCATTCAGCAAATTGAGTAATATGTCTAAATAAGATACGTAGGTACGCAGAGGAATTCTTGACTTGTGCCGCATTTACTGGACGAATACAGACGCTAATAAAGTATCCCATTAACAGGCAGTTTTTTCTTATGTGAATTATGAGACGTTCAACAACACTTATGAACGTATCAACGTTCAATAAAAGAATTGTTGGTTCTGGAGGGATTGAAATCTATTGTTGGTAAAAAGATGACGTGATTATGAG
This sequence comes from Pyrgus malvae, assembly GCA_911387765.1. NCBI lineage: Eukaryota > Metazoa > Arthropoda > Insecta > Lepidoptera > Hesperiidae > Pyrgus > Pyrgus malvae. The sequence continues at coordinate 22,761,379 of OU426963.1, read as the reverse complement.
AAATACTTAGTTAGCTATAATTTCTTCTACTACTACTAATTCTACTTACTAATTCTTACATATTACTATGATTATCTTTTATTTTATTAATTTTACATTTTTGTCGTACCACCAAAGAGTTTGCTCAAACATTTCCACGTGGTTTTACCGGTTAGTCAAACGAAACACGTGGTAAAACTTAGGCTTAAGGACACGTATAATCCATACTTAATATTATAAATTCGAAAGTCTGTCTGTCTGCTACTCTTTCACGCTTAAACCACTGAACCGATTTTGATGAAATTTGGCATAAACATAGAAAGGACGTTGAGATAGAACATACGCTACTTTTTGCCGCGTGAAAATATCTCATTCCCACGGGAATAAATGGAATGTATGAAATGCGCCGTGTACTGTTATAAATACACTACATGTTATTACTTACTTCATTGACGTCCATTATTATATTTTATAACTTATATTCTATTGTTTTATTCTTATACTTTACTTTTCTTATAGTATTTCTTTACAAAATTATTTAATTTCGGTGTTTGTTTATTTATATTTTCACGCAGCTATCAAAATTGTCACGTCTGACTTTTTTGTTACTTATTTTTTTAATTCATTTTAAGGCATTGTATAAAAATCCTTTTAGCCATTCAGTATTAAATGAAAAGAAAATTTTTATGTTTCTTATTTCATTTCATAGATTAATAAAGTATAGTATTGTCTTTGGCTTAGTCATGTTTTTTATAGTATAATTATTATAAATTATTATTTTTAAATAATAAATGAATATAATGTTCTTCGAATCTTTATATATATATTATACCTATAAATGAATTGCTGTTCGTTAGTCTCGCTAAAACTCAAGAACGTCTGAACCGATATGGCTAATTTTGGTCTTGAAATAAACGTTTAAACGTTTCACACTCATAGCCCCACAGTAGGGTGTATATACTCTGTGTCGTCGGTACCATGGACACATACAAAGACAGATACACAAACACCCAGTCCGAGAACAGAAATTTAAACTCATCATTCAAATTTCTGTTTCGCCGGGAATCGAACCCGGGACCCTTCAATTAGCAGTCCGGCATGGTAACCATTGGGCCACACGGGTCGTCAAATCAAATATTAGTAGAAGTCCATTGGTTCTTCGCGCCATCGTCCAAAAGTTTGACATAGTCTGAATAACAGTTCATCTGTCACGGTTCGTTTTTAATTTTTTATTTGACAGTAACATAAAAACCCCTTGAGATGATAAAGAAACTAATCCTCTTACAAAACTTTTAAGGCAGGACAACGTCTGCGGGATCCACTAGTTAATAGAATAAAGCGTTACTTTGTGAAACTCTATTGTTATAAAGGGTATAGCAGAATAGCCTGTGAAAAATTTCCCCCAGCGTTTTAGGTTCTAATAATCAAACGCTGCCTTTTGAGGAGGTTATACCCTCCACAAAGTTTCATCTCTCTGTTACCCCCTGGGAGTTAAAAACACACGATTAACCCCAAAACTGTTATATTTATTTTTTCCTAAACTATGAAAGTGACGAATTTCAAATTTTGTACGAATATTAATGAGACTAAAAGCTATATGTCAAAAAATATGACTCACCTAACCATTCCAATTTTTGTAAAATATATAAATAATATTAATTTATCACCCTGTATAACAAGTTCCGCTCATGGTACACACATGAACGAGGCCCTCAATCCGGCGCTGAGAAAACGATTTAGGCCATCACGCTGGTCAGGTGCGGTTTGCCCAGCTTTGTAACGTGTAATTTGCAGTTTCTTATAAAGTGAACATGAATAGTTTTTAACTAGGAGGGAAAATTGTTACAGGAACATTTTGGAAAACATGATTGTAGAAATAAAAATGTTTAGACGGTAGCTGCGAGACTAATCTCGTTATTCAATTATTCTCGCGCTCGGATGCTGCACCTGTTATAAATTTGCTCTTTTTATAGTTTTTTAGCCTTTAGTATACGGCAAAAACAGCATAAGTAGTTAAGATAAAAAAAGTGGGATATTCATGGTTCTACCGCGGAAGTAACTACGCTGTACTAAGGTACAACAGAACTCTTCACGGCAGAACAAATCCTGCTGTATTTCTGTGGATAGACGCGATTGTCGGTTAACGTTTATTAATGAATGGTAATCATATTTATTTCTCCTTTCTTTTTTTATGTCCCACTGTTGGGCACAGGTCTCCTCTCACAAGGGAGAGGGATTTAGGCCATAGTCCACTACGCTGGCCAAGTGCGGATTGGTGGACGTCATGCTTTAGAGAAATGTATTAATTAATTAAATATGACGATATTTTACATCACCGCGGAGCAGCGATAAATGCGCACATTACAAATTTCTTTGTCAGAGGTGCGCACCCAGGATTTGAACCCAGGATCGGTCGTGTCGAAGACCGCGGTTTTTTTACCACTCGGCCATCGCTATTCGCTGCTCTTCAGAAAGAGTAAGGCTGGTAATAGTAATTAAGAATAATTTTTATTTTATCATATTTATTTTCATGGTAACAATGAGGTAACCATCACGCTCCGGAGTAGCAGCGCAACGTCATGTCGTCAGTTTAATAATAATAATAATAATAATAATTTATTTATTTGTATAAACTTGTACAGTAAAAACATATGAAGTCTCTGGTCCCTGAATTAGTAAAAACTGTGTCTCAGAGACCAGTGTCTTCTCCCAATATTTATGTTGCTAGAGTTATACAATCAGACATAAGTATATTTTTCAACATCAGGTTTTATAAAAACAAAAAAAAATACATGAGATGTATATGCATGGGTGTGTGTATGTATGTATGTATGTATATATGTATGTGTGTGTGTGTGTGTGTATGTATGTATGTATGTATGCGTGTGTGTGTATGTATGTATGTATATATGTATGTGTGTGTGTGTGTGTATGTATGTATGTATGTATGTATGTGTGTGTATGTGTATGTATGTATGTATGTGTGTGTGTGCGTGTGTATGTGACTTAGGCCTCTCCCTCACAGATCTCCAGATGACTTAAGTGACCACTTTACACTACTATTTCCTAATATTGGCTGCAACCCTCCTAATTCCCTCCGGGATCCTAATGTTATAAAGGTGTGTTTATTTGTTGTCCTGTTCTTGTATGGAAATAGTTTGCATGTTTTTGTGTGACATGGGCTACTGTTTTCCCGAAGAAAATATATGGGATGGGATGGAAAAAAAAACGTATAGAGCAGCGGGCGAAAAGATTGGTACATACTTGTAAATGCCAAAATATGTTTGTTTATCTGTCTTTCTTTCACGTCACGATGAAATGATTTTATAGAACAATTTTATCGCGATGCCGGGAACGGGCCACTCAGGAAATAACCCGAAAAATACATATTTTTTCATTTACCATGGAAATATCCATTATACCTACTGTATTTGATCCTTTATAATGCGGGCGAAACTGTGGGCACAGCTAGTCATGTAAAAATGTAGGATCAATTTTATTTTAAAGGAAAAAGAAATTAATTATCATGATCAAAAACCCATACAATGTCCCTTACAAAATCAGTGACCGTAATTTCATGCGTGTTTTCATTCGTTCCCTTTGGAGGACATCCATGGCTGATATCGATCAGGCCTTCAGCCTTGTCGGAGGCTTTATGAACAGTTTGTAGATTTCCGACAGTAGGTTGGTCATGGGATGGACCATTAAATAACCTTCATGGTTTTTTTTTTCAATCTTTTTTAGGCCCTACTGCAGGTAGGTCTCCTCAGGGAAGCGGAAGGGTTGTAGGTCATAGTCCACCACGCTGGCCAAGTGTGCATTGGTGGACATCATGCCTTCGAGAAATTATAGGTAACTTCAGTCATGCACGGCGTTGGAAAACATCGTAACTAAATATCACAATATTTTCCCTCAACGTGGACAGCGATAGCGATAAATACGCACATAACATTTTTATTTGTCAGGTGCGCGCGGGGTTCGAAATCGGTATCTCCGTGTTGGAGACCGCGATCTTTACCCCTCGGCCATCGCTACTCCGTTAATTAAAACTCCATTATGTACCCTATTAAGATAAAATACTTATACAAAAGTGTATAAACTTCTAATAGATTTAACCCCTTGTTATCATAACAGATTAATTTTGAGTTCTTCATCCCCTAAGGATTCAATTTTAGTAGGTTACTGTGTTTGTTTAAGATTATTAGATTTTTTTCGTATGCGTGGCCTTACAAATGAAGGACTGTTATGAAAACGGACCGCTACATGGCGGTGTAAAGTTTCGTGCCCTTTCATCCATTTATTTACCAGCAAATTACGTGAATGACAGCGGGGAGCTTAAAAAACAAAGTTTTTACTAACTACTCTAAAAATCTATACGAATATTATAAGCTGAAGAGTTAGTTTGAAAGTGCCAATCTCAGATCTCAGGAACTAATACTAGTTGGAATTAAAATACTATTTTTGTATCGGATTGTCTAGGAGCAAAATATATACGAAATATCTGAAAAAGAAATAAGAAAAAGAAAACGATTTTCATTTTCATTTCTTCGTTAGTCAGAGACCGCCCATTGCACGTACGCGGGTGATTTAAATTGTAAAATAAGTTATTCCTTTGCATACAAAACAGTTCTGATGAACAGCTTTGGTTTATCTCTGTAATTAATAAAAAAAGCTATGTTCATTGGTATCCTTTTTTTATAAAAGTTTCACCAACTAGGTTAACCTTTAAATACTCGTAGTTTAGAAAGAAATCGTCTGTCACGTCTGTATGTTCGTTCTTTTTACTCAGGGCCGGATTTAGAGGTCTGGAGGCCTCTGGGCAACAAAGGAGTGGAGGCCCCTTAGCCCCAAATTATTTTCCAAATAAAATGGACAATTTTTTTCAGTCGTGTTTTCAAATTACCAATAAATTATTGTAAAAAAAAGTAGTATGTAATATAATCGGAAACAAGGAGGAAAAGTTGTTTACTAGTATGTTCTAGTTTGATACTAATTTTAATATTTTTTTCCGAAGTCTCCTTTGTGGGGACCCCTCTTTTGTGGACGCCCCGGGGCTGTAGCTCCGGTTGCCCTCCCCTAAATCCAGCCCTGTTTTTACTCTATGTAAATTGCGGAACGGTTTTTAACCATTTTTAGTTAGTGGCGAAAACTAGTTAAACCGGAGCGTTGGAATCCGTAGAAAATTCGTTGCGTGGTTTAGAAGAACGGATGAACACGTAGCAAGTAATGTTTTTTTTTCAATATGTTCCTTGGATTTTTATTTATTTGAATGCGGTATCGTTTGCTACCGATGCAAGTTCGTGCTCAGATCAAGTAAAAAACATAGGTAGTAAGTAGGTGGTACTCTGCGAACAACCTACGACCGATTACTGATCTACGCACACATTACCATATTATTATAATTGGCTGCAACCCTTTTTGCGTCCCACTGCTGGGCACGGGTCTCTTCTGATTATCCTGGGATTATCCCGGGAGGCTTGGAGCTTACTCCACCACGCTGAACCAATGCGGGTTGATGGAGTTATAATTATTATTTATTAATAATATTCATTACAACTTTTCATAACACATTTGGATTTTTTTTCTTGTGAATTTTTATATTTTTGACAAGGTTTTAATCAATGCGCCACGATATTCGACTGGCAAAGCCAGGTGCAGTTTCGTTTTTCATGTTTGCGTGTCATGTCACACGGCTAGGTGCAGTTATAAACGGCCACACTTTGTTGTTTGTAGCGTTCTATCTTTAGTTTTTTATTTGATCTGAGGTTACGTGGTGTTAAGTGGTCGCTGCAGCCCATGGAGCGTAAGGCTCGCTTGTGGTCGCATGTAGTTGCACTGCCACTCGAAAGGGCCGACGGTCGCTTCGTGTTAGTGTGGCCGGCAACTGCGCCTTTCCACGGGAACACAACAGAATTGCTTCACGGCAGAAGTGGGTGGTACATCCTCAGTCCAATTGTGAAATAATACATACATACATAAAGAAGACTTTCAGAAAGAGTGTTTTTTTGGTAGCAAAAGCCTTTCTTTCCTCTCATGTTTTTCTCTCAGTCGACCACGACTAAACAGGTATCCTATGGGTAGATATATACATCCCCTTGAAGTTTTAGTTGCCATATTTGTAGTAAAAGAGCAAAGCGAAAATTTTTGACCCATGAAATTGGGTATCGAGAGAGTTCCCAAAAGCAATAGACGAATATGATTGCCTTTAGCGCAACCGGCCAGCTTGAAAATTTACGTACAAGCCACGACCAGTATGGTAGTAGGCAGTTTGACGACCCGTGTGGCGCAATGGCTAACACACGGACTGCCAATCAAAGGGTTCGATTCGCGGCGAAACAGGAATTTGAATGATAAGTTAACGATGAATAATGATAATGAACGAATTATTAAGAAATTTGAATGATAAGTGAACGAATTGAAGAATGATAAGTTAACTGTCTTAATGTGTATCAATGGTACCCACGACACAGTGTATATCTACCCTAACGTGGGGTTATGAATGTGAAACGTGTGTTTATATGGCTCAGAGTAGTTGGCTTTTATGTAATACAGAAACAATTAAACTTGCAGGTAGGTCATATGAAACAAGTCCCTGTAGCTTCGGGATTAAGAATAGAGCTACGGTATCCCCTGCCTGATCGTAAGAGGCGACTAAAAGGGGGCTTCCGGGGATGCGGACGGTGAGAGTGGGAGCTTGACCCGTCCAGCCAGCAGCCCCGGGAGGGACGGCGGTGTATGCGTGGCCGCATGCCGCCGTGAACACCTGAAGGTGCAGGAGAGCACATCTGCTCTCCCGAAGATGGGCCCATTATGGGGCGCCGCGCGTGGAGGACATCGGTGCGTTCCTATGGAGATCCCGGAGTCCTCACAAACGTAGAGGCAGGCCACCCTAAAACCCCCTGTTTTAGTGCGGCCAAATCCCACATAACCCGGTATCCTCTCCCAAGGTGTCGGGTACCTTTTGAAGGTTTCCCCCCCGATACCCAAAAAAAAAGGTCATATGAAACAATTATTTGGTCGTTACAGCCCCTGAACAGCAACCTTAAGCAAGCTTGAGTCTTGCCTGAGACCGTATGCGGTTGCGCTGATAGTCGTTGAAAAAATAACACTGCGCCATGCGTTACCAAAGTTCATCAACTACAAAATTTAACCATCAAATAACGCATGCTGGGATTAGAACCCCGACGGGCTTTACAAATTTAATAGCTATCACTGTTCGAAACCTTCATTATTTAATTCTTAAAATACATTTCAATTTAGCGAGAAAACTTGAAATTCTTGACCTATCTTTCGAAGTCTGTAAAAATGTCATTTACATTTTAATGAAATTGGTTATTTCTCGCTAGTAAAATTTATAATTAACGTTCTTTTGCTTAATTCTTTGCGGTAAAAGGGTTTTATTTTAATTTTTCACAGTTTTGGATGAAGCTAAGGATTATTGCTTAGTCCGAAGAAAATTTTGCTGGTCACCATCTGGTCACCAATGTACTGGAGACTAGCTTTTACCGCGACATAATCCGCGTGGATAGACTTGTTAATCAGATTTCATCAGATTATTGAATCTTTCGAATATCTCGCAAAATGCCCAGCTGGCTTCGCTAATAATCAACTAATTATTATTTTGCTGCGGAGTCATTCAGGCTCTTAGGGTTCCACATAATAGATATGATACGGTGACCAGGATTTATAGATACGAAACAAACAAAAAGAATTATTAAAATCTGTTCAGTAGTTTTAAAGATTAGCATGGACATACAAATAATAAAAATCGAAAGAGCTCTATGATACAAATACAAAGAAACAGACAGACAAAAATGTTAAAATCATTGGTGTTTTAGCATCGCCCTCAATGTTTTTTTAGGAAATTTATTTAAGTAATGTACAAATAGATTTGGAATGTACGATAAAAAATAAGGGGTGGACGTCCATAGTTCGATGAGGTGAGTACCACCGTTTCGTCTATCCCTGCGATGAACAAGTTACCTTTTGTTTCGTTTTGGTGAAAAAATATCGTTGTCAGGCAGTTAATTCAGGCAGCCTGCTCGTATTCTACATCTAATATATAAAATTCTCGTGTCGCAGTGCTTGTTGCAAAACTCCTCCAAACAGATTCTCATGGAATTTTGTGTACATATCGGGTAGGTCTGAGAATCGGTCAACATCTATTTCACATACCCCTAAATGTTAAAGGTGGCCAATCTCAAAAATTTAACGGCGGTACGGGTTTCCACCAACCCGCATTAGAGCAGCGTGGTGGAGTAAGCTCCTGGCCTCCCCAATAGGGGAGAGACCCGTGACATTGCTTCGAACGATAGACGCTTTAAAAAATTGTAGGGTGTATTTTATTTTACTTTATTACCTTTTTAGGTGTTGCAAAATATAAACACTGATCTATTGTACAGAAATATAGTATTTTCACGTAATATATATTTCCTCAACAGTATATAGTACGGTGTTCCGAAATATAGTACAATACTATATATTATAGCACGGTTGGCAACCTTAACTACAACCCAGTAAAGTATAAATATTTTTATAAACACTACATAATAAAAAACAAACACTGGCGATTGTATAATGTCGGCAGCAAGACAGTACAACATGCCGTGTCGACGGCACGATAGTACAACGGTGGCGCTAGGGTCGAGAGTGACCAATGACCATAGAGAGTTGCCCTAGCGGAGCGTGTCGTATCGCGCCATATTGTCATTCCTAGATAGATTATTATTAAAAGCAGACATGGTGGACGGTTTGCGCACCACGTAACCGACGAATCGCTGTGGAGCCAAGGAATACCGAGAAATATCTAAATTTTGATAACCCGTGTTGCAGAATAATAGTCTTGTCTAATGGTGTGTAAGTTAATTTTCGAAATAATAATGATTGTTGTAATTTTCTGTCAACCATCTTCTAAATGTCAATTTCCTCGCCCACATGAAATACTCTGATGTATGGTTACCGCTCGCCAATAATACCTCCTCCGTGTACCATCCAACAGAGCAAGGACTTTTTAAAAAATAAAATAAAAAGTCTCGAAGTCCGTACACAGCTGAGAATTCTCCGAACTATTTTGGTGACTAAATCAGCGGTGCACACATATAAAAAAAAAACTACAACCCATTTAGTTCAGTTACTTGCAGTTTTGCAGTTCTAAAATGATGAATAACAACACGTATATTGCTTAAAGGATTTTTAAAAACATTTAAACAACTGTACCATTAAAATCTATTAAATCACTACACTAACACTATATTGGTAGTGTGATTTTGCATATTGAAAGAACTACGACATGTATCCATCGCAAACTTTATCACTCTGCATGACAAGTTCGTTCGAAGGGACCATTGATCAATCGATTGATATATTGTGTCAATGAACCGGTGACTATGAAAAATGCTCTGCTCTTTTGAATTCTGATTTTGCTTTTGTACAGTTATATGTCTTTGTGGATTCTACTTATGTAGGCGTTTCTTTGAAATATCGTCACGTTCGGCGCATGGTACGATCAACGAACTAGTCTTTAACCGTTAGTGAGACTTAAAGACATTACATACTTTTTTCGACTCTGTTGCAACCTAAACACTTTGCTGTCTGACCGTCTGTTCATCTGAAAGTTATCGGATGGCAGTGTGATATCTGTAATGATACCGATAGCTGTCACGTGTACGCTTTTCGCAGCATTTAAAATATAATCGTATCTGAAAACAGGACAGAAAAAAAACTGTCTTCAACTTAATTTTAGACAAAAGGAAGTGCGCATGGCTCGGCGGCTAGCGTAGACGCAAGCGGTCTACGAGTATGCAGCTAAGCCAAACGGGTGCGGTCGGGTGTGAGATGGGTGACCGCAAGTGGTAAAAAATTTCATGAGCGTTTCCGTGCTTCGGAGGGCACGTTAAGCCATTGGTCCCGGTTGTTGTCGATAGACAACAGTCGTTAAACCTTGACGGAGGCCTAATGGGCGGTTTGAAAACATCCCAATAGGGGGGAGAGACCCGTGCCCAGCAGTTAGACGCAAAAAGGGTTGCAGCCATAGTTACTAAAAATATACGTCCTATGCTAGGAAGCGGACACAATCTACCGATCTTGTGGCTCGTAATAAGCAAAGATAAAATATAAGAACCTTATAAGCAAATATACTCGTATTTTTGTTGAACAGAAAGTACTGCAAAATTGAATGTCATTCATAAAATAAAAATAATGTGAACTCAAATTAATTAAGATCTCAATGAGGCCGCGAAGACGTACAATAGCTCAGCAATTACTTAAACAAATCAAATGAAAATAAACAGTCGGTAATTACCTCCGTCGCTTTTTTCAACAAACTTTATATTAAGTTTGGCTTTTCAATTGGGAGATTTATCACTTTTTAGAGGTTTTTGCAAAATCTTAAACTCAAAAAAACTAAAATCTTATACTCAGACAGTTTAATTTTTAATTAGATAAACATTTTCTGTTTCTTATTATTTTATTTTATTTCAAACTAGCTGTGCCCGCGACGTCGTCCGCGTGTATAAAGACTTTTATAAAATGGATTGATTTAAAATTAAAGATTATTTATTTGCATTGAATAAGTAGTAGGTAGATTATTCTTACATATAGTGAAATCACTTATAATACAATGTTCATATGTTCAGAAGAAACCTAATGTATTTTTTCTAAATCCTTCAAACCTAAAACAGTAAGGAATGCTTACTGTACTGATCTTACTATCCACTTTTCTCACGTTTCGCTTTTCTCGCGCAATCAGATTCTCTTTACAAATATGTACCTCGTTTATTAAAGTTAAGAGATACTGCTGTGCCCGTGGCTTCATCTATGTTAAAAATAGTATATTTAGTAAATTGGGTGAATTTATATTGCAAATAATGTATAGACTCATTCTATATACATAGCTTTAACCTACTGCAGAAAAGAGGTGCACTATACAACTACTTGTAGTTGGGAGATAAAATTTCTAAACATACACGTGCTTAGGATTAAACAATCGGAAAAATAATTGTAAGGTCAATTAATAAACTATAGGTTTAAAACTTGCGGACAGCAATTTGGTCATAAGTCATAACTCATATAACAGTGTGAAAACTAAAGCAGAAGGCAGGGTCTCTACACAGTGTGCTATCTGTATTTGGAAATAAAGAATATTTTTATAAAGAATCTTTAAAGAATCCTTAATATCTCCATCTATCAACGTGTGTGGATGAGCCCTCAGCCCGTACGCAATAAAGAGACGCAAAAAATGAGTTAAGTTATCATTGGTCCAATTAACAATGTTCAGCATCATACGTATACCTACCCAACGATGGGACAACCCGCGTGGCGCAATGTTTACCATACCGGCCTGCTAATCGAACTGTCCCGGGTTAGAATCCGGGCGAAGCAGAAATTTCAATGATGAGTTTAAACTGTTCTCGGTCTGGGTGGTTGTGTTTCTGTCTCTATGTGTGTTCATGGCACCCGCGACACAGGGTATATCTACCCTAATGTGAGTCTATACGTGTGAAATGTTATATTTTATTTTTTTTACACTATGTACTTACTTTTATTAGACTTAAGGCTTTTATTTGAAATTATCTCCATCGATTCACTTCGGAGAAGAAATGAATATTGCTCAATAACGCCATCTACCGTATGACATGTAAACTTTGTGGTTGATAAATCAAATGTCAAATTACCAAATAGGTAGATATTGAGATTAACAGTTGGTTCACAAAAAGTTTCTATTCGTCACCTAGATGTCTACAGTGGCTTTGTACATTCTGTATGAAGGTTTAAATTCCGTATCTTACAACCTTAATGCTGGATGCATTGAGATTGTAAGATTTGGATTTCGGTTCATCGGAGCTTGAGGCTTCCTCAATATTGGGAGAGCTCCATGCTCAGCAGTGGAATGCTAAAAAGGTTGCAGCTTGATATAATGTAGCGATAATAATCGTTTCAGCTACAGCCTGTTCATAATCTTCCACCCCAAAAGAAGACTAATAAGCTGAGCAACTAACTCAATGGAGCCTGTGATGTAAGGTTCGGCGGCGGTAAGGCTCGCGATGCGCTTATTAGGTACCTATAGTCTAGCCATACTCGGCCAACGAAAGAAAATACAGTAAGCTGATCTAAGTATATTTAATATAGTCGACAATATTAGTGAGAGTTCAAAATAATTTTATTTAATAAATAATAAATAAATAAATAATAATAAATATCTTTGGACAATTCACACAACACCATCTGATTCCAAACTAAGCAGAGCTTGTACTATGGTAATCAGAAAGCTGATAAACATACTTATATAATTCTAAATACATACTTAAATAGATAAATTAACACCCAGACACAGAACAAATAGTCATGTTCAAAGACAAAGACAAAGACAAAGACATTTATTTGCACAAATATGGGTGTTTACAAAGTTGTTTATATATATTTAGTTCGCCATATTTACCTTCATGAGGTATGCAAATATACAATGATAAAAATATAAAAGAAAAAAAACTAAACTATAATACAATTACGAAATGTACATTTACATCTATTTTAATATTATTTTTATTTGTCCCATATTGCGCCTTTTATAAATAAAAATAAAAATATTTATTTATTTATATTTCGGATCGGTTCCGATCGTCAGCTTTGGGTACCCATATCACAGGGTGTTTGTACACTGAGAGGAAAAAAAGCCGGCGGAAAAAAAACCTCCCAGGTTTTTGTGGAATTCCTTTATGCCGTTTTATCGTTTATGAAATCAGTGACTGAGTAATACGCCTTTTTCAGTAAATACGTTTTAAGTCCTTTTTTAAATTCGTTGCCCGTTTTAATTTTGAGGAATTCCGGTAGACCGTTATATATTTTTGGTCCCATGCAAAAGACACTGTTATGATATTGTTTTGTTTTGGAAGCGATTGAACATAATTTACTGTTATGTCTTTTTGATTTAAGGGTTTCATATTTTGTGATTTCTGTTTTGACCATTAAAGAGATCTCGTAAATGTATAAGGAAGGGAGCGTCATTATTTTTAAATTTTGAAAATGTGGCCTACAAGTATCCGTTTGTTGTAATTGACATATTGCTCGAATGCATTTTTTTTGAGCCTTAAACACAGTTTGAATTCCAGTCGCGTTTCCCCAGAATATTATACCGTATCTTAATGTTGCACCTACGTACGCATGGTAGGCATTTAGAACCGCCGTTTTGCTTACAACTTTGGCCAATTTATATAAAGCAAAAGAAAACTTATTTAATTGTTTACAAACGTGTTCTTTGTGTGACTGCCACGTTAATCTGCTATCTAAGTATAGTCCTAAAAATTTTGTTGTTTCTATTTCAGATATCAACTTTCCTTTATAGTTAATATTTACTGGTTGTCCGTATGATACTCTATTTTTAAATGTCATTATGTTTGTTTTACCAAGATTAATTTTAAGATTATTACTATTTAGCCACTCTATCAGTGATTCAAGACAATTATTTATTTTATTTAAAGGAACCTGTGTTTTCATTTGTAAATATTACTGTACTATCATCAGCAAATAGTATCATCGGTTCTTTTACTGCTTGAGGAAAATCGTTAATATAAATTAAAAAAAGTAAAGGGCCTAAAATACTTCCTTGAGGCACTCCATACAGTACTTTCCTAGAGAGAGAGAATGATGTTTCTCTTCAGTTTTTGTGATTTCATTAATTTTTGTTATTTCTGTTATGTGTTCTCTGTCAGTTAGGTAAGAGTTGATTAAGTTCAACGCATTGCCTCTGACTCCATATTTCTCTAACTTATTAATCAGCAATTTATGATCTACATACTCGAATGCCCTTGTCATGTCCATATAGAGCCCGATTACCTGTTTCTTATCATTTAAACCTGTCATTACTTTTTGTAAAAAATTATAAATTGCTACGTTTATTGATTTGTTTTTCCTAAACCCTACCTGCTCATCAGCAAAGATAGAAAACTTTTCGAAGTAAAAATATAATCTTTCATGGAGTACTTTTTCAAATATTTTAGAAAAAATAATTCATAAAATAGTTCATCACACAAATATTTGTCCTGGGTGGGAATCGAACCCACGATCTCCCGTTTCGCAGTCGGCTCATCACCCACTACGCCACGGAGGCTGTCAATTTAAATTTAAACTTTTATTTATGGTTTTGAATGGGCTGTTACCGAAACTTTCATACAAATTCCCCAAAGTGACCGCGTATTGTGTAAATGAACATAACTTTTTTGTTTATCACCCGATTGATATGAAATACACACTAATGTTACGGAAATTCATTCAACAATAAATCAGTAAACACATCATTCAAAGAAGGGAAAAGAATTTGAGAATGAAATATTAAGTTAAGGTTAATTATTATACGCTTGAGATACCAACTTTCGAATCCACTTTATTTGCTATTGAGGGGTAGTTTTGAAAAAAGCTTAAATAGAATTCTTACTATGTTAGTAAAGATTACAAATACAAAATTATAAGTATATTACTCTGCACAAAAATATTCTGTACATCAAGTTTCGACACTCAATTTTCAAAGAGTTTCAAAGAAAATTGACATTTAAAGGGTGAATTTCGGGAAATGCTGAAACATGTATTCTTTTATTTTGGTTACAAAATATTTATACCAAATTTCAAGAAAATCTATTGAAAAAATCCAAGTTTTCCATACAAATTTTCATTGCTCATTTCACACCCTTAAAGGGTGATTTTTAAAATTATCTATAGCCTAAATGTTAGCGAGGACCAATATATATAAAACAAAAAAAGTTTCATCTAAATCCGTCCAGTAGTTTTTGCGTGAAAAGCTAACAACAGACAGACAGACAGACAGACAGACAGACAGACAGACAGACAGACAATAATTTCAAAACTTATATTTTTAGCTTCTGTTACTTATAAAAAGACCCCTAGAAGTATTTTTTTAAATTTATATGCAATGTACAGAATTGACCCTGCTTACAGTTTTATTATATGTATAGATTCCAAGGTAGGATAATACTAGTCCCTAGTCTGGGATTTAAAATAGAGCTACGGTATCCCCTGTGGTTAGGCGATTTGTTATTATAATGTTACTTTCATTTTTCATAGGTTTAATATTTATATAAAACACTCTCAATTATTGCTAGCTTGCCAGCATAATGTTTTCAGGAGTGCTTATCGGTTTCTGATTCGCAGTTTACCGAACTCCTTTCATATTGGATGAAGGAGAACAGTATCATAGGCCATAATCTTTGCCTATGATTAGAAAAAAATAAAAATAGAATATTATCTACGCCTGCCCCAGTATGGCGGCGTGGTTGCATACGTACGGTACTCACGTCGACTAACGTTCTTTGGTTATGTTCGACAATATTCTTAAGTACTAATCTAAAACCCACCAAAAACTACAAGCGGAACCTTGAAGCGGCAGACTGCAGTCTGGAAGAACGTCCAGGATCCTGTGACTGTATATAGGAGAGGTGGCTTCGATTCAAGAATTCGGTGAGTAAACTTTTGATTAACATTGTGCTGGCATTATGCTGGTACCTAATTGGGAGTGTTTACTGTCCCAATAGTGGGCTTGGGTCATAATTGCGCGCCCGCCCAACCATTTTCTGGTCCTTCGGAGCTCGGATGAATGTCATCCAGCTTTAATTTAATTAATTATAAATAATTCTCTGCGTAATATACGCAAATTGAACATACCTACGTATGTTTTCTGTTATTTTTTCGTCCCATTTTACGTAATATTTTGGATTTAAGCTTGGATTAATAATATCCAGCTGTTTTTTGCAACCGTAAATTCATATTTATAGTAAAAATTACATTGCATAATATTTGCATAACCTTTTTACATCAGTAATAAGATGGCGACCGCTCACAATAATTTAGCTCGACTTACCGCCAAGAAGGAGCGATTGTACGCTCGTATGAATGAATTATATAAATTAGCATCAAATATTTCTGATTTTTCGTCTAGAAGCAATGAGAATTTCATGGTTAAGTCTGAAATCATCGACGAAATGCGTATTCAGTTCGAAACATACCTCGATGAAATATACGAAATTCAAGTATCGATGGATTCGAAATTTAAGATTGATTATCAATGTTTGGATGCGTTTGATGATTTATACCTTAAAGTAAAGCGTGTTAGGAATTATATTGTTCAAGCTTCGCGATCAAATGTCTCCAAACGTGAAGATTCTAATGATAATTTTCAATCAAAATGTAACATTAAGTTGCCACCGATTGAATTGCCTTACTTTGACGGGAAAATGGAGAATTGGCCGAAGTTTTATGAATCTTTTAAATCTAACATACATAACAACAGTGATCTGACTGACTCGCAGCGCGTGCAATATTTAGTGGGTAAATTGACACACGGCGCTCTTAAGGTCACCGCAGGTATTGTACCTACGGGCGACACTTATAAAATTTTATGGGATAATTTAGTGAATAAATATCAAGACAAGCGATCATTAGGAACGCATTACTTAAATAATATTTTAGATGCTAAGAGCTGTAGTGATACAGCCGGCAGTCTCGATTCATTCATTGAAAAATATTCAGCTTCGATTTTAGCTTTAAAACAATTAAATTTCAAAGATCTTGCCGATTTCATTTTCTTACATTGCGCTTTAAGAAAAATTGATTCGCATACTATTCAGGCTTTTGAGTCGTCTATTCGTAACGAAGAAATGCCTTCCTTTGATAAGTTAAATTTATTTATTCGAGATCGAGTTAAAATTTTAGAACGCTCAAACACAAATCATTCAAGTTCGAATCGATCGTCGGACCCTGTAGTGAAAATAAATAAAACGTCTACGTATCCATCGCGATCAGTACATAAGTCATTTATTGCTAATAATAATAGTCATGCAACGCATTCTAGGCGCTGTGTCTTTTGTAATAACACTGATCATTCTGTTTATAATTGTGTTCAATTTAAAAACTTAGATACACCAATGGCCCGATTTGAATTTATAAAGTCGAAAAATGGCTGTGTGAATTGTCTTGGTATTACACATACTGTAACGTCCTGTAAATCATCTGTTGTATGCGAGATATGTCAAAAACGTCATCATACCCTCTTACACTTTAAAAATAGAAACGTAAAAAAATCTAAATGCCGTTGTTCTGCGTCTACATCGCATAGTATACCTAATGAGGGTGAATCGTCGACCGCTAGTGCGACGCGTAGTGGCCCTGTGAGTGGCCCGAGTTCGAATTCGTTTACTGCAAACGCGAACATGGCCAGTGAGCGCCACGCGGCTCGTGCGTCTTTCGGGGAGCCGCAGATGCAAGTTTTACTGTCGACTGCTCAAGTTTATGCAAGGTCGAAAAATAATAATAACGGGAAAGTAATAATAAGATGTTTAATTGATAACGGTTCACAGAATAATTTAGTTACACTTGATTGTTGTAAAGCACTCAAATTGCCAATAATTCCTTTAAATAATTCTTTTATTAAAGGAATTGGTTTAGCCTCGCGTCCTATACTGGGCTACGTATATTTGGACATTGAGTCCCGCGTATACCCAAATAATAAATATTCTACATACGCGTTAGTAGTTGATTGTATTACAGATCAACTGCCCAGTCATTATATATCTAAGGGTGACATGGGCTACCTAGAGGGTATACCCCTTGCTGATTTGTCATGGAATGTTCCTGGCAACGTTGATGTCGTGTTAGGTGCACAATTATTTCCATATATTTATTTAGGTGACAGAATCGAATCGGGGACAAAGTTGCCACCCGCTTTATCGACTGCATTCGGTTACATTTTAATGGGTGATTACCCCAGCAATGTCGCTGTACCATCCTCGTTCTCTGCCATTACTCTTAACGATTTAATGCAAAATTTTTGGCAGATCGAAGAGATACCGAGCATAAAATATTTAATCCCGGATGAGACCGAATCTGAAAATATTTATTTATCGTCGGTTACTCGCGCGGTCGATGGCCGGTACAGTGTTGCTTTACCCTACTGTAAGAATCCGAGTGACCTTGGTAACTCGCGTTCTGCCGCCTTGCGCCGACTTATGTCTTTGGAGCGCAGATTTAAACAGTCGACGGACTTACGTTTAATTTACAATAAAGTAATTAGCGACTATATAGAAAGCGGTTACCTGTCTGAGGTCAATGAATACGATTTTGCTGATGAGGGATATTATATTCCTCACCATGCTGTCATACTTAAGTGGACGAGTAATTCTTTAGTTTTACTTAAAAATGTACCTGAGTCTCTTCGCGACTCAATAAATTTTTCTGAGGGCTCTAACAATGCCACTAAGGTGTTAGGCCTTTCTTGGCAACCAGCCGACGACAACTTCTTTTTCACGACTTCTTATGTCCAGGAGAAGTGTACGAAGCGGACCATACTCTCCATAGTCGCCCGCTTGTTTGACGTCCTAGGCTTGGTAGCTCCTGTCATATTATATGCCAAATTACTTATTAAAGAATTGTGGCTATGTAATATTGGTTGGGATGATACACCTCCAGAAAACGTTATTAAAAGGTTTTCTGATCTCATACAAGAGTTTTCTTTATTATCCACTCTAAAAATTCCACGTCACAGTGGTGTTTTGAGCAACAGTACCGTTCTGGTTGTCGCCTTCTGTGACGCCAGTATGAAAGGTTATGGCTGTGTCATATATTTATACACCACCGCTTCAAACGGAGATATCACTTGTAGATTGCTGTGTGCGAAATCAAAGGTTTCACCCACCAAAATTACGACACTTGCTCGTTTGGAGCTTTGCGCAGCGGTACTTATGTCTAAATTAATCAAAACTGTTCATGATACTTACCGCTCGCGTATTCCTATTGCAGGTATATATGCCTTTTCGGATTCGACTATCGCGTTATCTTGGATACATTCATCACCGCATCGTTGGTCGGTGTTCGTTAGTAACCGCGTTGCTCAGTGTCATGAAAACCGTCCGCCCGAAAACTTCTATCACGTCGCAGGTAGCGACAACCCGAGTGACTGTTTATCTCGTGGTATGCTACCTTCGCAGCTTATCTCACATGAGTTATGGTGGAAGGGGCCAACGTGGATGCGGACGCCAGTTTCTGAATGGCCGGTGAAAACTTTCTGTCCAACTAATACTGAAAAAATACCCGAGCACAAGACAAAGGTTTTTACAGCGACTGTTTATTCGGAACTTTCAGTCTTTACTTTATTATTTGAACGTGTGTCTTCATGGGATAAACTGTTGCGTATTGTAGTCTATGTCCTAAAATTTATAAAAAAGATAAATAGTTCGTCTGAAGCTGTTTACAACCTGATGGTTGCAGAAAGATATGTTATCTCCGCTGTTCAAAAATTTCATTTTTCAAATGATATAATGGCCCTTAAAAATGGCAAATCCCCTTGTAATAAATAAAAAAAAAATTGCGTGTTTCTTGATGAACATAGCATTTTACGTATTGAAGGACGCCTGTTTATGGCAAATTTGCCCTTCGAGGTAAAGCATCCCGTTTTACTCCCCAAACGCGATCGGGTAGTAGATTTAATAATAAACCATTATCATGTTATTAATTGTCATACCGGCCCGGGACTTCTTATGTCCATTTTACGACAGCGATATTGGATATTAGATGCCAGAACTGTCGTAAGGGCTGACGAGCGTAAACAGTTGCTGGATAGCATGGTTCAATCCTTTTGGAAAAAATGGCGTCTAGAGTATCTGCATACGCTGCAAGTTAGGCAGAAATGGTCTACTCCGGACCATCCAGTTCAGATCGGTACTGTCGTACTCGTGGGACAGGACGATTCTCCTCCATTAGCTTGGCCACTGGGTATTATTACAGAAATTCATCCTGGTTCGGATGGAATAGTTCGCGTTGCAACAGTTAAAACCAAATTTGGTATGTTTAAACGTCCTGTTGTAAAACTATACCCGATACCTAATCAATAACGTCTGAGATAATTAAGAAAATATTTTATTAGATAAGTAATAGGTATTAATATAACCGTATTCTTTAAATATTTGCTATTGTAGTTTTTAAAAATTAATTAATGTATCGAAGTTACGTGCTTCAAGCTTGACCATGAGACTTCTCCATTGCTTTTAATACTCTTAAATTACATATACTTACGATCTTCAGTTTTCTTTCTCTTTGAAAGTTTTCTCCAAAACTTCCAAGGCGGGGGAGCATGGTTAGGCGATTTGTTATTATAATGTTACTTTCATTTTTCATAGGTTTAATATTTATATAAAACACTCTCAATTATTGCTAGCTTGCCAGCATAATGTTTTCAGGAGTGCTTATCGGTTTCTGATTCGCAGTTTACCGAACTCCTTTCATATTGGATGAAGGAGAACAGTATCATAGGCCATAATCTTTGCCTATGATTAGAAAAAAATAAAAATAGAATATTATCTACGCCTGCCCCAGTATGGCGGCGTGGTTGCATACGTACGGTACTCACGTCGACTAACGTTCTTTGGTTATGTTCGACAATATTCTTAAGTACTAATCTAAAACCCACCAAAAACTACAAGCGGAACCTTGAAGCGGCAGACTGCAGTCTGGAAGAACGTCCAGGATCCTGTGACTGTATATAGGAGAGGTGGCTTCGATTCAAGAATTCGGTGAGTAATCTTTTGATTAACATTGTGTAGGTTAGGTACGGCAGTAATTGATTGTGTTGTACTAATCCAACAGTGGGCTTGGGTCATAATTGCGCGCCCGCCCATCCACCCTGCCTGATCGTAAGAGGCGACTAAAAGGGGGCTTCCGGGGTTGTGGGCGGTGTGTTTGGGAGCTCGATCCGCCCAGCCAGCAGCCCCGGGAAGGACGGCGGTGTGTGCGTGGCCGCATGCCGTTGTAAGCACCGCAAGGTGCAGGAGAGCACATCTGCTCTCCCGAAGATGGGCCCATTCTGGGCGCCGCGCGTGGAGGACACCGGTGTGTTCCACTGGAGATCCCGGAATCCTCCCCAAGTGCAGAGGCAGGCCACCAAGGGAGTTTTAGTGCGGTCAAATTCCACATAACCCGGTATCCTCCCCCAAGGTCCTGGGTACCTTTTGAAGGTTTCCCCCCCTGATAAAAAAGGTAGTAGTACTATAAGTAGCAAGATAAAAAAATGCTTAACAAAACCGATCTAAAGTAGGTACTCCTGCACCATTTTCGGCCGTGTAGAGATTCGATTTTTTTTTCGGATTATCCGCGCTATGTGAACTGTAAATAATGTACGTTATTTATAAAACGTATTAATATTTTCCTATAGTTTCAACCAAGGTATTTAGCAGTTTTTATCGTTTTTCATACAAATTGCATCGCTGTGGTAAATGAGGTATATCTATGGTGCCCCGCTAAACATTATTGTAAATCTTTAGAAATGTAAAAAGTCGTATCTACAAACCTATAGCACAAAATAATTAGTAACGTACATACCTATAGTGTATATTTATAGTTTTAGGAATAAAAACCAGAAGCGGAATATTTAAATCTCAATTAAATTCACAAAGCCTATTTACAATATAAAAATAAGGCAAATTGTCCAAAAATAACGATTTAAGGTTTCTAATTAACATTTTCTTATACAATTACGATTAAATAATAAGTAAGTACAAATACAAAATTTCAGTACGCAAATGGACAGATTTAGGTACTGCCCATTACTACAATAGGCATGATGACACTATTAAAGAACCATAGAATAAATGGTGCTACAGAAAAAAATATGCTAAAAAAGTTCTAAAATATGATCCCGTTTTAATATAAACATTAAGATTAATAAGATTTTCAATAAAATAAAAGTATTAAATACAGCAATCGGCCATATTGTCTGAAACGCCAATCAAAAGGAATGACGTCACGTCTCAGTGGATGTCATCGTGTTGCTTGAAGTTTGACGAGCAAGCCGACGCCATGACACCTACGAGCGTATTCGCGCTTAATTCAAATAACATAGCAGAAAATACATAATTTACGTTAGAACTTGAGTTTATTGCTGAAATAAACTTTTTTTCGAAACTAAGAGACGTGTACCTACAATAAGGAAAGGTATTTAAAAATCTGTCATCATGCCCATTGTACAATAGTACTACAATTTCGTGGGAATTTAATATTAAAGGTGAACTAAAAATCGTATTGAAAAGTAAGATATAGCCTTCCTCGCAAGTCAATCACATGACAAAATATGTTAGTGTATAAATAAATTATAGTAGGTACTAGTATATGTAGTTATTCGAACAATCAAACAAAATTATCCGCTTTATTGTGCTACACAATGAAATTATAGATTAATATTTACCATTCATTATTGTATTTATTAAATTAAAATATGTTATTAAATTTGTCAAAGGCCTATGCGTTAAACCACACCGTTTTTCTTCTTCTAAAACTACTGCAGCCTGAATATGAATAACTACTATCTTTACAAGCACTTCAGAAAACTAAATTGATCAATCGCCCACACATACAAATGGGCCGCAAATAGCTGTACTTCTTAAGGCTCAATGGGTCCACGGTCTCCAATTCATGCAAATGGGCCACTTGTGTGATTAATCGTGCACTTTTTGTGCCCTGACAAGTTTTTGACAAGCTTCCATCATCATAGCTGAGTGAAACATTTGTTGTTCTCCTTTCTTTGCATAAAAGTGCATTGGAAGAGGTACGCACATGTTTCGTAATAGAGAGATATTGAGATTGAGAAACTTATTTCAGTTCTAGTTTTTGCGTGATTTTTTTCGAAGCATTTTAACAAACGTGTATTTTCTATGATTATGGAAATGTTGAAGAGATGGTGATATTTTATTTATTTCTTTCTTTAAATTATTTTATTAATTAGGGCTTCAGTTTTTGGAGAGGGTGAGACATACCTACATCTATTTAATTTATGATGTTTTTGCTAGAGTTTCTAGCGCTCATGGCTCCGCTATTGACGTGGAATGCTAGCGATGCATGCAATGCAACTAAACCATGCGCTTTGGTTAGGGTGTATGATGGGTAGTCCCTGTAGCTTCGGGATTAAGAATATAGCTACGGTATCCCCTGCCTGATCGTAAGAGGCAACTAAAAGTAGACGTGGATCGGGGTTGTGGACGGTGTGAGTGGGAGCTCGATCCATCCAACCAGCAGCCCCGGGAAGGGCGGCGATGTGTGGCCGCATGTCGCCGTAAGCATCGGAAGGTGCAGAAGTAGTTGCTCTCCCGAAGATGGACCCGTTCTGGGGCGTCGCGGGTGGAGGACACCGGTGCGTTCCGCCGGAGATCCCGGAGTCCTCCCCAAGCGCAGTGGCAGCCACCGAGGGGGTTTTAGTGCGGTCAAATCCCACATAACCCGGTACTCTCTCCCAAGGTGCCGGGTACCTTTTGAAGGTTTCCCCCCGAAAACAAAAAAAGGGTGTATGATGGGTGAGGAAATTTTCATGCTAGTTTCTGCGCTTCGGAGAGTATGTAAAGTCGCCGAACCTGATTGTTATCGATAGATAAAAGTCTTTCAATCGTTGTAGGCCATAAGGCCTACCAGTCCATAAGGACAGTTTACTAATTTGTGACAGAGTGGGTGGGCCACTAACTCTCAGCTCATAGTCAGCTCCAAAACTATGGATAGAGACTCATTCATTAGAGCAGTAGGAGGCAAAAAGCTGCAAAGCTGTATAAAGACAATAAATTTAAAAAATAATAATTTCTGAATTCTGTATTCCTATCGGAATTTAAAACTTATATTTGAAAACTAATTTGTATTACAAAACTATTTTGTTTGTGAGTAGTTTAAATTAGTATATTTCTGTCAGTAAATGGATATTTTAGGTTTAGATAGAGCGTATACGTCAATCCCCGCTTAACACCCACTGTAGAATATCTAAAATTTATAGCAAAAAATCTTCAATAAAACCACGTAAAAAGTCATGTTTCTGCTTCAGTAAATTAGACTCTGATATTAAAATGATAAGTAATTTTATATTTTATTTATTCAAAAATACGTGTCCGTATCGCCTAAGAAAAATGTCACTAATCTGAGCTACTTTACCAATTTCTATGAAATTCTCTGTGTATTTTTGGAAAGTATGAGAATAGGCCGTAAAGTATATTGCGTACCTACCGCTAGATAATGAGGGTGTCCCTATACAGGAAAATGTTTTCTATACGCCCTGAACGGTAACGATCCCTTCTAACGCGGATCAAACCGCGGGGCACGGCCAATAATAGATATCATTTCCATACATATGCTTAAACTTTCATAAAGATTTTTTTTAATTTAATTCAAGCCAGTTGGCGCAAGGTGGCTGTAGCCTATGGGCATCTGCTAGCTAAAAAATGATTTTTGCGTTCCACTGCGGCCCACAGGACACTCCCCATTATTGGGGAGGCAAGAAGCTTACTCTATCACGCTGCTGGAATGCGGGTTGGTGGATGTTGGTTAGTGTCCAACTCGCTGTCGGATATTTACGAACCGCGCGTAAGGCCTCCGACAAGTTTTGCCATTTTTCTATAACAATCGAGACCGACGACTTAACGTGCTTCGGAAGGGAGCATGTAAAGGCGCTGCGTAGATCGTTTGTGTTTTACGCTAGCCGCTGGGCCATACTACTAATAATACACAGAAGTAAATCTGTAACAAGTCGGTTTCTGTACATTGAAGATATTTGAAAAAAACTGTCACTAGGGCTATTTATTAGCGTAATAGAACCCAAAACAATGATTTTTAGAATTATTGTCTGTTTGTCTGTTTATCTGTTTGTCTGTTTATCTGTTCGTTTGTGCGCGCTAATCTCAGGAACGGCTTAACGTAGAAGGATGCGGTTTTCACTGATGTATTGGTATTTTTTTGGATTAACATTTAGGGTTTGTTTTATTTGAATCGGTTCACAAACAAAAAAGTTACGTCAATTTCAAGAATGATGAAATGGATGAACGCCTGCACGCTGACTCTGCGCAATGAATTAGCACTCCGGTGCTAATGCATTCGTACAGGAGCTCTCCCCTTCCCCTCTCGACGTCGTCCATCTTGCGTGAAGTGTATGTTATAATTATAAAATCTCTTAATAAACTGTTACTTAGTTATACTGACCTTTGTATCATTTCATCAGGTTATGGGCCCAGCACACTTCCACTGCGCCACTCTGCTATGTTATATTATAAGTATAGATAAAGTACTTATAATGAAACTATAAGCAGGGTCAATTCTGTACATTGCAAATAAATTAAAAAAAATTACTTCTAGGGGTCATTTTATAAGTAACAGAACCCAAAAAATATGTTTTAAAATTTTTGTCTGTCTGTCTATCTGTTGTTAGACTTTCACACAAATACTACTAGACGGATTCTAATGAAGCTTTTTTCGTTGTATATACATTGGTCCTCGCTAACATATAGGCTATAGAAAATAAACAAAATTATCCTTTAAGTGTATGAAATAAGGGATAAAAGTTTGTATGGAAAATTTTGTTTTTTTCAATAGATTTTCTTGATATTTAGTACAAATATTTTTGACTTAAATAAAGAAATACGTATTTCAGCATTTTCCAAAATTCACCCTTTAGGTGTCATTTTTTTCGAAATTCTTTAAAAACTGATTGTTGAGACTTGATTTATAGAATCTTTTTGGGAAAAGTATTTCACTTGAAATTTTGTATTTGTAATCTTTATTGAAAATAATATGACACCTATGTAACCTTTTTTCAAAAATCACCCCTTGGTAGCAAATAAAAAGGATTCAAAAGCTGGAAAGTGAAGGTTAGAATGATTAACCCTAATTTTATTCCCAAATTCTTTTCCCTTCTTTGAATGCAGTCTGCATACAAAACCTTAACAAAACGAGGCTACTGCCGAAATCTATGTGGCGAATAGTTCATATTCAGAACTATTTAGTGATCTGTTGCAAATTCGGTATATCGACGATTTAATTTACATGCTATACGGTAGATGGCGTTGTTACTGAATAACGCTATTACAGAGTGGATTGGTGGAGATAATTTCAAATAATTAAATTACGAGTATATTTACATAATAAAATATCTAATAAAAAAATTAACAACTTAATGAGCTTTGGAACTGGCGCTGATATTGTACTCATTGTGGTAGAGCATTATGGAGGCGCGGTGCGGTGGTTACATCCAGATATTATTGGTATCGACCTTATTTATAGCCGACGCGGTAGATGGCGTTGTTGCCGAATAACACTATTCCAATGCAGATCCAAAGAGATAATAATTTTCGACTCGCGCAGGCGCGGTCCCAGGGGTGGGGGGTCACATGACCCCCCCCCCCCAAATCCCTCACTCATGCGTAGATGGAAGGCGAAACAAGCCAATTTGGGACACCTCTTCCCCCAAATTTCTTA
The DNA here is from genome assembly GCA_911387765.1 of Pyrgus malvae. Taxonomy (NCBI): domain Eukaryota; kingdom Metazoa; phylum Arthropoda; class Insecta; order Lepidoptera; family Hesperiidae; genus Pyrgus; species Pyrgus malvae. Next base: position 22,735,132 of record OU426963.1, on the reverse strand, counting down.
GTGACCCCCCACCAAAATTTCTTGGCTACCCTCCCCCCAAATTGAAGGCTGCGATCCCCCCCCAAAATTGAAGGCTGCAACCGCGCCTGGACTCGCGTGGCGCAATGATTACCATGCCGGACTGCCAATCTTAGGGTCTCGAGTTTGATTCCAGGCGAAGCAGAAATTTGAATGATGAGTTTAATTTTCTGTTCTCGGTTTTTGTATTTCTGTCTCTGTGTGTCTTATGGTACCTATTGTATATGTATATATCTACCCAACTCTGGGGCTATCAGTGTGAAACGTAAAAAAAAACAAAGTGTTCTACCGACTTTACTATGCTGAGTGATCTTTTTAAACTGCCACAAGCCGGCAGTGCTCGGGTGGCTCCGCTGGGGTTGCCCGTTTCCATAGGCGACAGTGATCGCCCTGTTTGTTCGGTTTATTTATAAAAAAAGTGATTTCGAATAAACGAATACCTAAGCAATTGCCGAGGGTCTCATAAAAAAATGTTATTGAAATGAACAGACGTTTTCAGTGGTTAATTTAATAAGAGCTATTACATACATACGCAGTACTGGCACTGGTGTTACACTAATATGCTAAAGCATCACGGCAGCAGCACGGCATGGTGGTCACGCCCAGAATAATATTAGTAATCGATATATTTATTTCTGATGCTGTGTGAAGGGTTATTAATACGACCAATTGACTCTTAATCGCGTAGGGCCTGATCCTCTCACGCTGCTCCAATTCAGGTTGATGACATCTTCATTGTTAGTGGCCTAACTGCTGTCGCAAGTTTTAAATCGCTCAAAAGACCTCCATTAAGTATGAACGACAGTATGTTAACGACAATTGCAACCAACGTGTAAACAACCAAGAATTTGACTTCCAACTACTAACGACGCCTGACATAGCGTAGACATTTCACCACCTTTCTGCAATATATTTAAGTTACATAATGATAATGAATCTATGCATTATTTGCAGCACAAATTATTTAATTATAATGATACTTTCCGCGGGCACAGCAGTACTATCTAAACACTTTAAAAACAGGCTATTATAATACGTTTAATTTGTAAAGAGAAACTGATGATAACGACTGAACAGTCGATATTATAAGAGGAGTACAGTAAGAATTGTAAGGACTCAGGAAGAATGTATCTACTCAACATAATAATATGAACTTTTGTATCATAAGTAATTTCATAAAAGGTAACAATAATCAAAAGGGACAGTGGAGGGCAAGCGGTCACGAACGAAATTGCAACCTCATCAGCCACGACCACTCTGTCAAGAGTGAACGACTAAGGAGGAGGAGGAACAAATAATCCAAGACTAATCAAGCCTTTTGTACAAGTCTTTATCTACGCGGACGACGTCGCGGGCACAGCTAGTATTTAATAAGCATCAATACACTATAACTTTGAAAGCAATGTTAAAAAGGACCATTTTTAAGATAGTTTTCAAGGCAGTAATAATAACTTATCCAATCATATTTAACTTTTTATAAAAGATACGCGCGGCAAACATAACAACGCGCGGACAATGGTCCGCACTCCCATTGCCATGGGATCGCGCCGCTTCATGCTCGTCCTCCAAAAAGGGAGACCGCACCCTCAAGTTAGCGAAGTCCTCCAAAGAGGAGGACTGCTGACCGAACGCGCTCGGTGGATGACGACCGAAGTCAAGCCCGTTAGGTCCGCCCAACTACGGAGAAATATTCATCACGTTGAGGCCGACGACCTAATGAGTCTGCTCGGGCAAAGAGGAGCCCCTCGTGTCCCGCAATCCTTATATCATTTGAGTCACTAGAGCCCTGCGTAGGAAGATTCTGTCAGTCCTTCCTTCTTTTCCTGGCAGTCGGGTAAAAAGTAAGTATGTGATGTATGTGTTGTATGTCTAAACATATCAACTACTTTCAACATGAAAATCGCAAACTCTTGTGTAAGAAGGTGGAGCGTTACAGACAACATGTTAATACAATTTTATCCTGCTAAAAAACATTTTATTTAAACATTTTATGTTGAAAATACCCGCTTTTTAATTTTGGCAGACAAGATCTAAACAATTGTAACTTTATTTTCCACGGGTTTCTGACGATTAACATACGAGTATTGAAACTGTTTATGTATAATGTTTATTCTGAATGCTTGATGGAGTATTTTTTACTGTATCTGTCCTATTGTATTTATTGTCATTGGTCGGTTAAATGGTTTACAATAGGTAACATTCTTCAATGGTTACCGAGCCCAAACAAACATTATCTAGGAAGTAAGTAATTGTTGAACCACAAATTGCGACCTGTATGATGCAACGGTTACCTGGATACATTAGTTCCGGGTTCCATTCGACCTATAATAATGTGCCTGTGTGGGGGAGCTTTTATCCTAATAACCTTCACCTGCATTTGGTGTTAAATTAGGGAGGCTCACCCGCAGTGAGGGAGGGAAAGTCGTGGTCTCAGTTCTCCTGAAATCCGTAGCCCGTTCACATTTATACACTTCAAGACGAAGCGGGCCAATACCCGCGAAAGCTAATAATTGATAAACATCCATACTAATTTTATAAATATTTTCACGTCATGTGGCCAGAGGTTTGCCACTAGTTTTTTTGTATTTAAATAGGTTGGAGAATGACAAGGGCTACTTTTTACCCGGGTAAAATATCTCATTCCTATGGGGAAAAACGTGTAGTCCACGAACACTAGTAATAAAATATAGCTTAACCACTGCGCCTTAGAGGTCGTCAAATCTATTACACATATCTCACAGACAGACATAGACAGCCTCCGTGGCGTAGTGGGTGACGAGCCGACTGCGAAGCGTGAGGTCGCGGGTTCGAATCCCAGGTCAAATATTTGTGTGATGAACATGACTATTTGTTCTGTGTCTGGGTGTTAATTTATCTATTTAAGTATGTAATGTATTTAGAATTATATAAGTATGTTTATCAGCTTTCTGATTACCATAGTACAAGCTCAAGCTTAGTTGGGAATGGTTGAGATGGTGTTGTGTGAATTGTCCAAAGATATTATTATTATTATTATATCTCCTTTTTTTCAAATTTCAAGAGCGCAGGTCTCCTCTCAAAAGTGAGAGGGATTTAGAAAAAAATATGAGTTGGCCAAGGAATACTCGGGTATGGTAAACATCGCAATTATTTAAATTGTAAACTGCGAAAATTAAGCACTTAACGAATTTATTTGTCGGAGGTACTCGCCGGGGGTTGAACTCGGTATCTCCGACACACATATACACACATACCACGACGTTACACACATAGCACGTGACAATGGCATGTTGGAAGAAGGGTTGATCTCGCCGATTATCTCGGATCTTTCCGGAATGTGACAAGCGTCGCGGTTTCTTCTCTGAGGCATTCCCGCGGGGGCGCGTCTTTGGCTTTCCACACATTCAATGATAACATGAAATTTTAACATGAACAGAGAAGGAACTACGTCAGAAATATAAATATTTTGTTAGGGTACATGTAAACAGAACTAAACAACAGGCGCGGTCGCAGACTTCAATTTTTTTTCGCCAAGAAATTTTGGAGGGGTCACTAGGGGGGAAGAAGTGTCCCAAATTGGCTTGTTTCCCTTCCATCTATGCATGACTGATGGATTTTGGGGGGAGTGGGTCACAGGGGACATGACTGGGACCGCGCCTGTTAAACAAATGCGTATAAGGCAGCTAGTTTCAATGTGAAACGAAAGAAATATAGAAATATACTACTTTTCCCGCGAGAGTTAAAAATGCAGGGTTACATGGTAAGACGACCTACATCCTTTAAAGGGTTGTAGGTTGCATCATTTCTGACTGATTCTACTATGGAAAACCATACGGCAAGCTCACAGTATTCAAGATATGGGACTTTGAATTTTTTTACAAAAATTTACGAGTTTTTTGTTTACTACATTACATCGCTATAATAGTTGTGTCCTAGAATGACCAAGCTATTTAGTGCAATAACCCGCAAGCAAGTTCTTATCAAAGTTTAAGTTTCTAGGTACAGTAGTTTCGGCTGTGCGTTGATATTTAATTAAGTTATTTAAGTCAACTGCCTGATATATAGAATAGACTTTACCCTCAGATCTAACAGGTACAGTCCTCTTTCTAAAATAGAAACATCAACAACTCGCTTTGATCTACTTTTCTGCCAATTTTGTCAATTTTGAAAGATTGTAAGTAGCACAAAATATCTTATACCTTGGGAGAGCCCTTCTAAAAGAACCTGTTAATTTGGGAGAGATACGAGTTATGTGGGATATGTTCCACAGTAAATACTCCTCGGTGGGCTGCCTCAGCGCTTAGTGAGGACTCCAGTATTTCCAATAGAACACACTGGTATACACCTCGCGCGGTGCCCCAAACCATCAGCTCGCAACTGAAGAAGTCTACTCTCCTCATTACTCGCTTCTAATAATAAATAAATAATATATATGGACAATTCACACAACACCATCTGATTCCAAACTAAGCAGAGCTTGTACTATGGTAATCAGAAAGCTGATAAACATACTTATATAATACATACCCAGACACAGAACAGATGTTCATCACACAAATATTTGTCCTGGGTGGGAATCGAACCCACGACCTCACGCTTCGCAGTCGGCTCATCACCCACTACGCCACGGAGGCTGTCAATATATACCTCAGTATCAAGTAGTATACTCGTAAGTATACTACTTTGGAGCCTTTCATTGAAATTTGATATGAATTCTGATAATACCCTTGACTTTTATACTTTGTTTGATAGCTGGAGAAACGCACATGTTTAAGCCCTTTTCATAGACCTTTGTTTACTTTTCCTGAAAGAAATTTTCTTTTTCTTATGTCTACTATGACCCAGTTTATTCAGTTACCTGCAGTTTCCGTGTTGAGAATAATAAAACAACTAATCTACTATACAAAAATGATATAAACAAATAAATTAGGAGCTCAAGTTACGAAAAAATGGTCTAGAGACAAAAAATCGTCAATTTTATAAAATTTTTCAAAGTCCTTTTACAAGTAGGTTGAATCTGATAAGCTTGCGGTATGGAGTTCCATGGTAGAATCAGTCAAAAATGATGGAAATTATAAACATAAAGGATGGGAACTTAAAGGATCTAGGTCGACTTACCACGTCCCTGTAGCTTCGGGATTAAGAATAGAGCTACGGTATCCCCTGCCTGATCGTAAGAGGCGACTAAAAGGGGGCTTCCGGGGATGTGGACGGTGAGAGTGGGAGCTTGAGCCGTCCAGCTAGCAGCCCCGGGAGGGGGGGGGACGGCGGTGTATGCGTGGCCGCATGCCGCCGTGAAAACCTGAAGGTGCAGGAGAGCACATCTGCTCTCCCGAAGATGGGCCCGTTCTGGGGCGCCGCGCGTGGAGGACACCGATGCGTTCCTATGGAGATCCCGGAGTCCTCACAAACGCAGAGGGAGGCCACCGAGGGGGTTTTAGTGCGGTCAAATCCCACATAACCCGGTATCCTCTCCCAAGGTGTCGGGTACCTTCTGAAGGTTTCCCCCCGATACCAAAAAAAAAGTTCGACTTACCATGTAACCATGTATAAAGGTAGATAGACCAAACAAATGCGAAAGTATTATAAGACCGCTTGTTTTCCGCTTCCTACTCGTAGCTGTCTTCACTCACAAAAATCCCTAAGAGCGGTTTGTTGCATCGTGAAACAATAAATATACAAAAATACTTTGTGGGTTTATCATAGTCATTTTTATCAATTTCACTATCGAGATTGTAAATTCAATTCCCAGCGAGGTAGAAGTTTGAGTGATGAGTATAAATTACTGTTTTCGGTCTGGGTGTTTGTGTTTCTGTCTTTGTGCCTGTTCCTGTGGTATGGGGATAGCCCCAATTATTTTAAATGTTTCATACTCACAGGAGAATCTAAATTTACAAATATTTTTGTTTTCATAACGTGTAGTGATGGCTGCACCACCGCGGTCTGCACCACGGAGATACCGGATTCAAATCCTCGGCGCGTACGTCTGACTCCGTGGTGAGTGAAAACATTGCGATATTTAATTACGATATTTTCCATCACTATTCATGCCTGAGAGTAACTCACAATTACTCGAAGGTTTGATATCCATAAATCCGCAATACAGTTCTCATTTTCGAGAGGAGACCTGTGACAAGCAGTTGGACATAAAAAATTGAAAAAATGCAATACGATTTGCGTATATGTCATTTTTCTATAGCCACTGGTCCGTTAGTTAGAGGATCTGACCCCTTCTGTCATACAACACGAACATGACCGATAGAGGATTTATGAAATCGGCCGGTCTGGGGATTAAGAGGCTGGCGTATGTTTTCATGAGCCTGAGAAACTACACACTTGACGCTGACCCGGTACGACGAGAAATGTATACTTAATAGTTAATGAAACTGTAATGGCTTTATGATGACCATGTAATAAATATGATTAGTTTAGTTAGTTGTACTTGCTATTTATACTAGGTATTTTTAATGCAAATTGTAAGCAGTAAAAACAAATAAGAGGTAGCTGCTTGCTTTTATTTATTTAATTTTCTTTTTTGGCTAAAAACCTTTTTGTGTCCTACTGCTGGTCTTTCTCCATTATTATATTTAAATGTTAGAAATGGAAAGAAAGGTAGACGGGCCGTGTGGTGTTAAGCGATTTCAGTCGCCTATGGACACGGGCAACTACAGCGGAGTCATCGGAATTGAAGGAGAGCCTTTTTCACAGCTTTATTATTGCGAGGCCTTTTTTTGGTATCTGGGGGAAACCTTCAAAAGGCACCCAGCACCTTGGAATAGGATACTGGGTTATGTGGGATTTGTACCACACTAAAACCCCCTCGGTGGTTTGCCTCTGTGCTTAGGACTCCGGGATTTCCATTGGAACGCACCGGTTTCCTCCACGCGCTGCGCCAGAACGGGCCCGTTTTCGGGAGAGCCGATGTGCTCTCCTGCACCTTAAGGTGTTCACTGAGGCATGCGACCACGCACACACCGTCGTCCCTCCCGGGGCTGCTGGCTGGACGGGTTGAGCTCCCACTTTCTCCGTCCGCAACCCCGGAAGCACCCTTTTAGTCGCCTCTTACGATCAGGCAGTAGATACCGTAACTCTATTCTTATTCCCGAAGCTACAGTGACTTATTAGCTAGGCCTAGTGTGCACTCATTTTGGTGCTCCAATACAGATTGGTGGAGGATTAGGACTTTATTATTTACCTGTATGGACCTTATCAGATTCCTTTTTTTAAACTAAGTAGCATACAAACAGCTAATAGTACTCGTATGAAAAATAGCCGATACAGCCCACAGACATACACAATCGCAAGTAAGACTTTTTTGTGTGAAATCAGTTATACTACCACTCCCAAGGCCGAGGGTTGCCTCCTGTCAGTCTGGCCAATAACCAAGCCTTCACAGCAGAAAGGGGCTGTACCCCTATTATGTGGCACTTCCCTATTTGAACTAGGCATACCACCTATTACAATTTTCCATTTTGGTTTTTCGTAAGAAAAAATATCATAGTACCAACATTTATTCATTTAAAACGGAGAATCGGAGAAATATGAGTTTGGCCAGCAAGCGAAAATTTTCAGCAAATTGTATGCAGTGGTGATAGGTACATCATGTTGCCTTAAGCATCAAGCTCTCCTCTATAAGTACATCCAATTATATTCTCTATAGGTATACAGTCTTGTAGAAGCAGAAGCGCGCATAGCTCGGTGGTTAGCGTAGGACGCAAGCGATCTATGTACGTCTAGCTAAGGGCGCGGTTGGGTGTATGATGGGTGCCCGCTAGTAGCAAAAATTTCATGCGCGTTTCCATGGTCCAGAGGGCACGCTAAGCTGTCGGTCTCGGTTGTTAGTGATAGTGTCTCACACGATCAGCTGTCACGTGTGCCCATTATCAACCCATAGCCATTCTGTTATCTCAAATTTATTGTACTTTTTTTAAAAGAGTGCTGCTGGGAGTTTTTTCCGCCGCCTTTTTTCTCTCAGCTCAGCATCTAGTCTAGCCCAAACGGGCACCTAATGGAGATGACCGGAAAAAAATGACATTCATTAAGCGAATATTTTGTATTCCTAATATGAAATAAATATTTTTTCTTTCTTTCTTTCTTTCTTTCTTTCTTTCTGTCTTTCTTTCTTTCTGTCTTTCTGTCTTTCTGTCTTTCTGTCTTTCTGTCTTTCTGTCTTTCTTTCTGTTATCAATGGATACTTACTAAACGATCGTTAAACCTTGTCGGAGGCCTTATAGGCGGTTTTAAAACTTCCGAAGGTGGTTTGGCACACCCTCATCCCCAACAAGCAAAACAGGGAGCAGCGTGTTGGAATCCCCAATATTGGGAAAAACCCAAGCCCAGTGGTGGGACGCAAAACATAGCCTTTTTAAATGTCACCCTACCAACGACAAGTAAGGTATGTTATAGAGCTCTTGTATGTAGGTAACCCTAAATCTCGTAGCAGATATAAATAATAAAAGAGTAACTAAGATCTGCCTATACTGTGCTGCTTAGTTGTAAGAAGGCGCGAGTGACGACAGATCCGCACAATCCGCTTTGCATGGATTTATGTGTTGCCTTCGTGTACGGATAATCCGCTGTAGATCACATTTGTTTCTTCACGAGGCAATGTTCGCACGTCCAAGTAAAATCGGATGCTATCAATCAGATATAAGTACATATAGACTGACATTCGATGGGAACGGAAGGGTGGACTATTTCCATTATGCATTTCCATTGCAACAAAAACGCGGCTGCATCATTTTCTACGATGGCTTGCACATAGAAACTATTTATTTATTTCCTAAAGGAACAAAAGGGGAAGGGGGGTGTCGTCATGACATGCTCTTGTAATGTCATGTCATGTTATGTTGGCGCATGACCTTTTTTGAAAAAAAAAAACCTTGCATCACTCTGCATTGATTTTATGGAATTGTTTGTGTTTTTATAGATAGAAGAGAAGTTTCGGTAGGCCTTGCCGCCCGAATAGGGAGAGAAAAATATAAAAATATAAAAAAGACTCGTAATTTAAAATGAATGGGATCGGTTAGGTTTGGTTTGACTTTTTTTAATCAAGAGAAAAAAAAACCCACGCAGCGGGGTTCTGTCGACGTGGTAGGTACCATTAGTTTTCTTTCGCCGGACCCGCCCCCCCTTTTTTTGTAGGTTATGTTGGTGGCTTTTTTGAAATCATGCTCCGCCCGAGCGAAAGAAAATTAATGTAAATGTTCGTAACAATAAAGCGCCTTAACTGCATTACAAGCACGCTTGACCAGCATGGCGAGTGGTGCTCCGGGCAATACTGTTAATATATTGGGTCGTCTGAATAAGAGTGTCACTCTGAATAATGTTTCGGGTAAAGCCTGGCTTTTAAAATCAGCCACGTGTATGTACATTTTATTTCGACCCGGGGGAAGTACCACCGCCAGTTTTGCTGTGAAGCAATAGGGAACTTTCATGTTGTTTTTCTTGTATCAATCGATCCTATTTGCCTTTCGGGACAACTAAACTCTTCAGCTTCATGACATTAGTATCATCGATATAGTTATGATCGATGATTTGTATAGGTCTTTTGCAGTTTTGCCCTTCTTGCGTCCTACGTGCACTGCTTAAGTTTAAACCGTCACTACCTACGAGAGAAGGTCTTGTGGTCTTGTGTTTTTTTTCGGATTCATCATACAATGTGATTTTTCAACCTTTAACCATTTTTTTTACAATGAGAAACCGGTCCTTTCCTACTTTTAGGGTTCCGTAGCCAAATGGCAAAAAACGGAACCCTTATAGGTTCGTGATGTCTGTCTGTCTTTCTGTCCGTATGTCACAGCCACTTTTTTCCGAAACTATAAGAACTATACTGTTGAAACTCGGTACGTAGATGTATTCTGTGAACCGCATTATGATTTTCACACAAAAATAGAAAAAAGAAATAAATTTTGAGGGTTCCCCATACTTAGAACTGAAACTCAAAATTTTTTTTTCATCAAACCCCTACGTGTGGGGTATCATATATTGATAGGTCTTCAAAAATGATATTGAGGTTTCTAATATAATTTTTTTCTAAACTGAATTGTTTGCACGAGAGACGCTTCCAAAGTGGTAAAATGTGTGTCCCCCCTGTAACTTCTAAAATAAGAGAATGATAAAACTAAAAAAAATATATGATGTACATTAAGACGCAAACTTCCACCGAAAATTGGTTTGAACGAGACCTAGTAAGTAGTGTTTTTTAATACATCATAAATCGCGTAAACCACAATTTAACTTTCATTCAATCTCAATGAATGATTTCTATGGATAATCAAAGGTAATGATGTATTTCTGTTGCCGCAATTGTTATACAAATACTAAAAATAGAATAAAATAAATATTTAAGGGGGCTCCCATACAATGAACGTGTTTTTTTATAGATAATGGTACGGAACCCTTCGTGCGTGAGTCCGACTCGCACTTGGCCGGTTTTTTATTATACACCACTGAGTCACACTGAGTACTATTAACTATGTAGTATGACATATCGCACAGATTTATATGTGGCGTTTAGATTTTTATTGCTTTGAAATCCAAGCGAATTTTTATGATACTGCAATAAAAGTTGAGGAAAAGACCTAGCGAACAGATGTGATAATATTTTATATGAATTTTACCGTTGACTTCATCTATGTTCTAAACCGTAGCATCTATCTGAATTATCGAATATAATGACATGTTTGTAAAATATAATGACATGATGATGACATGTGTATAAAATGTTTTCTCAACAACTAACTGTCCCTTATTAGAGAATTTCTTTATGGCCTTAATATTTGGCGCTTAGATTAAAATAATATCTATAGTCTACACTTATATATAAAGCTGAAGAGTTTGATTGTTTGTTTGAACGCGCTAATCTCAGGAAGTACTGGTTCGAATTGAAAGAAGTTTTCAATTCTGTGATGATAGTCCATATATCTCGGAAGGCTTTAGGCTATATAACATCATGCTATGACTCATACAAAAGTCCACGCGGACGTAGTTACGGGCGGCCGCTAATGTTCTAACTTCCTACTAATATTACAAGACAGTCCTGTGGATCTTATGATGATTGCATCAAACATTATTGCCATAGGAGAGCAAAAAAAATTACAATCATTTTGAAAATTAATAATAATATGTTTTCGGTAGCTATTGGCGCAGGGGTGGATTTCTGCTTACAAAGAAGAATTTTGAACTACATACTTTCAAAAACTTAAAACCAAATGCTAAACGCTAAAGAATCCATAAAGTAAGTAGTAAGACTATTTTTCTCCTGTGACGTAATTTTTAGAATTTATTAGAAAATGGGTGCAGGTTTATTTAATTAAAATTATTTATTTTTAAAGCAAATCACTAAATATATTGCGAATAGCAAGCATCCACCTGTTGCCGTTATCAAATTCGAGCAAATACAAGCAAAATATCGTTTGTTATATGGGAGCCCTCTTAAATATTTTTTTACTGTGGCAACATACTCGTAAATATGTCATCATCAAAATTTCAACTGTCTAACTATCAATCACGGTGTATGACACAACACAACAGAATTACAGCATGCTGACAGACGGACGGACAGACAGACAGACGGCTTGACAGCGGAGTTTTAGTAACAGAGACCCGTTTTACCCTTTGGATTTTTTTTTCAACCTTTTTTATGTCCCACTGCTGGGCACAGGTCTCCTTCTCACACAATTGAGAGGGATTTAGGCCATAGTCCACCACGCTGGCCAAGTGCGGATTAGTGGACAGTGCGGATTGGTGGAACTTTCGATACGGAACCTAAATATTGGTAAATTTGACCCATGGCGCGTTGCAGGGCAGAGTTCTCTCGAAACAGAGAGGAATGACCTAAAGCCTAGAGCCATAGTCCACCATGATATGACCATGATAGTCAAGTGAATATTAATGGACGCGTTAAAAAGTTCCCGCTAGTTAAACTGAAAGTTTATGAATCTATACTAATATATAAATGTGCTAATCTCAGGATATACCTACTGGTTCGAATTGAAAAAATCTTTTTTTGTTTAATAGTCCATTCATTAGGAAAGGCTATAGGTTATATAACATCATGCTGAGATATGAAGAATTGTGAACGCAACTTGTTTATGTAGATGTCGCTACTTCCTTCTCCGTCCGTTGCCCCCTGTCTTTCTCTTGCTATACGTGTGACCAACTTGTGCCAGTCATCCACAATTTTTTCCACATTGTTAAAAATTGCTTGCATATATTCAATATAATATAATAAATATTATAGAAAGTTATAAGATCTGGTCAAAAATCCTAACACCGTCGAAATATTCAGACATCTTGCAATTTCCACCCATGGAATCTATTATGGCGGACATTTTATGACTTGTCATAACTCTTTATCAGTAGTGGGCACGGGTTATAATAAAACTTTTATGACGTCACACAATAAAATAATATGGAGCTGTCTAAAATTTTATGCTCCGGTAACTTTTTAGGTATTGTGTTTGTATGCGATGGGCAATACAATGCTGTTACATATTTGAATATTTTCTAACACTTTAGTTTCTAAAATATTTATGGCTTTATGCACATTTTTTATCACGGAGACCAGTTTTCACAAAGTATCGCCGCTTCACGGTGAGAGAAAACTTGTAATGTTTCACACTTATAGCCCTACAATAGGGTAGACATACCCTGTGTCGTGGGTACCGTGGACAAAAACATAGATATAAACACAAACACCCAGACCGAGAACAGGAACTGAAATTCCTTATTTCAATCTCTGCTTTACGTGGAATTGAACCCGGACCCGGCATGGTAACCTTTGCGCTAGTTATACAAGGTTTCACAATGGCGTGCCTAAATTCCTCTCAGTTATCAGCATAAACATGTGATTTGTTGTGAGATACCAAAAAAGGTTGAAAAAAGGAATAGTCGTACCTACTTAGTTATTTTGTGAACTTATAAAAAACGCAAACAAAAAAAAGACGTTAAAAAGAATTCCCTCTTTTTGGCTATAATGTTTGTATGACAGTAGGTTGATATATAAATTCATATTAAAAATAAAACATTCGAAGGCTATCTGTGTTATATTTGGTGAGAGTTAAAGATTAAAAATCATTTTTATTCTCCACATATTAACATTTGTGCGGGTTCGACAATACCCGGGTGAATTAAGAAAGGTAATTCAATTAAGCGTATCATTGCATGGATAGGTTAATTGTAATCTTGTTTGACTTCGTAGATATGAACTGTTGTATCAAAAAGGTAAGTTAAAATAATAGCAAACTTCAAATTACGTTGTTGTATTTGGAACTACTATTATACATTCAATTTAAAATACTAGTCTTGTCGCCGACAAGTTGTCGGTAGATAACAGTCGTTAAACCTTGTCGGAGGCCTTATGGGCGGTTTGAAAACATCCGACAGCGGGTTGGCCACTAACCCGCATTGGAGCAGCGTGGTGGAGTAAGCTCCAGGCTTCCCCAATTGCAGCCAAACATTTTCTTATATTGTATCTAACAAAAGTAGTTGATATAACCAATCTCAGAAGGGTAAAATAGTGTTACGAGTTTGAAGAAATATTTATTCAAGTTTTAGTTACTATTTTTATACAATTTATTATTCTTAAATGAAAGAATACGATCAAGACTGGCTCAAGCTACAAATTGCTACGACGCCGTGGCGTAGCATATCTGGCGTAGCGTCTACGACACATGGATGGAGGATTGAGAATTATATATAAAAAATTGATGAATATTAACTAATAACTAGCTGTACCCTGCCACGCTTCGCTGTGGTACATTGTGATTGACTATTTTATCGCGGTCGCGGATATGTGACTGATGCAAAAATACATAAAAACAATCCTATGCGGATTATATATCATGCTAAAATTTCAGCTCAATCGGTGCAGAACTTTTTCAGTTCTTGAAGCGTACACAAACCAACATAACATTTATATATATATATATATAGAAGATGATCTCGTCTTAACAAAATTTCAAATGTTTAGGAATCAAGATGGAAGAAATTAAGAATCATTTTGTAAAGCGGGTGAAATTATTCTTCCCTTTGTATCAATAATAATAATAATAACGATTAACACTCATAGCCCCGCAGTAGGGTAGTTATACCCTGTGTCGTGGGTGCCATGGACACACATAAAGACAGAAACACAAACATCCAGACCTAGAACAGAAATTTAAACTCATTCAAATTTCTGCTTCGCCGGGAATCGAACCCGGGACCCTCCGATCGGCAGTCCGTAAGTCAGTGGTAACCATTACGCCACGCGGATCGTCATCAATGGATTTAATATAAGTAATTTCTTTACTGTTTTAATGCTATTGGTAATACTAATAGTGTGCAGGAATGGGATCAAAATAATAACAACATGTGATGCAATCTTCTATGATTTGTATATTTTAATTTCATTTGTATATTTTATGGTTATATTCAAAACAACACGTGGTCTTAGTCTTCGAGAAACTTACATAGTAATGCCATGGAGTTAAGAGAGATATAATCTGCAGCAGTAATTGACTAGGATTGACTAGGTTTCAAACTTTAACTCATATATAGATATACAAAATATTTCAACAATTAGGCAAATCTTTAGCAAATTTTAAATATAGTCTAGAAACTCTTAGAACTTTCACAAATATGATACTTTACATTACGAAAGGCAAAAAGTTTCGTGTTTATGAAGTCCTCTTACATTTTTAAATAGTATATCAAAGTATAATTGTAATGTCTCTAATTGAAGTATTCTTTGGCACTTAAAAATAGTTACTGCTTTCAACATCTTAACTCCATGAACGTCTTACAATATGATTATTACTATCAGTAAAACTACATAAAATTTAACAATAATTTACAAAATTAAACTAGACGTCGTAATACGTTTGAGTCAAAAAGCTATATTTGCTATAACAGCAATGGATTTTATATGTCAAAATATTATGCCTTCAAACAATAGTTACAGTTTTACTGCAAACATTTTCTACGGGGATATTTAAGATAACAATAATAATATAGACACCCTTCGAATAACCTAACGAGTCAATGAACAAAAGAGACGTTTCTCTTTTATTCTTTGCGGTATTTTTACAAACTCATTGCGCCGTAATTTTCCAAAGCTGAGGGCACATTCGTTACTGTCACGATAGCGTGAAATAATGACGTGTTGACACGTCAAGATGTCAATCTTGCAACGCGGAAGACCGCAGACTTCTTCGGAAATGAAGTCAAAATCAATTTGGAACAGCCTACTTAAAATTCTAGCGACGAAAAAACATTTTGTCCGACTGAAACAGTAGATTTAGTTACTCAATTTATGTTTTGTTCTTCTAAATTGATTAACGAAAAGAAACAACCTCGTTAACAATAAAGTAAATGTGGGGGCAAGGAATTAACTTCATGAACTAAATTAGCAATGTCACGGACTCGTGAGCAGGGGACGAATGTGTCCCCAGCCTGGCATCGTACGTGCCTTTATCGGTCACATGTGTCTCAAGACGAATTCCGAAGACGGGAAAGGAATGGTTCGTTTTAATGTCCTAATGATGTACTTTATCCAAGTTGCCTACGAACGTTCGAATTATTATACAGTCGACGATCTTAATTTAAATAAACATTACCATAAACTAGAATTGGACTCGCGTAAAGGCTTCATTAAATGGAGTAATATAAATCTGCAAATGTGTAAGTTCATAGTGTCTTTGTCAGGTTTTAATATGAGAATTGGCTGGGATTTTCACATTAAAATCTGAATGAAACTGATGAATGAAACTTTAAAGTATATTAAACGCCAGTTAAATGAACAATGGAATAGCAAAAATATGGTTGCAGTACAGCGAGTGAACTACATTTGATGATCGCAGCGATGCCGTGTACATACTTTACTTGCTCTAAGGGTTTTCGCAAACATGTTACTATTTCATCGGCGAGGTTTTGCACTGTATCGCGTTTTGGGGATTTTTTGCGTTACATTGCAGTATCAAAATTGCACGTTTTATCGTTTGAGTTGCTGCGTTCTGCTTCTGTGTCTAAATAGCTGATCACCGATGCTAGAACAAGCACGTTTACGGTAACCCAAATAAACATTAAACGAAAGATGTAAGGAACACTTGAAAGCAATGACGCGAGTCCCGATCACAAGTCAAACAATTTACACTTCGTAGTAACCATCATTGTCGTCAACCGTATCGGATCGTTTGCCAAGTCCAAAGCTGAAGCGGTGGAGGTCCCTCTCTCGCTTGCCGAGTCCAAAGTTGAACTTGCTGCTGAGTCGCTTGCCAAGGCCGAAGTTGTAGCTTCGAGCTCGTTTGCCGAGACCAAAGCTGTACAGATGGGGCCGCTTGCCGAGACCAAAGTCGTACATCCGAGCGCGTTTCTCTTCGTTCTCTTGGTCGTCGAAGCGCTTGCCTAGTCCGAAGCTGTAGGGACGTGCGCGTTTTTCTTCGTATCCTGTAAGTTTGATAATGTTAAAGCTGTTTTATATGTCTCATATCATTGTCAATTCGGTTGTCTATTCATACAGCGGAACAGCATGCGTTGCGGAATGCGTTGTGAAAGTGGCACGTTTGTTAAGAGTTTGGTCCTTATTATTACGCCCTTGATAATTATTTTCAATTGATTGGATTGAAACCAAGAATTTCTTGCATTGTAACTTTTGTCTTTTTACAGAGTACAATGAAAATATTTATTCATCAAATAATTTTGCAACAAAATTAAAGAGAGAATGAAAGTTAAATGCTGCAAAATATCTGATATACTCGTATACTGAGATTTAGAGGTGAATCTCGGCCACTAAAATTTTCAGTGTTTCTTTTATATTTTCATTATTGTATGAAGAGTTTTAAGTTCTAATTGAAGCATTGCTGTATTTTTGATATCTTTACCTGGTGCATCGTCGTACTGGTCAAACATCTCCGGTTGCATGACCTGCTCGAGGTCATTGGAGAAGTCTTCATCGGTCTGGTCCTCTTCTACTGAACGTTTACCGAGACCAAAGGAGTACGGGCGGGACCTGGGATCAAATAATATAAATAATACAACAAAAATGATGTATGTAATAAAAAAAGGGACAAGTCCAACCCGACTACCGATAATTTTTTTATGATTTTAATACAAACTATTGGCCATTCGGGACTTCGTCCGCGTGGAATTTGATACATATTAGTCATAGAATGATGTTATATAGCCTAAGCCTTCTCCGATAAATGGACCATCCAACACAAAAATAGTTTTTAATTCGAACCTGTAGTTCCTGAGATTAGTGCATTTAAACAAACTTTTCAGCTTTATATATTAGTATAGCTGAATACGAGTAATTTTCAGATTTTTTCTTGATCTTGTATAATTAAATGTTAGTTCTAGGTCAAGAAGAAGTACCCGTACACAACACACGAGCATTGAGCGTTAAGTTTCTGCCATTCGCAATATTAAAATGCATTTTATTGATTTTAAATGTATTTAAATATAAATAATTATTTATCTTACGTTAACGCATTAGTTTTTAAATGATAATTCTAGCTGTAAATATCGTAATAAATAAATAAATAAGTTTGTGAGGGTTATATAATCCATACTAATATTATAAATTTGAAAGTAACTCTGTCTGTCTGTCTGTCTGCTACTCTTTCACTCTTAAACCACAGAACCGATTTTGATGAAATTTGGCATGAACATAGAAAGAACGTTGAGAAAGGACATAGGCTACTTTTTACCGCGGGAAAATATCTCATTACCACGGGAACAAATGAAATGAATGAAATGCGCCGTGTAGTGTTATAAATACACTATATCGTACTACTTACTTTATTCACGTCCATTATCATATTTTATAACTTATATCCTTTTGTTTTATTCTTATACTTTGCTTTTCCTTTATTATTTCTTTTCAAAATTATTTTTTTCTGTGTTTGTTGTTATTTACATTTCGACGCAGCTATCAAAACTGTCATGTCTGTCTTTTATGTTTCTTTTTTTTTATTCGTTTTACGGCATTGTATAAAAATCCTTTTAGCCATTCAATATTAAATGAAAAGAAAAAAATTATGTTTCTTCTTTCATTTCAGACATTAATAAAGTGTAGTATTATCTTTGACTTATTCATGTCTTTTTTTATATTAGCCCGTTAATCAATATTTTTTTATCTATACTTAAAGCTGAAGAGTTTGTTCGTTTGGTTCGTTTGTATGTTTGTTTGAACGCACTAATCTCAGGAACTACTGGTTTCAATTGAAAAAATCTTTTTGTGTTGGATAGTCCATTTATCGGGGAAGGCAGACGGGCCGCGTGGTGTCAAGCGATCACCGTCGCCTATGGGCTATATAACATCATGCTATGACTAATACCAAAGTCCACGCGGACGAAGTCGCGGGCGGCCACTAGTTCGCCATAACATGTCGATAGTCTGTTCTGAAATAGAACTGAGCACGGAACTTGGGCGCTGATTAACGTTGCTTATAGTTTCATCTCCTTCTTTTTACTTCACTTGAATAGCAGACGAGCAGGATATGGCCAGGTGATAAGTGCTTGCTGCGGCCCATGGACAGCTGCACAGAACTTCAGGAAAGAACGAGTGTTGCCTTAGATCGTATATTGCACTGCTAC
Source organism: Pyrgus malvae (assembly GCA_911387765.1). Taxonomy (NCBI): domain Eukaryota; kingdom Metazoa; phylum Arthropoda; class Insecta; order Lepidoptera; family Hesperiidae; genus Pyrgus; species Pyrgus malvae. The sequence continues at coordinate 22,716,553 of OU426963.1, read as the reverse complement.
TCCGCAGGTTCGCCTCAGGTTAGTTCAAATAATAATAATATGTTTCATTTTTGTATTACGGTGTACAATAAAGAGTTTAATAAATAAATAAATAAATAAATAATAATTGTCTGGCAGTGTTTAACCAAATTTCAATAGATATTTAAATTACGAGTATGGTGAACTGTTGAGAAATGTCTGTTCATCGAAAACCATTAGGTCAAGCAACGGACGTCTTGGACAGTTTTAATTAAACCCCATTTTACGATATTTTGCCTAACTTATGTTCCGGAGCTATACGCAATGGCAAAATTTTATACATTTGAAATTGTATATTATAGTTGTTTTATGTGTACTATAAAACATTTTTTTTGAAAATCGAATGCCGAGAATGACTACAACAATCTTTTTACAAGTTGGTATGAAAGCCTGTTGCTATTTTTTTTTCTTAAAATCTATTTGAGCAGTCTGTACAAAAGAGTTTGGGCGGCAACTAATTTTGTGTCATTTTATTTGTATTTTTCAGTTTTCGATTTTTCAGTTAAATAGCTTCCAAATCTCCATCAGACGTATCTCGCTTAATAAGGTACCGACCAGTTTTAAACAGACAAAATTTGATTCAAAGATTTTTAATTGACACTAACACTGGCATACTGATCTGTGTTCGTGCTTTAAGTCACTATCGAAAGAAAAAAACGTGTATAAGAATGGTTTCCATACCTTTTGCCAAGTCCAAAGTTGTACACTGGGAGCCTCTTATACTCCGAAACGTAGCTGTAAGCCCTCTTGCCCAGCCCGAAGTTGTAGTGGGGGGACCTCTTCTCCAGCGGGGCAACGTGGTCCGGCAGGTCCTGCGGGTGGGGCTCTTGCTGGACCTGGGATCCGTGGTCGTGCTCGGCGTCCACTCGTTCCGGAGTGCAGTACACCACGCCGATCAGCAGGAAAATGATGGGGAGGGGCTGGTAGAACATTCTGGAACAAGGATAAATAAATAAATATATAATAGATCAAGCGAAGCGTGCATGACCCGGCGGTTAGCGTAGAACGCAAGCGATCTATGTGACAAAACCAAACGGGCGCGGTCGGGTGTGTGATAGGTGACCGCTAGTTGCAAAAATTTTCATGCGCGTTTCTGTGCTTCGGAGGATATGTTAAGCCGTCGGCCCCGGTTGTTGTAGATAGACAACAGTCGTTAAACCTTGTCGGAGGCCTTATGGGCGGTTTGAAAACATCCGACAGCTGGATGGCCACTAACCAGTATCTCCACCAACCCGCATTAGAGCAGCGAGGTGGAGTAAGCTCCAGGCCTCCCAAATAATGGGGATAAACCCGTGTCCAGCAGTGGGACGCAAAAAGAGTCCCAGCCAGGTTAGCCTTACACCTTTTCCACTGAAGATAGAAGGATCCTTTAGTAGTACCTATCTAATATATAACCCACTTGGTATTGACATGGATATCCCAACTTGTTTGATGGTATAAATATCACTTGCCCACTGACTGGTATTTCCCGAATCGACTTACAAAACCCATCCTAATTACCGGGCAAGTTTGTGTTCTAAATTATTCAGTTTAAGGAAACCTACAGCGACTTATTGTCTTAGGCGTAATGTCTGTCCCTGGGCGGTCCCTAATATAGCCCTGAATTGAACATGGCCGCATGAGGCCAATATTATATTATATTAACGACATAAAATCATAAAGTGTCGCGTGTGATGACGTTATTTATGGTGACATGGACATAAATCTTGCTGGCATCTTGTTCCCTATACCTATTATTTTAGAAAGGCTTATGTTTAACTTACCAGCTATTTTAGTCACGACTGCACTTCAAATTGTATTCGAACACCAAATGTAGTAAATGATCGCCAAATCTTAGCGAGCAAATTAATACGCTATTTCTGTCTAAATAAACCTCCAGGAAAGGGGGGTTTCGGGGGCGAAGCTGGTTTTTTTTTGCTTTTTTTAATGGTACCATGTCGACGGAACCCCGCTGAGTGGGGCTCCTTTTTTGTATTGATTAAAAAAAGTCCAACCTAACCTAACCGATCCCATTAATTTTCAATGACGAGTCCTTTTTGTATTCTTTTGGCGGGGGGCTTCGCCCCCCACCTCCCCACATCCCCGCTTTCCCAGAGGTTTATTTAGGCAGAAATAGCGCATTAATTTGCTCGCTAAGATTTGGTGATCATTTACTACATTTGGTGTTCGAATACAATTTGAAGTGCAGTCGTGACTAAAATAGCTAGTACTATTGTAATTTTAGACTTTATTTTTCTGGTGGTATCAAAGCTTTTTATGGTGATCATTATATTTAACCCCTTTCAGAAATAATAAAATTTTGCTGCGGCTTCACCCGAATTGAAATTGACCTTTACCATAAAGTGAACGATGATGATGATCAAACTTATGACATTTCAGTAGGTCAAAGAATAAGGTGTGTAATATACACCGCTACTTCATGATTCATCCACATGTAATTTTTAAATCATAAACATTTTTACTATGTTGTTTGAAGAACTTTTTTGCATTTTGTTTTAGTTTCTTAAGTCTCTATCTTCGCAGATGACGCTGATGTCGCGACGTGAATAATGTTTAAAAGTATAAAATATTTATGTAATAGTTGTAAGTTTTTCCAGTATACTAGGTAGGTACGTAGATTCTATATTCGGGATTAAGAATAGTGCTGCGGTATCCCTGCCTGATCGTAAGAGTTGACTAAAAGGGCTTCCGGGTTTGAGGGCGGTGAGAGTAGGAGCTCGATCCGTCCAGCCAGAAGCCCACGGTGCCGGCGGTGTGTGAATGGCCGCATGCCCCATCTCGCGAAGAAGGCTCGTTCTGGGGCGTCGCGCTTGGAGGACACCGGTGCGTTTCACTGGAGATCCCGGAGTCCTAAAGCATAGAGGCCTGAGGCCACCGAGGAACCGAGGGGGTTTTAGTGCGGTCAAATCCCACATAACCCGGTATCCAGTATAACGTTATTGGCTCTAAGATTTAGATGTAAGCAATGCTTTGATTCAATCTGTAAGCTGTGGATTTTGTTTTCAATAAAAAAATAAATCCTCTCTCCCAAGGTGCTTTTGAAGGTACCCCCCCCCGATACCAAAAAAAAGGTTTTACATTGTAAAATTTTATTAATCAATATTTAATTTTAATTGTAATACAATCAACAACCTAACGTTAAAAGATCATTATAATATCTTGCCTTGCAGTTCAGTATTGATTGATATTTAAGAAGTACCTACATAACTGCTTCCATTCGCAAATGAAACAACATCTGCGAAAGCTTTCATACTTACGTTATATTTATAGAAATATACCAAATTGTACACCAATGAACGAGATATTACGCCATTATCCCAAAATAATTTACATCACATTGAAAGTTGACGCCACAAATTCGATTACAACTCTACCTGAGAACTTGCGCTACATTCAAAGTGAAGCGAGCGAATATAATATATACAAAGAATAAAAGAAATAATATGATTTTTTATTTACGTGAAGTAAGTACTAGACGACCAAGGCAACATAATGTGATTATAAGTTGTATAGTTGTTGTCTTGCTTTGATCAAGATTTAAATCTTGAGTGAGGTCGTCGCATGTCAGTCTAGCTGGCAATTTAACACGAAAGAAATTGGGGCAGCGAATGTATTTCACCATCCGAATCATGCAAGTTCTAATACTTCAATCAATCTGCAATCACGACGGGAGAGACATGACATTATAGTTATCTATTATCTACAAGCAGTTAGAGTACTGCTGGGAGATTTTTTCCGCCGCCTTTTTTCTCTCAGCTCAACATCTAGCCCAAACGGGCACCTAAAGGCGATGACCGGGAAAAAACGTCATTCTTTAAGCGATTTTTTTGTATTCGTAATTTGAAATATATTTTTTTTGCTTTTTTTGCATGTGAAGTAATATAGATTAAATTGGAAAATATTGAATAATACAACCATTTTTTTTGTTACTACGATGCCTATTTATACAAGGTCACGAACCGTAATAAAACGTTTAAATAGATTCTTTCATACATCGGACTTTTTGAATAAACAAAATTAATGAAAATGTTAGACGCTTATCCAGATTTTTTATTATTATTATGGTTGTTACTCCCAAGAGATATTAGCTTATAGCTTACGTTCAGACATTAGTGCTATTTGCCGGTTACCGAACCGCGTAGTGAAATCCAACCCAAGACAGAAGTCTCTAACTACATGATAATTAATAAAGTTTAGCACAGAAGGTACATTTAAATTTGTAATTCGAGAGACAACTTCAAAACGCATGAAATCCAATAGTTCTAATAGCTATATTTTGTATGGAGATTGTTATCAATTTTGCAAGCCAATCGTGGTCTTTGTGTTAACTTAGAGGTTAAACAAATATAGTTCTGCTCTGTAATTAATGACTTCGCTAACAAGTGAAGTTTGGGGACACTGTACGAAGTTGTTTACATTAATTTTATAGGTAAATTAATATTTTGAGTTTTGTAGGTGTGCGCGATACCTAATTAACATGACCGCGCGCCTCACATGAAAATGCAAGACATGCAAGACGACGCAAGCAGCGAGCAAATTAGAACACGTATCCTGAATCACACTATCGAAGTTTCTTATAATCTCAGTATATGTACAAATGGTCCGAAGTAGCATTCGCACCGCGGTCCCCAGGTGTCCCCTTTTCTTTCACAAGTGGTAGATCTTTCGTGATTCTACTGGGAACTTTTCTGCCGTGAAGGTATTGTGTTGTGTTTCGGTAAGAAGATGCAGTTATCCGCCAGGCTTATGTACCTTCAACAGGTGAATATTAGCACAACGTACGTATCGGCGACATTTTTTATTTTGTGATATCAGCCTCTAGAATAACAGCGCAACTACATCGGAGTCAGGTGTAGACGATAGCGACCACTTTAATCGACTTACTTTATTTATCGTTTCACACTCATAGTCCCACAGTAGGGTAGATATACCCTGTGTCCTGAGTACCATGGACACAAAGAAAGACAGGAATACCCGAGGCCGAATAGACCGAGAACAGAAATTTAAACTCATCATTCAAATTTCTATTTCGCTGGGAATCGAACCTGGGACACTCCGATTAGCAGTCCGGCACGGTAACCATTGCGCCACGCGGGTCGTCGTCCTCGTTTAAAACACAAAAGTAAATACATACTGATACACGTTTAGATTGGTAGTTCCATGAAAAATACCGGATAATTTCTTTTGGTAGAAACTGATGTTGGAAGTTTTCGAGTGAGTGTTGAAGCCATGTCAGTATATATTTATTACGTAATCGTCTATATTTAATCGTGGGATGGAATTTGATTAATAATCTTGATATTTACCGATGAATGAAATTAATTCCCATGGGATTTGTACAAAATCCAAAAGAATTTCGTAACGTAATAATAAATAATTTCATTAAAGTAATCGTACAAATTGAATTATCTATTCATGTTAATATTATACTTAAGGCTGAAGAGTTTTTTTCTTTAAAAGCGCTAGTCTAAGGAACTAAGGTTCGAATTGAAAAAAATCCTTTTGTGTTGAATAATTCGTTTATCGAGGAAGGCTATCTTTGATTTTCAAATCTCTATCCACGTGGACGACGTCATCAACTGTCATTGGAGCAGCGTGGTGGAGTAAGCTCTATGCCTCCCCAATAATGGGAAGAGATCCGTTGCCAACAGTGTGACGCAAAAGATTTTCAGCTAGCCATGTGGAAGATTGAGGCACGGGAAAGGTCAAAATTCATGATGTAGGCAAGACAAAATCCCGGGGGATTTAGAATAAGGCTAAGAATCGTAAGAATCTTCTAAAAGAGTGCTTCCGGGATTGCAGTAGGGTGCTAGAAAGCATAATCTCCTAAGATAAGTCTGTTTTGGAGCACTGCGGATAGGGGACACCGGTGTGGTCCCCCGGAGATCCCGAAATCTTCCCAAGCAAATAAAGCAAAATAAAGTAAAAATAAGGCAGGCCATGGAAAATTTTAGTGAGGTATGAATTCTACATAACTCGGTATATTTCTCCAGGTACCTTTTGAAGACTTTCCTCCGATAAAACGATACGATAAAATGCTTAAAACTTTCAAACATAAAATCAAATTCTACCGGAATTCCTCAAAATTAAAACGGGCAAGGAATTTAAAAAAGAACTTAAAACGTATTTAGAGAAAAAGGCGTATTACTCAGTCACTGATTTTGTAAACGATAAAACGGCATAAAGGAGTTCCAAAAAAATCTGGGAGGTTTTTTTTCCGTCGGCTTCTTCTTTTTTTCCTCTCAGTGTGCAAACACCCTGTGATATGGGTACCTAAAGCTGACGATCGGAACCGATCCGAAATATAAAGAAATATTTTAATTTATAAAAGGCGCAATATAGTAGTTAAGTTTTTCCCTTTTATACTTTTATTATTGTATATTTGAATACCTCATGAAGGTAAATATGGCGAACTAAATATATATAGACAACTTTGTAAACACCCATATTTGTGCAAATAAATGTCTTTGTCTTTGTCAAATCAAAATTTTTATGTTTTAGCAGATATTCATCTACATATAACACCCGTTATAAAGCAGATTGCTATTAGAACGGAAATCATTTTTACAGGCTACAGAGTCCAATTTAAAGATAATGTTATAGCGGACCTCCATTAAAAACATGTGCATGAATGGGTCCTCAAAATTTAAACGATATCTCGCCACTGTGTCAAACGTATTTTTGGGTATTAATTTAAAAAATAGGTATATTTTATTTTCGCCTGTTTTAAGAAATTAATGAGTTAATCTAATTGATTATAACCCCATGCATTGTAGTTTTTTTTTGAAGTGAAAACTTTTTTAGCGGCGTTGAGCACTTTTTTTCTTCAATTATGGCATCGCGTACCCTGCATATTGCCAGCGTCAAGTATAATTTTTGCATCACGTTTTTCAGTTTCGGTGAAACTGCACGAGTAATAATAGGTAAAGTCAGTAAGTCGTCAGTAATCAGTCAGACTGTCAAGTAAAGCGGTGGCTTCTTTACCAGAAAATGACCAATGGAATTTTGGAGGCAAGCCGAAAAAACATAATTTCGCACTGTTATTTTAATTCACAACACTCGTGCGTTATAATTAACCTATATCGAACAAAATGCCATCAACTTTATTCGATACTAGCTGTGCCCGCGACGTCGTCCGCGTGAATAAAGACTTGCGTAAAAGGGATTGATTAAAGATAAAAGATTATTTATTTGCATTGAATAAGTAGTAGGTAGATTATTCTTACATATTATAGTGAAATCACTTATAATACAACGTTCATATGTTCAGAAGACACCTAATTTATTGTTTCTAAATCCTTCAAACCAAAACAGTAAGGACTGCTAACGACGGGACAACCCGCGTGGCGCAATGTTTACCATGACGAACTGCAAATCGAAGGGTCCCGGGTTTGAGCCCCGGCGAAACAGAAATTTCAATGATGAGTTTAAATTTCTATTCTCGGTCTGGGTGGTTGTGTTTCTGTCTCTGTGTGTATTCATGGCACCCACGACACAGGGTATATCTACCCTACTGTGAGGCTATATGTGTGAAACGTTATTTTTTTTACATTGTACTTACTTTTTTCAATGATGAGTTTAAATTTCTGTTCTCGGTCTGGGTGGTTGTGTTTCTGTCTCTGTGTGTGTTCATGGCACCCACGACACAGGGTATATATATCTACCCTACTGTCAGGCTATAAGTGTGAAACGTTTTTTTTACACTATGTACTTACTTTTATTAGACTTTAGGCTTTTATTTGAAATTATCTCCATCGATTCACTTTGTAGAATAAATGAATATTTCTCAATAACGCCATCTACCATATGGCATGTAAACTTTGTGGTTGATAAATTGAATGTCAAATTACCAAATAGGTAGAGAAATTGAGATTTACAGTTGGATCACTAAAAGTTTAACTATTCGTCACCTAGATGTCTGCAGTAGTCTCGTTTTGTTAAGGCTTTGTACATTCTGTATGAAGGTTTAGATTCCGTATCTTACCACCTTAATGCTGGATGTATTGAGGTTGTAAGATTTGGATTTCGGTACGTTGGAGCTTGAGGCCTGCTCAATATTGGGAGAGCTCCATGCCCAGCAGTGCAACGCTGTAAAGGTTGTAGCCTGATATAATGTAGCGATAATAGTCGTTTCATCTGCAGCCTGTTCATAATCTTTCACCCCAAAAGAAGACTAATAAGCTGAGCAACTTACTCAATGGAGCCCTGTGATGTAAAGTTCGGCGGCGGTGAGGCTCGCGATGCGCTTTTTAGGGACCTATAGTCTAGCCATACTCGGCCAACGAAAGAAAATGCAGTAAACTGATCAAAGTATATTTAATATGGTCGATCATTATGATCGACCATATTAATCACTAATATTAGTGAGAGTTCAAAATAATTTTACTTAAATTTAAACTTTTATTTATGGTTTTGAAAGGGCTGTTAACGAAACTTTCATCTAAATTCCTTTTAGTGCCTTTTAAGTTTATGTTGCGTATACTTTTTTTGTTTATGACCCGATTGATATGAAATACACAATAATGTTACGGAAATTCATCCAACAATATATCTGTAAACACGTCATTCAAAGAAGGGAAACGAATTTGAAAATGAAATATTAAGTTAAGGTTAATTATTGTACCCTTGAGATAAAAACTTTCGAATCCATTTTATTTGCTATTGAGGGGTAGTTTTAAAAAAGCTTAAATATGTTTCTCATTATGTTAGTAAAGATTACAAATACAAAATTATAAGTAAAATACTTTGCACAAAAATATTCTGTACATCAATTCTCGATACTCAATTTTCAAAGAGTTTCAAAGAAAATTGACATTTAAAGGATGAATTTCGGAAAATGCTGAAACACGTATTCTTTTATTTTGGTTGGCTGCAATCCATTTTGCGTCCCACTGCTGGGCACGGGTCTCTCCCCATTATTGGGGAGGCCTGGAGCTTACTCCACCACGCTGCTCCAATGCGGGTTGGTGGAGTTGGTTGGTTACAAAATATTTATACCAAATTTCAAGAAAATCTATTGAAAAAACCCAAGTTTTCCATACAAATTTTCATCCCTCATATCACACCCTTAAAGAGTGATTTTTAAAATTTTCTATAGCCTAAATGTTAGTGAGGCCCAATATATATATAAAAAAAAAAGTTTCATCAAAATCCGTCCAGTAGTTTTTGCGTGAAAAGCTAACAACAGACAGACAGACAAAATGTTCAAAAATTTTATTTTTAGCTTCTGTTACTTATAAAAAGACCCCTAGAAGTGTTTTTTTTAATTTATATGCAATGTACAGAATTGTCTCTGCTTACAGTTTTATTATATGTATAGATGTAGGTATAGATAACTCAAAAATACACCAAAAAAGTAAAAATAAAACAAGAGCACAATGATGTCTTTTTCGACTTCCCGCCAAAAATCCCAATGTAGTTTAAAAATTTAAACGGTTAATTCACTATGTACATTCAAATGCACACATTTAGCCTTTGTGGTTCCTAAAAATCTTTTATATTTTGCAATTGTCCTTTCTGAAATGTCACCAAGAGATTGTAAACTTTAACAGGTGAAGATAAGAATGAGAATGCCTTGTAGTACAGTAGATGAGGTGCTGAAAATGCATGCAGATTGCAGATAGGCTTCTTTTAAAATTCCATCGCATGTTGGAGACGGTTATTTCAGGCAAATCTTAAATTGAATTCTTAACATGTTGGGCTCAAAATATGCAACGATGCTCTTTTTAGGGCTTTGTACCTTAAAAGAAAATTACCCTAACATCGTCATGTGTCTGTATAAAAGTAGAAGCAGTAGTCCCGCGGTTTAGGACTCGTTAGGAACGAATTATTTGTACCTACTTACTGCTTATTTTTCAAAACCCAAAGGATATTGACTTTCAAAAAACAACGAAAGGTGTTCCATAGTCTTTAATAAGGAACATGTATCCCATCGTTTAAAATAAATTAGTAGAACATAAAAAGTTTCTTTGTGTAAACTTTCATTTTACTTTTTTTTACTTAATCAAATCTATGATTCGAGATATATTTTGGGCTGGGCTTTTTTTGTTAAAATCCTTTGTGATTAGATGAAACTGTTGCCGAAATTAACGAGGATTACGGTCTTGGAAGTTCGCAGTCAGGATAATGTATCTGCACAAATTTCACAAATTTCACATTTTTCGTTTTCTTGTATAGACACGCGTCTCGTGCCGATAGATTTTTTTTTAAGTAAGTATGTTAGAGTTTAAGAATTTTTAATTATATAAAAGGGTTTTAAGCCGACCCATTTGTTTTAATTGGATACATTTTAAGCTCCATAATGATCTGTTACGACCAAAAAATTTTGGTCTGTGATTATTATAACCTAAAAGATTTAAAACTAAGTTTGGAACACAAGGCCTCTTCAATTTTAATTTTGACTGGAGCACCTTTATGTACGTTTTGTACATGAAAAAATCTGGCGTCAATTTCATAATTTTGTAACGGTTAATTTAGTATGAATCGGCTGTAATTCATCTTTTGATTTATTGTTTCTGTTCTTTTATATTTTTTTGAAAACCTGCAGGTGCCTTCCCCCAGATGAAACAGAAAATATAATAAAAGTTTTATTCGTTTTATTCTCCTACTGCCAATCTGTAAAATGCAGTAGGTTCTCATGACGCTCAAGTAAATAAAAATTAAGCTTCATGGGTAGTAAGGAACTACCTACTAGCAAAGTGTTCTAAAAATAACAGAATATCATATTTAATATAAATATGAATTCAATATGCTTACGTTACTCGAGCGTACATACTCCGCTCCGACCTACGCATTAAAGGGAGAGGTCAGTTTACACTGTAAATTAGAATTACTTAAGGTACAGGAAGGGTCTTAACACAATACCAGAAATACATTTATAGGCGATTATGTTATTAGGGTGGCATGGATGACCCAGGTTGCTTTATAGAATAAGACGGTATTTACAATTACATAACAGTTTACCACCCACCAGACCACATTGGAGTAGCGAGGTGGACGGAGTAGTACTACTCAATATTAGGGAGAGACTGCTGCCCAGCAGTAGAAGGCAGAAAGGGTTGCAGCCAAGATAGCATGGCATTCAAGAACTTTTAATACATTAAGAGGAAAAAAGCCGGCGAAAACAAAACAACCCAGGGTTTTAGTCCCGTAAACCCGAAATCCCTCACGAAGTGAAAGGATCATTACTGATGTAATTAATGATAAGTAAGTATCCTAAGTTATCCTGTATCTGTATAGCATCAGCGATTTCTGTAAGCTGGAATGATAAAAAAACAGGCATTTCGTTTTGTATGAGTTAATCATTTTGAAGCATGGCTGCAACCCTTTTTGCTTCCCACTGCTGGGCACGGGTCTCTCACCATTGTTGGGGGAGGCCTAGAGCTTGCTCCACCACTCTGCTCCAATGCGGGTTGGTGGAGATGCGCGTTAGTGGCCAACCCGCTGTCGGATGTTTTCAAACCGCCCATAAGGCCTCCGACAAGGTTTAACGACTGTTATCTATCGACAACAATCGGGACCGACGGCTTAACGTGCCTTCCGAAGCACGGAAACGCGCATGAAATTTTTGCCACTAGCGGTCACCCATCTCACACCCGACCGCGCCCGTTTGGCTTAGTTGCATAGATCGTTTGCGTTCTACACTAACCGCCAAGCCATGCGCGCTTCTTTTGAAGCATAGCATGGCAAAAATAGTAAAATATCATCTCTAACATCCCAATAAGTCGAGAGTACACAATCCGCCCACTACACACTGTAGGGTCAGCTTACATTGTAAATAAGGACCACTTAGGGTATAACAAGGATCCTAACAGAAAACCAGAGAGCCATTTATAAGCGATTATCTTGACAATATCGCTTATGCGACCCGACTTAATCTTGTCTTACGTACATAGAATAAGACGAAGACTACAATTAAGTTATTTGTTTATTAAGTGTAAACATAGCATTGCTAACCAGATGGTGCAAATGTTACAGAAGAAGATAGGATGGCTCTAAAACACTTACACGAGGGCTGACTTATTTATTAAAAATATTTAAGATGACGACCTGCGTTGTACAATGGTTACCATACCGGACTGCCAATCGAAGGGTCCCGGGTTCGATTCCCGGCGAAACAGAAATTTGAATGATGAGAATTTCTGTTCTCGGTCTGGGTGTTTGTGTTTCTGTCTTTTAGTGTGTCCATGGTACCCACACAGGGTATATGTACCCTACTATGGGGTTATGAGTGTGAAACGTTATTTTTTATTTACTCATTATTATACATACACGAAACGCGCATGGCCCGGCATCTATGCAATGAAGTCAAACGGGCGCGGTCGTGTGTGATATGGGTGACCGCTAGTGGCAAAGAAAACATGCGCTTTTCCGTGCTCGGAGGGCTCGTTAAGCCGTCGGTCCCGGTTGTTGTCGATACATAACAGTCGTTAAACCTTGTAGGAGGCCTTAATTATGGGCGATTTGAAAATATCCGACAGCGGGTTTTCCACTAAGCCGCATCTCCACCAACCCGTATTGGAGCAGCGTGGTGGAATAAGCTCCAGACCTCCCCAATAATGGGGAGAGACCGGTGCCCAGCAGTGGGACGCAAAAAGGGTTGCAGCCAACTATAGATGCGCCAATTTACAATGTAAATTAGAATAGCTTTGTAAATAAGTGTACAACAAGGGTCGTAACACAATACTAATAAACCACTTACGCGATTATCTTGTTAGTGTGACATGGGTGGACCAAGTTTCCAGCGCTTTATACATTAAGAGGGTATTTACATTATTATAGTTAAAGTGTAAACAGAGAAATTTGTAGCTCAGTTATCTATACAAATAAATAAAATTTGAGTGTCTGTTTGTAATACATACTTCCATACTTAATATTATAAATTCGAAAGTAACTCTGTCTGTCTGCTACGCTTTCCCGCTTAAACTACTGAACCGATTTTAATTAAATTTGGAACACAGATAGAGTGGATCTTGGGAAAGGACTTAGGATGGTTTTTATCCTACGGGAACATTTAAAATGGGTTGCCGCTGGCGGAAGACTAGTATTACAATAAATGCTTTTTACTACATCTTACATGATAAATATACCAAAACAGCATTTTTTGCAATTTTTGTCTGTCTGTCTGTCTATCTCTCTGTCTGTTTGTTCCGGTTAATCTCTGAAACGGACCGATTTTGATAGGATTGTAACTGTCAGGTAGCTGATGTAATAAAGAGTAACTTGGGCTTCTTTTATTTTAGAAAAAATCTAAAACTAAAGTCCACGCGGACAAAGTCGCGGGCGGCCGCTAGTACTAAGTAAATTTTTAAAAGCCCATAAGATAAACTACTATTGACAAACTACAATAAATTTATAAAAATTACAGCTTAAGTGCTTTTATAAAAAGATTTAATTAATTTATTATCATTAAAGATACTTGTATAGAAACATTTCTGGTAAACTTTACCACCCCAAGCTCGCTTTGTTAATTAGCGGCCTTCCGCGACTTCGTCCACATGGACATTAGTTTTAAAAAAATTCTAAAATAAAAGAAGCTTATGTTAATCCTTATTACATCAGCTTCCTGCCAGTGAAAGTCCCGTCAAAATCGGTCCAGCCGTTTCAGAGATTAGCCGGAACAGACAGACAGACATGGCATTCTTCGCCGCATCCAGTACTATGGACACTTACGATTAAAGAATAATGAGGTCAAAATATTATTTATTTATTATAATTGCTTACAGCGCTTACAGCAATGCCAAATCGCACTATAAGTTAACATTACATGCACAATCCATCCGTCCATCCATCAGCCTTTTAAAATCCACTGCTGGACACAGGCCTCCCCTAATGTTCGCCACTCCGTCCGGTCCTACGCCCTCTGAATCCAGCGGTTTCCCGCTATCTTCTTCAGGTCGTCAGTCCACCTGGTTGGAGGTAGGCGTGAGTAACTCTTTACTGAAACGACTCACTGTTACGAAACATTTAGGTGTTACAAAAGATTGGAACATTATTAATGTTTCGAATGTATCATTTGGAACTGGAACATTACTTGGCTCTTTGTTTAGCGCGTTCGAAGCCATATAAGATTTAATATGACTCACTGAGACATACTGAGCAGTGAGCAACATCATAGCGAGAGAGAGCGGGAAAACAATAAATTATAAGCAAGTTAGAATGAGACAGGGAATGAGATAAGCCACACTTTACAATCTTCGGTACCGACATTACCTATGCGCGTAATAATGATTACTGCGGCGTTTGCATGTTCTGGGGCGGTCAGTCAAATTTTTTTTCACTCATGCGCTAAATGCGCTTTTTTTGTAAATAATTACTAAGTAGTACAGACGGAATACTTTAAGACCATCTGTGCGTTTATGTTTATTGTTTTACAATACGTGCAACTAATTACTAGAGACGGAATATTTTAGGACCATCCGTGCCTTTATTTTATGTTTATTGTTTTACAATACGTGTAACAATTGTGCACAACGTGAAAGCTGTGTGAACCTATTTTATTCAATAGTTAAAAAATAGTTTATGATGTCTATAGAAATAAGATTTTAACTTTTTGTTATCTTTCGAAGATATGTTAAGAAATGCTTACGTTTTGGCAAACCAGGTATCAGCGTCATCTGCGTTTTCAACTAGTTGACTGTTTACAAATAGAAGTTTCGTTTCGTTAACTAAAAAATAACAGTTTAAAAAACACACTTTTATAAGTAATACAACTAAAAAAATAAGAAAGTAAATTTTAATAATTTTGAATTAAAAATATATATTAGTGGTTTTTCATCGGTCCTCGATAAATCTACAAAGTTTGAATAAAATCTGGCCGTTTAAAGTAAGTCAAAATTGGACCCAAAAGAGTCGGTTACAAACTTCACTTGTAGCTAATATAAAGCGACGCGTGTAAAAAACCGTCAACGACCCACCTAGTTCCTCGGTTCATCCGCAACGTGCCGTGTCAATCTGAATTTTGTATCTTTAACGCAATGTTCCAAATGTCCCAAATGATGCATAACAGTGTTTCGAAACAGTTGACTGATAGAGATGCAAATGTTCCAATCGCAAATATGTGACATTTCTCCCACGCCTAGTTGGAGGGCGGCCTGTGCTCCTTTTGCCGAGACGTGGTCGCCATTCGAGGACCTTTCTACCCCACCGGTTGTCAGTCCTCCTAACTATGTGGCCTGCCCATTGCCACTTCAGCTTGCAAATTTTGCATGCACTATTACAAGTTTTTACGTAAAATAATTATTAAATTATTAAATCGAAGTTATTATTAACTACATTATAAATAGGTTAAAATCAAGCATGTTAAAAATAGTTGTAAACTCAAAACTTTAAAATACGCAAATGAGCGCGACAGGACGGGGGAATCCCCTAGACGAAAACCCTATCGAAACTTTTTCAACTACGCTCAGTTTGCAAGAAGTTCTTTATTAAAAAAGTCACGGATATTACAGCGTTATAAAACTCCAAGTGTATTGACGGATTTATAATTGCATTGCGGACGTTTCAAAGGCATCGCTACTTGCAAAGTTTAACGCTAAAGTTGTTTTTATTCGCTTAATAAACGATGAAAATTCTTTTAATTTGTAGGAGAGAGCGGGGACAGCTACGGGATATTGAAGGGTTGAAAAAGTTCTACTTAAATTTTGATAGGGAGTTTTGGCGGGAAGTCGGAAAACACATGTGCTCTTGTTTTATTTTAATTTTCTTAGGGGAATTTTTGAGTTACATCGTAGATTTTTTATATATATTACGTACAAAATAAAATATCTATGAGTTACATCGGGTGAAGTTGATGGCGTTTTATTCGATACTAGCTGACCCCGCGAACTCCGTATCGCGTTTAAATATTAAATAATAATAATAATGGATAGCATATAAACCTTCTCCGTGAAAAAATACATGTACATACCAATTTTCATAATAATCGGTCGAATAGTTTCTGAGTTTTGCGATGTCATATATACAAACATTACTTAACACCCCCGCAACCCCCCCTTCCGGGTGGAATTTCGTAAAATCCGTTCTTAGTTGACCTCTACTCGGCGAAAGGAATATTCCTACCAAATTTGAAGTCGGTAGGTCTTATAGTTCCAGAGATATCGTGATGAGTCAATATATGGGTGGAAATACCCCCCCTTCCGGGTGGAATTTCGTAAAATCCGTTCTTAGCTGACCTCTACTCGGCGAAAGGAATATTCCTACCAAATTTGAAGTCGGTAGGTCTTATAGTTCCAGAGATATCGTGATGAGTCTATATATGGGTGGAAATACCCCCCTTCCGGGTGGAATTTCGTAAAATCCGTTCTTAGCTGACCTCTACTCGGCGAAAGGAATATTCCTACCAAATTTGAAGTCGGTAGGTCTTATAGTTCCAGAGATATCGTGATGAGTCAATATATGGGTGGAAATACCCCCCCTTCCGGGTGGAATTTCGTAAAATCCGTTCTTAGCTGACCTCTACTCGGCGAAAGAAATATTCCTACCAAATTTGAAGTCGGTAGGTCTTATAGTTCCAGAGATATCGTGATGAGTCAATATATGGGTGGAAATACCCCCCCTTCCGGGTGGAATTTCGTAAAATCCGTTCTTAGCTGACCTCTACTCGGCGAAAGGAATATTCCTACCAAATTTGAAGTCGGTAGGTCTTATAGTTCCAGAGATATCGTGATGAGTCAATATATGGGTGGAAATCTCTTATATATATATAAGAGAAGAAATAGATTATCTCCATCGATTCACTTTGTAGAAGAAATGAATATTTCTCAATAACGCCATCTACCGTATGGCATGTAACCTTTGTGGTTGATAAATCGAATGTCAAATTACCAAATAGGTAGAGATATTGAGATTAACAGTTGGTTCACTAAAAGTTTAACTATTCGTCACCTAGATGTCTGCAGTAGTCTCGTTTTGTTAAGGTTTTGTACATTCTGTATGAAGGTTTAGATTCCGTATCTTACCACCTTAATGCTGGATGTATTGAGGTTGTAAGATTTGGATTTCGGTTCGTTGGAGCTTGAGGCCTCCTCAATATTGGGAGAGCTCCATACCCAGCAGTGCAACGCTGAAAAGGTTGTAGCCTGATATAATGTAGCGATAACAGTCGTTTCATCTGCAGCCTGTTCATAATCTTTCACCCCAAAAGAAGACTAATAAGCTGAGCAACTAACTCAATGGTAATATGATGTAAAGTTCGGCGGCGGCGAGGCTCGCGATGCGCTTTTTAGGTCATATAGTCTAGCCATACTCGGCCAACGAAAAAATAAAAATGCAGTAAACTGATCAAAGTATATTTAATATGGTAGATCATATGATCGACCATATTAATCACTAATATTAGTGAGAGTTCAAAATAATTTTACTTAAATTTAAACTTTTATTATTGGTTTTGAAAGGGCTGTTAACGAAACTTTAATCTAAATAAAATTCCTTTTAGTGCCTTTTAAGTTTATGTTGCGTATTTTTTTTTTGTTTATGACCCGATTGATATGAAATACACACGAATGTTACGGAAATTCATTCAACAATATATCTGTAAACACATCATTCAAAGAGGGAAAAGAATTTGAGAATGAAATATTAAATTAAGGTTTATTATTGTACGCTTGAGATACCAACTTTCGAATCCATTTTATTTGCTATTGAGGGGTAGTTTTGAAAAAAGCTTAAATAGAATTCTTACTATGTTAGTAAAGATTACAAATACAAAATTATAAGTAAAATACTCTGCACAAAAATATTCTGTACATCAAGTTTCTACACTCTATTTTCAAAGAGTTTCAAAGAAAGTTGACATTTAAAGGGTGAATTTCGGGAAATGCTGAAACACGTATTCTTTTATTTTGGTTAGAAAATATTTATACCAAATTTCAAGAAAATCTATTGAAAAAATCCAAGTTTGCCATACAAATTTTCATCGCTCATTTCACACCCTTAAAGGGTGATTTTTAAAATTATCTTTAGCCTAAATGTTAGCGAGGACCAATATATATATAACAAAAAAAGTTTCATCAAAATCCGTCCAGTAGTTTTTGCGTGAAAAGCTAACAACAGACAGACAGACAGACAGACAGACAGACAGACAGACAGACAGACAGACAATAATTTCAAAACTTATATTTTTAGCTTCTGTTACTTATAAAAAGACCCCTAGAAGTATTTTTTTAAATTTATATGCAATGTACAGAATTGACCCTGCTTACAGTTTTATTATATGTATAGATGTATAGATAAGTTAATGACAGTGCACTAGAGTTGGGAAATAAAATAACAGTGCGAAAACATGTTTTTTGAGCTTGCCTCCAAAACTATCGGACATTTTGATAAAGTAGCCATACCTTTACTTAAACATCTGACTGACTATAACTGATTACTGACGACTTACTGATTTTTTCTATGACTACTGATGCAAAAATTATAGTTGACGCTGGCAATATGGACATTGTTTGCGATGCCATTATTGAAAAAAAATGATATTATTAACAGGTGTCTAATCTACATTTATGTTTTTTTATTTGAATGAAGTAGCAGACGAGCATGCAGGTCATGTGGTGTCAAGTGGTCGCTGCAGCCCATGGACATCTATAAATTACCTCAAGCAAGCCTTGCCTGTGCTTGTATGCAGTTGCTTCCCCCAAAGCAAACAAAAAAACCATAAACCATAAAAAAGCAAAAAAAAAACTTTTTTATGTAAAAAATACCAGCAAACAGGCATACGGACCGTGGTCACCGCCGCCTATGGACATTTGCAACACCAGAAGAGTCGCCTATGCGTTGCCAGCTTTGTTTCAAGGGCTCTTTTAACGACTTTCTTTAAGAACCTCATGTCGTAACCCAACGTGAATGGGATTCAGAGGGAAGCTTAGCAGTCCCGGTTCCAGGTTCGATTCCCGGCGAAACAGAAATTTGAATGATGAGTTTAAATTTCTGTTCTCGGTCTGGGTGTGTGTGATTCTGTCTTTATATGTGTTCATGATACTCACGACATAGTGTATATCTATCGTACTCAGGGACTATCAGTGTGAAGCGGTTTTAATTATTTATTTAAAATTATTATTTATTGTTGAAAGTAAGTCAATATACTTTGTAAAAATCAGTACAAAAACTTTTCATAATCTATATTTTTTATTTACTAACCTTCCGCCAGCGGCTACGCTCGCGTGGACCCGTTTTATAGGTTCCCGTTGAATAAAAACCATCCTATGTCCTTTCCCAGGTCCACTCTATCTGTGTTCCAAATTTCATTAAAATTGGTTCAGTAGTTAAAGCGGGAAAGCGTAGAAGACAGACAGACAAAGTTACTTTCGAATTTATAATATTAAATAATAATATAATAATAATAAGTAGGGAAGATGTATCAGAAGCATTTAGAAACTAATCAGAAAATATTATTCTTCAAATTGAACGAAGACGCAATCGCATGACAAAGCAATTTGCATATTAACGAAGAACAGAATATGGAAACCATATACGAGTATTAACTGACTTTCTAATATAAAAATCATTAATCTATAAATAGCTCTTTTGATTAGAAACATAGTTTTCTATAACGTAACTTTGATCTATGAAGTGGAATATTTTAATTTTAAATTGCATTAGCTTTTATGCTATACCAAAGCACAAGATTAAATTAAAACTTTTTCAGGCATAATCTTTAATAGGAAAACGATAGGTCTCAAAATTAATTTTCATCTACACACAAACTTAAGCAAGCTTGAAGCTTGCCATTGGTCGTATGCACTATTCTCTATTCAGGCCGGAAACCACACATTTCCTTCGAAACATACATAATACACTTCACAGCATAAATAGCACGCAGCGGTGGTAGTAAGGTAATCGTCCATAATAATAATAATATAATAATTATTATATAATGTCGTCAGCGTACTCATTTCACAGAAAAAGGGCCAAAAGATATACTTTTTCTAAGCACGATGACAAAATATGTCGATAATTCGGCCGTTTACCTTACTCCAAGTTCTAAACACCTATATAAGGCGCAAGAATATTATAGTAACTACTCTATAGGAGTATCAGTATATGATATCTCATTAATAACTTTAATTAGATAGTAAAATATTGTTCAAGTGAATTCTACAAATCTATTATTTAACTTAATGATTGGATGTCATGAACAAACTGTAGTAACGGAACGTTACTTTATTTTATGTCATCGACAAATGTCAATCGAATGTGACAGATCTCTTCTCTCACGACTGTCTAAGGAAGTACACGTACTAGTAGCTAATAATTACTAATATTAACAAAGATTGTAAAATATACTCTTAAATAAACCACCCAAGACCTCAACAGTGTTTTTTATTGAAGAAACCAACAATACATGGCGCAGCCGCAAGGATTCTGAAGGATAAGATTTTTTTTTTTCCGGACGGGCCGGACACCGGTGAGAAGAACACGTGCGTGCCTGCAGTACAAATAATATAATAAAATGTCGGAGGACGAAAAAGGCGTTATGACGTGTGCAGTGGAATATAAAATGCCCAAAGGCCTAAATCTGGACAACGTGGACAACTGCTATCCACAATGGCAGAGATTTAAACAGAGTTTTAGGACCTTCATCATGGCTGCCGGCTTTGAAAAATTATCAGAAACTCGGAAAGCGGCAATACTGTTAAATTGCATCGGGCAACAGGCACAGGAGCTTTATTACAATGTGTTAAAAACCGACGAAAAAGCAAAATTAGAAGAAGTACTGGATGTCTTCGAAAAGTATTTCAAGCCGAAGCAAAACGAAGTCATTAACACATACAATTTTAACAGGAGATTGCAAGAAGAGGGTGAATCATTTGATGCATTCTATACAGCAATCAGGAAGATGGCAGAAAACTGCAATTTTGGAGACCAGAAAGAACGCATGATACGGGATAGGATAGTCATCGGTGTCAAGGAGCAACGGATTCAGCAAAAACTTCTCGAAGTTAAAGACTTGACAATGAACAAGGCAGTAGAAATATGCAGATCTGCGGAGCTGTCCAGGGAACATTTGAAGACGCTGGCTAACCCGGAGGTTCACGCGGTGCAGGACATTAAGGCATCCCGGCAACACATCTCATCTGAAAATAAAGCTAAGTACTCAAGTAATAATTTTAAGAACATAGTTAATAATGAGAAATACAAGTTATTTAATAGTAATATTAAAAATAATAACAATAAAGTCAGTTTCAATAAATATTTCTATAAGTGTAAAAAATGTAATACTGAACATGGTCAGAGGCAATGCCCTGCATATGGGAAGAAGTGTAATAAATGTAATAAAATGAATCATTTCAGTGTAGGTTGTTATTTTGCAAATGAAAATAGGAAAATTCACAGTGTTCATCAATCTGGTCAGAATAATGTGCATGACTTATGACTAGTTTGCACCATAGATATTAAGAATAATGAGTGGATAGAAAAATTAAGAGTTGAAAATAAAAGAGTGACCTTCAAATGTGACACAGGTGCACAGATAAATGTAATTAGTATACAGGATTTGAAACAAATAGTCGATGATGATAAAAATATCAGTTTATCTGAGACTAGAACTATAATAGAGGTCTTTGGTGGTGGCAAGTTATTTCCTTTAGGGAAAATAACCTTAAAAGTTTATAATAAAAATATTAATGATGATGAGTTTGTAAAACTGGAATTTTTAATAATAAAAGAACAAGTGAGACCTATTTTAGGTTTAAAATCGCTATTAGAGCTGAAGTTGTTAAGTAATAATAATATTAATATGATTAAAACTAAGAAAGACTGTAGTAATACTAAAGAAAACATTATTAATATGAATAAAAAACTTTTTCAGGGTGTGGGTGAATTTAAGCGTCCTCTGCAGTTGCGCATTCAACCTGGTGTGCAACCGGTAGTGAGACCACCACGGAGAGTGCCCAATGCACTTATGAAGCGTCTCGCGGACAAGTTGGAAGCTCTGGTGAAGCACAAGGTCATTGCGAGAGTTGAGCACCCAAAAAGTTTTGTGAGTAATTTGGTTATTATTGAAAAGAAAGATGGTTCACTAAGAATTTGTTTAGATCCGAAAGATCTTAATAAGGTATTAATAAGAGAACATCATTTGATACCAACTATAGATGAAATTGTGTCCAAGTTGTGTAATAAAAAATGTTTCTCAGTATTAGATTTGTCAGATGGATTTTATAATATTAAGCTCAGTGAGGATTCAAATGATCTGTGTACTTTCAATAGCCCTTATGGCTGTTTTAAATTTTTAAGAATGCCGTTTGGTTTGTCAGTAGCGCCTGAAATATTTCAAAGGTACAGTGAAATGGCATTCGGAGATATACCAGGAGTAATTGTCTATTGTGATGATTTGTTAATAAGTAGTGACTCAGAGCAAGAACATGATGCAATATTAAGAAAAGTTTTTGAAAGAGCATTAGAGCATAATGTTAGATTTAATGAGAAAAAATTTCAATATAAATTGAAGGAAGTAAAATATTTTGGTCATCTGTTTTCTGAAAAAGGCATGAAAATAGACCCAGATAGAGTAAATGCAATATTAAGTATGAAAAGTCCAACTAATAAAAAACAGTTACAAATTTTTCTCGGAATGGTCAGTTATTTAAGAAAGTTTATTCCAAATATGGCTGATATTGCCTCACCATTACATTTGTTGTTAAAAAAGGATGTGGAGTGGATGTGGACAGAAGTTCATGAAAATGTTTATAATAATCTTAAGAAAAAAATTACTGAAGCCCCAATCTTACAGAATTTTAATAGTAGGTTACCTATTGTAGTACAATGTGATGCATCTAAGGATGGCATTGGTTGTTGTTTACTACAAAATAACAAACCAGTTTGTTTTGCATCTCGTAGTTTAACTCAGTCAGAGAAAAATTTCTCACAGATAGAAAAGGAATTATTAAGTGTGGTGTGGGCCACTAAAAAATTTCATTATTATATTTATGGTCAAAACATTACTATCATTAATGATCATAAACCATTAGAATCTTTGTTAAAAAAGCATTTGCATGATATACCTTCCCCTAGATTGCAAAGATTAAAACTTAAATTATTAAAATATAATATAGAGTTCAAATATGTACAAGGAAAATTTATGTATATAGCAGATCTTCTATCTCGGTCATACCAGGAATCCGATGAGGTTGATGAACCTTATATGTATGAAGTTATACATTGTGTAGGCTTAAGTCAGAATTTAGAATGTACAGAGGAGCAAAAGCTCAACCTAATTAAGGAAAGTTCGAAGGATTGTGAGTTAACTGAAATAATAGAATATATTAAGAATGGGTGGCCTAAGACTAATAACATTCCAGAGTATTTACATAGTTATCACAAGTTGAAGGATGATTTGTCATTTGATGACAAATTAGTATTCTATAAAGAGAGATTGATTGTACCCAAAAGTTTAAGAATGTCTACATTAAAAATATTACACGAAGGACATATAGGTATGTCTAAAATGAAACAGTTAGCTCGTAAATTATATTATTGGCCTCATATAGATAGTCATATTGAAGAATTTGTAAAAAAATGTTTCCCCTGTCAAACTTATCAAAATAATAATGTAAAAGAACCATTGATCTCACACTCAGTTCCTAGTTTAACAATTTTAAAGTTAGGTATTGATATCATGGATTTTAAGAGAAAAAGTTATTTAATAATATATGATTACTACTCCAAGTGGTTAGATATTAAGTATCTGAGTAGCAAAACTGCAAGTGCAATTAATAATAGTTTACTAGATTTATTTTGTAACTTTGGTGTTCCTGGTGAGATTGTATCAGATCATGTACCATTTGATTCTCGTGAATGTAAAAAGTTTGCTCAGGAATGGGGTTTTAAATATACTTACACTAGTCCTAGATACCCCCAGTCTAATGGAATGGCTGAAAGAGGAGTTCAGATAGCTAAAAAGATAATGTATAAATGTAATGAAGATAACACAGATTTTAGAGTAGCTTTATTAAAATATAGAATATCACCAGTTACTGGAACAAATTTTTCTCCCTGTGAATTATTAATGAATAGAAATATAAGAACAAAATTAATAACCTCACATAAATATCTGGAACCAAAATTAAATAGTAATGTACAGTATCAATTTAGTAAACAAATAGATAGAAACATAAAGAATTATAATAAGACGTGTAGAATGAAAAAAGACTTTGAAGTGGGTCAAAATATATGGTTTAAAAAAGAGCCACAAAAGAATGTATGGTTACAAGGTACAATAGTTGCTTGTAATGGTAATAGATCATATGTTATAAGAGACACAAATAATGTAAATTATACCAGAACCTCTTTCTTTATTCGACCAGCGTAGACTTTGTGGTTCACCAGAGGAGGTGCTCGCTGGTTGAATGTGTAATTGTAGTGTAACTTAATATTGTAATAATTAAGACTTGTAATTTATTTAGTGTTTAACTGTAGTATAACCTAATATTGTAATAATATTAAGACTGATGTATTAACTTAAAAGTAGAACTTAAGAGTAAGGATAAGATTGTAATTTTTCTAAAAGAGGTTAAATGCAAGTAATTGTGAATTTATTTATTTATTTTTTTTGTAAAAGGGGATGATGTAGTGGTAATAATAAAATCTATTTTTTTTAAAAGGGGTTCAATGTTAATAATAATTTGTAAAAGGGGTTGAATGTTAGAAATATATTTTTTTAAATTTTTGTAAAAGGGGATGATGTAGTAACGGAACGTTACTTTATTTTATGTCATCGACAAATGTCAATCGAATGTGACAGATCTCTTCTCTCACGACTGTCTAAGGAAGTACACGTACTAGTAGCTAATAATTACTAATATTAACAAAGATTGTAAAATATACTCTTAAATAAACCACCCAAGACCTCAACAGTGTTTTTTATTGAAGAAACCAACAATACACAAACGAGAAGGCTAATATTAAGAATTGTAGAGAATAGAAACACTAGGTAATTAATGACTTTAAGCCCTGTAGCTTCGGGATTCAGAATAGAGCTACGGTATTCCCTGCCTGATCGTAAGAGGTGATTAAAGGGGGGTTTCCAGGGTTGTGGGCGGTGAGAGTGGGAGCTCGATCCGTCCAGCCAGCAGCCCCGGGAATGACGGCAGTGTGTGCGTGGCCGCATACCACCGTAAGCAACGGAAGGTGCAGGAGAGCTGCTCTCCCGAAGATGGGCCAGTTCTGGGGCATCGCGCGTGGAGGACACCGGTATGTTCCTATGGAGATGCCGGAATCCTCCCCAAACGCAGAGGCAGCCACCGAAGGGGTTAACCGGTTACACATAACCCGGTATCCTCTCCCAAGGCGCCGGGTACCTTTTGAAGGTTTCCCCCCCGATACAAAAAAAGACTGAATGATGAATAATTAATGACTTTAGTACTTGAACTCAAAACATTTAAAAATGACAGTCATATACATACTTTAGAGTAAAGTGACAGTGGCAGTAGGAAAAGTAGGAAAATTGATTAATAAAATGTAAGTATTGAAGCGAAACGAGCTCAGCCTGTTGTGGCTGCTGTAGTATTGAGGCGATCTATGCAGCAAGACAAAGGCATTGTCAAGTACAAGATGGGCTAGCTAGCGGTAAATTTCCTGTGCATATTCTTGCTCGAAAGGGAAAGACGTCGTTCCTGAAATTGGTCTTCAAACAGCTGATCAAATTTTCATGTAACCTATGAAGTAACTCAAGTTCTCCTCCATACATGTACCAAATTTTAATAAAACTGATTCAGTAGTTAGGTTAGGTGATAACGCAACAGGCACACACACAGACAAATGTACTTTCGCATTTAGGATATAAAGTATATAGTATACAATAAACCCTGTATGCGACAGGGGTTAAAGCTAAAATAAGTACATCAAATGAAGACATCTTTGATGTATAATTGTATCCATTTTTATAGTTTTTCCTATTTCTAACTTCTATTAAACGAATACAGGTAAAAGAAAAAGATAAAAGGAAGTGATTTATGAAGCAAACAATAACAGAAAATACTCGTAATGAAACGAAATATCTCGCGCGGAAGAAAGTTAATTGGCAAATTCAATGAAATCTTTCAAAGCATAAATTCAATATTGAAAAATCTAAAGTTCAGTTGGGTCGAAATTATATTCTAATACGCGGTGAAGTTTAATAAAACTATAACTTACGGACCAATAACTTTTGAGGGAAAGATTTAGGGGGGAAAACAGTTTGAAAATACAAAGAATATTGGAACTCTTTTCTTTAGATTACATCTTTTGATTGTCAACCCGTGGCTTTGGAATAAGGAAACGAACTTCAAAGGATAATAAGGTTAATGTGGTTGGTAACTAGATGGATGATCGTTTGTGGCAAAAAATCCGCTACTAAAGGCCACGAAGGGCACTTTGAGTTTGTTTTAAAAAACACATTCACACATATCATAATATAGAAAATCTGAAATCGCGTTGCAAATATCATCGGCCGGATCTTTTTGACTTGATCCGGATTTATACCATTTGGCCCATTGCCTTAGCAGAACCGGCTTACATTTTTGCAAATAGGCACGTATTTATTATAAACTTCTCAGGTCATATTACCATAAAGTTTCATTAATACAATCAGTGAAACTCGCAGATAAACCCTTTTTTTTGTTTTCGGTAAGGTCGGTCGGTTCGGTTTCGGTAAACCCCCTCGGTGGCTGCCACTGCGCATATGTGCTCTCCTGCACCTTTCGATGCTCACGGTGACATGCGGCCACGCACACATCGCCGCCCTTCCCGGGGTTGCTGGTTGGACGGATCGAGCTCCCACTCACACCGTCCACAACCCCGGAAGCCCCCTTTTAGTCGCCTCTTACGATCAGGCAAGGGATACCGTAGCTCTATTCTTAATCCCGAAGCTACAGAGACTCGCAGATAAACCCTAGGTTACATTATCATGAAAACATTGACAAGAAATTGTCAAGAACGCAATCTCCGGCTCAAATTTAAACCGCCCACTCTCCACACACAGTTGTTAATTTTAATTACTTTGAAAGCCAGTTCTCCGCTTAAGCTAAGGATTTTTTCATTGGATTTCATGCGAGCGTTATGAGCAAGCGTGCCTTATCTTGATCGAATGGTTACGGTTCACATTCTTATATTCTTTAGGTTTAAGGGTTCCGTATATAAAAATTTAAAAAAGGCACCGTATTAGCAACAATAATTATCAACCCGCATTGGTATAGCGTGGTGGAGTAAGCCCCAGGCCTCCCCAACAATGAGAGAGTGCGCCACAGAACATTATTAAGAGAGGTAGAACGGCAATAATGCGCCGTTCGTATGAAAACTGGTGTCTAGTAGTAAATGCCCAAAATCCTTCACAATTCAAATAACAATGAAAATTTCAGATTATGAATCATCCTTATGTTTCTTACGAGAGAAAACCTTATTTGAAAAGCAAATAAACATGCGCATAAGAGATGTGCCCACGTGACTTAAAGATATTGACGCTTTATATTTACCACGAGTAAAATATCAGATTTTAAAAATATTACATACATATTTGCTATTATAATATATAATAAGCTACCCATAGAAATAAAAAAGTTATCAAATACTAAATTTAAAAGACAACTAAAAATTGGCTTATAGAAAAAGCAAAGGTACTACATTATAAACGAATTTTTTGAAGATAGCAATAAAAATGGTTTGGGGAGCTTCTGCGTCAAATGGCTGGCTGGCTGCAACCCTTTTTGCGTCCCACTGCTGGGCACGGGTCTCTCCCCATTATTGGGGAGGCCTGGAGCTTACTCCACCACGCTGCTCCAATGCGGGTTGGTGGAGATGCGGGTTAGTGGCCAACCCGCTGTCGGATGTTTTCAAACCGCCCATAAGGCCTCCGACAAGGTTTAACGACTGTTATCTATCGACAACAACCGGGACCGACGGCTTAACGTGCCCTCCGAAGCACGGAAACGCGCATGAAATTTTTTGCCACTGGCGGTCACCCATCTCACACCCGACCGCGCCCGTTTGGCTTAGTTGCATAGATCGTTTGCGTTCTACACTAACCGCCGGGCCATGCGCGCTGCGTCTAATATCTATACATATTATTATAATACTAATACGTCGCGGGCGGCCACTAGCACAAAATATTACTCAAAACAATGCCTGAGAGTTTTTTTCCGCCGGTTTTTTCTCTCTCACTGACCCAGCGGTGGATACGCATCAAAAGCCGATGATCCGTTATGAATAATCTTGAAAACAAAATATTTTTAGTTAATTTTATTTAATAATATTGTATGCCAGAATATGGTAGACTGTTTAAAACTCCAATTATAATTTTAAACATCTTATTCTACGTATGTAAGCAGTCAACAATGAAGTATTAGGTAGAGGCAAGGTTTTCGACGTCCGCAAAATTTTAATACGGAACCATTTTATATGTAGGAGTTCCACATTTACTTGGCCAGTTTTAATATACGTAATGCTGGGGCAGGTGCTACCACTATGTTATCTCATAATTATTATTGACAATGATAAACAACCCTACACTATGTAATTCATACTCATAGCTTCCAAACATAGATACAGACTATATCTATGTTTGGATATATATTGATATATCCAGTCTCTCTCGTCTTTCTCTTAATACTTTAAAAAATATTTTTTTTGTGTTCTATTGGACTTCTGCGGGGGTAATGCGCAATAAAGTTGCAACAAATTGTCACATATAACGCGCTTAGCAATAAAAATGAGAAACTACTTCCAACTTTGTCGACATGATTGCAATAAGTTTACTGGTGTAATCCTTGTAACTAGGTTTTGACCGCTTAAACGATTTTTTAGTTTGGTTGTAAGAACAATATATTGAGTGAATTTAATTTTATTGTACGTTATTTTTCACTACAGAAGTGAAGGTTTTTTAAACTGTGTTTGTTATTTCTTTAGTGATCTGTGTGTTTAAAGATAATGGTAAGATATTATGAAGATTGACCCTCTGTAAAAACGCAACTATCGTCACAGATTTTCAAGGGATTTTTTTTCAAAACTCTGTTATATCGACTATCAATTGAGATATTTTTAACGGTACTAGCATGTAGTATCTATAAATATCCTGATAATTGAAAAAAAATTGATTCCGCCATCCGGAACGACCCGGATGGTTTTTGGATTGAGAGTACCGGGTTTGATTCGGGCGAGGAAGAAATTTGAATGATCAGTTCATTTGGTAAACGATCTATGATGAGTAGTTGTAGGTGGTCGAACTTTAATAATTTACTGCACCCACTTCAGCCGTGAAGCAATTCTAAGAAATACTAAATAATTAATAATAAATACGTTTCACACTCATGGTAAGGTAGATATACCCTGTGTGATGGGTACCATTGAAACGAAAGACAGAAACACACTCAGACCGAGAACAGAAATTTAAACTCATCATTCGGCGGGAATCGAACCCGGGACCCTTCGATTGGCATGTTAACCATTGCGCCACACGGGTCGTCAATTCTGTTGTGTTTCGGAGAATAGGTGTAGTTGCCTCCCAGAGTTACATGGGGCGACTGTCAGCCTTCGGCAAAACATAGGCATATTTTGAGGTGTGCGTAGATTTGGAGTTTGTTATGAATATAAGTTGTTGGAATTTTACTTTGAAGTATTTATTATTATTATTTGGGTTGGTGGGGAAGGGTACAACCCTAAGGCCACTGCGACCAGTAAATGATCTATTGTAGCCTAGTCCCGCGTTTATATCTGATTCCCAAGGGGTTGTTAGGAACCGTACGATGCGCTTGGGGTCTAGAAGTTTGACATCTTCCGATGTGACTAGGCTGCCGCCCAGTATCCCACTTCTGCTACGGGTGAATACGACATAGTCGCAGAGGATGTTATTATAATCTATTTTTTACTCGAATAGCTAACGATAGTTTCATGCGTAAGACACGAGTCGTATAGTGGTTTATGTTGCTAAGCAAAACGGGGGCAGAAGGGTGTGAGATGGGTGACTGGTATTGGAAAATTTAAAGCGCGTTTAGTTAAAAAGTCGTACTTTAGTTCAAGTATAAGTAGACACCTTGAATCTTGCTATAAAATTGTCATGTAAAAATTTCAAGCATCTACCTTGTTGATATAAACATAAAATTGTCGCCTTTACTTATTTGATAAGGACTATGGCGTAGTATTATTTATTCTTATGACTATGGCACATCTAGTGATGTGCCATAGTCCTTATCAAATGACAAGTAAATTCTTTGAATGTACCATGTACAACACTATTTACTCTGTCCATAGACTCTTGCTCTCTGTACTCCTGTCATGTCTGTCGGTTTTAATAAATTGTTTCTTAGAAAATTAGTAATCCGTTTTAATTACAATTACAAATTTTTTTCATTATACCTAAATAAATAGTTTAAAAAGCAGTAATGGCCCAGGTAATTGTTTGCACTCTTAGCATAGCTGCAACCCTTTTTGCGTCCCAATGCGTGGGTGCGTCCCGCCCGCCTGCACGCCTGCGTGCTGGGCACTGGTCTCTCCCCATTATTGGGGACGCCTGGAG
This sequence comes from Pyrgus malvae, assembly GCA_911387765.1. Classification (NCBI taxonomy): domain Eukaryota; kingdom Metazoa; phylum Arthropoda; class Insecta; order Lepidoptera; family Hesperiidae; genus Pyrgus; species Pyrgus malvae. Next base: position 22,686,057 of record OU426963.1, on the reverse strand, counting down.
CTTACTCCACCACGCTGCTTTAATACGGATTGGTGGAGATGCGGGTTAGTGGCCAACCCGTTGTTGGATGTTTTCAAACCACAGATAAGGCCTCCGACAAGGTTTAACGACTGTTATCTATCGACAACAACCGGCTTAACGTGTCCTCCGAAGTACGGAAACGCGCATGAAATTTTTTGCCACTAGCGGTCACCCATCTCACACCCGACCGCGCCCGTTTGGCTTAGTTGCATAGATCGTTTGCGTTCTACGCTTACCGCCGGGCCATGCGCGCTTCATACAAACTCGCACTCTTAGCATAACAAACACCAAAGCCAAACAGTCAGTCATTCAAACTTTTATATCAATAGTGTATTATTGAATGTGCATAGCGAAACTTATCCGATAAAACATTACTTCCTGTATTATCTCCTAAGGATGCTCCAGGTGTTATTAAAATTTATAGATCGTAAGTAATTTATTATATCATCCGTTGTCCCAAAAGGTAGATCATCGGAGACCATAAAATTTGATGGGATGTTATCGGTCAAGCGGTCGTTTTGAAACTTTTACTGCTAATGAGGAGTTATAAAATATTGTGGTGAGTATTTTAATATAAGCTTCCGTTTATTTGCCAGCTACAAGGACTTTTCGCCGGTGTGTTCCTCTGGAGTTTCCGGAGTTTTCCCCAAGGGCTGAGGCCGCCGAGCTTTTTTTATTGTTTTATTGCGAAGTAATCACGGTATGTGCATATAACGGCACTACGTTAGAAATAAAGAGCCTCAGCCTGCATAGGTCTCATGCGCAGAAAGGGCACCATTACGTTCCAATGGAGGTTCCGAGGCCCTTAAAAGTACCGAGGAGGCTACCAAGAGTATTAAGTGAGATAAACATCCCACGTATCAAGTTATGGATTGGAGTTTTATACTCATAATATATCTACCGACTTTTTTTTAATATTATTAAGTCATTATGTAATACTATCTATCTATCTAAGTATCAGCCTTTTAAAGTCCACTGCTGGACATAGGCCTCCCCTAATGCTCGCAACTCCGTCCGGTCCTGCGCCCTCTGAATCCAGCGGTTTCCCGCTATCTTCTCATCGTCAGGTCGTCAGTCCACCTGGTTGGAGGGCGACCTGTGCTCCTTTTGCCGAGACGTGGTCGCCATTCGAGGACCTTTCTTCCCCATCAGTTGTCAGTCCTCCTAACTATATGGCCTGCCCATTGCCACTTAAGCTTGCCAATTTTGAGAGCTACGTCGGTAACCTTCGTTCGTCTACGGATTTCATCTTTTCTAATTCTGTCGCGTAGAGAAATACCAAGCATAGCCCTCTCCATCGCTCGCTGAGAGACTTTGAGCCTATGGAAAAGGCTAACTGTGAAAGACCACGTCTCAGCGCCGTAAGTCATCACTGGCAACACACACTGCTCGAAAACTTTCGACTTCAGGCACTGAGGTATTGTCGACGAGAAGACACTTCGTAGTTTCCCGAACGCCAACCAACCGAGTTGGATTCTACGACTTACCTCTCGCTCTATCTCGATCGCTTGTCCTAGATATACTCGTCGACAACTTAGATAGTAGCGCCATCAACAACGACCGGTATAGGTGTGACATGGACATTAGACATGATCTTCGTCTTGTCCATGTTCATCTTAAGACCCACCCTTTGTTAGGCACTATGGAGGTCACCTAGCATAGTGCTGAGCTCTTCCAGGTTTTCCGCCAGGATTACTATATCAAAGACAAAGACAAAGACAAAGACAAAGACAAAGACAAAGACATTTATTTGCACAAATATGGGTGTTTACAAAGTTGTTTATATATATTTAGTTCGCCATATTTACCTTCATGAGGTATGCAAATATACAATGATAAAAATATAAAAGGAAAAAAACTAAACTATAATACAATTACGAAATGTACATTTACATCTATTTTAATATTATTTTTATTTGTCCCATATTGCGCCTTTTATAAATAAAAATAAAAATATTTATTTATTTATATTTCGGATCGGTTCCGATCGTCAGCTTTGGGTACCCATATCACAGGGTGTTTGTACACTGAGAGGAAAAAAAGCCGGCGGAAAAAAAACCTCCCAGGTTTTTGTGGAATTCCTTTATGCCGTTTTATCGTTTATGAAATCAGTGACTGAGTAATACGCCTTTTTCAGTAAATACGTTTTAAGTCCTTTTTTTAAATTCGTTGCCTGTTTTAATTTTGAGGAATTCCGGTAGACCGTTATATATTTTTGGTCCCATGCAAAAGACACTGTTATGATATTGTTTTGTTTTAGAAGCGATTGAACATAATTGACTGTTATGTCTTTTTGATTTAAGGGTTTCATATTTTGTGATTTCTGTTTTGACCATTAAAGAGATCTCGTAAATGTATAAGGAAGGGAGCGTCATTATTTTTAAATTTTGAAAATGTGGCCTACAAGTATCCGTTTGTTGTAATTGACATATTGCTCGAATGCATTTTTTTTGAGCCTTAAACACAGTTTGAATTCCAGTCGCGTTTCCCCAGAATATTATACCGTATCTTAATGTTGCACCTACGTACGCATGGTAGGCATTTAGAACCGCCGTTTTGCTTACAACTTTGGCCAATTTATATAAAGCAAAAGAAAACTTATTTAATTGTTTACAAACGTGTTCTTTGTGTGACTGCCACGTTAATCTGCTATCTATGTATAGTCCTAAACATTTTGTTGTTTCTATTTCAGATATCAACTTTCCTTTATAGTTAATATTTACTGGTTGTCCGTATGATACTCTATTTTTAAATGTCATTATGTTTGTTTTATCAAGATTAATTTTAAGATTATTACCATTTAGCCACTCTATCAGTGATTCAAGACAATTATTTATATTACTTTCAAAGGAACCTGTGTTTTCATTTGTAAATATTACTGTACTATCATCAGCAAATAGTATCATCGGTTCTTTTATTGCTTGAGGAAAATCGTTAATATAAATTAAAAAAAGTAAAGGGCCTAAAATACTTCCTTGAGGCACTCCATACAGTACTTTCCTAGAGAGAGAATGATGTTTCTCTTCAGTTTTTGTGATTTCATTAATTTTTGTTATTTCTGTTATGTGTTCTCTGTCAGTTAGGTAAGAGTTGATTAAGTTCAACGCATTGCCTCTGACTCCATATTTCTCTAACTTATTAATCAGCAATTTATGATCTACATACTCGAATGCCCTTGTCATGTCCATATAGAGCCCGATTACCTGTTTCTTATCATTTAAACCTGTCATTACTTTTTGTAAAAAATTATAAATTGCTACGTTTATTGATTTGTTTTTCCTAAACCCTACCTGCTCATCAGCAAAGATAGAAAACTTTTCGAAGTAAAAATATAATCTGTCATGGAGTACTTTTTCAAATATTTTAGAAAAAATAGGTATTAATGCTATAGGTCTGTAACATCCCATGTTCTGTCTGTCCTGTTTCTTAAATATTGGTTTGATAATTGTGACTTTAAGTTTCTCTGGAAATATGCCAGTTTCAATACTTAAATTTATATTATAAGCTAGTATTGGTGCAATTATATTTGATACCCGTTTAACGATATTCGTACATATACCGTCATACCCCGTACTATTTGTATTATTTAGATTATTTATTATTTTTATAACTTCGTCGGGTGAGGTTGGTTTTAAGAAAAATGAGTGTTGACTGTTAAAACTAATTTTATGTATATCACTATTAATCTTTATATTACAGTTATCTTCAATTTGATTTAAGAAGAAGTCATTAAACTCTTTGGCGATAATTTGTGGGTCTGTTTCAATGTGGTTCCCCACTTTGATTTCATTAATATCTTGTTTAGGTATATTTATAGTGTTATTGTTAATTACTTTCCAGACAGCTTTCGATTTATTATTAGAGTTCTTAATAAAATAGTCATTTTGAGATTTTTGTGTTAGTTTTATTATTCTTTTAAATGTTTTTGAATAATTTTTAAATTTATTTTTTGCCTCCATGCTGCGAGAGATCCTGTACCTCCAAAGTAAACCCCTTTTAATTTTGGAACACCTTTTTATACCTTTTGAAATCCATCTTGAATATCATCGGCAAATCGAAGGTGTGTGAGGTGTTCGCCATTGATGTTAATACCCAGCCCGTTCCACTCCATCAGCTTGAACACGTACTTCCAGTGCAGCGGTAAACAGCTTTGGGGATATAACATCCCCTTGTCGCACTCCGCGCTGCAGTGGTGGTGTAATACAAAAAAAAATATTTCATAAACTTAGATAGTGCTATCGATACTACGACCTGTTAACAATAGTGTCTCACACGATCAGCTGTCACGTGTGTCCATTATCGACCCATAGCCATTCTGTTATCTCAAATATACTTTTTTTTAAAAGAGTGCTGCTGGGAGTTTTTTTCGCCGCCTTTTCTCTCTCAGCTCAACCTAGATGTTGATACCCATACGGGCACCTAAAGGCGATGACCGGGTAAAAATGACATTCATTAAGCGAATATTTTGTATTCCTAATATGAAATAAATATTTTTGTCTTTTTTCTTTTCTATTCAATTCTGTTATACAAAAAGTGGCCCGTTTCTTGTTTAAACGTCACGCGTGTCGGTGTCGGGTAATGAACCAAATGGAATAAGTTAAAAACGTAAAAAAAGTTTTACGGAAATAAACACACTCAATACAATTCATACTAATATTATAAATGCGATAATTAACTGTTTGTGTCTTTGTATGTGTGAGTGTCTCGCTGTCTGTGTGTTTGTTACGTTTTCACGCCGAATTTGCTGAACCAAGTTTAATGAAAATTGGTACATAGATAGAAAAATGTCGCTAAGAAAGGGTTGAAATAAGATTAATATTTTTTATGAAGTATTGTCATCTTCGAAGATAGAGTTTGTATTTGGGCACTGGATAGGAAGTATAAATAAATACCAATTTGTACTAGAGTTTTTGATATTTTGACCTACATGGCGAAGAAATAGGAGAAAAAACTCGTATCGCATGATAATTTAATTAAAAGCGGGCGGGACGAATCCGCGGGCTGAAAGCAAGTTATTTAAATAAATAAAATAAATAACGTCTCACATAAATAGCCCCACAGTAGAGTAGATATACCCTGTGTCATAGGTACCATGGACACACACAGAGACAGAAACACTACACCCAGGCCGAGAACAGAAATTTTAACTCATCATTAAAATTTCTGCTTCGCCGGGAATCGAACCCGGGACCCTTCGATTGGCAGTCCGGCATGGTAACCATTACGCCACGCGGGTCGTCAAATGTCAAATTTATATTATGATCAAGTTACTTATTGCACCGTGTAATTTATGGCTTTACTTTTGGGGATACTTTGGGGGACTTTTAAACTGAATAAAGCAAGCGAGTATATTACATATAAAGGTTGACTATGCAGAAAGCCACTAATGTCGGCCTGTTACAATTCTGTAAAAACTGACCCGTTTCTTGTTTACACGTCACGCGTGCCGGTGTCGGGTAATGAACCAAATGGAATAAATTAAAAACGTAAAAAGGCTTCACGTAAATAAATTGCGCGGCAAAATATGAGCTCGCGTGGACAAACGCTTGTAAACTGGTGTTAATAAACGTTGTTATATCGGTAAATATTTTTTTCGATTTAAAAGGCAAACAACGTGCTACCTTTATTATATATGGTGGACATGGCATGCCTTTGAAAAGTTTTTACATAACAGTGATGTGAAGGAAAATAATATATTATATTTCTAAATATGTAAATTTCAATTAATAATAAAATCATTTTCTATGCACCGACGACACTGACACCGACACACACACACATACACTAGTTGTATATAACTAGAAGGCACATTGTGCATGCACGTTGGGACGAGGGGTTCGCCCGTAAGGGCCGGGTGTCATACCTGTGAGTACCTGTGATGCTCTAAGGTAGACTCTGTTCACAGAGAATTGAGTAGTGTACATGTGCAAATTTAATATTCAAAAAATAATGTTATAAAGCAAAAATGTGCGAAATTAGGTACTCTTAAATGTGTCTATTTGGTACAATTCCCTTATACTTGACACTTTATGACCCCCTTTTTTTCTCAAAGACAAAGACTTTTATTTACACAAATATGGGTGTTTACAAAAGGTGTTTTTATACAATTGTCTCGCCATATTTACCTTCCATTTAATTTATAACTTAATTAATTACAGATATAAAAATGAACATTGAAATAGCTTTATTTTTTATGTTATATTTATATTATTTTTATCTTTTTTTTCGAATCGGAGCCAATCTTCGGCTTTGGGTACCCATATAGCAAGATTTTTGTACACTGAGAGGAAAAAATGTCGGCGGAAAAAAAACTTCCAGGTTTTTGCGGAATTCCTTTATGCCGCTTTAGCGTTTAAAAAATAAATGACCGTGTAATACGCCTTTTCCAGTAAATACGCTTTAAGTACTTTTTTAACCATATAAAATAATATTATATTACATATTAAAAAATTTAATCAGTTAGAGTATTAAGTCCTTCTTTTGTGCGCATGTAAAAACTAATCTCGTCCAACCAAACGGCTACTTGCATATCTCTTTTCATTCATATGCACAAACCGCTCCATTCAGCTGGAAAATTAAACATTCAGATACTCCACAAAGAATTGCGTTGCATTCGGAACGAATGAAAGAATGGAAGAATGGAAAAATATTGCTTCCTTCTTAGGATTCACTGTATATTTAGTCATATCCTTTATTCATTGCTGTAAACTGACTTATAAGCGGATGGCAATGAGTTGACGTGCACGATAGCTGTCACTTATGTTCATTGTCGACCCATAGGCCAGGCGCGGTCGCAGCCTTCAAATTTAGGGGGTCGGCAAGAAATTGGGGGGGGGGGGCACTAAGAAATTTAGGGGAAGATGTGTCCCAAATTGGCTTGTTTCGCCTTCCGTCTACGCATGACTGATGGATTTTGGGGGGGGGGGGGTCATATCCCCTGTGTGAGTCGATGTCCGCGAAAAGATGGAGGTTCATTAAGAGAATACCTGTATTCCGAAAAAAAAAACTGATACGAATAGTATAAATACAGTTATCGAGAATCCTCTACTTGCATCAATCTTTCTGTAAAAGTAGATCAAAGCAGAACATATTGTGCTTTGATTATGGAAATGTATGTACTAATACATTTAATGATAAAAGTATTAATTTGTTTTCCATCCTTTTTATGTCCCACTGCTGGCCACAGGTCTCCTCTAACGAGTGTGAGGGGAGGAGAGGATTTAGGCCATAGTCCACCACGCTGGTCTAGTGCGGATTGGTGGACATCATACCTTCGAAAAATTATGAGTTTCAATCAGGCATGCACGTCGATGGAAAACATCGTAATCAATTAAATATCACTATATTTTTCATCACCGTTAAGCAACGATGAAATGCTTACATAATAAATTTCTTTGTGAGAGTTGCTAGCTGAGGATTCGAACCCGGCATCTCCCGCGTCAGAGACCGCGGTCCTTACCACAAGGCCATCGCTGCTCTGTAAAAATAATAAAACCTAACAACTGAAAAGAAACAAATTTACCAATATCATACATGCCCTCTTAGAAATAAGACCATTATCTACGAATATCTCAGCGTATAAAAACCCAGTGAATTGGGTGCCCAAAGCCGACGACGTGGGAAAAACACTGTCTAAGGGGCCGTCCATTAATCACGTGAGGCTCAAAGGGGGGGGGGGGGGGGGGAGGGGGTACGGAAAACATCACGAAACATCACGAGGGGGGAGGGGGGGGGGTCTCGTTAGACATCACGTGTATTAATTTAATTATTTTTTGTCAAAAAGCGCTATTTCTGAACCGAAACAACATTAATTAATTATTCATTAATTTTATTGCAAATACATATAAATGTTTTTCGAATCAAAACGCCATTTTTTAAATATTTTTTTCCAGTCAAAAATAGCCTTTACATAGACTTTCAAAAATACACGTGATCCAGGGGGGAGGGTGGTCCCAAACCTCACCAAATATCACCAGGGGGGAGGGGGGGTCAAAAATGAGAAAAACGACCTCACGTGATTAATGGACGGTCCCTAAATAAATTCATAACTACTAAATAAAAAAACGCAAAATATGGGATAAATAAATAAATAACATGGTTTTTAAACATAATAAATAAATTTGTTATTTAGATTTAAGTCCATTAGTTATATAGGTAGATTTAAGTATATTTTGATTTTTTAAATATAAAAATAGTATTTTTTTTATTTCTTTAAAAATATTTGCATACCTTACTGAAGTAAATATGGCGGCTTTAAATATATTAAACAACTTCTGTAATACCCATATTTGCGCAAATAAATCATTTTTCTTTCTTTCTTTCTTTCAAAAACTTTGATTAGATATTTTTTATTTATTTTTCAGGTTTACACTTAATTTCCAATTCTTTTGACAATATTTTATGTTAAGTTTCACTCACGATTCGATATGTAATTTTTTTTCAACCTTTTTTTGTGTCCCACTACTGGGCACAGGTCTCCTCTCCCAAGTAAGAGGGGATTTAGGCCACAGTCCACCACGCTGGCCAAGTGCGGATTGGTGGACGTCGTGCTTTCGAGAAATTATATATTTCTCTCGGGCATGCACGGCGATGGAGAACATCGTAATTAATTAAATATTACGATATTTTTCATCACCGTGGAGCAGCGATAAATGCGCACATTACAAATTTCTTTGTCAGAGGTGCGCGCCGAGGATTTGAACCTGGGGTCGGTCGCGTCGAAGACCGCGGTTATTTACCACTCGGCCATCGCTGCTCTATTTTTTTTACAAAACTTTATTTGGCCGCAACCCTTTATGCGTCCCACTGCTGGGCACGGGTCTCTCCCCATTATTGGGGAGGCCTGGAGCTTACTCCACCACGCTGCTCCAATGCGGGTTGGTGGAGATGCGGGTTAGTGGCCAACCCGCTGTCGGATGTTTTCAAACCGACCATAAGGCCTCCGACAAGGTTTAACGACTGTTATATATCGACAACAACCGGGACCGACGGCTTAACGTGCCCTCCGAAGCACGGAAACGCGCATGAAATTTTTTGCCACTAGCGGTCACCCATCTCACATCCGACCGCGCCCGTTTGGCTTAGTTGCATAGATCGTTTGCGTTCTACGCTAACCGCCGGGCCATGCGCGCTAAACTTTATTTACAAAATTTTATTTACAAAACATTAAAGGAAACCTATGTTCCTTTAAGATTCTATAAATTCTATAGGTAGATAACGTGATTTGACTGTGACGTTGTTTTGTGTTTTATTCTTTTTTGTTAATTCAGATGTTTATTTATTTTCTGTTAAGTTTGCGCACCCTTCCCGTTTTTCTTTTTTTTTCCACTCTATCCTATTTTTCCGAGCATATATACGTTGCCTGGAAGAGATCGCTGCCTAAACGATAAGGCCGCCTATTGCATTCTTTTAAATATTGTACAAATTAAATATACTTTTTTGTCTATAATTTGGTGTGTAATAAAGAATTATTGAATTGTATTGTATTATATTGTATTATACATGTGTTAAGTTGTAACAGAATAATATAGCCACTTATCATAAGATCAGAAAGCTCAAGCAAGATTTGAATTTTCAGTGTCTTCATCTCTCCGAAGTTTTTAGAGGACACAAAACTCTCTACCTAACGAAAAACTAACTACACATTAAGGAAAGTGTCAGCCTTTAAAAAGCTGACTTTATAATTTCCCTAACGTAGCGAATTGCGACGGTTATCGCGTCCTGCGATCAAGGTGTTAACCACGTAGAGATCGCAGATAGGACAGGTCATCCACAAGGAATTTCGATTATTATCCACTTATTATAAGCCCAGTTTTAGGAGACTACCATTGCTTGACATTCTATCCTTAAATCGAGAACGCCTGGTGCTTACTCCAATACACCTGTTACAGAGCCTATCTGTGCCGAATCTGACTGGCTCCGGTGTAGTAAAGCAAATACATACGACTTCAGGTACTTAATACTTATGCACGGTCCCAGGTCCTTGGGCTGCAGCGGTCATTTTTAAAGTTTCAGGGCAATTTCTCTACATAACATTATAAATAAATAAATAAATAACGTTTCACACTCATAGCCCCGCTGTAGGGTAGATATACCCTGTGTCGTGGGTACCATGGACACACACAGACACAGAAACAAAAACACCCAGACCGAGAACAGAAATTTAAACTCATCATTCAAATTTCTGTTTCGCTGGGAATCAAACCCGGGACCCTTTGATCGGCAGTCCGGCATGGTAACCATTGCACCACGCGGGTCGTCGATTCATTAACATTAAACATTTAACATTAAATCAAAACAATTTGTAGACTTCTGAAAGAAATCAGTTTGTCCATCTATCAGCCTTTTATAGTCCACTGCTGGACATAGGCCTTCCCTAACGTTCGCCATTAAGTTTGTATAAAGAAGCGAAAATACGAATCCTTTTAGAAAAGCTCTTAAAGCGCTAAAAGATTCATTTTCCTGTTTTGCCCGTGACACGTTTCGCACGTAGGAAATCGTGTAAGTATGAGCAAAGTGGATGATATTATGGAAACATCAAGGGCTTGACTTAAAAGATGTGATATATTGCCGACCCGCGTGGCACATTGGTTACCATGCCGGACTGCCGATCGGAGGGTCCCGGGTTCGATTTTCAGCGAGTCAGAGATATGAACGATGAGGTTTATCTGTTCTTGGTCTAAGTGTTTTTATGTTTCTGTCTTTGTATGTATTCATGGTACTAACGACACAGGGAATACCTACCTGTGGGGCTTTGAGTGTGAAACGTCAAATGCAAAAAAATTGAGGTTGATTTGTTTTCATTTATTTATTTATTTAAATAGTGTAATGCGGATTAGTGGCGATGCAGCAAAGTGGCTCACCCAATTTGAAACCGCCCAAAAGGCCTTTTACATCGCATACTAATATGGAACTAATAAGTAACTTTTATAAAACAGTAGATATAAAAACTCGACTGCTGAAAACCGAACTAAAAAGATAATGCCAATTATAAAATCCATGCCACATACCGTCGGAGCCTTTGAATGTTTTTGACAAACACATTGCAACCTCGACCTGCATGCTACGAATTTTATAATTGGCATTGTTGGTCTTTTTAGGGTCCCGTACAAAAAACGAAATCCTTATTGGATCACTCGTGCGTCTGTCTGTCCGTCCTTTCAAAGCCAATTTTCTCAGAGTCTACTGAATTACACAGGTGTAATTTGGAAGGATAGTGTAATCCAATCATCCACACTATTCGCAAAAAGATGTGCAATGTAGTTAAATATTTTTTTATTTCATTTTCAGGGGATACATTAGGAAATAAAAAAAGTTTTGCAAACCTTACTATGTCATATATCAAATGCTCGATAAAGAAATGTATCAAGGCTCGTCAAGCTCAAATATATTTTTGTAATTATTGTAAAATAAATATTTTCGAGTTTATTCATGAAAGAAGATGAAAATTGACAATATTCCGAGACTATAATCTTAAAATTATTTACAGAATATTCATTTATTGCCTGTAACTCACAAGAAAACCTATAAAAATTCTATTGAACATGACGCTCTTGACCGGTTTTTTGCTTTTATTTTCAGCCGTCTTTCATCTTTACACAATTTTGTTCTCGTTTTTAAAATTTTGTAAAAACTCGTTTATTAACGTTATTTATAAGAATAATTTAAAATATCCTCTACGATTATGTACCACTATGCATTATCTCTTTTTACGTCTCGGCAAAAGGAGTACAGTCCGCCCTCTAACCAGGTGGACTGAAGACTTAAAGAAGACAGCGGGAAGCCGCTTGATGCAAAAGGCGCAGGACCGGGAGGAGTGGCGAACGTTAGGGGAGACCTACGTCCAACAGTGGACTTCAAAAGGCTGTAAAGAAGGAAGAAGATTTCTTTTCAACCTAGATATCAGCAGTGGGTTTTTTTTTAATGATTTTAAATGTTTATCAAACCCCTTATTTAAGTACTATTTGTTGAATAACTTTAAATTTATTTAGTCACGGTATACATTATCACCGACCTAGATATTGCGATAAATCGCCCATTACGGTGTACAGTTACGAGTGGTTATCATTAAAAGGAAGATAATTTACAAGATTCAGCTTTTATAGAGCCATCGTCCGCGGTGAAGTGGCAATTATACAGTTTGATAATGTTTAAACTGTCGTCAAATAAAAGTTTTTCTCAATAATTTTGTCAACCTTTCATTCAGCGAAATACGAAAGTTGGCTGCAACCCTTTTTGCGTCCCACTGGTAGGCACGGGTCTCTCCCCATTATTGGGAAGGCCTGGAGCTTACTCCACCACGCTGCTCCAATGCGGGTTGGTGGAGATGTGGGTTAGTGGCCAACACGCTGTCGGATGTTTTCAAACCGCCCATAAGGCCTCCGACAAGGTTTAACGACTGTTATCTATCGACAACAACCGGGACCGATGGCTTAACGTGCCCTCCGAAGCACGGAAACGCGCATGAAATTTTTTTTTGCCACTAGCGGTCACCCATCTCACACCCGACCGCGCTCGTTTGGCTTAGTTGCATAGATTGCGTTCTAGACTAACCGCCGGGCCATGCGCGCTTCGCAAATACGAAAGTAAAGGTTTTCAATTGCTAATATTGTATATTAAAGTTGCCGAAAACTATAACAGAAATAGTAATAATCTCAAATCATTCAATATCTAATAATTAAATTTTAAGTAATTTCAAAAAAATTCACGTTCTAATCCCTCTTCTTAGGAATTAATCAGCAATTTGATAATAGACGTTGTGTCAGGCATAATAATTTCAAAAAATCATTCTTATTATCTCGTTTATTTATCAAGACATTCATATATCAAGGCGTGGCGCAATGGTTACCATGCCGGACTACCAATCGAAGGGCCTCGGGTTCGATTCCCAACGAAATAGAAATTTAAAATGAATGATGAGTTTAATTTTTTTATCAGTCTGCGTGTTTGTGTTTCTGTCTTTGTGTGTCCATGGTATCCACGACACAGGGTATATCTAGCCTACTGTGGTGCTATGAGTGTGAAGCGTGTGAAGCGTGTTGTTACTAAATATAATTGGTTTATATTACTTTAGTTGGGGAATACACGGTGCAAATGATGAAAATAACCTTAATATTACATTTTGCATATGGCACAATTTGCAAATAATGTGCTTATATTTATTATCCGATATCTTTCGCGAAGCACCTTCGTATAGCGTGGGTATCTTTCTGGCTTCACAGGTAACTCATATTAGGGGTCCAACAGGGGATGTTTCGATTTTCTTGAGCGCGTCACATAAACATATATAGAGAGATCTAGACATATCTTGCACTCTGTTGCGTACTCCAACAATTAAAAAAAGCTAAAGTTTTTAAATGTTGTTTCATTCTTAATTTTTACACGCTTTTTATTAGCTTCACCTGTATGTTTGTATGTTTGTAACCGACTTCTTTGGGCGCGATTTTGACCCACTTTAAACGGCCAGATTTCGTTCAAACTTTGTAGATTTATTGAGGACCGATGACAATACACTAATTTGATAAAATTATTCCATTTTTCAATTTGCAAAATATGATTTTTGTTAATTTATATAATTTTCTGGTTAACTTGAAAATTTGCATAGGGGTCAAGGGCCGATGAAAATGCAATAATATGAGAATAAAAATCCAACTAAAAAATTAAAAATAAATAATGTAGTTTAAAAAACTAAAAAACACGCTTTTGAGAAAATACGAACTAAAAACTAAAAAAATAAGAAGAAAATGTATATTACTGTAAATAAAGCGTGGGGTGGTTTTTAAGATACTATTGACACCATGCACCCCACGTTTTTTTTACAGTAATATACATTTTCTTCTTATTTTTTTAGTTTTTAGTTCGTATTTTCTCAAAAGCGTGTTTTTTAGTTTTTTAAACTACATTATTTATTTTAAAGCGCTCTCCCAACGTTGAAACTGAAAGCATCGTGTAACTTTCTTATTTTAAATCCGTAAAATCGGAGGCATTTTACGGATCGCCTGCGGTGAAGTGGCAATTATACAGTCTGATAATGTTTTAACTGTCATCAAATAAGAGTTTTTCTGAATAATTTTCTCAACCCTTAATTTTTCAGCAAAATAAGCAAGTAAAGATATTCAATTGCTAATATTGTATATGAAAGTTACCGAAAACCCTAACAGAACCTACTCATGACGCTCGAGTAAATCCACATTTGGCATCGTGGACTCCTACTATCCCCGCAAAGCCCGTAACCCAATAGAGGGAAGATAAGGCTCTCAGGTGACACAGGCTTTAAAATCAGTTTGAAATACCGCTGTAACGCGCTGCATGCTAATAGCAGTCAGGTGGTATGGACTTGATTTACAGAATTAGAGGAAAAAACTATTGCATGCATTATAAATTTGTTAATTTGAATAGCTCTTTGACTATATAAATTAGTCAAAGAGAAAGCGACCTACTGAGCTAATCGGCTCAATTCGTGAATTGAGCTGGTGTCTATTTCCTTTCTGAACATATTCTAGGAGACGACGAAAATAAAAAGATGGTAAATACGTTTACCCTTTCAGAAACATAAGTAAAAAACTTATTAATATTTAAGACCTGGAGAGTAAGATACTCTGATTCTGAAGAGCAGCGACCGATCCCGGGTTCAAATTCTCGGCGCGCACCTCTGACTAAGAAATTTGTAATGTGAGCATTTATCGCTGCTCCACGGTGATGGAAAATATCATGATAATAAACGGATTGCGATGTTCTCCATCGCAGTGCATGCCTAAGAGAAATTCATAATTTCTCGAAAGCATGACGTCCACCAATCCGCACTAAGCCAGCGTGGTGAATTATGGCGTAAATCCCTCTCATTTGTGAGATAAGACCAGTGCCCAGCAGTGGGATATAAAAAAGGTTGAAAAATAATATATTTGAAAATTAATATAGATAAGGATCTAAGCTGACTTGGGCTCTTACGAGAAATATCAGCTTGAAATAACGCTCTAACGGTCTGCATGCAAATAGCAGTCAGGTGGTGTGTTGTAATCGTTATTTACAGAATTGGAAGGAAAGAATATTGCATTTATTAGTTAAATTTGTTAAAAAATTATTTGCATTGCTCCATCATAACTAATTTATAACAAAAACGAAGTTTTTTGTTTGCTAATTTGACAATTGTTCGACATATTATTTTATTCTAGGATTTCCTAACCTAGACAGATTTAAATTAAGAAGTGTTTGAACAATGAAGACCCCAAATGGTTATAATGATAATATGACTAATAAAGAAGTGCAACGCAAAGCGATTCTATATTTTCTTATATATGACACTAAGGGCCTCTTTCACCATCTTCAAGTAAAGTGACAAGTACGGTAATTGTCGGTTTAAGTCACCCGTAACTTCAATTTCAATTTCACGATGTTCGAGTAGCACTAATCATATGATAAACTGACACGTACTCATAGCTTTAACTTGACAATTATCTTTACTTGGGACGCAAGTAATCAACACTTTACAGGAGATGGTGAACGAGGCCCTAAGATTAGATTTAAGTAACCATGTCAAAATTCTTTTCAATATGTTTCCCAGAGATGTTTCCGGCCTACAGATGTTTGGCGGCGGGTAGATTTAATAACAAATTCATGTCCAATAATGGGCTGAGACGGGATAAATCAAGAGGAATGGGCCAGTAATTGGCACATGGAGCAAATGTGATTTGTGGTTGGTAAGGAATAATGGTGGAATTGGAACAAGGGATTGTTGTTCTGGGTACCCGTAGCGTAGTAGGTAGGTGAGAATCAATGAGTACAAAAAATCTTTGAAAGAAAGAAAGAAAAAAGAGGGATAGCAAAATTACGCAACTTAAAACCTGGAAGGTTGTTTACCGCCGGATTTTTTCAGCTCAGTGTCTAAAAAAAGATAAATATTTTATAAATTAACTTTATAAAACACTTCACAATACACACACTATTTTTTTTATAAATAAACCGAACAAAAAGGCTGTCGGGACGCGTGGTATTAAGCGATCACCGTCGCCTATGGACACGGGCAACCCCAGAGGAGCCGCCCAAACATTGTCGGATTTGGAAGAGAGCTTTTTTTACAACTTTCTTGAAGAACCCCATGTTATAATCCATTGGAAATGCCTCAGCTGGAAGGTTGTCCCATAACTCACATGTCCGTGGTAAAAAGGAGCGGGCACAGCGGACTGTGGAGGGCCGCCACGAGTTCAGATAGTGTCAGTGGAACTTTAACCTTCGTCTGGCGGTACAATCTTGAAATGGTGACGTAGCCATTATTTTGAAAAGTTCCTCGGAGCACTCACCATATTAAAGTCTGTATAATACGCAGAGCGAGCCTATGTCTCTTCGCAAGCTAAGCGGTTCTAAGCTGTCAGTCAATCTTGGGTCGTTGACGATTCAGACTGGGCGCTTTTGAACTGAGTGAAATGGGTGTAGTATTTTGGTTCTTCTGCCCAGAGATGGGAGCAGTACTTCAAGTGGGGTCTGACCTAGGCTGGGCCTTATACAGCAACGTACTGCCTCGCCCTGTTGAGGACACCAAGCTTTTTGGATACCGATTTGGCCGTTGTTCTCCGAGTGACTCCGATACTGCACTTTACTCGTAATGTCAACTCCTAAGATACAAGATGCCAAGATAGATAGATCTTTTCTTTTGCGAACATTGTAAAATTTTACTGCAGCTTTTCCCTTTATGAAAAATGTGAAATGAGTAATAAACATGCTCATTACAAAATTTCTTATCCATATGCGCGTCTGGATTTGAATTAGTACCATGTGAGCGGTGCCGCTTAACCTATACAGCAATATAATTAATAGAATCAGGCGTTACTTTGCGGAACTCCATTGTAATAAAGTTAGGTAAAAACTACATTGCAACAATCCGTAATCAGAACGTATGATGGTGTATACCTCTTTCATGCAATATCACCTCCCTCCCTCCCACATAGGTCACATGCACATGTAACAATAAAAAATATACACCTACATACGTACCACCACCAACACGTGTTTCGCCCCAAAACAGAGCATCATCAGGGTTATTGTCTCTACGACGGTTACTTGCAAAATATAATTTTGGCCGACAATTGGTACTTTTGTACTAGGGGCTTATGTGTTTTTCATATAATCATGCCGCACATAGAGTCTTTGTTCTAGGAAATATCTTAGAACTGTTCGCAATATAATCCGATGCAACTGTGATATTGATCTCGTCCTTTGTAAGGTTATGCCTTTTGTTAGCAGTTTAGCACTTCGTTATTCTTTCAATGATTTTAATGTTTTTCTAAGTGTTGCTCTTCCACATTTTTTTTTAATTTAAATGAAATAGCGGACGAGCATGCAGGCCACGTGGTGTTAAGAGATCGCTGCAGCCCATGGACATCTACACGCAACCTCACGGAATAAATCTTGCCGTGAAGTTGCGCTGCTATTCCGAATACTATTGGTCACCTCATGTAGGTCTGGCCGGCAACTGCACCTTTCCATCGAAACAAACTGCAATTGATTCTCGGCAGAAGTGGGAGCAGCAGTGATACGTCCCCGGTCGAATTATGAAAGTTAATATACACAAACTTTAATATATCGTCTCTGCAAAAAGATCACTTTTTCATTGTCAGATCCATCAGAATATAATTAGTTAAGTAAGTACCTATAATAAAAAGAAACAAAATGTGCAGAGCAGCAGAACAAAGGAGGGACCTTATCAAAGAATAAAAAATGTCAAACTAATTCTGTGCCGTAAGACTTAAATAAAGTTTGAAATGATAAAAAAGCTCAGGATTGAGCTGTTGTAGGCTCTTTTCACAACCAGGCTATTTCCACAACTGCTATAGCTAATATTTAAATTCCTCGAATATGTGAGTAGGTGTGTGAGTAAGGTGAGACGATACTGTCATATGCGGTAGTTTTCAAGTATAATATAGGTATGTCAAGTATATCCTTTTCAGCAAAAACTACTTGGAGAAAACAACATTGTACAACATTTTATACATTAAAACAGGAGTGGGGAATACAACATTTTATACATGGGGGTTTTTATCCTTCATCTATTTTATTCATTATCATTGCCTAAACGCATCCAGCCAAGAGAACCAACTGGTAACCAAGAGTTACAAACTATAATTACATACAGCCAAAAAAAAGGGGTTTTTAAAGTCAAATAAAAATATGTCAGGTAAGTGCGGTACCGTTGCACTTTCCCAATAAGAAATGCGCATAGCCTACGTGGCGTAGAATACAAGTGATTTACGCAGCTCAGCAAAACCTGCGCGGTCGGGTGTGAGATAGATGACCTCAAGGGGCGAAAAAAAATCGTGCTGCGGAAAGCACGTTTAGCCGTCGGTACCCGTTGTTATCGACAGATAAGAATTCTTAATGGGGTTCTGGAATTTGATCAAAGTCCAGATTTATTCTCTTCTGCACCTGATGTATTTCGCAGTACAGCCGGAAGATACCTTGAAACATTGTAAGCGCATTGGATGTAAAGTCTGTAATGTTTACATTTTAAGATCATAAATAAATAAATAAACAGTCGGTAAATCTTCTTAGAGTGTCATCCGAAAGCGGGTTGGCCACTGACCCGCGTCTCCATCAACCCGTATAGAACCACCGTGGTAGAGTAAGCTCCAAGCTTCCCTAAAAATATGGAGAGACCACTTGCCCAGTAGTGGTACGCAAAATAGAAAATACTCATAGCAAATGTCGAATGCTTTTCAATAACAGTGTTTTCGTTACCTATTATTCCTTTGTAATGCTATCCATTATAAAAATGGTGAAGAGATTCATATTTTTAAGACCCTAATGTAAGGTCAGATAATATGGAATAATATGGGAAGGATATTCTTTGTCGGATTATAATAGTACCTTTGATCTATTCTTTCGATTCTTAAAATATTCTTCATGATAAGTTTATTATTCTACTTCATGATTTATACTTATACGTCAAAATACGTAAGAAAATATAAAGGTTAGGCAAAGTACTCGTAGTTTGATGTAAAAACTTACTTTCAATAAGGGAAATAGAACGAGTTAAGTAAAGTTTTTGAATCTGCATAGTTTTCTCTTGCACAAATGAAATGCCGCCAGCGTCTTAGGCACCATGCCCACGGACATTTTAGAGGAAGTTTTTTATTTATAAATACTTATTTACTTTTGTAATTACCATATATATACAGTTTTGTTTTTTTAATCAATCCATTTTATAAAAGTCTTTATACACGCGGACGACGTCGCGGGCACAGCTAGTTGTAAATAAAGTTTTCTCTTTGATAAGTGTTAGCCGAACGGTTTAAAAACCAGGATGGTGGGTTCAAATACAGACTGAATTCCAATTCCCATGTCTATTTGAATCATTTTAAGACAATGATCTGGCCCGGATTCGTTCGGATGATTTCAGTTTACAATCTAAGTATCAAACGGGAACAGTATATTTTTCCGGGATTAAAACTAGGTCCACTCTATCTGTGTACCAAATTATATTAAAATTGTTTCAGTAGTTTAGGCGTGAAAACGTAAACACACAGAGAGGTTTACTTTCGCATTTATAATACTAAAAGTGTCAATTTTAAAACCAAAAGTATAAAAATTCAATATAAAAATATGCGAAACATTATTAAAAGTTGTATACTATGTTTTGGCTTATCCAGTGGTAATCTGACCATGCATTTATTATTTACAATGACATTGTAGGGCGTCAACTTGTTTAGTGGACCCCAGGTGAAAACTTCATTTTAGGCACACCGTATTATAATATTAATTAATGACGCATGTTTTTGCCGAAAATCTGTAAGGCACCTGTCAGATAGCTGTGAAAATTGTGAATCTCGTGGATGACCATAAGAAAATACTAAATTAATAAATTTTAATTTTGAATACTGAAAACAAAAATACACGTTACGTATTGTTTATTGTTATTTTTTTATCGGCATATAGCTGATAAAAGTTCGGCAAAAACGTGAGTCATTAATTAATATTATAATACGGTGTGCCTAAAATGAAGTTTTCACCTGGGGTCCACTATGTAAGTTGCCGCCCTTCTATGTATGCTGATATGATGTACTGGCTGCAACACTTTTATTGGTCCCACTGCTGGGCAAGGGCGTATTAGTGTGGTCTCTAGTTTACTCTACCACGCTGCTCAATGTGGGTTGGTGGTACCTATGCTGACCTGGCTTAGCCTTATAAAATTTGAAAATTATGAAGCCCATCATGAATTATCTACAGGCATAATTAAATTTAAAAGGTTGTGCTTCCTAAAGAATTATTATTATCATAACTGTTTTAAGAACCAAAAAGCTTTTCCCTAATATCATAATCATAATCAAAATTCCTAAAATAAAGTTTACATGACAAATTTGAATGGTGTGCGGACTTAATGAGCTAATTCATTTATCAAAAAAGTATTAGAAAGAAAGAAAGAAAACGTTTATTCATCTCGTGAATTCTGCACCTATACTAATACAGCATAATAACAAAAACAAAATAATACTATTAATATAATAAAAAATAGACAAATATTAACGCGGTAATAAGTAACAACTATGTATAACAAAAAATAAAAATGAAATAAAAAGGTGAAACGCCGCAGAACCACAAGATGGAAACTAATTGAATTACTTGTGCTTTACAAAATACTCGCTTATTTTCTATCGTTTACAGTTTTGCCAGGGCTTTGTTAGAAATGTAATGAGTAAATAGGGACCTATAGCTGTGAATAAATCATTTTTAATTCCGACCTGAAAACCCCTGAATTTTTAAGGAATTTTCAAACCTTTCAGGTAACCAGGTGACAGAAAATTCTGTGAGGTGGGAACTATTTTATTAGTCCATTTACGAAAGCAGGTGAAAAGTGAAAACTACGTGTACCTAAATATACTTTAAAGTTCCACATATAGGATGAGCAGCGATGGCCGAGCGGTAAAGACCGCGGTCTCCGATACCTAGGTTACGGAGATATTGTAGCGAGTACAAACCCCGGCGCGC
Organism: Pyrgus malvae; assembly: GCA_911387765.1. Lineage (NCBI taxonomy): Eukaryota > Metazoa > Arthropoda > Insecta > Lepidoptera > Hesperiidae > Pyrgus > Pyrgus malvae. The sequence continues at coordinate 22,665,063 of OU426963.1, read as the reverse complement.
ACCTCTGACAAAGAAATGTGAAATTCGCGTATGTCCACGGAGGAAGAAAACATTGTAATATTAAATTACAAAAACGAAAATAAAAATGATTTTATAGAAAAAGATTTTACTATATTATTAAGAACACCATTTTAAGCTAATTATTGTATACCTCATATTTTAAAACAGGGCTGAAGTTTTTCTCCGTCTGCTCTTTTCTTCAGCTCAGCATTGCCTAAGCGCACCCAGAGCAGACAGAACAAAAAAATAACGTTCACTAAGAGTTTGTAAATGAACCGTACAGTGAATAAAGAATATTTCATTTCATTTCATTTACCCCTTTAGGTGTACAAATTTAAATTTAATTCAATAAACTTACGAATTTTAATGACTTAATTTAAACTTGAATTCTTAAAAATCACAGAAGGGTACAAGAAACACTAAAGTAGTTTTAAATTTTTATACTATAATTAATTAGACTTAAACCCAATTCTGTGCTTTTTATAATTATTTATTTTATTTGAACCATCTGAGGTTCGCGGTTAACACACGATGGTTTCCATTACCGTGCTTGCCAGAGAGTTATTCATAATTTCTCAATAAATATGGGTGGCCATGTCCCGTTTATACCTATTTGTTAATCCTCAATTTTTTGTATACAAATAACACAACGTTATTATTCGCAGTTAAATGTAAATACATATTAAATAAATTAATAATGTAGAAAAAAAATTAATAATGATAAAAATAAGAATAAAATATAGAAAAAAATATAAAATGAATAATGTAGGTAAATAAATAATAAACGTTACAAACTCATAGCCCCACAGAAGGGTAATTAATACCCTGTGTCGTGGGCATCATGGACACTTACAAAGACAGGAACACACACACCCAGACCGAGAACAGAAATTTAAACTCATCATTCAAATTTCTGTTTTACCGGAAATCGAACCCGGGACCCCTCGATTGGCAGTCCGGCATGATAACCATTGCGCCACGCGGGTCGGCTTATTTGTGTTTTTCTTTCCTTCAAAGCTTCAAGTATTGTATTTTAATTGCCAATTAGTTTGAAGATAGAGAAGAAATTCAATTCATTGCTTTCCAGAAGTAACAACACAGGAATTCCCACTGTAAAACAACAAACTTGTCGGAGAATAACCGGTACTTGGATAACAATCGCAGGGGCGGCCCGGATAACCGGTTTATAAATATTTACGGTTTTTACGGTTTCCACCGGCGAAAGCGTGTTAGGCCGTAAATAAAATTGTACTTCGAAGAAACTTGGAGAAAATTCGAGGAGCAGTACAGAAATACTTTGACATTTACCGGGTTCTTTTCATTTTTATCTAAATGAGCTGTTTCCTGTTTTATTGGTGTTCAATATTCAAAAAGATAATAATAATTAATGAATTAAATTTTCAATACAGATATAGATACTTTTCGCTTCACATAAGAATGAAAGAATACAATGGGAAGCGAAAAGTATCTAAAAGTTACTCGTATATATTTATTTATTTATTCCATGCACTTTTTTTGTTAATTTTTCTTTAATTGTTTATGAGATTTCAAATAATGCTTAGCTATTTATTTAATGACAGTTTTAAATATGCGTTACAGCTAATTTCGTTCCTTAACAAGTCTGGATTACGCAATTTCAATGTTTTCATCTCCTATTAATGTCCTTTTCTGCATTTTATGAGCTACTTTATTGCTCCGTGGCGACTATCGGGCGTCGTTGTATGTTTTATAAAGTCTACTAGATAACACTAAAGAAATCCATTAAATAAATGGCTGGTCCCACTGCTGGGCACGGGTCTCTTCCCATTATTAGGGTTGCCTGTTTCTTATTTGTCGACCCGCGTGGCGCAATGGTTACCATGCCGGTCTGCCAATCGAAGGGTCCCAGGTTCGATTCCCGGCGAAGCAGAAATTTGAACGATGAGTTTAAATTTCTGTTCTCGGTCTGGGTGTTTGTGTTTCAGTATCTCTGTGTGTCATGTTACCCACGACACAGCTTAATTCTATGCTAACAAGCCTAACTAATAGATTGTGTGGCTTAGTTGGGTGTAAGAAGTCCATGGGCTACAGTGACGTAACCCGTCTGCTACTCCGTTAAAATAAAAATAAAACAAATAAAAAACTAAAAAAACCCGAAGCTGTCCTGCGTTTATGTATAATTTGGAAATGTAAAAACCCTAAAACAAGAAAGTCGTCATACCCGATTTCACTTAACTTAAAAGTCAACTAATAGGGGTAGGTAAATTATAGAACAGGAGCTCATTGTATATTTTTAAATACAAGACAAATTGAAGTAGTCGGAACCCAGCCTGGAATTAGACGACTGACTTTCTAGAATTGGTCCCGACTCTACAATTTGTCCTGTATTTAAAAATATTGTTAAATATACAATGAGCTGAAATCCATCGTGCCGTTCAGGCTGTAGAGCATGCTAAACAATTATACATACATACATACATACATACTCTCGACAAACATAACCCTCCTTCTGGCGCAGTCGGATAAAAACAGATTTATCATAACCCCATATTTTCCATCGTGGCGTTTTGCATAACTAACACTTTTGTATATATATGTATATATCCATGTATATATGTATATATTTATAGTATGTAAGTATATGTATGTCTATTCATTCAAATATTTATGTATGTCTATGTATATTTAAATTTCAGCTTTTATGTGCACCTCTCCCGCATCCTACTTAGCTAAATCTCTTCTACCCCAAGGTTGTCTGGAAGAGATCGCTAGAAGCGATAAGGTCGCCTATTGTTCACTGTATTTTCTATTTCTTACTATATGTTGTCATTTTCTTATCTATGGTGTACAATAAAGCATATTTGTATTTGTATTTCATACATTAACAGTATGTATGTAAGAGAATTAAAAAATCCGTAAGTTTCGTAGCATCATGCTAATAAAATCTGAGGTATATATAATAAAATAAAATCGTTAAAACAAACTTCGTAACCTCCGGTGTGCCAGTCACATGCTCACTTGTTTTAGGTTAAGCATTTATTATTACCCACTGAGTCCAATAGCCATTATTAAATTAGTAGACTGGTAATTACTTTAAAAGCTTTTAAATTACCTTTAGTATTTTAGTTGAAGTATGTATTGTTTGTAATCTTGTTTGAATTTCGTGATATCCTGTATTTTCCTTTATTGAATTAAGCGTCATATATTATAAGTAGAATTTCGTATTTAAATGTATATTGTAAGTGGACCGGATTTACTATTTAGTTATAGATGTGAGACCGTATCGATATACAGTTATTTTGACATTATTACAGCTTTGAATTCCTGACTGTAATAAATTACAGTTAATTAATATTGAAATTCACTTATTCGTTAATTTTAAAGTTACATACTCATATAATATATTTTACTTAAAATGCATGTTTAATAAATATAACTATATAAATAAACATATTATTCGTGCAAATAAAACGATTGAATTTGTTTTACTACAGGTACATCTTATAAAATAACCCCGTTACCTACTAATAAGGTTTGTATTAATGTTTAATCTTGATATAGTTAATGTCTTTTTGAACAATAAGTAAGCCAAAACATACAGTACCTAAAAAGTTTATTAGTTAATGCATTCATGATTTCTTGATATAATAATATAGTACTCTGCTATAAACTTTGATATTGTCGACACGCGCTTTAAGCCACCAAACTGTTCGATACTTTATTACCCATTTTCTAAAGCAAATGTGCCTGAAATTACTCGTAAAATGATCGAAATTCCGCCATTTATGAACGTCGATCGGAGTCTTTTGTGATATGAACCCATACATCGTTACGATTCCCCAAAGATAATAATGATAACTTATGTTTTAACAGCTTGATTGGTTGTTTCAGTACCCTTTGTATTATCAATATACATTTCGTTCGGTAGATAGTTATCTTTAGAATTGTACGAGAGACGAACCACCAGAAATTTCAAGCATTTTAAGGAAAAAAAATATTTTTACCATCTTCCAAAAAGGAGGATGTTCGACTGTCGAGCAGCGATGGCCGAATGGTCAAAAACCGCGGTCTTCGTCGCGACCGATCCCGGGTTCAAATCCTCGGCGCGCACCTCTGACAAAGATATTTGTAATGTGCGCATTTATCGCTGCTCCACGGTGATGGAAAATATCGTGATATTTAATTGATTACGATGTTCTCCATCGCCGTGCATGCTTGAGAGAAAATCATAATTTCTCGAAAACATGACGTCCACCAATCCGCACTTGGCCAGAGTGGTGGACTATGGCCTAAATCCCTCTCACGCGTGAGAGGTGACCTGTACCCAGCAGTGGGACATAAAAAAGGTTGAAAAAAAAAGTTCGACTGTATTTAGAGCAGCAATAGCCCAGTTCTTAAGACATTGGTGTCTCACGTTGGGAACCCCAACATATCCTGGAACTCTGACTAAGAGTTATGTGTGTATTTAGCGCTACTGTACGGCAAGGGTGATATCCAAACGATGTTTTCTATCATTGTGCACATTCAGGCATGCATTATTTTCAAAAGCATGTTGCTTCCGCCAGTCGGTACTTGCAGCAGCGTGGTGGACTTGGCCTCAATTGATGTTAATTGCAAGAACTCCCAGGAGTGACACATTAAACAGAACTAAGTAATTCAACCAAAGACGGCAAATATATCTATACTCCATCGATTTCAACATACTAAAAATCAGCCTTTAAAACTAATTTGCAATTTTTGGTGGCCTGCCTCTCGGAGTCTTCGGGTGTGGATTTGATATTTGAATTGTAAATTCATTGTGTTTTCTTTATCCAATCGAATATTTTGTTTTAATATTCGATATTTAACACCCGATGTAACGTTCAACACGCTTGGTATCAAATTGGCTTTATAACCTTTTAGATACATTGACATAGCTCTTTTTTATACCATATATCATTCTTTTATATATTTTATAAAATTCAATGAAAGATTTTTGTATGTTTGCTTGTAGTGAAATAACTCACAACTACTGAACGAATTTTTAAAAATATTTTACCGATAGAAAGCTACATTATCAGCAATTGGCTGCAACCTTTTTTGCGTCCCACTGCTGGGCACGGGTCTCTCCCCATTACTGGGGAGGCCTGGAGCTTACTCCACCACGCTGCTCCAATGCGGGTTCGTGGAGATGCGGATTAGTGGCCAACCCGCTGTCAGATGTTTACAAACCGCCCATAAGGCCTGCGACAAGGTTTATGACTGTTATCTATCGACAGCAACCGGGACCGACGGCTTAACGTGCCCTCCGAAGCACGAAAACGCGCATGATTTTTTTTCCACTGGCGGTCATCCATCTCACAGCCGACCGCGCCCGTTTGGCTTAGTTGCATAGATTTTTAAATATAAAAAGCAGTAAGTAAAGTTTGATTTAGAGAAAGTAGGACCGCGTTTGACACGATTATACACAGTTCAAACCGGCGTACCTCTGAAAAAGAAAGATTGTTATATATTATCATCATATTTATCGCTGTTTCACGGTGATATTAGACGATCCACGCGGCGCAATGGTCACCATGCCGGATTGCCAATCGAGGGGTCCCGGGTTCGATTCTCGGCAAAACAGAAGTTTGAATGATGAGTTTAAATTTCTGTTCTCAGTCTGGGTGTTTGTGTTCCTATCATTATATGTGTCCATGGTACCCACGACACAGGGGGGATGTACGTAGCAGAGGGAGTAAAACAGGAGACACCCTAAATTCAGATTGCGACCGCAAAAATAAAGGCATAACAAGACAAGGTCATTACAAATGACGCATGAGACCCCTAAGCGACTGACAATACACGATAACAATCACAATAACGAAAATAATGTCATTTCTCTTGTTAAGTAACAATTTGAGTTCCGTACTCGTAGATACTGCTCACATAATCAGGGTTTAAATGTCATGTCATGTCATGTTATGGATATAGTACTAATAGCAGTAATAGAGCAGGGAGAAAACTCGTAAGAAATATGCCGATAGCATTTGTGATTCAGCTAGAAGGTCAGGTGATACATTGTGTTTTATGTAAATAAAATCCTGTGACGATTTTAGCCGCGCTAACCAGATTTCACACCACTCTTCACATACCTAATCACTTTATTGATACAATTTTCATATTTTAGGTTTTATTATTATTTATTTATTGTCGGCCTCCGTGGCGTAGTGGGTGATGAGCCGACTGCGAAGCGTAAGATCGTGGGTTCGATTCCCACCCAGGACAAATATTTGTGTGATGAACATGACTATTTGTTCTGTGTCTGGGTGTTAATTTATCTATTTAAGTATGTATTTAGAATTATATAAGTATTTTTATCAGCTTTCTGATTACCATAGCACAAGCTCTGCTTAGTTTGGAATCAGATGGTGTTGTGTGAATTGTCCAAAGATATTTATTATTTGACTAGAGTGCAGGTGAGCAGGTGAGCATGCAGGCCCCGTGGTATTAAGCGGTCTCTGCAGTCCATGGACGTCTACACAAATCCTTAATGAAATGAAATGAAATGAAATGAAATGAAATAATGAAATATTCTTTATTCACTGTACGGTTCCTTTACAAACTCTTAGTGAACGTTATTTTTTGTTCTGTCTGCTCTGGGTGCGCTTAGGCAATGCAAAGCATCTATTGATAGAAACTCTTATGAAATCTTGAAGTATATTCAGTGCTTTTTATAAACACATGAAATGTATTCAAATAAAACTAACAAATACGACGATTATTGTAACTTCCTAACTCGATATCCTGATCGACTATGCTTACCATTAAGCAAATCTGCTATGAGATCAAAAAACTGCTATCACATGTGCATTAAGATATACAATAAGCTACCTAAAAACCTTAAAAATCTCACTACAGAAACCCGCTAGGTGATGAGTTCCAAAAAAAATACGAAACACGTGTTCTATCAATTCTGTTAAAGAATTTTTATGCAAAATTTGATTAACAATAGATTAAAAAAATTACACTGTAGATAAATATGGCGATCTAAATACATATTTTTACGAACCTATTTCACCACCATACATATGCAAAAAACATTTAATTTCTAGTACCTAACATCTTAAATTACCATTTTATATTCAAGGATGCCGTATTTAAGGAAAATGGTTATCACTATTTTACTTTGTTTGCCAAATGGCAGGTTTTTCGTGGATTGCATTATCAAATTCATGAGCTCAAATCGAGTTGTGGTAAATATGAAATCAGGGACCGGACAAATCAAGGCAATATTGTTCTTTCGCAAGAATTGGAAACTCTCTCTTGTTTTTAAAAGAGCATAAGATGAGCGTGGATGCCCTGTGGTGTTAAGTGGTTGCTGCAGCCCATGGATGTCTATCAAAGTCAAACAATTCTAGTCTTGTCTGAGGTCGTAGGCAGTTGCTTTGCTATGCCGGAGACTGGTCGCCTCATGTAAGTTTGGCCAGCACGCTGCACCGCTTTCCACCGTAACACTTCACAGCAGAAATGGAAGCGGCCGTGGTACCTATCATGGGTTACAAGATGCGAGCGAACAAAAATTGTGAGCTATTTCGAAAGGCAGATTTTTTAAAATATGTCACATCGGCGGAGTAGAGAATCAGCTGGGTCCATTTTTTTCAACCTTTTTTTTATGTCCCACTGCTCGGCACAGGTCTCCTCTCTCAAGTGAGAGGGATTTAGGCCATAGTCCACCACGCTGGCTAAGTGCGGATTGGTGGAATATGGTGGAGGAGATAGTTGGAGGTGGCTGGGTTCCATTATGTTCCATACCGTAGAAAAATTATTATATTTGGCTACACTTATGATAAGCAACCATTAGCATCCGGAACGCAACTGCATAAGACTTATTAGCTAGACTCGACCTTGTTTGAGATTATATGTTAGATATTTTTTGACTGCAGTGATTTCACATCACGCGTGCTCTTTAATTATATTTGGCTACACTTATGATAAGCAACCATTAGCATCCGGAACGCAACTGCATAAGACTTATTAGCTAGACTCGACCTTGTTTGAGATTATATGTTAGATATTTTTTGACTGCAGTGATTTCACATCACGCGTGCTCTTTAGCTGCTTATTTTTTTTTTTTTGAAAAAGCAAGAAATATCTTTAATAACACAATACGTATTACATGAATAGTATCAAAAGTCATGTCATGTAAAGACAATTCTACAAATTGCCAGTACAAGCGACAAATCGTCTCGCGACTGTTGACCTTATGTCTTCAATTTGGAATGAGCACTTCACATTTGCATGCCAATTCATTTCGGGATTTGATATACATACAAAAAGGGGTCTTTCGAGGCTGATGTATATTGAAAGCCATTTTTCTTATTAGACAACTTAGTAGAAAACAAAATTGATCTCATTTTGTTGAATGCCTTGAATTTCTTTAGTCCCCAAAACAATAATTTCGAATTGTAAAGTGGTAACATAAATTACACAAGTATAAAAATGGTAAAGAAAAGGAAAGAAAAGAAAAAAAAATTCATTTCATATTAGGAATACAAAATATTTGCCATTTCTTCCCGGTCATCGTCTTTAGATGCTGTGTGTGGTGTGTTAGAGAAAAAAGGCAGAAAAAAACTCCCAGCAGCACTCTTTTAAAAAAAGTACATTATATATGTATTTTATATAACAGTATGGCTATGGGTTGATAATGGGCACACGTGACAGCTGATCGTGTGAGACACTATCAACCCACTTCCACCTGCTCACAGATGCGAGTAATTACTAAAACTAATACATTCTATGAAGAAATAGCCTTGTGTGAGCGAGATTCATTCCCACGCTCCTTTATCATTAAGATAGTCCTTAGTGTTATAATAAGCCTTACGGCAGAGTACTTGTTTGACTGCCTTCTTAAGAGGTTTTAAGGCAGGGATTGAACCTTTATTGGGATTTTATTATAGATCCTGATGGACATCCCAATAAAATGTAATGGCTAGTTTAGAATATAAGCAATGATGGACGCATTGAGAGGTGGATGGGTGATCGTTGAGTACGATTCATGCGCATTTCCGTGTTGGAACGTTAGCATGTGCGGGCCGGTTTTTACACGCTTTATATTAGTTTCACATGTATGTTTGTTTGTTTGTATGTATGTACCCGCCTCCTTTGGGTGCGATTTTGACCCACTTTAAACGGCCAGATTTTATTTAAACTTTGTAGATTTATCTTAGGTGCTATTTATTTTTTTACAATAAAATGCATTTTTTACCCTATTTTAATCCAAATTTATTTTCTATTTTTTAGTAAAAACTAAAAACTAAAACAATTAACTATAAAGAGTTGAAAGAAAACCCCATCTAAAATTTGCGCTTGTGGCATTGTGCCCAGAACGCTGGCAGCATTTCCCCTCTGAACTAATAGGCTAATTTTTTGAGAAAAATAGCTGCCAGCCCTCTGGTCACCTGAGGCTAGAATCAGTCTGGCCGACATGTCTTGCATGAATGTTTTCATGTCAGCCGACCATGGACCCATAGTTTCCATCGCAAGCGCCGCAAATTCATAATCCTTTGAAATGGATGAATATTTGCGGCGCTTGAGAAGCTGTGCATGGTCGGCTGCGGCCCCCGCCTTCTTAGATGAAAATATAAAAAAATGATTATTTTTTAGTTGAATTTCTTAAAAAGCGTGTTTTTTAGTTTCTTTAAATTACTAATTATATTATTGATAGATAATATTCAATGAGGTTTTGTTATCGCAAGCCTTATAAGCATTATTTAATATAACGCCGAATTTGAATAGCGCGTTGGAGTAAACACTTGGCCAAACAAATTATTAAGGCTTAGAGATTCGGGCTTAGCAGTGGGATACAAAAAATTTTGCTTGTTTTAATGCTTTACAAGCATTAAAATGATATAGAAAAGGAAGTCGATTTTAACCGTCAAAAGCAAGACTGCCGAGGTTACATAAAAAAAAACGGCAAATTGTTTGTAAAGTAGGTTTACGATCGAGATGTTTACGTGATAACGTCCGCACGAGAAAATCTCCATTCGTTTGTATGCCGCTAGAGTGAGAGAGACGGAAGATCGGTCCACTCACTCGAACGCTATGCCAGCCTCCGCTCGTGAGGATTCCGCGTGACAAGTTTCACGGAATGACTGGCAGCGCTCGAGATGAGACGGGAGATCGGTCCGTCTCTCTCTATATACAGTTATACCTGCGATCGCGCTCGTGAGGTTTTGGTGTGACACAAGTTTCTGAACATGTCACCCGACTAAAACGATTTTAAAGACGTTATCACGTCAAAAATAGTTATGTTATGGATATTATGAAATTTCGGATACGGATTGGTTACGGATGTAGGAATGATTATTATACCGGATACGGATACGGATATGAAATTATTTCGGATTATCCGTTAGTTTCAGATAATTTCGGTTACGGATATTAAATTTTTAAGGAAATTCAAAAGTAAAATACAAAATTAAATATCTAATAAAATGGTTTTATTTATATGCCACAATTTGGTAGGAATTACAATCAGTCTGTGAGTAATTATTACAGCTATTTAAAATAAAAATGATTATAAATATATATTGAGTGTTATCTAATCTACCTAAAAAGAAAATGTAATAACAAAATTATTACTTATACAATATTATTGATCAATGAATAAAGACACTCACAATACATTTAAGGACAAAATATACAATATTAATTAATACGACTAATACTATCCAATATTATCCGAAACTTTTATTTCGGATTCGGTTACGGATAATTTTTTATATCGGATATCCGATAGTTTTGGTTACGGTTACGGTGCTCCCTAACATCCCTGATAAAAACATGTTATTACAATTAAAGGGAGGTAAAAAAGTTATCGTGTTGAATAATAAATAAATAAATATCTTTGGACAATTCACACAACGCCATCTGATTCCAGACTGATCAGAGCTTGTACTATGGTAATCAGAAAGCTGATAAACATACTTATATTATTCTAAATACATACATTAACACCCAGACACAGAACAAATAGGCATGTTCATCACACAAATATTTGTGCTGAGTGGGAATCGAACCCACGACCTCACGCTTCGCAGTTGGCTCATTACCCACTACGCCACGAAGACTTTCAAAATCTTACAAAACATGTGAATATGGCTTAACTTTAATGCCTGTGACACTAAAGCTTTTCGAGAACCTATTGGCGGCTTTTATAGTACGCTTATAAAAAGCGTAGGAAGTTGCCGAACTGATATTTTTATGCTTGGATACTAGTAGACCCCGCAGACGTTGTCCTGCCTTAAAAGTATTAAAAGAGGATTAGTTTCTTTATCATCTTTCGAGTTTTTATGTTTCTGTTAAATAAAAAATATAAAATAAATAGTAACAGATGAATTGTTATTTAGACTATGTCAAACTTCTGGATGATGGCGCGGTTCTTCGCGCCATCATCCATTTGAATGGAGTAGCAGACGAGCATGAAGGCCACGTGGTGTTAAGTGGTCGCTGTAGCCCATGGACTTCTACATACAACCTCAAGCAAGCATAGGTAAGTCTTGTCTGAGATTGTATGCAGTTGCGCTGCTACTCCGGAGGCTGGTGGTCGCCTCATGTAAGTGTGGCCGGCAACTGCACCTTTCCACCGAAACACAATAGAATTGGTTCACGGCAGAAGTGGGTGCAGTGGTGGTACTTCCCCGGACGAACGATAAAAATAGTTCTACCACCTACCAAATAATATTAGCAATCTATCTCAAAGACTCAAGAATCTCTCTCAAACTTGGCCAGCGTGGTAGGCTATGACCTTAATCCAGACGGATTAAAAGTTTGAGAGGATAACTTATACATAATGTCCAATAGTGTGATATTAAAAGGATTTTTATATTTACATATTCTTGTTATTATTAGATGAATATGCAAAGTAAACATAACGATGAAAGACGTTGAAAAATACCGTCGATCTTTGGGAAGAGGTTGGAAATATATTCATCTAATAAATTTAGCTCGAGAGGTCCAAAAGGAAATGATGTTGACATTGAAGGACTATTCGAAAAAGTCTAACTTATTTTGTTAAATTGGCAGATGAGTTTTTGACTTGGGTATTTGTTTGTTTTAAACATTTTTCGATGTAGTTTGCGTGTTAATCTAGCTATATACATTATTATGTAGAACATAGGTTGTAAAACAGCTTATCTACGTCACCACACCGCAATTTTTGCTGTAAAGCAATTACCTTGTAATTTTGTGTGATGATGCGTTCTTTATATTGAGCAGGTGATATTCTAAATGGGAGCTCCCAGGGTTGTGGGTGGATAGAGTTAGGAGCTCAAAACATCCAACCAGCGGACCCGTGAAGGGCAGCGGTTTATGTCGCCGCCGGCGCCGTGGTAGTTATAATCTCGAGAGACATACGAATAGGCTAATCATACTCCCATGACTGGGCGTTGCGCAAGGAGGGCGCCAGTGCATTCCTAGGAAATCCCGGGGTCCTCCATAAGCGTTGAAGAAGGCCACCGTGAGGGTTTTATTACAGTAAACATACCACAATACCCGGTATCTCTGATCTGGCCTCTACAGTTCATGGATTATTCACAACCTCAAGTAAATAAAAAAAAGTAAAGTAAACAAATAAACAAAGTTAATTTATAAAGTTAAAGTTAAAGGAATAAGTTAGTTAAAGGAATAGAGCAAAAGACCTTGTCAGGTAGAAAAGGTCTACAATTCTCTAATGAAGGAAATCTTATTAAGAAGCCTTTTACTAATAAATTGGTTCCCGACTGTTAGTCATTATAATTAGCAATTTTTTTTATTTGTGTGTGTATAGATTACTAAACTATTTTAATGGCGTAATTGCACAGTACCTTTGATATCATTCTAAATTACTATGCTTATATTTTTCTTTTTATTTTATTATCGCAGTCGGGAATTTTTTGTCTAATTTTATTTGATATTTCAATTAAAAATATAGTCAGTTGAAGCCAGTTCAAATGTTTGTTAGAACATTTCAGTATTTATACCTTATATCATCATTGCTTTTATTTAAATTGCTAAACATAATCGTCACAACGACGAGATAACGACATGTAGACATGCTACCACAAGCCACAAGTCTAATACGACACTCATAACGAAGTACTTATTAATTAAATACGAAATACATCGCAATGTGTTGCTGAGTTCATATAGATGGAAGTTGCATTTGATTGTCAAATCTTAAGTTGCCTAAAACTGATTTCAGACTACGCTATACTATTGTTATTATTATTGTTATTTCGACGACCCGCGTAGCGCAATGGTTACCATGCTGGACTGCCAATCGAGGGGTCCCAGGTTCGATTCCCGGCGAAACAGAAATTTGAATGATGAGTTTAAATTTCTGTTCTCGGTTTGGGTGTTTGTGTTCCTGTCTTTGTATGTGTCCATGGTACCCACGACACAGGGAATTAATAACCTTACTGCGGGGCTATGAGTTAGTAACGTTTATTATTATATTTTTTTATTATATTTGACAGTATGGCTATGGGTCCATAATGGGCACACGTGACAGCTGATCGTATGAGACACTATCAATCAATAACAAACGTATCCTCCACTTGCAAAACCCCCACTGGATCTTCTCAATTACTCCATTTTAATAATTAAAAGCTTAAAACTCTTTCTTAATTTAAAATAGTCGTCAATTTTGTTGTATTATCTGCAATCAATGCACAGTACTGATATGATACCCTGCTTGCAGCCGCAGTCGCCGGGATTTCATTACTGTGAAAGCATTGGGAGACCGCGCACTTTTGCTTTAACAAACAATTTTCGTTCCACCGCGGAGCTATTATCACTAGCACTAGCCATAGTGTGGCAGTAACGAGTGCAGCACGAAATGTTTTAATTAGCTTTATTATGATACAAGCCAGCTTATCCATCCGATAGCGATAAGTAACTACTTATAACCAGTTTTGCTTACAGTGCATTTATCGTGGGAGCCCAAATAAATATAGACTCTTCGAGGTTCTTCCTCAGCCTTTTATGTCATTGAGAACCGTCGCTATAAGATCACGCCCAAGAAATCCAGCGAAGACATAGTTTAAGTCCGAAGTTAGTCGGGCTCCCCCGAAATTCTATCTTTAGAGTCAATACCTTCGATGCTCTAAGACCGTAAGTAAAACTGTGAGTAAATAAATGGCTGCAACCCTTTTTGCGTCCCACTGCTGGGCACGGGTCTCTCTCCATTATTGGGCAGGCCTGTAGCTTACTCCACCACGCTGCTCCAATGCGGGTTGGTGGAGATGCGAGTGACCAACCGATTGGGTTCGAGTTCCGGCGAAACAAAAATTTAAATGATGAGTTTAAATTTCTTTTCTCGGTCTTAGTATTTGTGTTTCCATATTTGTGTGGTACCCGTGACACAGAGAATCCTAGGCTATGAGTGTGTACGCGTTATTTTATTTATATATTTATTTTTTACTAGCCTTCCGCCAGTGGCTTCGCCCGCGTGGACACGTTTTATAGGTCCCTGTAGGATAAAAAACATCATATGTCCTTTCTCAAGGTCCACTCTATCTGTGTTCCAAATTTCATTAAAATTGGTTCAGTAGTTTAAGCAGAAAAGCGAATCAGACAGACTGACACACAGAGTTACTTTCGAATTTATAATATTAGTAGAGAAGTAGAGATAATATTAGTATGGATTACTATCTTCGATAAGTTATCTGTACAACTGTTAATAGAATAACCGAAATTGAATTTGAAGTTTTCAACAAAAAGTATTCTATTTTTGTGTCAAATAGAGTTTGAAAAACCCGAGTAATAACATTAACACACAAACACGCTAAATATGCTTCTCTCCACAACAACAGACATGGCCATTACATAATTAACATCTGCACTAAGACCCCATTTCCGCGGCTGAGTAATGAGATAAAGCTGAAATTAAAAACCCTTCTGACACCTAAGAAGGTTCCTCGCAAATCAGGTTTTAACCTCTTGGATCATAAGAAGAGGGATTCGAGAAACGATAACTGGGGAGTGATTTTTGACAGTGATGTTTTAATCCAAGTCCGTGCGGCTATGAATGTTGTGAGGCATACACATGTAATATTTATTTAAAGTTTATTTTATTAGTGACAGAGATGTTCATATTTCTTTGCAAACGCTACAGAATACGTAAGCTTCTGTTGTGCAATAAAACTTATGGAAATACTGTATTTTAACTACAAAATCTCATGTGTAAAATCGGCTAAATCAACGAATTTGGCAAAATTTCGTATACGGCCTCTTAAGCAAGGCTCGATTCTAGTCTGAGAGTCTGAGAGGTCGGATACAGTTGCGTTGCTACTCACTTCTACCAGAACATAATTAAGAACTTTCATGTCTATTGAGCACTGGGCAGTGGCCAACCCTTTGTCGACCGCTGACGCTTCGAAAAAGTTTATCAACTGCTGTTAATCGATAACAACCGGACCAACGGCTCAAAATATCCTCCGTAGTATTAAAATTTGCGTGAAATTCCCCAATATCGTCCATCACATCGATTAACGCCTGGCATACATATATCTTATACCCGACCGCGCTCGCTTCGTTTAGCTGTGTTAATCGATAACAACCGGACCAACGGCTCAAAGTATCCTCCGTAGCATTAAAACTCGCGTGAAATTCCCCAATATCGTCCATCACATCGATTAACGCCTGGCATACATATATCTTATACCCGACCGCGCTCGCTTCGTTTAGCTGTGTTAATCGATAACAACCGGACCAACGGCTCAAAGTATCCTCCGTAGTATAAAAATTTGCGTGAAATTCCCCAATATCGTCCATCACATCAATTAACGCCGGGCATACATATATCTTATACCCGACCGCGCTCGCTTCGTTTATCTGTGTAGATCACTTGCGTTTGACGCCATATGCAGGGCCATGCACACTTCTGATAGTCCTATTTTTTTATTTGAATGGAATGCTACACGAGCATGCAGGCCACGTGGTGTTTAGTGGTCGCTGCAGCCCATAGACATTAATGCTCATGCTCATTCTTTTGCCGAAAGACTGTTTGTAATAAAAAAAATAACTGATTATATGATCTTTCTCCGTAGGTACTATTTCGTATAAAGAAATTTATTGTGATTCTATTGAAGTGACATTTCGTCGAAATTCCATTCAAAAACGCTTCAATCAGATGATTGTTGTGGAATGTTTTGGGATATGAATCAAACTTCATTGTTTTCGTTTGATACGCTCTCATGCATGAATATATTTGTAGTTTTGTTTGAAACCCTTAAATTTATTTAATCATAGGGATCGGGATCTATTTTGGTTGTGATAGTAAATTATGATTCGATTTGTAATAAGTGGTAATATATAAATATAAGAACTCAATAATATAAATTAAATAATTTAGGATAATAAAAATTGGATGCCAAAAACTGAAAATAGGTTAGGCACAGATGATAAATTGACATGCCTCAAAGGTCAAGAGTTTACAAAGGTCAAGATTATTATTAGGCCTTAAAAATAATTCTTATCTTCTTAGTATTTTTTAGTCCTTTTGAAAAGTACTGGGGACAAAATTTCGAAAAAAGCAGTTACTATCTCACTGGTCAATTGCATGTTGTTAGTTAGCAGGGGATTGATAAATAATCTGCTTTTGCGCATTATGCAACTTCTACCCTCCCTAAGATGGGGATTTGATCTAATGTGCCATGGTAAGATTGGTAGGCAGCCATGTGACACAGAGGAATCCACTATGCATATTGTGCCACTTTCCTATTATCCTCCTAGGTTCCTATTAGCCTTAGAAAGCGTTGGAAAAAATAATACCAGGCTTGTATCTATGTTCTATGTCATGAAGTCCGTTCGGCTATTAATGTTGTGAGGGGTGCACGGGGTCGATATTGTCGATAACAAAACGTAGAAGAGTTCTGCGAGTTAGAAATACAATAACAGTGAAATAGAATATCTATAAGATGGTTCCAAAAATTTGCAGAGACAAACACGTGTAACCTTTATTACGAATACCGGCACGTGCAAGAAAGTAAGAACCTGTTTATAATTTTCCGCACAGCTCCAACAGCGGAAAGTCGCGCGGAAATCGAAACGCGCTGATTACACTACTCACTGTAACAATCGACAAAAGTAAGAAGCAGCAGGTGTATAACGGTTCAGCGCTTGTTCTGGGCAAAAGGTCGCATACCGATAAGGGGAACTTAGAGAAAATTACGGTAGGAAAACAATTAACTACGAAGGAGCACAGCTTTTTAACAAACTACCTTCAGATTTAAAAAAATTGCTTCACTACATGTATTTAAAACAAAACTTGCACAACATGTCATGGAAAAATACTAACAACTATATTTGTTTAATGTTATTAATGGATGATTTTTGTAAACTATTTATATGTATTGTTCTCAAGTAAGTGATGTATGTCTTTATTGAGAATAAATGAATTAAACCTAAACCTAAAAACAGATTTTTTCTTCATGTTTTTCCATCGACAATTTTAAGTGACAAAAAGTAATAACATAAGGCGAACTCAGCCTTTGGAGTAACAGCGTAACTGCATTCGTCCCCAGGAAAAACTCTTGCTTGGGATTAGAATAGACTTGCTTCATGGCAGAAATAGGTGCAGCAGTAGCTTTTGAGTTCAGTTAGAGATATATTTTTCATTGACCTCATCGGAAATTTGGACTGTTTTATCAAAGATTATGAGCGGTTTGAAAACATACAACAGCAGGTTGGCCACTAACCTAATCTCTACCAGCTCGCAATGTGGTGGAGTTAGTTCCTCTTCTCATAGTGGTGGAAAGAGACCCGTGCAATCCCGTGCCCTGCAAAGGGCCCCAAAAAAGGTTTGTAGCCAGGTCTTTTAAACAAGTAATCTTTATTACACCTGAGCGTTCACTGAGGTACAGCTATGTATGTAATATTCATTGTCTCTTCAAACAGTGCAATTCGACATTGGCAGAACGCATTTGGATGAGTGGAGTGGACCGCAGCTCTGACGTGAGAGATGCCGGGCTCAAATTTTCGGTACGCACCTCTGACAAATGAAATTTGTAATTTGCGTATTTTATCGCTGCTCCACGGTGATGGAAAATATTGTGATATTTAATTAATTACGATATTTTCCATCGCTACGCATGCCTGAGAGAAACTCATAATTTCTCGAAGGTATGATGTCCATCAATCAGCACTAGGCCAGTGTGGTAGACTATGGCCTAAATCCCCCTCAATTGATTGGAGGAGACCCACAGGTCCACTGGGCACACCCAGCAGTGGGACATAAAAAGGTTAAAAAAAGAACTCACAAACTTTGCGATACCATTACTGAAAGAATGAAAATGTTCTGAGCGTATCAAACAGAAGTGTAGTAATAGAAATCTCTGTATGATTTTATTCGCAGGAAACGTAGCGAGGAAATCCGATGCCGCTTGTGCAAGGTTATCGATGACAAAACTTCATGGAAGGTGGGAAGCTTATGGCGATAAACAATATTGGAATAATTTTCAATTTTTCTGCTGGCTTTTTTTCTTTTATTGACCCAGCATAGGTAGACATCAAAAGCCGATGCTCCGTTAAGAATATTCTTAGTTTTAAATATTTTTAGTTAATTTTAATTAATAATATTGTATGCCAGAATATGGTAGACTATTTAAAACTCTAATAATAATTTTAAACAACTCATTCTATGTATGTATGTAAACAGACAACATTAATTTTTTTTCTTTCTTTCTTTCTTCATTTTCTTCTATCTAGTAGATAGTAGAGGTATTTATGATTATGAGCAGAGGTGTCTTGAGGATCTAGCTCTATTTTCTGTCTATTCTTTAGGAACTCAAAATAAGGGAAGAAAATATTATGTTTAAAGACGGTCTAAAAGTCTGGTAAATACAAATTTTGCCTTATAAACTTATCAGCGCTATCTTTGATAGTAGCTGCTATATTCATGCATTTCAGTGACAATGATGAAACTGAAATATCATATCTATAGGTGAAAAAATGCTAAAAATATCAATTCAGAGGTTCGATTCCCACCGCAGCAGATGTGAAAATGATGAATATTGATGTCTATTCCAAATTGAGTATGTCAACGCCTATACACACAAGTGTGTCACATTACAAAGAGCTTCGTCGCGTAGCGCAAGCTAAGTGTTTAGAAGACTAGAAAGAAAGATTTTATTGTAATATGTCGTCACAAAATGTATTAATACAGTTGCTCAAAAAGTGGCGTATTGCAGGGACGTATAGCGTTTGGGAAGTGGGCTATTACACACTCGTGCTTTTTCTTAACCTTTTCCGCACTCGTGCATATTTTTTTTTCAGTTATGGCATCGCAAACTCTGTGCATACTGCCAGCGTCAAGTATAATTTTTGCATCATTTTTTTGCCAGTTTCAATGAAACTGGACGAAGTAATAACAAAGTCAGTCAGTCTAGTCAGTCCAACATTCAAGTAAAGCGATGGTCACTCGTGCATTCTCTTTCCCAACTGTCAAAATAATGTCTATTAAAAAGAAAAAAAAAACCAACCACAAAGTTTTTACAAAAAAAAAACATGGACGTTTTTTTTATTCACCCAAATATTTCTAAGATGAAGACTAATTTGTTTCAATGTCAGATTTAATGATTTGATTCAATGAGCTAGGTTAGGTTTCATTTAATTTTATCTCATTATTTCATATCAATATACCTTAAATATTCTACTGAAGACTTAGCTGTATTTGTATATATATATATATATATATATATATATATATATATATATATATATATATATATATATATATATATATATATATATATATATATATATTATATGTATATTGTATAGTTCCGACTGTCAACCCTCACCGTCGGAACTCTTTGCAATGACAGGCTTTCCGCACTCGTAATGAAATATACTATTTTAATACAGTTGCTCAAAAAGTGACGTATTGCAGGGACGTTTAGCGTGCGGGAAGTGGGCTATTACACACTCGTGCTTTTTCTTTACCTTTTCCGCACTCGTGCGTTCTCTTTCCCAACTGTCAAAATAATGTATATTAAAAATAAAAAAACCAACCACGAAGTGTTAGAAGTTTTTTTTTTCAATATGGCATCGCAAACTCTGTGCATACTGCCAGCGTCAAGTATTATTTTTGTATCAATTTTTTGCCAGTTTCAATGAAACTGGACGAAGAAATAACAAAGTCAGTAAGTAAGTCGTCAGTAATCAGTCAGTCTAGTCAGTCCAACATTCAAGTAATGCGATGGCTACTTTACTAGAACATGTCCGATGGAATTTTGGAGGCAAGCAGAAAAAACACTTTTAGCACTGTTATTCTATTTCATAAACACTCGTGCACTGTAATTAACCTATAACAAACAAAATGCCATCAACTTTATTCAATATAACTCAAAAGTACACCAAGAAAATGAAAATAAAACAAGAGCACAATATGTCTTTTTCGACTTCCCGCCAAAACTCCGTTAGAAGTTTTTATGATTCATGCAAATATTTCTAAAAAGAAGCTACTTATTTGTTTCAATATCAGATTTAATGATTTGATTCAATGACTTAGGTTAGGTTTTATTTCATTTCATCTCATTAACATTTTCATTTCATATCAATAAAAAAAATCTACTGAAGACTTGGCTGTATGGGTATAGTTCCCTTTGCCTACCCAGAATGGGTGAAGAAAACAAAATAATCTCTGCATATAGGTATTCTGTTACGGTTGGCGCCATTTTTCAAAAATGTTCTTTGCGAGTTTTTATTATTTTATTAAATTGCTTCATTTTTTCGCAACTGTATTAAAAATAGTCGTTCAGTACACGTGCGGAACCGTCATTGGAAGGAGTTCCAACTGTCAACCCTCACCTTCGGCTGCGCCTCGGCTCGGGTAGACATTTGTCGGAACTCCTTGCAATGACAGCCTTTCCGCACTTGTAATGAAATATACTATTTCGTACGTCTCGCACCGGTCTTCTTCATGAAAAGTCCAGGTTTAATTCCAGCGTGTGCTCCTGATTTTTTAGCTGCATAATTGGGTAAAATCTGCAAAATCACACACAAACTGCATGCATGAAAGTCCTCCATAATTGGCCAATATTGAAGGTTTAGATCTTAATCCTTATTTCTGAAAGTGGACTCATATCCAAATACAGATTTAAAAACTTTTGTTTTAATTTTCTTTTGTTTTATCTACAGATAGATAGCAGTATGACCACGAGAATATCTGTATCCTCATTGTCATACTAATATGCAAAGATATTAAAAAAAACTAAAGATACGCATAGCCGCTCAGAAAGTGACCCCTAAAATATGTCAAATGTCACACTCGGTTCTAGTACACGCGCCAGCGTGGACTACCTGAAGAAACCTGGCGTTCTTTTCTTATCCATAATAACAGAGAAATGGTCTTAATTTATTAAATGACTATTTTTTAAATCAATAGCTTAACATACTCAATATATAAAAATAGAAGAAATCAAGTGCCTAAGATACTTGACTTTCAATCACGATGAAATAAATATATTTAATATTAAACTTGTTAAACAGTAAAAAATAATAATTCTGGCATAAATTCCTAATCGGTCCAAAATTTACCCGATTCCGATTCTATGTTATACGACATGTCGTGCACTTATAAATATGTGTACTTGTCATGACAAGTTCGGGCAAGAAAGTATAACTTTTTCTTTTCCGTGTGTTACAAATCTCTTTTTTCGAAATAGCCAATCACAGTTTTTATGTTCTCAAGAGCCAATCACAGTCACTAGCTGCCAAATCCTCCGCGTTCGAGTACGCTGGCATCCTAGTAGACTGCGATCGAGGGACAACTTATAAGCTGAAGTCCCAAGGAAGGAAACACCGATTAAAACAAGGATTTTGAAGATTTATTATTAGAAGTTTTCTTTTTTTTTAATTTTAAATTGTAAACATAAAATCCCATCAGCTAATAAATACCTATATCACTCAAAATTTTATAAAAAACTGCTTTCATTTTATTTTCCTCTTAATTTACATAAAAACAATAGGACATGGAAATGACGCCGTTTTACTTGCGGAAAAGTTTTTTGTCTCTTTTAAAATAATAGAGCGGCCATAGTTGTTCACAAAAGGAAATTCCAGGCTGGCTCGATAAAAACTGCACTCAAAATTTTAATTAAAATCGTTCTTTTAAATTTGAATGGAGTAGCAGACGCGCATGCAGGCCACGTGGTGTTAAGTGGTCGCTGCAGCCCATGGACATCTACACACAACCTCAAGCAATTGCGCTGTTACTCCGGAGGCTGATGGTCGCCTCATGTAAGTCTGGCCGGCAACTGCACCTTTCCACTGGAACACAATAAAATTGATTCACGGCTGAACTGGGTGCAGCGGTTCCCCCAGGCGAACCATTAAAGGTCTAACACCTACTTTACCTCTTATTTGACTTTCAGTAATATTATATTAGTTTCTGATGGTCATTTGGATATTAAGGACTTATTAATTTAGTATTCATACTTTTCAATTAAATCTATTGAGATTAATTTAAATAATGTAGATCTTCTTCAAGCCACATGCATGCCATTATATAAAATCAGTATTAAAATTTATAAAACTTCTATGAAAATATCGACCAATTTATTTGACTTCCAATAGTTTTGAGCTAGTCTGAAATGTCCAAATGGTATTTTTTTAACGCTACACACTCATAGCCTTACACTAGGACTCCCTGTGTCGTGGGTACCATGGACACACACAAAGACAGAAACAGAAACACAGACCCCCAGACCAAGTACAGAAATTAAAACTCATCATTTCAATTTCTGCCTCGCCGGGAATCGAACCCGAGACCCTCCGATCAGCAGTCCGGTATGGTAACCATTGCGCCACACGGGTCGTCGTTTGGATACAAATACTGATTTTCAGCATCTCAGCATTAATAAAATCTATGAAAATATAATAAGGTGTTATTACGACAGGATGGTGCTAGAGCCCATAGACCTACACCTACCTACACACAACCAGAAAGCTTGATCCCTGAGGTCGTATTCCACTATTCTCCACCAACCCACATTGGAGCAGCGTGGTGAAGTAAGCTCCAGGCCTCCCCAATAATGGGGAGAAACCCGTGCCCAGCAGTGGGACGTAAAAAGGGTAGCAGCCAACTACCTCGAACATTGCAAGTTCTACCGCATCTCAACTGAGTACAACTACTAAAGAGGATATTAGATAAGCAAAATACTACTGTATAGCTGCTGTTCGCGCCAATTAAGTCATTTCACCTCCCTCCCCTTCACCCTCCCTCTCTTCCCCGCAAGCGCACTATTACATAATATGGATCAGGAAGATCTATCAACTCAGTCTGCCTTCGTCCCGCCGCCGACGCGCACGCCGCCGACGCGTATGCAAGTCCTCTAGTGACAACCGCACCGCAAGCCACCTAACACGTGGTCATCAGACTCGCCGCATCGCCACCATCACCGCTCCCCTGGGATACACCAAGTAAGTGCGCTCCCTTTATCAATCCTTCTCGTTTTCCACATTTAATTCAAACCGCAACTTACAGTCCACAATTCCATCACCCGCAGTGGGGGACCACCCTCATTCCCCCCCTTTCTCCAACAATATCTGGTCCTTGTCGGTCCGGATTTCCCTCCAATTTTTTGGTCCGTCGAGCCGGATTCCCTCCAATTTTTTGGTCCAGTCGAGCCCGATTTCGAATCAATAGTAGTAACTTCACCCGGGTTAATTATTTAATCTCATAAATACGCATACATATGTATTTCATGTAATATATTATAAGTGCCTATTCATATTTATTTTTGCAAATAAGTATTATATCTACGATTATTTTATATCCCGCATATTAATAACGCACCGCTCACGTAGGTTTAATATTCTTTTTGCAAAACACACCGCACCATCCGCTATTTATTTTTGCAAATAAGTATTATATCTACGATTATTTTATATCCCGCATATTAATAACGCACCGCTCACGTAGGTATATTATTATTTTTGCAAAGCGCATTCGCACCATTCGCACCATTATTTACCTATATTTGTAATCGAAATTACACCTCATAGGTACGCATTCTATTTTTCACTAATTGAAGTCCGCCATATTGTAACTGGAACCGACGCGACCGGCGATCGTTGTTTCGCTAATAACTACCTACGTAATCATTCATTCATTACGCCATACATAATTTTTATAATCTTAACTGTTTTAACTGATTTATCTTGTTCACAACAAAATGTCTACTAAAGGTAAAATTGTATCTGAAACGGTTTCAAATGAAGAAATTAGTTTGAAAATATTAATTGCAAAACGAAATGCTATTTACGAACGTTTACAACAAATTTATGATTTATCTATAAGTGCATCAAGTTCGTCAGACGAACAGGACACATTTCTTGACACGGCATCTGACCTTGAATACTTGCGTACCGAGTTCAAGGACACGTTAGAATCTTATAATGTTACAAATTTAAAATTAAATCCGAACGCGCAAGTAGATTTCGGGTCGTGGAAATCTTTTCATGATCTATATAGTCGTATTAAAAGTCAAGTGTCCAAATTAAACGCTTCATCTTCAAGTAAATTACAGAATAGTTTACCTACAAAAATTATACCGTCGCTTCCGCCCATTGAATTACTTTCTTTTAATGGTGACATACGACACTGGTCTATGTTCTACCAACAATTTAAAACATTAGTTCATGATAATCAGCAATTAACAGATGCTGAACGCGTTTATTATCTTGTTAGTAAACTTAGTGATAAGGCATTATCAATCTGCTCAGGCTTAATGCCTACAGCGGAAAACTATTCTGTGATATGGAACGCGCTCATACGTAGATATAACGACGAGCGTGCGCTCGCGACTACCTACGTCAGTCAGCTGTTAGAACTGAAGAACGTAAACACTAACACATCCGCTGGTTATCAAATATTTATGGATAAATTTGATGCTTCTATTAACGCTCTTAAGCAACTTAATATTGATGACATATCTGATTTTCTATTTCTAAATATCGCGCTTAGAAAATTAGATAACGATACCGTAAAGTCGTTCGAAATGTCATGTCGCAACGTAAACATACCGAAATATTCCGCTTTGGTTCAGTTTTTACATGACCAGAATAGGGCTTTGTGCCATACAATAAATACTTCGCATAATATGTCTAACAATAATAAAATTAAAGGTAATTTGGTTCCCGCTCCCGCCAAGAATATAAGTAAAACTTTTATTAATACAGATTCGTCTCGGTCATGTATTTTCTGTAAATCGGGTGATCACGAACACCTATTTGTCTGTCCGCATTTTTTAAAAATAAATGCACAGGACAGGTACAATTTTGTAAAACGAAATAAATGTTGCACTAATTGTTTAAGTAATAAACACGCCACTCCTTTTTGTAAGTCACAGCGTAGATGTAGGTATTGCTCCCGCTCGCACCATACGCTACTTCATTTTGTTAGTAGTAGGAATAAGGTCGATCAGCCTTCGGTAGAACAAGGTCCAGGAGAAAAAAATGCATCCACGTCATGTAACGTTTCGCGCGATTGTGGTAATGCGCCGCACCGCACTACATTATTGGGAACTGCGAAGATTAAAGTTTGTACTAAATACGGACACCAATATTTGTTGCGTTGTTTAGTGGACCCTGGCTCGCAATGTGATTACATCACGAAACAGTGTTGCAAACGTTTGTACCTACCGATCTCCAATAAAACACCAGTTAGGGAGGCGCAAGGAATCGGTGGGGTGTCGCAGAAGGTTTTAGGTGTTACTTCTTTGCAGTTTAGCTCCCGCTTTGATGAAAATAAACTTTATCATATTGAACCGCTAGTTGTTCCCGCTATAACTGGACAATTACCCGAGTCGTTAATAGACGTTTCGAAAATTAATTATATAAATAATTTACGTTTGGCTGACGATCAATTCCATACACCAGGTGACATTGACGTTTTATTAGGGGTTAACACTTATTTACAAATTTTGTTAACTGATAAAATAATTAATTCGCAATCGCCGAGTGCCATAGAAACGTCACTAGGATACATAATAATGGGAGACGCAGATATCGACTTTCCTACATGCATGCCGCGTTCTTTAGTTTCTTATCCTACTCGTATTGATAATAGTCAAACGTCGCTCACGCATTTGCTCGAAAAATTTTGGAAGTTAGAGGAGCTGCCGCAAAAAACTTATTTGAGTCCTGATGAACAGGAATGTGAGAATATTTATACTTCCACTACTCGTCGCAATTTGAACGGACGATATGTTGTCGCCCTGCCCTTCAAGGACACGCCTGATAAGTTAGGTGATTCTTTTATAACCGCTAAAAAACGCTTCTCGCTCCTAGAGAGACGTTTTAATAGATGTCCCGATCTTCGCTCCCGCTACAATGAGGTTATTCAAGAATACATCAACAAGGGTTTTTTATCATTGGTTGCTTCAAATAATTCTACGGAACCTTGCTTTTATCTCCCGCACCACCCTGTCATACGTAATGATAAAAGTACAACTAAATTGCGAATAGTACTCGACGCAAGCGCTAAGTCAGACAATGACATTTCATTAAATGATATTTTACATAGTGGGCAAAATTTACAGTCTGATATTTTTAATATTTTAATAAACGTACGAGTTTATCGCATCGCCTTTTTTGCCGACGTTAGACAAATGTATTTATGCATTGAAGTACAAAAATCGCACCGCGCGTTTCAACGCATTCTTTATCGCTTTTCTAATGAGGAAGACATACAAACATACGAATTTAATCGTGTGACTTTTGGTTTACGCTCTTCGCCTTTTCTTGCGCTACGCACATTACGTCAGTTGGCTTCCGAGGAGAGGGAGTCCTATCCTCTGGCTGCTTCGGTGGTCGAGCGAGATATTTATATGGACGATATCGCGTCCTGCGCGCCCTGCGTCAACAGCGCCGTGGACGTAGCCACTGAACTAATTCAAATGTTTCAGCGTGGAGGATTTGAATTGGTTAAGTGGACTAGTAACAGTTCAGAGCTTTTACAGCACATCCCCGCAACGCACCGTCAGCTTGACGAGGTCTCATTCGACGACCAAAGTATTTTTAAGGTATTGGGTCTTCGTTGGCACCCCGCAACTGATTGTTTTTCTTTTCTAGTTTCGCCGCCGCCGCTCGCTTGTACCAAGCGTTCTATTTTATCCGCAACCGCTCGCTTGTATGATGTTCTGGGGCTCGTGGGTCCAGTAATTCTTTTCTCTAAGCTTCTCATTAAAACCTTATGGGTTCTCAAACTTGACTGGGACCAGGCTCCGCCCGCTCACGTTGTCACTGCATGGCAACAATATATTTCAGAGTTACCTTTGATATCGAAATTAAGGTTTCCTCGCCATATGGGTATAAATAAAAATTCCCAAGTCTCGCTAGTCGCGTTCGCCGACGCCAGTGAAAAGGCGTATGGCTGCGTGATTTATTCGCACATCGTTAATGATGATGACTCACCAGTGGTAACGCTGATTTGTTCTAAGTCAAGAGTATCTCCGCTAAAAACTATTTCGTTAGCTCGGCTCGAGTTATGCGCCTTAGTATTACTCGCTAATTTACTGCGTACCGTACATGACACGCTATCCGCTAGGCATCCTGTTGGTAACATTTATGCATTTTCGGATTCTGAGGTCGCCCTTTGTTGGGCCCGCTCCTCACCCCACAGGTTTAACACATTTGTGGCTAACCGCATTTCGCAAATACAGTCTTCTTTATCTCCTGATAATTTATTTCACGTGGCTGGTTTTGAAAATCCCGCCGATTATATTTCTCGCGGTTTATTGCCGTCACAAATAATAAATTGTGATCTGTGGCTACACGGTCCCGCTTGGTTGTCCTCACCGAGGAGTGAGTGGCCAATACAATCATCTTCACTATCTACCACCGATCTACCGGAACAAAAAACTGTAACATGTACCGTTAGTAATAGTCCGGAGCATCCATTTATCACTCTTAGTTTAAAATTTTCAAAATGGAATAAATATCTCAGATCCGTAGCTTATGTACTAAAATTTATAAAAAAATTACCGCGTAATAAAACTATAACCGCTTCTGACTTAGAATACGCAGAGAAAACTATTATTAAAGTGGTACAATCTAACGCTTTCGCGGAGGATTTGACTAAAATTCAAAAGGTGGACATATAATATATCTTTTAATAGATTATTATCACTATAAAAACTTTCACGCTGGGCCGCAATATTTACTCGCCGCGTTGCGTGAGAAGTATTGGATATTATCTGCACGACGCATAGTACGCTATCGCGTCCATAAATGCAATGTTTGTTTTAGACATAAACCTAAAGCAGCGCACCCGATGATGTCCGCGCTGCCTGCTTGCCGACTCGAGCAGTGCAACGCATTCACTCACACGGGGGTAGACTACGCTGGCCCTCTTAACATCACGTTGACACGTAGGCGCGGCGTTCGCAGTCAAAAAGCATACTTATGCTTATTTATATGTCTCGTCACTAAAGCAGTTCATTTAGAGCTGGCCTCGGATCTAAGTTCTGCCAGCTTTTTAGACGCATTCAAGAGGTTTATATCTCGTAGAGGTCCATGCAAGTTTATCTATAGTGATAACGCTACTAATTTTATTGCTTCGCGTTCATACTTGAAGGAACTTCATTCCTTTTTACGTTCAGACGAATATTATAAAGTATTTAATCAGGTCCTTTCTGATAACCGCATCACATGGAAACTTAACCCTCCAAACGCTCCACATTTTGGTGGGCTTTGGGAGTCAAATATAAAGATAGTAAAGTATCATTTATTTCGCGTCATAGGTAAGCAAATCCTCACGTACGAGGAATTGCTTACTGTCCTCACTCAGGTCGAACGCATATTAAATTCACGACCGCTTTACGTGTTAAGTAGCGATCCGGCGGAACCTACTGCACTTACGCCCGCGCATTTCCTCGCTGTTAATCCACTTGGATGTTTACCCGCCGCGGATCTTAGTAAAGAACGCATTAATCTTTTATCACGTTTTTCATTGCTTGATTCGATAGTTCAGTCATTCTGGAAGCGCTTCAGATCAGAATACTTACATACACTACAAGCAAGAGAAAAGTGGAATAAACATTCAATTAATTCAATTTCTGTAGGAACCGTTGTTCTTATCGATATGGATAACGCTCCGCCTCTTCAGTGGCCGCTAGGCGTCGTCACTGAACTGTTTCCTGGTAGGGATGGTGTGGTGCGCGTTGCACAAGTGAAGACTAAGAGCTCCACTTTGCAGCGGCCCATTGTTAGACTTTGCCCTCTACCAACGCAATAATATTTCTATATGCCTATGTAGTTTATATTTTATAAGTTATAGTTTAAGTATAAATTCTTATCCCGCTATTATAATATTTTTATTAATTTACTAATTATATTCATCGCATCGCCTCTGTTCACCGCATATATAGTTTTTTCTATATGATATTAATTCCGCTGTATATATTTATGTTTATTTTTTTTAATTCGCTATTTGAGGAGACCTCAAGGCCGGGGGGATGTTCGCGCCAATTAAGTCATTTCACCTCCCTCCCCTTCACCCTCCCTCTCTTCCCCGCAAGCGCACTATTACATAATATGGATCAGGAAGATCTATCAACTCAGTCTGCCTTCGTCCCGCCGCCGACGCGCACGCCGCCGACGCGTATGCAAGTCCTCTAGTGACAACCGCACCGCAAGCCACCTAACACGTGGTCATCAGACTCGCCGCATCGCCACCATCACCGCTCCCCTGGGATACACCAAGTAAGTGCGCTCCCTTTATCAATCCTTCTCGTTTTCCACATTTAATTCAAACCGCAACTTACAGTCCACAATTCCATCACCCGCAGTGGGGGACCACCCTCATTCCCCCCCTTTCTCCAACAATATCTGGTCCTTGTCGGTCCGGATTTCCCTCCAGCTGCTTTTAACAAGGCATGAGGACAACTAGAACCAACACGTCCTTCCAAATATCTATTAGCACAGATCCGGGCCCACAGTCAAAAATTTACAAACTTATGTCGCAACTTTTTTCCTAAAATAAAAGCGGGATGATGCTGAAAATATTGTCAGAATTTTGAACTTTTGAGCCGCGGCGTGCAACGAAAACCAAAGCAACAAAGCAGATGGAATGTGCCATAGTTTACATAGAGTTTCGGATCCGCGCTTTTTCAAGCGCTTTTGTGATATAATGCATGCAAAAGTGTACCACACAAAGGTCCAATCAGTCTATGAATATTAAAGCTCAAAACGCACTACGCCTAAAATACGAGTAAAACGACCTCGATTACCAGTGCTCGATTATTATGAACACACTAGCTTTCCGCAGGAGACTTTGCGCGCGTGGCCTACACGTATTTCCTAACTCAGATCAAATAAAAAAGTATAAACTGAATGTTGCGAAGTTAGGCCGGTTTAAACTGCACCTTGTCGTGTACATGCTCATGACACACACACACGTATGTACCACGAAACTGCAGTGCACCTCGCTTTGCCAGTCGAATATCGCGGTGGATTGAGCAAAACGTCAAAAATATCAAAATTCACATGAAAAAATGTTGAATTTTGTCTTGAAAATGTATAATGTATAATATTAGTTTATCCTAATATATAAAGCTGAAGAGTTTGTTTGTTTGAACGCGCTAATCTCAGGGACTACTGGTTCGTGAGAAAGGCTATTTAACATCATGCTATGACTAAAACCAAAGTCCACGCGGACGAAGTCGCGGGCGGCCGCTAGTAAATAATAATGACAATAATAGTGTAGTTAGATCACATAACCGGCCCACGCACACATGTTTACAAAACCAGCCACACTTTGTTGTTCGCAGAGTTACTTCTTTACTTTTTTACTCGATCTAAGTTTTCTCATAGGAAAAGGTAGCTTATGTCAGTCTCCAACCCCCTAACGATCCCCATGTAAACAATTAAGTAAATTCGTAGCACCGATGTGACGTGAACGAAGGACGAACAAACAAACACTTTCATATTAATAATATTAGATTGCAATATTGTACGATGTATCAGTGAAGAATCATAAGGTCCAAAAATGTCAAATGCCTCAGAAGTAACAGCGCAATTCGATACTATCTAATCAAGCTTGCTGGTAGTTTGTATGTGGATCATGACACTGATGATTTTAATGTCATAATTTTTGCCATCGACCACAGACCACTTTTCGGAAGAAGTATACACCTTAATTAACCATGCCGGTCAAGTGCAGGCTGTCAAACATCACTTACTATCTACTTAATTTATCATTGGAATCCATCATCATATCTTTTTAAAGTTCATAGATAGGTAAAGTTTGTTCACAAAATTATCGTGGCATTGGCAAGGTATTGAAAATTAAATAGGCCATAGGCCAAAACGATTTTCTGTAAGATTTCGTTTACTTAAGTGACAGTTAACCGTGGCCGTTGTTGTGGTGGTTCTAATTATTAACCACTAGATTATCACAGCTTTCGATGTAAATTATCTAAACATTTTAGGTGTATCATTTAGAAAATCTCACGCTGAAACTAGGTTTTTAAATGTGCTTGAAAATACTTACTCCGTTTAAATGTTACTAAATCCGAAGCAGTATAAGTAAAATTTCAAACGTATGCTTTTGTAGCCTAACGTAAGCAAAACTGTATCACACAAGGTCCAATCAGTTCTCTATGAATATTATAGCCTCATATACCGCAATTCGCCTTGAATGTACGTATTATTCGATTATCAACACTCGATTATGAGCTCATTGTGACATTGTACGAGTGCAACTGTGAATATTCATAAAGTCCGAAAATATCAGCTCTGACAACACGTATTTCGCTATGTGCTTGCGAATAATTGTACTCGATTGCCTTACGTGGGATGAGTTAAATTTAAAGTTCACTAATTGTAGAGTATTATGTCCAAGGCTTGTGTAATATGAATGTTGGTGGTAGAACTATTACGGTTCGCCCGGGGAAGTACCACAGCTGCACCCACTTCTGCCGTGACCCATTCTGTTGTGTTTCGGTGGAAAGGTGCAGTTGCCGGCTACACTTACATGAGGCGACCACCAGCCTCCGGAGTAGCAGCGCAACTGCATACGACCTCAGACAAGACTTACCTATGCTTGGTTGAGTTTGTATGTAGATAGATGTCCATGGGCTGCAGCGACCACTTAACACCACGTGGCATGCATGCTCGTCTGCTACTCCATTCAAATAAAAAAAAAGCCAAAGCAAGTCGCCTTCGGATGTGGATAGGAGTTAGATAAGTAACCGGTAGTAAAAAAATAGCTGCTTTCGTGTTGTAGAGGGCACATACAATCCGGGCATTAGCCCTCCTATATACAAACAGAGACTTTAACTGTCTGACTGTTGACTGAGTTTTAACTGTGGCGTAGAAAAGTTAAAGAAGAATAATAGCAACACGTAACTAAGCATTACGCAAACGCGCTTACACGCGTAATTTTTGCACCTCAAATATCAAATCTTGACGTTTCGCGCGTACACAGGTTTAAAAAACAAATTTCCACGCCAGAAAATACGTTTGAAATCGCTATTGGCTTGGCTGCAACCCTTTTTGCGTCCCACTGCTGGGCACGGGTCTCTCCCCATTATTGGGAAGGCCTGGAGCTTACTCCACCACGCTGCTCCAATGCGGGTTGGTGGAGATGCGGGTTAGTGGCCAACTCGCTGTCGGATGTTTTCAAACCGCCCATAAGGCCTCCGACAAGGTTTAACGACTGTTATCTATCGACAACAACCGGGACCGACGGCTTAACGTGCCCTCCGAAGCACGGAAACGCGCATGAAATTTTTTGCCACTAGCGGTCACCCATCTCACACCCGACCGCGCCCGTTTCGCTTAGTTGCATAGATCGTTAAAAATCAATCAATAAACATTGCAATTTATAACTTTTTACAAAAAGTAATGACAAGATTAAACAATAAGAAACAGGTGATCGGACTCTATATGGACATGACACATGTAGATCATAAATTATTGATATATAAGTTAGAGAAATATGGAGTCAGAGGTAATGCATTAAACCTAATTAACTCCTACTTAACTGACAGACAACACATTACAGAAATAACAAAAATTAATGAAATCACAAATACTCAAGAAAAACACCTTTCTCCCTCTAGGAAAGTACTGTATGGAGTGCCTCAAGGAAGTATTTTGGGCCCTTTGCTTTTCTTGATTTATATTAACGATTTTCCTAAAGTCATAAAACAACCTATGATACTGTTTGCTGATGATAGTACAGTTATATTTACAAAAGAAGACGTAGGTTCTTTCGAAAGTAATATAAATAACGCTCTTGAAGCACTAATAGACTGGCTAGATAGTAACAATCTTAAAATTAATCTCGATAAAACTAATATAATGACACTAGCTGACCCCGCGAACTCCGTATCGCGTTTAAATATTAAATAATAATAATAATGGATAGCATATAAACCTTCTCCGTGAAAAAATACATGTACATACCAATTTTCATAATAATCGGTCGAATAGTTTCTGAGTTTTGCGATGTCATATATACAAACATTACTTAACACCCCCGCAACCCCCCCTTCCGGGTGGAATTTCGTAAAATCCGTTCTTAGCTGACCTCTACTCGGCGAAAGGAATATTCCTACCAAATTTGAAGTCGGTAGGTCTTATAGTTCCAGAGATATCGTGATGAGTCAATATATGGGTGGAAATCTCATATATATATAGATTTAAAAACAGAGTATCATATGGACAGCCAGTAAATGTTAACTATAAAGGAAAGCTAATATCTGAAATAGAAACAACAAAATTTTTAGGACTATACATAGATAGCAAACTTACATGGCAGTCACACAAAGAACATGTTTGTAAACAATTAAATAAGTTTTCATTTGCTCTATATAAATTAACGAAAGTTGTCAGTAAAACGGCGGTTTTAAATGCTTACCACGCTTATGTTGGTGCAACTCTAAGATACGGATTAATATTCTGGGGTAACGCGACGGGAATTCAAACTGTATTTAAAGCCCAAAAAAAGTGCATCCGCGCATTATGTCAATTGCAACAAACGGATACTTGTAGGCAGCACTTTCGAAATTTAAAAATAATGACGCTCCCTTCTTTATACATTTATGAGATCTCTTTAATGGTCAAAGCTGAAATCACTAAATATGAAACTCTTAAATCGAAAAGACATAACAATAAACTTTGTTCAATAGCTTCTAAAACAATTTCATAACAGTGTCTTTTGCATGGGACCAAAAATATACAATAACCTACCGGAATTCCTCAAAATAAAAGCGGGCAATGAGTTTAAAAAGGAACTTAAAACGTATTTACTGGAAAAGGCATATTACTCAGTCACTGATTTTCTAAACGATAAAGTGGCATAAAGGAATTCCATAAAAACCTGGGAGGTTTTTTTCCGCCGGCTTTTTTTCCTCTCAGTGTACAAAAACCCTGCAATATGGGTACCCAAAGCTGACGATCAGATCCGATCCGAAAATAAAAATAAATAAAATAAATTAATGAAAAGGCGCAATATGGGTACAAACAAAGATAAATGTAGTATACATATAATAAAATAAATGAAACTGTTTCAATGTACATTTTTATGTTTGTAATTTGTAATTAGTTAAGTTTTTAATTATTGTAATATTTGCATACCTCATGAAGGTAAATATGGCGACACCCATATTTGTGCAAATAAAAGTCTTTGTCTTTGTCTTATCGTTTGCGTTTTACGCTAACCGCCGGGCCATGCGCGCTTCATTATTAATCGCTATTAATCCTTTTCATTTCTGAGAAACCCATGCCCCATAGTTGCAAATTATCTTCTACTAGTAAATCAGACTCTATGCGTCTTATAAGCTGGATTAAACTGCAGAAGCTTACTCGTTGCTCCTAACCTCTGCAGTTTATATATTCGTTACCTCTGCCTTATTTTAGTTTAACTGCAGCTCTAACAAGAAACCTAATTGAATTCGGTGGTGAGATTTTAAAAGAAAATCTTTAAAATTCTTTTTACACTGCATTTTCAGTGAAGGCTGTGAAGGACGTTAATCCGCTTATCGAACAATTAGTGAAACTTTGCGGTAAAGAAAATTCTACAAATTTGTAAAATAATTTACGAGCTACTTGAACTACGGTACTATTTATATGTGTGAATCTATTTACTTTTTCTGAATGTCCATATAATCCACTGGGCTATGAGTGCCAAGATTGTTTATTTATACAGTAAGGTATAATGTGCGGTTAAATTTAGCAATTGAAATGTAATAACAGTATAACTATTATAATATTCGAGTTTGTAAACACCTATTTACAGTGTTTTATTAAAATTACAATGTTTCTTTTTATTCGACGATCCGCGTGGCACAATGGTCACCATGCTGTACTGCCAATCGAGGGGACCCGGGTTCGATTCCCGGCGAAACAGAAATTTGAATGAGTTTAAATTTCTGTTCTCGGTCTGGGTGTTTGTGTTCCTGTCTTTGTATGTGTCCATGGTACCCACGACACAGGGTATTAATTACCTTCATATCATAGCCCCACAGGGCACAATGGAACTAAGTAACTATTGAATTTTTTGACAACATTTGGTTGCAATACGTTACAATATGTATTTGCGTCCCACTGCAGACTGGGTCATATGCAGTCTTATGCAGTCATGCTGCATAAGAAATACCATTGTACCTGAAAATTTATTTAAAACAGGGATGGAGATTTTTCCACCCGCTTTTTTCTCCTAGCCCATATAAGCCTTAGCGCACCCAAAGAGGATGACGGTCAGCCGATGGCCGTACAACAATGACAAATATCAAGTGTATATTATTACCCAGAATTTTAATAAACTATATCATTTCATAAAATGTATTTTTTTTGCAATTCTGAGGCATGCATAAAGATGAAAAACATTGTTGTCTCTCACCGCGAAGCAGCGATAAATACGCACATAAAATTAGTCAGAGGTGCACGCCGAGGTTTGAACTGTGAACCAGCGCGTCGAAGACAGCTGTCTTAAACACTCGGCTATCGCTGCTTTGAATTTTCATGTTCGTAAAATGAACAAATTTTAAATCTTCAAATTAAAAATGAAGCAATCTGGAAAGAAATTATAAACACCTTCTAAGACAGGACTGCTGTGTCTTTTCAGAATTTTAAATATTTATATCTAATGCCATTTCAATTGACAAGGAAATATTATTTATTAACGAGACGACGAGTGGGCGGCTATCCATATTTTGCCACCCTGAGTTGAACAAACGTCCATGCGGACAAAGTCGCAGGCGGCCGCTAGTAAGAAAATAAAATGTGTGGTAAATGTGATAACGTGGTGATAAGTAGCCCATGGACATCTACGTATGTAGTTGCACTGCTACTCTGTAGTCTGATGGTCGTCTTATGTAAGTCTGGCCAACAATTGCATATTATCTACCGAAACATTCATTACGAAATGACTTCAAGGCAGAAATGGATGGTTTAGTAATTTACAAGAGAATTGTCCACAAATCCGCACTTGGCTAGCGTGGTGGACTATGGTCTAAGTCCCTCTCACTTGTGGGGGGTCCTGTGCCCAGCAGTGGGACATAAAAAAGGTTGAAAAAAAAACAAGAGAATTGGTTTTCAGTAGTTATAATATCTAGCCATTATAAAGGACATGATCGATTTGCTGATGGGACTTTTTAGCCTAAACTACCCATCAGAATTTACACATATGTATTTTATAGCTAACAATAGGTTAGGTATCATACACTATCTTAACCTATCACAATTCAACAACTCTTAACTTAAGAAACTATGTACATAAATGACAAACGAAGGTTTTTTTTTTCAATTATGGCATCGCAAACTCTGTGCATACTGCCAGCGTCAAGTATAATTCTTGCATCAATTATTTGCCAGTTTCAATGAAACTGGACGAAGTAATAACAAAGTCAGTAAGTCGTCAGTAATCACTCAGTCTAGTCAGTCAGACATTCAAGTAAAGCGATGGCTACTTTACTAGAACGTGTCCGATGGAATTTTGGAGACAACCAGAAAATACATATTTTAGCACTGTTATTCTATTTCACAAACACTCGTGCACTGTAATTAACCTATATCAAACAAAATGCCATCAACTTTATCCGATATAACTCAAAAATACAACAAGAAAATGAAAATAAAACAAGAGCACAATATGTCTTTTTTTCGACTTCCCGCCAAAACTCCGAACGAAGGTTACCGACATAGCTCTCAAAATCTGCAAGCTGAAGTGGCAATTGGCAGGCCATATAGTTAGGAGAACCAACAACCGATAGGGAAGAAAGGTCCTCGAATGGCGACCACGTCTCAGCAAAAGGAGCACGCCTTCCAACCAGGTGGACTTACGACCTGAAGAAGATAGCGGGAAACCGCTGGATTCAGAGGGCGCAGGACCGGATGGAGTGGCGAACATTAGGGGAGACCTATGTCCAGCAGTGGACTTTAAAAGGCTGATAGCTAGATAGATAGATGGATGTACCCACAGAACATTTAAAAGAGGTTAGAATGGAAAATTGCTTGCAAATAAATAAATTGAATTGAATTGAATTGAAATGTGGGCGGGGCAGACGCGCCAAGGAAGTTAGAGAAAACGCTCAAAATTCTAAAATCTCTACAGAAACACGCGATCGTGCTACGATATGCGTGCTTGTGTGCGTGCTTGGGTGTGATTCTTTCATTTGAAATCGCGTGATTGTGCGGCGCTAAGATTGGCTAGATGTAAAATTGCAAATATGTGCGTAAGCTTCGTATTTATTTAAGTACAGATGTAATGGAGGTGAAAGGCGACGATCGGCGACACCAGTCTTCACACGAACTGCGCATTATTGCCGTTCTACCTCTCTTAATAATGTTCTGTGGGTGTACCTAAATAGCTTAAGACAGCTTTTTGTTATGTAATGAATTAGTAGAAATCGCGGCACACAAAGGAATTGATCCAATAAAAATGTTTTTGACTAACAGTCTGATATAAGCAACAAACTCTGAGATAGCATCAGTTTGCATCGCAATATCTGTGGAAGACGGAACCGATGGAAGAAATTATTGAATTTTGGACGTTTGATCTGTATCAGATCTGTAATTGAAGGGTTAAGTCTTTCTATAACTTTGAGTTAAGTAAATACAGATACCGCTTGCCCTTTGTGTAGTACTCGCCCTTATAGATACAAACGAATAATGATATAATTTGTCTTTCAAGATACTATGAAAATTTCTTGTCCTTGTTATATACCGTATACACATTCAAACATGTTTGAGGTCCTTTTGACCTGTTGAAATGTCAATTATGAAGCAAGTAAATAGAAAGTACTGTTTTTGATTCCTACAGAAGTATTTTTATCTATGTAATATTTGCCTTCATGAGGTAAATACTTATTGGCTGCAACCCTTTTTTGCGTCCCACTGTTTGGCACGGGTCTCTCCCCATTATTGGGGAGGCCTGGAGCTTACTCCACCACGCTGCTCCAATGAGGGTTGGTCGAGATGCGGGTTAGTGTCCAACCCGCTGTCGGATGTTTTCAAACCGCCTATAAGGCCTCCGACTAGGTTTAACGACTGTTATCGATCGGCAACAACTTACTTACTTATTGCTAACTAGATATTTAACCAACTACAACAATTTATATAAACAACTTTTGGAAAGACTTGTTTAAAATGGGGCTCGAAAATTCACTCAACTTGACACGGCGGTGTGCAGAGTAAAACCTCTGTATTTTCTTCGACCAACATTGGAAAGTGTGGTGGAAGGCTCCGGGCCTCAGCACAGGGACGTAAAAATTATAGAAGTCACTGCACATGAAACGTAAGACAGAAGAAATATAAAAAAGGTACATTGATTTATTAATATAAAACAAAAACAAACACAGGTAATTATATAAAAAGTAAAAGTACGATATATAAGAAAAACTATATGTATACAACTAAAATAC
Source organism: Pyrgus malvae (assembly GCA_911387765.1). Taxonomy (NCBI): domain Eukaryota; kingdom Metazoa; phylum Arthropoda; class Insecta; order Lepidoptera; family Hesperiidae; genus Pyrgus; species Pyrgus malvae. The sequence continues at coordinate 22,626,208 of OU426963.1, read as the reverse complement.
TTATATATTAAATTATAAATATAATACATTAAAAAATATAAAACTAAGTAATATAAAATACTTCATCCAGATTACTTCCATGTGGAAAAGTACCCAGAACACTGGCAATGTTACCTCGTTGAATGGCCAAGCTTATTCTCTGGCCGAGGTAAGTACCAGCTCTCTGGTCACCCGTAACCTGGACTAACCGTTTGAATAGATGCTTGACAAAAGTTTTGGCATCTGAACCCCGTGGTATTGGTACATAAGTTTTTTTTTTAAATATTTGCCCACGTATTGTATTATGTTATAAGTTTTCTGAACTTTAATTTCATAAGTGCGTCTGTTGATAAAATATATACGAATATCCTTGCCGTTACTGAACCCTTAGTAATCAATATCGTATAAGAAATTGTTTTTTTTGTGTGACTACAGCGGTATAATATCTACCTAATACATTATAGTGCTAGCTATAAAGTTCATTTCTTTCTTGAACAATGAATAGAAATCTTTTCAATCAAAGGGAATAGGGTTGTAGATACTCTTTTCTCCACAATTATTTTCTGTAAATAAAGCGGCAAGGGTCTAGCTGTCTGTTGTATTGTAACAGACAATGAAAAGCTACCCTTAAAATCTTTTTTTTTCAACATTTTTCCATGTTTCTCACAAGTGAGAGGGATTTATGCCACCGTCCACCACGCTGGCTTAGTCCACATCGATGGACATCATTCCTTCGAGAAATTATGAGTTTCTCTCAGGCATGCACGATGGAAAACATCGCAATTAATTAAATATCAGAATATTTTCCATCACCGTGGAGCAGCGATAAAAACGCACATCACAAATTTCTTTGTAAGAGGTGCGAGTCAGGGGTATGAACTGGATGTCTTCGTGTCAGAGACCACGGTCTCTTTACCGCTGGCCATCATTGCTTAATCACTCATACATAACATAACAAAATAGATCTGTTAATAGTAATCTTCGCATCCAGGATTAGATGTATTCTAGACTTAAACGAGAGTCCCATATTTTTTTTAAACGGAGAATTTTTTAGCATACGGTAGGTACATGTGGTGTTACGTTTTTTTTATTTTATTTAAATAGAGTAGACCAAGAGCAGGCGCCGTCCATGGACATCTACACACAACGTCAAGCAAGCCTACGTCTTGCCTCAGGAGTCTTATGTAAGCCTGGCCGGCAACTTCACTTTTCCACCGTTACAGTAAATGTCCATTTTGAGACCTACAGAGGACAGTTTTCCACAGAAACCCAAAAAATGTCTCAAGGCTAAAAGATTTACAGCAGTAACTATAGGCCTAATTAGTAGGCAAAAAGGCTTTGCCAACATGTTTTTTTAAATCCTTCATGCGGTTTAATTTTTTCCCAAACTGGATAACCACAATACTACGAGTACATAGCACTTAAAAGCTATAATTCCACCTCAAAAGCCAATTGAAACACTAAGCCCCATCGCCACCAACCCGCATTGTAGCAGCGTGAAGCATAAACTCCAGGCCTCCCTAATAATGGAAAGAGACCCATGCATAGCAGTGGGACGCAAAAAACGTAGTAGCTATGTAATAGTATAGCAAAAGGAGCACAGGCTGCCCTCCAACCAGATGGACTGACGACCTGAAGAAGATAGCGGGAAACCGCTGGATTCAGAAGGCCCAGGACCGGGAGGAGCGGCGAACGTTAGGGGAGGCCTTTGTCCAGCAGTGGACTTTAAAAGGCTGATAGATAGATAGATAGATAGTATATATTCCTCGTAGGAACAGAAGTGTAGAGATATAATATCTCATACTTTGAATAGTCCCATAAAAGATCTTTTCTGCGACCTCTTTAAGCGAGGATTGAAGCCGAGGACCGCTTTACTAGCTCTTCAAGCTGAAACTACATCTAATTCCAAAAATAGATGTCGGGTTTAGGACGTTTCTAGCTCGACTATATTTTAATGTTTTTTTCTGAAATGGAAAGTATTTTCCCAATCACTTCTGACCTATTTGCTATTGAAATTGAAACACTGTAAGATAAATTACGATTTTGGGTGTACTAAGATTGATAACACTAAAACTTGCCATTTATGTAAAATGGAATAACAAATGTACTTTAAATAATAATTTTCAATTAAAAATGTGTGAATAATAAAAATATTTGTTGTAGTTTCAAAGTTATTCCAGAAAGAATTCAAACTTTTCCTGTTCTGCCACTTGGCATGGCAATGACTAAAATATTGAAAAAAAAAACAGAACAAAAAAATGTCCTCTACTTAAATTTTTAAGCACCTAATTTATGTGATTAACACTGTCAAACTAAGCTGTTTGTTTATAAAACCAATGTAGTTTTTTAAAAAAGCGAAACCATAAAAAAAATCGACATCAAGATCAAAGTGATTTGTTAAGATTTATTTAAATAGAAATTTTATCGAAAAGGGTTTCTATTGTCAGTATCACACGATTGAGGGTTGGATTAGGACATGAGCGACAGTATATTATTATTTGTTTTCATAAAAACATCCGTATAATCGTCAGTTTTGTCAGTGTCCCGGTACTCGTCATTCGTAGAAAAAGTGTACCTTTTGACCGTTTTTCTATGGAATGACGAATATTAGTACGCTGTCGACATTATGGACTTTTACCTTACCTATTTCGTAAGGAAAGCTGCTCTTTTCTTTCCCTTAAAGAACATGAATACCTTTGTTAACATCACAAGAACGTCAAGATAATTCGCTTGTCTTAAGTTTATCTTTCTAATTCTATCTTATAAAGCTTTTAGTTTAGTTTTCTTAAAAGTTAGTCTTGATCTGGGAAAATTAAATAAAGAGATATCCCAAGTTTTGACTCAAATCGGCTCCGAAAACTCTTGGTCAATTTATATCACACTATTAATCGCGAAACAAGTTGCTTAAGATTTTCTTGGCTGGATGTTTTCATTTCTTTGTCGATGTTATTTTTTGGAAATAATAACGAGAACTTGATAAAAATAATAATTGTTTTAACGGTGTTCAATAAGTTTTTGCTTTCACGGCCCATTACTATAATCCAAATTATCGTGAGATGGTGGCAAAAAATATCATGTGTGTTTTAATGCTTCTGATTGCGAATAAATTGCGAGCTGAATTTAACATAACTTGAAATATATAAATGCTTTCCTGTACAGAATTTTGAACCGATTGATGTAATATAGTGAGAATAAAACGAAATCCCACTAAAAATATTTACATTTTTAATTTCATGAAAACCAATTCAAATAACTGATAAATTAATTTGTGGTCCTCAGAAAATCTTATTTACTCCAAAACGAATTAGATTTCTTTTAATATTTAAATACACAACCTTTCCTTATCAAGATTCGGTATATTAAATATTATAAGTTTCATGCCGAGGCTTACGATTATCAAATGGTTTATTAGCTACTTAAAAGTGATATAACAAATTAGAATACGATTTGATCTATATAGAAATGAGAAAATTTGTTTGTATTGAAGGAAAAATGTTATCTATACTAATATTATAAAGAGGAAAGATTTGTATTTTTGTACTTTTATATTTTTGTATGTTTGTAATGAATAAATTCAAAAACTACTGTTCCGATTTCAATAATTCTTTCACCATTAGAAAGCAACATTCACCTTGAGTAACATAGGCAACTTTTTACCGCGGGAAAATGATTCATTCCTACGTGAAAACGGGTAATAGGGTCAACGCGATTGAAGCAACTGGCTAAACGCCTATGATTTTAATATAGCAATGAAGCCTGGAATAGCACATAGGCAATTTTTTATCCTACGGGGACCCATTAAACGGGCGCACGCTAGCGAAGCCGCTGGCGGAAGGCTAGTTATAATATAAGTACGTTCAGAAAGAAACTGGTTATTCTCTCGAAAAATCTGACTTCACATTTATCGCCAAATCAAATTAAAATTATTAATATTGGTGAGTGGAAGAAAGTTTACACCAATATAAGCGGCAAGATCAAAATTTATTTATTGAGCACTGTCTTTTAAGGCATGCAAATGTATGTACAATTGGAATTTGGCAAATCTTGAAATCACCATGAGGCAGTTCCTCATGAGTCTGCCCGGGTAAAGAGGTCCCGTAGTCACGCTTGAGAACACAACGTCTTGCGTAGGAAGTCCCTTCTTGCTTTATAACAATTTAATGCAACATAGGTCGTTAAAGATACTTATGCAATGGGTTTAAAAATCTTTAATCTGGTAAACATTTTTAGTCTATTCATTTAAACCACCTCTTTATCGCTCCTATCTATTAAAATGTTGTTATGTACGATATGTCAGTGGAAACTTTGTTGACTAACGCATTATAATTTGTGTAAAATTGTAAATGTGTCATAAGATTGTATGTTTCCCAAAAATAAATAAAGTAAAATAAAAATATTGTAGACTGAACGTTTCTTGTCTTATCAAGAGGCGGTATTAAAAATGTTATTTCAATTTCAAAAATTTAAGGGGCATTTCAATATTTCACATTACAAATTCAAATTATTAATATTAGACGACCCGCGTGGCATAATGGTTACCATGCCAGACTGCCGATCGGAGGGTCCCGGGTTCGATTCCCGGCGAAGCAGAAATTTGAATGATGAGTTTAAAATTTCGGTTCTCGGTCTGGGTGTTTGTGTTTCTGTCTTTCTGTGTGTCCATGGCATCCACGACACAGGGTATATCTGCCCTACTGTGGGGCTATGAGTATGAAGCGTTATTATTTTTATTTATTATTTTATACTTAAACAAATTATTTAAAAGATGATGTAAAAGATATTTTTATAGAGATATATTTTTATAGAGACGATAGGTTTTTAATACAAAACTTATTCAGATTTCACCCATTTTGACGACAGGTGAAATTGGAGTCCAACGGAAAGTTTGGTTAAGCTTACCAAATTTAAACTTTTATTTCCATATCAAAAGATGGAATTAGTTAGTTAGTTAAACCTCTTTATTGTTTGTTAATTTACAACACCATAAATAATAGAAGAAAAAAACACACACAAAGCTGAAAAAACAAACAACGGGCGGCCTTATCGCTTAAAAGCGATTTCTTCCAGGCAACCCTAACAACCAAAATTAAATGAACAGTGTTATGAAAAGAATTTGTAGTTGTGTTACAGGTGTTGTTTAAATGTGGGAATCTTGTAATTTATGCGCCAACTGTTTATTTATCATTTTTAAAGCAAATAAATGAATGTGAATATGAAAGACAAGTCTTTAAAATAATGTCAAATTATTGAAATAGTTTTATTGTTTTATGATTGTAAAAATAGTGAAATAAAAGGAAAATATTGTAAAGCTGGAGTAAAAAGATAATTTTCGCATGGAGAGAAATAGCTATTTTATATTTAAGGCTTTAACATCCATCGCCGGCGGTAAAATTGGAGTCAAACAGAAAGTAGGTAGGTAGTACATGAAGGCATACCAAATATTTAACATTTGTTTCACTAAGGTTGTATAAGTAATGGGCTTAATAAATTGTCATTGAATAAAGCAACTTAGATTTCTCTCGTCAGTTTACTGTACATTTAAAAAATATATTTTTTGTTAGAAATATTGTACCACAATGTTTTTTTGTAAAATCGTATTAAATTGTTCCGAAAGTTTTGGGAATAGGAAGGTATAAGAATGATTTATTTAAAAGGTATTCGTAATAAATAATCTATAGAATTAATTCGAATTGCACATTTTATATTTTTTACTGTAAAATTAACAAATTAATTGTATAATTATGTCTTTAAATAGCCTCGATTTCAAAGTAAGATGAACAAATAATTTCGCACATAATGTAGTCAATAATTACATGAAATGAATGTTTATAGTTGGAATTATTATATTATAAATAACTCTGTTTATTTTTATTATGAAATTAAAAACCTTTCAAAATAATTACATATCAGTAATCGGTCATAATAACATGTATTGGAATTAAGGAAGGAAATATAAGTAATATTTTAATAAAAAAAGTGTTTTTCTATGATTTAAGATACTGAACAATATATTTTATAGTCAATTTTACTTCAAAAATCCACGACTTTTCTTTTTTATTCTTATTTTTTATTCTATCCATCCGATACAAAAAAGACACGATTTGATCATTTCTTTCACATTAGTGTTTAAAAACAAACTTAAAACTCGTAACAGAAGCTCAACAATAACGAACAATAGCGAACACATAAAAACGTAAACATATTAATAAGACACCTGCGAATAATTCGTATTCACAAAATTTTGAACTACACGTAATTGTACACGCAACTTTTGTTACCGTGAAATGCCGCAAAATGTTTTCGGTGCGTGAAAAACTTATAATTACGTCGAATTCCCGCAAACGTATTGTTTAACGTACATTAAAACTTCAACTGTGCTCAAGAACTTTTTAAACACATATTAACAATACGAAAATCTCGTAACGCACATTCCTTTTCAAACAAGAGACGTTTTTAAAAATAAAGGGACTTACTTGTGAGATTTCCGCAGACGCTCCAGGATTGTCAGCAACTTCGCAAATTGTTTTACCGTGGCATGCCTTGCACGCCTAAGCACTCACTGTGGGTCGCGAAGAGTTGCTTCGGTATTTATAAGGGCCAACCATGGCGATGGGCGGGCGGGGGCTGAGCCTCAACCAACCGCCCAAGCCGTGGTGTGATGCCGTGACGTCAGATTAGTTTTTAATGTAAGGACAGCTGTTTATTATTACCACTAACATTGTTATGAAATGTAAATTTTTTACGTAATTTCTGCATATTTTCACATAAGTCGGCATTGCCCGATGTTTAAATAATGCAATATATTTATAGATTACAATTCAATTATACAGTAATGTAGCAGAGTAACATACAATCCCCATGGTGTTAAATGGTTCTTACAGTCCATTGACACCTAGGCTAAACCCCAAGTAAATTGGAGCATTGTCTGAGTTTATTTTTAATTTCACGGCTTGCTCTGGAAGTTGATGATCACCTCATATATACATGACCGACAAGACCACCGCTGACTTCAAGAAGCGTACTTACTTAAGTAAACAGGCAATGCTATGCAAAGAGAGCTATTTGACGCACGTTCGTTACGTCAAGCCAGCGATTTTGACAAATGCATAGTAGCAGGCTTCACTCAAGTATCGTCTATAAATTCCTTAAAGCAATGTATGACAGGTATCACACCCGTCAGAGGAGTGGCCCTTACAGGCGAACCCCTCGTCCCAACGTCCATGCACAATATGCCTTCTAGTTATGCAATTAGTGTGTCTGTGTGTGTCGGTGTCAGTATTGACAGTGAGAAAATGACGTTGTTAATTGAAATTGACATATTTAGAAATGTATGCGTCTGTAGCGATGAAAGAATATTTGTGAATGTGTGACAAATTTAAAATGTGTGCGTTCTTTCCCCGCACCAAATTTGGCACAAAAATTATGTATCGAAGGGAGGCGTTATGCCGTCTCTCCTGAAGGGTGAGACATTAACTTTGATGCTCTAAGATAAATTCGTTTGGTTAACCTTATGCGTAAGCGAGCACTATGAGACCTCATAGTATTATTTATGAATACGGGTGTTCCGAATATCGTCAGCAAGACAACTAAACGCAGAGTTGTGTGAGTAAGGAATAATTTTTTAAAAGTCTATTTTACGACAGAGATGTTCACATTTCTTTGCTATCGCTTCAAAAGCTCAAGCACGCAAGCGCGCCTGGTAGCCCACATCACTACTACAACCGGAGCCCAACGGACTTTGTGAAATAGAATATTTATAGAAAGAAACAGATACAGGTAAAAGGTCACGTGGTAGATCTCCTACTAGCTGGAAAGAGTGTACTCTGTAAAAACATCTATTTACGCCAAAATGTTCAAAAAAACTCTACGAATTTTTTTAGGATTGCGCTTTTAAGGCAAGGTACTTAAACTTATTTTCTTCAGAGAATCCCTTCGAATGATTACATTTTTTTAATCAATAGATTCCGAAATCTTTCGCGTTATCATTACATTTCCAAAAGATTGGATATTTTATTATATTACCATGACATGAATGTCTTTTGAGCAAGACATATTAATTTTCCGTTTCGGAAGTACATTTTAACAAAAGGCGAATGTAATTTTAGTACCAAGTAGTAAGTACATAAAAATTTTCCTTGACATGAGTTTTGTAGAGAACTTGAAAAGGGCATGGCTTTTGTTTTATTTTCATTTTCTTAGTGTATTTTTGAGTTACGTATATGGGATAAAGGTAAAGTATTAGGATAATTATATTGCACGAGTGCTGGGGTTTCCACTTGGCTACTCAACTCCTTAACATGTTCGTAAAGTAGTTATAATAAATAAATAAATAAATAACGCTTCACACTCATAGCCCCAAAGTAGGGTAGATATACCCTGTGTCGTGGGTACCATGGACATACACAGAGACAGAATCACAAACACCCAGACCGAGAACAGAAATTTAAACTCGTCATTCAAATTTCTGCTTCGCCGGGAATCGAACCCAGGACCCTTCGATTGGCAGTCCGGTATGGTAACCATTGCGCCACGCGGGTCGTCTTGGCTATCGCTTTATTGTGACATCTGGTTGACTTTAATGATTATTGACGGCTAATTTGACTTTGACCGTTATTGTATCGTCCGGAATCAACGAAACGGGAAAAATACAAATGTTTACTTGAAATTAGCAAAATAGTCAAACGACCGACTGTAGAATTACATAAGGTATGGTTACCTTCAGCTCCGGAGTAGCAGCGCCACTGAACACAACCTCAATACAGTGCTCATACTTTATTGGATACCCATATCGGGTATGTATCTCATTCTCAATGCTCGTCTATCACTCTAATTAAATAAAACAAAAAAGGTTGTCTGTAAAGTCGGTTTACGGACGATAGTTTAACGTGACAACGTCATAACAAACTAACGAAAACCTCATTAACTTTTCACTTCGAGTTTTGGCGGGAAGTCGAAAAAGATATATTGTGCTCTTGTTTTATTTTCATTTTCTTGGTGTATTTTTGAGTTATCTGCTATATAAAAATAAGTCGGGTTTTCCTTCCTGACGCTATAACTCCAGAACGCACGAACCGATTTCCACGGTTTTGCATTCGTTGGAAAGGTCTCGGGCTGCGTGAGGTTTATAGTAAAGAAAATTCAGGAAAAATTTCATACCAAAGTTCACGCGGACGAAGTCGCGGGCGGCCGCTATAGTATCGGATAAAGTTGATGGAATTTTGTTTGATATACCTAGGTTAATTACAGTACACGAGTGTTTGTGAAATAGAATAACAGTGCTAAAATATGTTTTTTCTGCTTGCCTCCAAAATTCCATCGGACACGTTCTAGTAAAGTAGCCATCGCTTTACTTGAATGTTGGACTGACTAGACTGACTGATTACTGACGACTTACTTACTGATTTTGTTATAACTTCGTCCAGTATCATTGAAACTGGCAAAAAATTGATGCAAAAATTATACTTGACGCTGGCGGTATGCACAGAGTTTGCGATGCCATAATTTAAAAAAGAAGACTTTTCACTTCACTTTATAAACAGTCGACAAACGGCGCAAGCCGAACGGTCAAGCCTCAACGTAACGTACAAGCGCCTATCGTAACGTTTCTACGAGTACAATGAGCGTAACGTACAATGAGTCATCCTTTTCAGTGCGTGCAGCTGGCGTTCATCGATTTATTAGAAGTTGTCACGTCAAAAAATCAGGTGTGATTATTTATTTACTAGCCTTCCACCAGCAGCTACACCCGCGTGGACCCGTTTTATAGGATAAAAACCATCCTATGTCCTTTCCCAAGGCCCACTCTATGTGTGTTCCAAATTTCATTAGTATTGGTTCAGTAGTATCAGCGGGACAGACAGACATACAGAGTTACTTTCGAATTTATAATATTAGTATGGATTCAGAAATTCCAAAAATGTCCACTTAAAATATATACAGCTCTTATTAAGTATGGATTTTATAATATCTTACACAATTGCACTGACATGGATGACTAAGAAATATTCGCAAAATACTTTTGTGTTTGTGTAGTGCGTGCGCTTAATAACATTGTTAGAAATGATTGTAATGTATGTGTATAAAAGTTTTGATCACTTTGTTTTTTTTTTATGATTTTATTATTTTTTTATTTATTTATTACAAACATACTTACAAGCTAATATTACAGGTTAAAAACCTAATGCATTAGCGTAAAGAACGCAATTACTTAAGTATATCTAATTAAATACATGCCAAATCAATAAAATACAATTCAAAAATAGTCATAATTAATAAAATTAATAAAAGTCATAATAAATCATAAAGCATAATTGCATCAAAATATTATGTCATAAATTATTATATTGTGATAAATTTAAAACAACTTACATTATTATATAGTATGTCATGTTTTAGAACAAGTAAACAATAAAATAAAATAAAGGTTCTTACAGCATAAGATTAATTTACAATAAATTATGTTTATTTACTGTGTTTCTGTGACTCCTAGTGTATTTCGAATCATTGGTTCCAGTTGTTATGCCTTAACTTGAAATTGTGGTTGTTAGTGACAGATATCTTTCGTCAATCCTCGTCTGGCAAACAGCTTGATGGCCACTCACCCGTATCCATCTATCATATTAGAGCACTGTAGTAACGTGTAAGTTGTTGCAGCGCGTATGGTCCTACGGCTGGCGCAAACCGTAAGGTGCCGCAAGCGATCTATGCTGCTAATTGAAACGTGTGCGGCGGTCGCGTGGGCTTGAAGGTGAGCGTGACAGCAAGTCAAGTGACAATTTTTTTGCGCATTTCTGTCGTTCCGAATATTCGTTCAACGTTGCTGGAGGCCTTTGATTGACGACCCGTGTTGCGCAATGGTTACCATGCCGGACTGCCAATCGGGGGGTCCCGGGTTCGATTCTCGGCGAAACAAAATTTTTAATGAAAAGTTAAATTTCTGTTCTCGGTCTGGTTGTTTGTGTTTCTGTCTTTGTATGTGTCCATGGTACCCACGCTTTCGAATCGAGATAGTTGGAGCGCGGTTGCTCCCCGGGCATGACCAGTTCGCCCGGCGGGAGATCTCCCTTTACCAAACTGGTGACCCTGACGTGATGTAGTGACCTTACGCTACTCATCAAGCGATGGCGCCACGAGTATTCCTGAATCACGCTATCGAAATTTACTGAATATCCAACTATATATACAAGATCCGAATCGAGTCAGTTGGAGCGCGGCCGCTTCCCGGGCATGACCACCTCGCCCGGTGGGAGATCTCCCTTTACCAAATCCCTATTGAGGATAGAGACCCGTGTTCTATGTTGGGACGTAAGAAAGGTATTTATTTTGATATAAAAAGGCATTTAGGTTTGAGGAGATGCCCAACTTTGGGATACAAAAGAAGTTGGAGTACAAGAAGAAGCAACGGAATATGCTCATTTGCACTTAGTTAATTTTTTTTAATAACAAGGATAATTTAAAAACTATCTCAAAGCTTTAAAAGCTAATAATTTTATCTAATACCTTCATTATCACTGAAATCTTGTTTATCAATTTAACCATTTAATTGAAATATAGTTTTAATAACAGTGCAAACGACTTAGTATAATCTTCTTAAGAGAAGATTAAAGGAAAGTTAGTTTCAATTTGCTATATAAAAAGGGTTATTTTCATCGTGATTGCTATGGATATTTTTTAGTTTGGTATTTTCCATCAAATTAATAAATTGTATTTAAAACTTTTATGGGTACGAAACGAATTCAATACGGCAGTTCGTTCATCTTTTTCGTGTCTTAGAAACGTGAAATAATTAAATCAATTTCTTGCGAGAACGTCAATATAAAATACGCCCCTATGTTTTCGTATTATAGTTTTTATAATGATTGTGTCATCATGGACCAAACCAATATTGTATTTGAGGATAATCTGAGTACTATGCGAGCCAAATAAGAATAGGATCGGACTTGCTGCCAACTTCACACGACAGCTGTCAAATTAGTACTGCCAGCAAAAAAGAAAAAAGTGAACCGAAAATATTTCTTCAATTTCAATGCTAAACAGAAATGTTATTCTTAAATGTTATTTAAAATGTTCCATTTAGGTGTTAGGATAGAAATAAACAATATAATTAATAAAAAAAAGTACCGCAAATCAGCTTCTCGCAATGCTATCACTGTTCACTCAGAAACAAACTCTGCTTAAAAGGGCTTGAATCCAGAGCCGTAAAACCTATTATTACTAACTTGTTTTTTTGCATACCTTACACATCAAAAACCAACAAGAATCTGATAAAAAAATACCGAAAAGGTCACAAAAATAAAAATTAAATTCTAGATTTTTTTGCACACCTTACACATTTATTTATTTATTTATTTATTTGGATCACCAACATAAGACACAGTTACAAAACTTAAATTATACATACATTCATGTGACAACAGTTAACTGTTCTTACAATTACAGGTGACCACAACATGCATTTAAATTTAACAAGCTAGGTATACACTTTTGACACGATATTGACACACTAATAACAAAGTAACAAACAATAACAAGAAGAAAATTGAAAAAAAAAACATTACTTTACTTTTTTTTATGGTGCATCAACCTTTTTTAATTTATCTATAAATTTAGGTAGGCTATCATAGTGGATATCTAGATAAGGTTTAATTTTACTCTGTTCGTTATACAGCCGGGAAATGCGTACAATTGGTGAACTACGCCCAAGATTAGTTCTACATATCCTTGTTTGAAAGAGGTTACACGGACTCCGCGGTATTCTGGCGGGTACATTATATTGTAAACTATTTAACAGGGATGTACAATCAATGTTACCATTATTCAACTTATGTAGAAATATTAAATCTGCTTGTAATCGACGTGAGGAAAGTTGGTCTAGTTGGAAGTGTTTTAATCTGTCTGTATAACATTGTACGGTTTTGGGTGATTTGTAGCGGTACGCTAAGCATCACTAATGAAGTTAATGAGAATTGCGAAACAAAATGGTGTCTTGACAGTACTATTCTTAGTTGGCTCGCATTGTAAAGAGCTACGAATACCGTATGCAAGAACATCCAATGCTCCAAAAAGTTTGCTACGTAGCGTAGCCGCTACACCGTAGCGCTCGTTACAAGTACGTCTACACTACGCCGTTGAGAACAAAACAAAATGTAGTCCCAGCTGTATCAGCCCAGGATACTTCAACCTATAAAGATTGTTTGTACCCGAATATTATTTAACGGCTACTTTTAGCATCGGCGATCGGCGATTTAGTATTCGAAACGCGCGATACCGATGCTGCGTCCCATTATCGGAACCGCCACTAAAGGAAGCTAGTGTGACCTGGCCATAATTCACTTAATCTTTTGCCCCTTTTATTATTTTTGATAGATTTAAACCATCCTGCCAGCGGCCCCAGTAAGGATGGCTGTGTTCGTGTGGCCGCACGATGTCTGCACGGGAGAGTGCTCTCCTAGAGAGCGTCCTAAGTTGAGCCGGCTATGGGGCACTGCACTCAGAGGACTCCGCTGTATTTCGCTGGTCCCAGAGCTCTCCCCAAACACTGAGGCAGGCACGGAGGGGTTTTAGTGTGGTATGAATATAATTAATAGAATCAGGCGTTACTTTGCGGAACTCCATTGTTATAAAGTTAGGTAAAAACTACTCTACAACAATCCGCAATCAGAAAGTATGATGGTGGTTACTATTTTCATGCAATAGCTCCTCCCTCCCTCCCACATAGGATACATGCACATGTAACAATAAAAAATATACACCAACGTATATACGTACCACCACCAATACTTGTTTCGCCCCAAAACAGACCATCATCAGGGTTATTGACTCTACGACGGTTACTCGCAAAGTCGCTGTGGTATAAATCTCACCCGGTATATCTCCCTCAGTGCCGGGTACCTTTTGAAGGTTTTCCCCGCAATTAAAAGCGAAGACACTCTTACATTGGGTGACCATCAACCTCCGGAGTAAAAGTATTAATAACAGTTCAGGCAAACTCTCAGAAAAGTACATGAAAATGGGGGCCATGTGCTACTTTTTTTCAACCTTTTTTATGGCTCACTGCTGGGTTCAGGTCAGTGCTCAAGTGAGAGGGAAGGGATCCATCACGGTGGCTGAGTGCGGGTTGGTGGACAGTGCTACTTAATTTAATAAAAAATAGATAGTAATCGATATGGTCTGTTATCTCTCAAGTATGTTAGAGTACATATAAATCGTTCAAGCCCAAGGCAGCATGACTTGTTCATTGATAAGATAGCCCAACGGCCGCAGTGACGTAATGGACATGCAAAGTTAGGGATTGTTGGAAAGAAAAAAAATGTTTCATAGATTTGAGTATACCTTCAATGTAAAATAGGAGTTTTGGCGGGAACCAAAAAAGAGGTATTACGTAGTCTTTTCTTCTTTTTATTTCCTTGGTGTATTTAGGAGTAGATACTGTCTTTTTTTTGGTATCGTGGGGGAAACCTTCAAAAGGTACCACACACCTTGGGAGAGGATACCGGGTTATGTGGTATTTGACCGCACTAAAACTCCCACGGTGGCCTGCCTCTGCGTTTGTGAGGACTCCGGGATCTCTATAGGAACGCACCGGTATCCTACACGCGCGGCGCCCCAGAACGGGCCCATCTTCGGGAGAGCAGATGTGCTCTCTATCTCTATCGCTTCGACGACGGCCGCTGGGGACAAGTCATGTCCGATTGTTTGGACCAGGACCCGCCGCTCGGACTCCCAAGCTGGGCAGTGCTCGAGTGTGTGCTGAGCGGAATCCTGGTCGTGTCCACAGTGATGACACCTAGCAGACACCTTACGTCCAATGCGGTTCAGATACTCACCGAAGCAGCCATGTCCGGTGAGTATCTGAGTCAGTCGGTAGGTGACGCGACCCTCCCTTTTCAGCCAGGCCCGGAATCTGGGCAGAATGGCGCTGACGGCTCTTTGACGCGCGTTCTGCGGCTCGCGCAGTCTGTGGCGCCAGCGCGTCAGAGCCCGCCATCTGGCTCTCCGACGAAGCTCTCCGATCGCTTCATTCAGGGTTTCAGCCCTCTGGCGGAGGACGCGTATCTTATTGAAGACCTCTGCGTCCATATCCGCCAGGATGTCCAGGGGCGGAATCCGCGCCAGGACAGTGGCCGCCTCATATGAAATAGTCCGGTAGCCTCGTGCTCGTTGAGTTTCGCCGTACGGCGCCGGCTACTCGAGACCATACGGGCGCGCCGTAGAGCGCGATTCCCTTGGTACCCCGAGATTTGACAGCAGTCTGTGCATAGCATCCGCCACTAGTCCAACGGTTGGAGAGTATTGTACAGTTACGAAGTCGGATGTTCGAATCCTGTAGTAGGAGTACATAGATACTGTCTAAGTCGATGACAAATCGAAATTACAGTGTCCAAGTGTTGTAGAATAAAAATTTTGCAATAATATTATATTAGAGTAATATTGGGTTCCTTCCAAAACTACATTAAAAATATATAATACACTCACACACTCATAACCCACAGTAGGGAAGATATACTCTGTGTCGTGGGAACCATGGACACATACAAAGACAGAAACACAAACACCCAGACCGACAACACACATTTAAATTCATCATTCATATTTCTATTTCGCCGGGAATCGAACCCGGGACCGATTTGCAGTCCGGTATGATAACCATTGCGCTACACGGGTCGTCATTAGTCATGTTCTAGATTTTAAGTAGACATCGTTTTACTCAGATATATGTATGATCTATTTAACTAATATTGAAATCTCATTGAATTAGAATATTATTGCGTTGCCTGGTTTCAACGAAACAAGAAAATCTGGTCACAATATTTTAACTTGACCATATACACAAAAAATGCGATGCCAGCACTGAAAGAAAAAGTGTTCACTATTCACTTTTACTTTTACACTTTCGGTCTTACACTCTTTTCGGTCACACCCATATGAGGCGACAATCAGCCGCTGGAGTGGCATGGCAGGATTATTGCCAGGTCCCACCGGAAAACGGCAGTCTATTTATATTTCTTCGAACCCAGAATAAGAGCGTTTTTCTCATACTCATTAGTTACGTAATAATAATAATAATAATAAGGTGGCTGTAAAGTTCTAGCTGGCAAAGAATATATAAACAGACACAATAATGTTGCAAAACAAATTCATCAGTACCTTGCACTGAAATATAAACTTATTGATGCTAAAGTTCCTTACTATAAATATCAACCGAGAAATGTCCTAGAAAATAATGCAGCTAAATTGTACTGGGATCGTGATATTATAACTGACAAAACTATCCATTGTAATAGACCCGATCTATCTCTTACTTTAAAAAATATTAAAACAACATACCTGATTGATATTTCCATTCCAAATACTGAAAACATGAAGCAGAAACATTTAGATAAAATTCAAAAATATTTACCGCTGGCTGATGAGATCAGGGAAATGTGGCAACAAGATACTATCAGAATTGTACCAATCATAGTTTCATCTACAGGTATTATTCCGAAAAGTCTACACACATCTCTGAAAGAGCTACAACTACAGAAGTCAATTTACGTCGAGCTACAAAAATCCGCATTACTAGATACGTGTTCTATAGTCCGTCGCTTCTTAAATTTTTCATCATTAGTTTCCCATACATGAAAATAAATTTGAGAAACAAGATACTTGGCGCAAGCCCGTTCTTGTCCTCATTAAAACGTCCGGTGTCAAAACCGAGAAAAAATAAAATTGCGAAAATAATAATAATAATCGTTTATTGCATCAAATATGGTTTACAAAAGGTGTCAGGATACAATGTAGGTGCAAACATACTTGGCTGCTGTACAGCATGCAATGTCAAAAGAAAATACTAAACAATATTATACTTTGCTTCGTCCTCGAAATTAGATTACTTGTAGTAGACGTACTGTACTAGCCATTCATACACTAAAGTTGAGAAATACAACCTAAAAAATAAAAAGGTTGTAATAAAAAAACATAAAATCACTCAAAAGTCTGTACACTGACAACACCTGTCATTCGTCGCTATCTTCATTCGCGTTTTAGTGCCTAGCCGTTCAACACGTTAAAGTATTTTCTTATAAAGTGAAGTTGTTAAACAGGAAAAATAAAGATGTGAATTACTGATTAATGTGTTACGAAAAATAAGAAAGCAGGAAAAAATGTTAGAAACAAAATCAATAATGGATATCGAGTGAATCTTCTGAAAATAAAATTCTATTATGAAATTGTTACCACAGAAAGGTATGTATAGTATACAATAACTATTGCCCGACATGGTTGCAACACCACTATTTCCGTCCCACTGCTGGGCACGGTTCCCTCCCCATTGGGGAGGCCTGCAGCTTTTTCCACCACGTATACAACTATTGTAAAAGATGGCTGCAACCCTATTTCCGTCCCACAGCTGGGCACGGGTGCCAATGCTGGTTGGGTGAGACATACAAGCGTTTTTAACGCGCTGTGTAAAGTATGTAGTAACAATATAAATATGCGTTGGGTACATTTCCTTTTGAGAATGTTACGTTCGCAAGAAATTACATGAGGGTAGTTCATGGGACTATCGCCTTGTAATAAAAATCGTTAATATGAAATAACGAAAAATGTAATGAATGTATTAATCTACGAATTAAGTAGTATTCAAAATCTTTTGTGAAACATTCTTACAAGCAAATAAATATGCGTTGGGTACATTTCCTTTTGAGAATGTTACGTTCGCAAGAAATTACTTGAGGGTAGTTCATGGGACTATCGCCTTGTAAAATCGTTAATATGAAATAACGAAAATTGGAATTGATGTATTTATCTACGAATTAAGTAGTATTCAAAATCTTTTGTGAAACATTCCTACAAGCAAATACATATGCGTTGGGTACATTTCCTTTTGAGAATGTTACGTTCGCAAGAAATTACTTGAGTTCAAGGGAGTGTTGCCTTGTAAAACATTTTTGATATAATGAAATGATAAGTGATGTGATGAATAAATTCATCTACGATTTAAGGATGAGATTCATCTATTACGGATGATTCCTTCATTGCATGAATGCATGAGTATAGGTTATTTGCTATATGAGTATAGGCTTGTATCTATATGCAAAAAATTCATGCTTTCATAAGTATACTGCAAAACTTATATTTTGTACATTCTATCATTTCAGGCAATCAGATGTGTGAGTTGGCAGATTCAACAAACACTGACGAGATTAATTAATTTTATACACTTTAAATGTCGCCAACCGAATACCGAACCTTTTAATTCGGAATTACCTCATATTCCGACCCATTGACCTCACTATAGGTCTTTGGATTCGGCCTCACTGGCACCATCGACACCATCAGAACCTAGCGTCAAGCATTGGTGTTTCTCTTTCTAAAAATAAGAGAAAGACTTCACCTTTTCAGGATGAACTGGCTGTTCGTTGGGAACATATTACTATACCTAATTCTGGTCTTTCGAAAGAAATGAGTTTAAGATAATATTTAATTTTACAGAACTGTCCCGTCGTCCCGTCTATCGAACGATCATTGAAGCCGATGATAGATGAAACTAGAATTTTGTATGATTCACATTATGTAGAATCTTTGTCGCAACGAATTTTCTGTCGTCTACAATCAAATAAAGATACTTACCTAAGTATAAAATATCAGTTAATTTCTACCAAAACTAACAGTTATGCATTTGGGGAAAAATTGGCTGAAGGGTTAATCAGCAAAAGCTATAAAAGCTCCAGATTTATTCAGGATCAAGGTAAAAAATAATAATATAGGTACCTAATAATAAAGACGCTATAAAAAATATCAACAGCAGAAACTTCTACCACTCTCAAGACTTTAAATTCGAGAGCCCGCTCATGTTAGCGAGACAAGCACGAGCGGGGAGAAGTCTACCATTTTTTGGTGCAGCAACCACGTTGCCACAACAAGCCACGGCTGCTGCGCACCCAATGCTTCCGACGCCGCTGCACCAGTGCGCACACAGACTCGCCGATAACAGAGGTACACCACGTTCCTGGAAGATTAGCGCTCTTTCACACCAGATGGAAGTACATCACTAATAATAGTGTCGTGTCATACTAAAAATATCTTTCAAAACCATAGCAATACAAAATTTTGTACCGCCTCTAAAAATTATTTGTATATTATCGTATATCCTTCGAAACAAATCAATTTCAGGCGATATTAACATCATAGTTGAGTTTTTATACTCTGGTGCAATATCTAAATGCTATTCATTTGATTCACAGTATCAATGAATAAAGCAGATTCGTTAATCAAACTCATTATTACAAATTATTTTTAACTTGATATTTATAAACCATTTTAAATTTAATTTCAAAAAATATTGGCTTAAAAGATTGATGCGATCTTTTATTGTCAATTAATAATGAATTCAAAAATATTTACGCTTCACATTCAACAACAATTTACATATATGAATTTAACATTTTTCTTTTTGGATTCAATACAGCATCCCTAGTTTTTGTTTATTAATCAAATAAGGCTATTTAACATCATCAATTTGCTTAGATGATTAGTTTATCGCTCTTACTCATATAAAACAAATAAGAATATAACAAGGAAACTTTTTTTTTTAAATACTAAAGCGTATTTACGATACGCCAGTTCGCTCATTTAGTTGGTCTCCTCGCCTCCTGTCCTGCCTGGCTGGTTGTATAATACTAGTATTGATTGAGAGTTGTGCATATCTTGCTATAGAAACTGATGATTATGATGGTTTCATAATGATCTTAATAACCGACACATATTAGGTCGATAAGAGACGATAGCTTTTGCCTGAATATTTATTCCAATGCAAGTAAAACTGGACGGGGGGGGGGGGAGGCTGCATGCGGTGAGAATATGGAACGAGATCTTGACTGCATATTTCCGTTTAAAATTATTTGCCCAGCACATAATGAAGTGTTAAATTCTTCTTCGCAATCATTAGTTGTGTATCTATAACATAACTTCCATTTCGTATATTATGAAGGCTGGTATGCGTTTCCCATATGCCCACATCATATAAGAATCACCAAGATGACTTGGGAATGATGTGACAATAAAAATATTTATGTTTTTTGCCTCTTATTAGTTTCCAAGACAGTGAGTGGCATATATGAATCGCGATGTACATACCTATATGTCCTGATATAGAATGTGAACCAACCGACCATTGTGTTCAGTAAAATAGTCGAGCTTTTAGAAATGGCTGACATAGACTTGTTTGCCACAAGATTCGAAATGTAAAAAGTTGCTATCTTGGCATAGCATAGCTTGATATTTCATGGAGACCCAGTCTCATTAGCTATCAATTTATTTACTTTTAATTAGAATAATCTATATATTTACGCCTTTCCAACGATTTTAGATACTTTAAAAATAAGATTTGAATCATACTATAAGATTTGAACTATTTCAACTGATTATAATTTGAGTTATGTTACAGACAAAGCTGAAGGTTCAGTGGTTGAGAATACCAAAGGCACTCTCAACCTTTGTTTTCTATTTTTGAAAGTCTAATTATTATGCCCGGAACAAAAACAAATGAATATTATATTCTGTTCCTAAGAGGAACCTCTGAAACAAGGTTATCAAAAGTTAAGTTAAAATAGTTGCCGCGAAGCCTTAGATATTTTGTGTACCTCCTTATCTGATAACTCGGTAAAACGAAATGGTGTTGCTTTCAAAAAATAGTTTTATTTTTTGCAACTTTCTTTAAATTAATAGTATGAAGCATTTTTTTTTCTCAGGGGTATATCCTTGCTAACACTATGCTTCTATGATAGATAATGCTCACTTGAGTTCATTAAATAGTTACAGGTTTGCATTGTCTCGGAGTGATTACACGTAAAAATTGTTCTGATATTAGAATTAGCCGTAGTAGTTAAAGTTTTTATTACCGGCTTTACGTTTTTGTCTTTATCAAAATTAAAGTTACCTGAAATCCAACAACTGGGCTATTTTTTTAGAAAATTGGTTCCCACATATCAGCTTAGAATAATTATTGAGTATTAAAGCTGTCATTTTATTAGAACTAGTCACTGTTTATAGAGTTCAAACTACTACTTAAAGTAGTAGACTTGCGAGTACTAATAATATTGAGGTCATAAATGGAGGTAATAAAAATAATTACTAAATACCAGATTTAACTAAAACATATAGATAGTGACTATATCCACCCCACATTCATTCTCTCATTTTTTAAATAAAAAATTCAAATTAGCCCAGTAACTGTTTTATTGGATTTTCTTATTGAACGAATCGGGAGTGTACACTAACATTGTAGTTAAATATATGACACGGCTGTATTCACGTAAATTTTATCGGATTTGCCGACATGTTTTGACGAGGACCTTCTTCAGGAGCTCCTGCCGGTCGCGGTGGCATCGCGGCGGAGATGGATATTGGATTACAAAAATAGAAACAGAAAATATAAGGTATACTGTAAAACTTTAGTTCTGTCTAAATATTTACAGTATTATATAATTGTTTTTTACAGTATTATATATTTAGCGGTATAGATACAAATATTTACTGCTCATTCCACCAGACTATACTTCCACGTCTTCTGCACGTAACAAGTACATAGTCAGTTTGGAACTTACACGAAAAGCCGCCGTAACCGTCTATTATTGCAGACGAATGATATAATTATCTTCACGATATTTTACAATGCGTTTTTGTTTTTACAATCAAATGCGTCATAAGTCATATCATTAGTGACAGTGACTGTATATAACTGTTTAAGGAAAAAGTATATATTTACTTTTGTTGATATGTATATTTTATATAACAACTGGAGATTTTGTTTTAGAAAAATACCAAGTTGTGTTAAAAATGCATCCTATATTCTTTTGCTTGTTTTTACTACAAAAAAAAACATTTTTAATAGGTATAATGATATTAATATAATTATATAGTGAATAATTTATTTACTAATAAATAAAATTATTTAATAATTGAATTTAAGAAGTAAATAAAATTACTTATTTACTATTTAAATTAATTTTTATTTACAAATTTTTCGACTCTCAAGATCTACAAGTAATCTAATTTCGAGGACAAAGCAAAGTATAATTAATGGTTAAACGAACTTACCTTAAGTGAAGTTCTATCATAATTATACGATGGCTTCGTCTGAGAAATTAGGTCCCTCCCACCCTACCCCAGGGAAAAATTTGTCATAAAAATAAAATTCGTGCATTGCTCTCTAAACTAAATGAAGATAGCGACGAATGACAGGTGTTGTCAGTGTACAGACTTTTAAGTGATTTTATGTTTTTTTATTACAACCTTTTTATTTTTTAGGTTGTATTTCTCAACTTTAGTGTATGAATGGCTAGTACAGTACGTCTACTACAAGTAATCTAATTTCTCAGACGAAGCCATCGTTTAATTATGATAGAACTTCACTTAAGGTAAGTTCGTTTAATCATTAATTATAAGTAATGTCAAATAAATAATCAACTAATAGTACTAAATACAGATACAATTCATATTAAATTATCAAATTAAAATTATATTGAATTATTACATTAATTAAATAATCTTAGAAAAATATATTCAGAATTATAATAATAACCCAATAATCATTAGAATGTCTTAAAATATGAAATGTTTTTAATTATTTAACCTAAGGCCCCGTCCAGTTAGTCTTATCATACAAATATTACATGAATAAAACTCTCCCAAGCTATAAAAACAATTTTCTAATAACCATTCGAATACAGACTTTAAAAGGATCTTAAGGGTAAATTTTTTAAATGTTCTGGCAAGTGATTGTACACTCGGATACACATCCCATGACAGTTTTTTTTATAAAGACACGTTTTCATGATCCCTTCAGTTACCAGTTTGTTTGGACCTCTATCTCTGTTTGTAACCAAAAATCGGTCTAGGTGTTTTTTTACAAACACTGCTATTTCATAAATGTACATGCTGATCAAGGGAAGTACACGGAGCTTTTTAAATAAAGGTCGACAAGATGCCCACGGAGCAACCCCTGAAATTGCTCGTATACATTTTTTTGGAGCCAAAAATGCGTTTTTTACATTTGGTGAGTTACCCCAAACGATCAAACCGTATCTCAAATTGGATGCGACGTACCCATGGTAAGCCATTAGAGCAACTTTAATATCCGATGTCTTACTTAGTTGTCGTAGGACGTAGACAAATTTGTTAATTTTACAGCAAACTTTTTCTACATGATTTTTCCAGCTGCAGTACTTATCTAATTCGATACCCAGAAATGTTGTTGACTCTGTGTGTTCAATTTCTTCGCCTCTATATTTAATATTTAAAGATAACTGATTAGCACCCTTGTTTACGAATTGGATATATTTGGTTTTACTGATATTGACTGTTAGATTATTATCTTTTAACCATTCGATAATTAGATTAGCAGTTTCATTAACCTCGGCATTATGGGTATCCTTATTTTTTGATGATACACTAACCGAAATGTCATCAGCGAATAGTACGCATTTTTGAGTTATAGATCTGGGAAGGTCATTAACATAAATAAGAAATAATAATGGTCCCAGAATGCTTCCTTGGGGGACACCATACGCATTGTGCCGGTATTGTGATTTGTGGGAAGACAGTACGAAGTTTTCATCAAGAGCAGAAATATCAACATATTGTTTCCGTTCCGATAGGTAACTTCGTAACCATTCTAGTGCTAATCCCCTTATTCCACAGCTTTTAAGCTTTTCTAACAATGTTTTATGACAGTATGTTATAGTTTATACATATTTCAATTTTTTTGTGCTTGTGCTTTTTTGTAATTTACCCATCCCACCATGAAGCATTACAACAATAGTTTTCTATTAAACTTATTTATAAAGTCTACATAAAATACAGCGAGAACGTTCATGAAATTTAGTATTAGTGGTATTTCGGGGCGATATCGACATTTTTGGAAAATTGTTTCTATCCAAGCTCGGTCATTCGGTACTTAGGTATTATTATACACTGAAACGATGACGTAATGTTATATGACTCGGATAATTTCACCGAAACTACTAATTTGTACTTAATCTGCGTCCGATATTGCGATGCGATGGCCGATGATAAAAGTTTGAAATATTGCACAATTACATCGCACAAGTGCCGGTACGAGTGGTCGAGTGATAGGAGCTATTGCCTCTGTCATACGGGTGTTGATAATATATTTCACATACAAATTCATCAAATGAAGCACGCATGGCCCGGCGGCGAGCATAGAACGCATGCGATCTATGCAGCCAAGTGACCGCTAGTGGCAAAAAATTCATACGCGTTTCCGTGCGTTGGAGTGCACGTTAAGCTGTTGGTACCGGTTGTTATCCAAAGATAACAGTCATTAAACTTAGTCGGAGGCCTTATGGGCGGTTTGAAAACATCCAACAGCGGGTTGGCCACTAACCCGCATCACCACCAACCTGCATTGGAGCAGCGTGGTGGAGTAAGCTCCAGGCTTCCCAATAATGAGGAGAAACCCGTGCCCAGCAGTGGGACACAAAAAGTGTTGCAGCCATAAATTCATCCTAGCGATCGTGAACAGCGACAGCCTAACGGTAACGACCGCGGTCTCTGACATGGAGATCCACGCTCAAATCCTCGGCGAGCACCTCTGATAAATAAAGTAATTTGCGCATATACCGCTACTTTACAGTGAAGGAAAATATCGTGGTATTTAATAAATTTCGATGTTTTTCATCACCGTAAATGCCTTAAAGAAACTCATAAATTCTCGAAAACATGACTTCCACTAATCAGCATTTGTCCAGCGTGGTGGAATCTGGGCCTCTCCCTTCTGAGAGGAGGCCTGTGCCCAGCTGTGACCGAAAAATTGTTGAAAAATATATATCCGTTTGGTCAAAAGAATCATTCTCCTCCTCAACCTCTGATCTCTCTTCAATTTTTTTCCCCTCTTTTACAATTATTATCTTTATTCTTGTTGCCGCTTTTATATTTTTCTGCACTTTCTGAAGGTTAGCTGGTAGAAAATGCCATTTTGGCATTAAGCTCGCCTTTTGTTCAAATTTGTAAAATTTGGCCAATAAAGGGTAAATAAATAAATAAATAATCATTGTTCTAGTGGCACAAATCAGGGAAATATATACGGGAACGTTTACATGGAGATAAGACCGCCCACATTTGCTCTTTACCACTCGCCTTTTACTGCTCTTTATCTAATAAGTTGTCTCAAATGGTTTGAAATTTGTACAAAGTTTTAACGTTACTGTGCTCTTTGAATTTAAAGCTAAATTAAAAAGATCCGCGTTCTAAACAGTTGGTATGTGTAAATAACTGTTTTAAAAAATCACGCTTTACAGTCAGTCGGCTTTAGATTTCAACTAGCCTTCCGCCAGCGGCTTCGCCCGCGTGGATCCGTTTTATAGGTTCGCGTAGGATAAAAATCATCATGTCTGTTCCCAAGGTCCACTTTAACTGTGTTCTAAATTTCATTAAGGCTTCGGGGTTAAGAATAGAGCTACGGTATACCCTACCTGATGGTAAGAGGTGACTAAAAGGGGGCTTCCGGCGTTGTGGACGGTGTGAGTGGGAGCTCAATCCGTCCAACCAGCAGCCCGGGAAGGGCGGTGGTGTGTGCGTGGCCGCATGTCGCCGTAAGCATCGGAAGGTGCAGGAGAGCACATCCGCTCTCCCTAAGATGGGCCCGTTCTGGGGCGTCGCGCGTGGAGGACACCGGTACGTTCCGCTGGAGATCCCGGAGACCTCTCCAAGCGCAGAGGCAGCCACCAAGGGGGTTTTAGTACGGTCAAATCCCACATAACCCCGTACCCTCTCCCAAAGTGCCGGGTACCATTTGAAGGCCCCCCCCCCCCTCCGATACCAAAAAAATCACAGGACATGTGGGATAGATATATCAGTTAGGATGACAACACTTCATACAAATTTTTATCCCTTATTTTAACTCCTTTCAGGCTATTTTTTGAAAAAAAAAAAGAATTGTTGTTTCCCAGGTCCACAATAGTGTACCAAATTTCATTAATTGGTTTAACATAAAAGCACGGATAAACCAATTATACTAATATATACTAACTAGCTATCTAGTAAGCATTCCACCTTATCGAAAACCTCAAGTGTGGTTTGAACATCCGACGGTTGGTCAATCACCTGCTTGTATCTCTCCAAACTTGCCGTGGAGTAGATTAGTGGAATAAGCTCCATGTTATCCAATGGATCTTGAAGAAAGACCCGAGATTAGAATAGAAGTCGGCTGTGCTATTTTTGTGTATATGATGTATGATGATATGTATAATGTCCGAACAATTTTATTATTTGAATAATTATTATCAAATTGCACTCTCATATTGGGCATTTCTTAATGATCGGGCATTATGTTTAATGTCCAGTTTATCACTTGGTCCATTTTGCCACACGGGTCTGTAAACGCAACAGAAAAGAAAATGAAAATGAAAATATTTTATTTGCACAAATGTGGGTAGCAAAAAAGGTTTTACAAAAATATTTAGATCACCATATTTACTCTTTAGGGTGTACAAATTTTATTGTAAAAGTTATATAATTACAAGTTAAATTATAAACTAATTAATTATGTACAATAAACACTCAAATATACAGTATACTTAAATAATTTTACATTATTATCACTTTAGCTACTTAAATTCAATTTAACCCAAGTTTGTGTTTTTTATACAAATTTATTTGTTTTTATTTGAACCATACGTGGTTGACCGTCATCAGCTTTGGGCACCCACCATGATGAGTTTTTGTACGCTGAGAGGAAAAAAAAAAAACTCCCAGGTTTTTATCCCGCGAAATATCTTATTTATTTTAGTTTATTATTTATTTTAGTTAATATTTTATTATATATTATTATTTATCGTTTAGAAACTCAGTGACCGAATAGTACGCTTTTTTAAGTAAATACATTTTAAGTTCTTTTTTTAAATTCATTAATAGTTTTAGTTTTTAGGGAGTCTGGTAGATTATTGTGTATTTTTGATCCCAAAAGAAAGGTTATCAAATGTGTAAACAATATCTTAATGTTACGATATTTAGCAGCTAAAATAAGAAACTGATGTAATCATTCATTGTTTGAAGCTTGACGTATTGGAGACACATCTGAGGGTATGAATGATACAGCAAAGTGCTCTTTCTTGTAACACTGTTTTTTTCCTCTACTAGATTTAAGTTATTCCTTATTTATAACTGTTATTTTAGGTTAATAAAAATGTCCTACAGGTCTTATTTCCCTGTGCAATGAACAAAATGTGACTGCATTATCTTATTCTTTTTTATTTGAATGGAGTAGCAGACGAGCATGCAGGCCACGTGGTGTGAAGTGGTCGCTGCAGCCCATGGAAATCTACATACAACCTCAAGCAAGCATAGGTTAGTCTTGTCTGAAGTCTCAGTTGCGCTGCTACTCCGGAGGCTGGTGGTCGCCTCATGTAAGTGTGGCCGGCAACTGCACCTTTCCACCGAAACACAACAGAATTGGTTCACGGCAGAAGTGGGTGCAGCGGTGGTACTTCCACGGGCGAACGATAATAGTTCTACCACCTACAAAATACATCACAAAAGATTGATAGCTAAACAAAGAGCTCACTTATTGGAAACTTGTTGTACCAATGGAAGATAAATCTGAGCATATAACGATACCGCAGAGTGCTCTTCCTTGTCACGCCGACTTGAAATAATAAGGCGATGTTTGGATTTTTGTTTCGTCTTAAGCAGATAATAGTCGTGTATGAAATTATGTACGTTAAGTGTCATTCTTTTATTATTTTAAGTTACTATAACATACATAGTTCGGCCGTTAAATTAAAAAAAAGTAATAACGTTCAGATGATCAAAACTCATGCTGTGTATTGTAAAGCATTCAGTTTTAACTGAACAGATAAAACTTGTACTCTAAAGCCTGCTACAGACCTTCAGTTATAACTGCACAGTCGAACGAACGAAGTAGTAAAGTAAAATTGTACAGTACCTAAAATTGTACTATAAAGTTAAATCGTATCGTGTGTATGCAAAACTTATAACTATACAGTTTATCTGAGAGTACAAGAGTGCCCGATTTAACTGTACAGTTAAAACTGAAAGTCTGTAGCCTTCTTAAATTGTTATCTAAAATTTACAGTTCTCAGTTTTGCCTACAGACATATGATACGATTTAACTGTACAGTTAAAACTGAAGGTATGTAGCAAGCATAAGATTAGATTGTTATAATAATATGTTGGAGATGTAGATGTGTAATTTACTCTACTACTCTATTCGCATTTCTGTTTGTTCAGATTATAAACTCTTACCTTTGGACTCTACCTGTATAGGTTTACGTGGGCGTCCCTATTCATCATTCCATTGGTACGCTTATTACAACACTGAAATTCGGGAGGGTCTGTAATTAGTTCCGTTGTGTTTCCTTTGTAAACTACGTTTACTGACAAATGAGTACTAAATTACGCTGCAATAATTATTACTTGTGCAATTTTGGTTTCTCGTTAAACTAGTTAAAGAGTGTTTAAGTCAAGGTTATAGTTTTTTAACACTTATAGCCCCACAGTAGGGTAGATATACCCTGTGTCGTGGGTACCATGGACACACACAAAGACAGAAACACATGCCGCCGTAAGCATCGGAAGGTGCAGGAGATCACATCTGCTCTCCCAAAGATGGGCCCGTTCCAGGGCGTCGCGTATGGAGGACACTGGTGCGTTCTATGGGAGATCCCGGAGTCCTCCCCAAACGCAGAGGAGGCCACCGAGGGGGTTTTAGTGAGGTTCAAATCCCACATAACCCGGTGTCCTCTCCCAAGGTGTTGGGTACCTTTTGAAGGTTTCCCCCCCGATACCAAAAAAAAATAATGGTAAGATAGCCAACGCAGCTCGAATTCAGATTATGAGCTGTTTTGTCCCCTGCCTGACCGTAAGAGGCGACTAAAAGGGGACTTCTGGGGTTGCAGGTGGCGAGAGTCTCACTAGAACTGTCCATCCAGTAGCCCCGGGAAGGTCGGCTGTGTGTGCGTGGTTGCACGCAGTCGTAAGCACCTAAGGATGTAGAGGAGCTACATCGTTCGTGGAGATCCCGGAGTCTCCCCCAAGCATTAGATAGGCCTCCGAGTGGGTTTCAGTGCGGTACAAATCCCACATAACCCGGTATCTCTCCTAATCTACTGGGTACCTTTTGAAGGTTTCTCCCTCGATAACAAAAGCTCGCTGTAGCCCATTGGCATTTACATACAACCTCAAGCAAATCTGAGTTTGGGCTGAGCGCGACTTCCTTTGAAACAAGTTACAATAATATTGCTTCACAACAGACACAGGCGCAGCGGTTGTACTCGTACACTAGAATCCGATTGGACGATAGAAGGCTTCTACTACCCGTAAAATTTCGCCGTACCTGTAAAATTTACCGTACCTGTAAAATTTACCGTACCTGTAAAATTTACCCTTTGCCTTTGTAATAAATAAATTTTTTGTAATAAATAAATCTCCACCAACCCGCATTGGAGCAGCGTGGTGGAGTAAGCTCCAGGCCTCCCCAATAATGGGGAGAGACCCGTGCCCAGGAAGCAGTGGGACGCTAAAAGGGTTGCAGCCAATAAATAAATAGATAAATAAACGCTACACACTCATAGACCCACACTAAGATTCCCTGTGTTGTAGGTGCCATGGACACACACAAAGACAGAAACACAAACACCCAGACCGAGAACAGAAATTTAAACTCATTATTCAAATTTCTGCCTCGCCGGGAATCGAACCTGATCGGCAGTCAGGCCTGGTGACCATTGCGCCAAATAAGGCTTGGCTTGGAGCTTACTTCACCACGCTGCTACAATGTGGGTTGGTAGTGATGCGGGTTAGTGGCTAAACCGCTGTCGGATGTTCAGACCGTTCAAGTTCAAGTTTTAACGACTATTATCTATTAAAAAATTTCTTTTAAATATATTTAAGTAGCAATATATTGTAATACATATTGCTATTAAGATCTAAATAATATCATAGTAATAATTATAACGTTGTTATTGTATAGTTGTGTATTTGCGGAAACACTGAGACCTTTTACGACCTTCTTTTGTATATAGTTTTATCCTAGTGTTACTTGTGTTGGGTGTCCTAAAGAAATAAGTAAGTATTTTTAAAATGTCAAAGTCATAAAAAATCTATGCTGTAAAGTGCAGGTATCAAAGAAACCATAGATTTATTATGACTTTGACTACGTCAAGAAAAATCTATGAAAGAAGTGATAAGTTCAACCATAGATTTATTATGACTTTGATTATGTATATAAAATATATTATATATGCATGAAACCATTGACTTAGGATATACGTAGTATATGCGGAAGCACGGAACAGAATACTATTATGTAAGGACGTAGCTGGTAATGAGGGAGAATCCAGACTTATGGTTTAATTGGCTGCAAAAAAAAATATTTCATTGTCAACATTTGTTATGTTACTTATTCAAAAGATGTACAAAAGTACAAGCGAATAAAGTTCTTATTACTGCAGCCCTGTTATTCTTTATCAAGATTTTGAGATGAAGTTCTCTGATATTCCTCCGCCTCCTGTTTTTGTCTACGATGGATGTGTAATATAACGCTGCCCTATTGCAGAAGCACTCTAAGTGGTGAGTTATCAAAATACAATTCTAGATGGCGCTGTTCAAGTATCGTAAACCACAATTTACCTTTCATTCAATCTTAATGCAATGATTTCTATGGATAATCAAGACAATGATGTATTTCTGTTGCCGCTATTGTTATACAAATACTAAAAATATTATTTATAAAATAAATATTTAAGGGGGCTCCCATACAATAAACGTGATCTTTATAGATAATGGTACGGAACCCTTCGTGCGTGAGTCCGACTCGCACTTGGCCGGTGTTTTAGCTTCTATCACCTGTAAAAATATAGTCTTTTACCTTGCCATATACTGCTCTATTAAACCGAAGCTGTTTCTTTTCTACGTACTCGTATGTATGTATATTAGGCAGTTACGGAGTAACTAAGAGTTGGAGGATTGAAATTTCGTTTGTAGTGGGATTTGCGGCTTGGAATCATAGACTGTGCTTGGAACAGCGACTATCAGCGCAGAGCACGACTGGCCGATAATCTGGAGCTTACGGTGAATAACAAAGAAGTAAATGGGGTTTGGAAGTCTATTCATGGTTCGTTTTTTGTTCTTATTACCATACGAGTATTAATTATGATTATGGAAGATTAACTGAATTAAAAATGTAAAAATGCCTGAGAGCTATTTTTTCGACTTTGCAATTCAAAACTCAATAGAAAAAATTAAAATTACTTTATGCACGAATAAACAGCGATATCCGACTTTACAATGCAAATTATAAATAAATAAATAACGTTCCACACTCATAGCCCTAAAGTAAGATAGATATATCCTGTGTCGTGGGTGCCATGGGCACACATAATTATAGAAACACAAACACCCAGATCGAGAACAAAAATTTTAAACTCATAATTCAAATTGCTGCTTCACTGAAAATCGAACCTGGGACCCTCCAATCAGCAGTCCGGTATGGTAACCATTGCGCCACACGGGAGGTCAAATTCGGGAGTATAATTTGTGGAGTAAGAACCAGACGAGTATATCTACAAAAAATGAAAATATGTTTTATTTTCATAATACGAGACAATCGGCTGTATTTTATGACCTGCCAAAACGATGCATTGATTTATGTATTAATGAATAATTAAAGCGCGCATGGCCCGGCATTTAGCGTAGAACGCAAGCGATCTATGCAACTAAGCCAAACGGGTGCGGACGGGTGTGAGATGGGTGACCGCCAATGGCAAAAAAATTCATGTGCGTTTCCGTGCTTCGGAGGGCACGTAAGCCGTTGGTTTCGGTTGTTGTCGATAGATAACAGTCGTTAAAACATGTCGGAGGCCTTATGGGCGGTTTGAAAACATTCGACAGCGGGTTGGCCACTAACCCGCATCTCCACCAACCCGCATTGGAGCAGCGTGGTGGAATAAGCTCCAGGCCTCCCCAATAAGGGTATCTGTGCCCCGCAGTGGGACGTAAAAAGGGTTGCAGCCAAATAATTCATTCTAAAAGAACGAAATAGAAAAAAAACACTGAATATAATTTACTTACTACTCGATTTCAGATCTATTTTATCTGTCTTACAATAATTCAAAAGAACTATTTCGAAAATCTTATACGTTGATTGTTCGCGTTTTAGCAACTTGAATAGAATAGAATATTCTATTAATATTCTATTCTATTAATATTCTATTCTATTAATATTCTATTCTATTCTTGATGGCGGCATTGGAATCGGTCGCTGTGTTTGAAATGAAATGAAATGAAATAGTTTGAAATGAAATAGTTTATTAACATCCTGGGTAATAATATACACTTGATGTTTGTCATTGTTCTACGGTCATCAGCTGACCGTCATCCGCTTTGGGTGCGCTAAGGCTTATATGGGCTAGGAGAAAAAAAGCGGGCGGAAAAAAACTCCAGCCCTGTTTTAAATAAATGTTTAGCGTAGTACTTCGACATATTCGCCGATCGCTGATGATAAAAGTGTGGCTTGACAGTGAGCATAATTTATAGCTCAGGTGGTTTGCTATTCAGCTGCATTATAAACGCAGCTAGCTTGAAGTGTTACCATGAATAGGTGTTTGTTCACTTCGAGTTCAAATCGATCAAGAGTTGAACGGTTAGCTTAGTAATAGGAAAGCCCAATGGGGGTTAGTAGATTACTCGAGCACGGAAATACAATCTCTCTAAAAAAAACTTCATATACATACAACAAAGAAATCAAAAGAATTATTTATTAGACGACCCGCTTGGCGCAATGTTTACCATACCGAATTGCCATTCGAGGGGTCCCGGGTTCGATTCCCCGCGAAACAGAAATTTAAATTATGAGTTTAAATTTCTGTTCTCGGTCTGGGTGTTTGTGTTCCTGTCTTTGTATGTGTCTATGGTACCCACGACCCAGGGAATAAATTACCTTACTGTGGGGCTATGAGTGTGTAACGTTTATTTTATTTTTTTATTTATTATATTAAACAATGCACTATGTGAAATGGATATACATATCTATCTACCTGATATTTTACCATTCACATTTCACCATTTTTGGGGGGCTCGGGGATTTCAGTGTGATTTTACTATCCCATAGGTTAGTTAACGGATAAACATCGACTTTTTCTTTCCCTTTAGCTTATAATCAAAAAAACTTGCAACGCAAATAAATCCACAATCAGCATTGGGCATCCTGAGTTTTTATGGGAGTTTAAAGAGGGACTTTTAGATCATAATTATTGTCATAATTGAAACAAATATTAGAGCTAAGATTTTGTTAAGTATTTTGGCAAAGGGAGATCTCCCGCCGGGCGAGGTGTTCATGCCCGGGGAGCGGCCGCAATCCATCTGAATCAATTCGAAGATTGTATATATGGCAGGATATTCCGAAAACGTCGATAGCGTGATTCAGAAATACCCGTGGCGCCATCTCTTGATGAGTAGCGGAAGGTCGCTACATCACCCCCTGCTCAGACCGGAGGTCGATATCTTCAGAAATCCAAGCTTGTGCAGTCTTCGCTTACAAGTGCCTTCAATGCCCTCTATCTTCAGTTAGTCGAGATGTGAAGGTGAGGCCTTGTGTTGCCCTCTATCCGCGGTGAGTCGGGATGTGAGGGTGAAGCGAGGCGTGGAGATATCCTCTATCCACGGTGAGTCGGGATGTGAGGGTAGGTTGAAGTGTGGAGGCGAGTAGTGGGTTCTCGAGCCGTTCACGAAATCGCTGGAGGTAGCTGGATCAGGATCAGGAAGCGTGGTCCAGACGCGCTGCGATGAACCTGATGAGCTGCTGAAGTGGTGCTGCAGTCCATCCAGGGAGTGAAGGTGCGACTGAAGAAGGTCAGAAGGGACGTATTCTTGTCCAGGGTCACCAGTTTGGCAAAGGGAGATCTCCCGCCCTGCGAGGTGATCATGCCCGGGGAGCGGTCGCAATCTATCTGACTCAATTCGGAGCTTGTATATATCGATACCTTTGGGAAGAAAGGTCGTATAAACCATTTTGGCCAAATTGAGTTATATATACCATTTTTCTCAGTTTTTTTTTCTCTATCGATCTGTATAAACGAAATACAGAAATTCGCACAAAAATGGTTAATACGACCCAGAAATTTTCGGTCATAGCCTCTTAAAAAAGGTAAATTTTCGATGTAAAAGCCAAATGTTTTTTTTTTGTAGTTTTGTTATGATGTAATGATTAAATTTATATTAACTCAGGGCGTAAAAATAGTCGTTAATTGCAAATGGTTTATACGCCCTAACGTGTTAAATGCATTACCTAAACATAGCTTAAATTCGACGTCGTAAATCCAAAGGCAGTAATTCAGACGTTGCGCGTTGGTGTATAAACCATGTTCATTGCAAGAAGCACTTTACGTCCAACACACAAGGCTCGCATTTGGCGCGCATCGACAGTTTAAGTTGTTATAATTATTTTTTCAATTTAAAAATGTTAAACCTGTTAGGTACATATGTTGTACCATTATTGAAATAGTAGTAAGTACTTAAGTGATGAGCGGAAGGTAAAAACCCATTCAACCCACCCGGGTTAAAACCGGGCGAATTGGGTAATAACCCGATTTTAACCCATTATCACCCAAATTGAAGGGTTAAAATGGCTTATATGTTAAAAATATTTTAAGGTTATTTTTCAAACAAAATCTCTTAGTATAAGTACTTAACTGCTTTCCAAATATTTTTCTATTTATGTACAGTAAAATGATTTGAAAATCTTAAATCTAGCTATATTTTTACTTCAAATAACAGATCTTACATCTGCACAACTATTTTCGGGTTAAATAAAATAAAACTCAAAATTTTGTGAGTTTTCAAACTCGCAATCACATCCATGTACAAGCACATCTTTCTGTTGCTTTTATATATAAAATAAAAATTATTTTAGCTGCTCTCGCACCAGTCAGTCTATTCTTACTAGTGCACGGTGCTGTTAATATCCAAACCACCACTTTGCTCAAAGAGGTAGACGTGCAATTCCACCAATGCAGTAAGCATTTATTTCATCCAATAATGTACTTCTTTTATCACATGCACTGCTATATCTTTGAACTTTTTATTTTTTTTACATTACGAATTGACCAACATAGGAGGAGAAATTATAAACTTAATCAAATTTGACTCTTTATAGTGCAGACATAGGTAACTAAATTTACATTTTCCTTACCATATTTTTATTTTTCACTTTATTTATATGTACCTACGCTTTTTAATCGCCCTAATACATTTAACACATACTTACTACTTGTTAACTATATGTTTTTACCCGGTGAATTGAAGATTTGGATCAATTAAAATGAACGTAATCCTCAGGCGGTTTTTACCCGGGTGTTTAGTATTACATTTAACAGTCAACACGTCATAGATAAATAACTATAATATCACAGTATTTTCACCCGGTCAGTGGGTAGTTTGGGTGGATTGAAATGGGTGATAACTGGGTTTTAACCCAGAGGCGGGTTTCTACCCAGGAGGTTACCCATCACTCTTAAATTAATGTTGATTAGAAGGTATCATAAAACTTAATAAATGTTGATTTCGTATTTCAGGAAGTTTTATTTTATTTTGAATCGGCCATTATTGGGTATTAGAATAATAATAATTGAGTTCCTACTAATTCTAAGAGTAACATGATTGTTTATTAGTCAGAATTCAATTGATTTATGATTATAAATGGTTTTTAATACAAAAAAATGACATATATGGGTTTTTACGACAGTAAATGAGACTATAAGTTTACCAAAAATGGATATACGACCTATACAGTTTTTTTAAAGTACATTTTCATGGGGTGTATTAACCAAGAATTGATTTTTTCTTAGACGTAAATCCAAGCTAACTTTAAAACCAAAGAAGATAGATAGGTTTTGATGATTTAACCTTTTTCATTTGCAAATTGTAAGAACCTTTCTCATAGATCATTTTTTTATAACTTCAAAAACAAAAAAGTTATGAATTTTTATGTGAAAAAAAAAATAGTTTTTCTGCTCTCCTGAAAAGTCAGGTTTTGGTTTATACGACCTTTCTACCCAAAGGTATCGATATGGTAGGATATTCCGAAAACTTCGATAGCGTGATTTGGAAATACTCGTGGCGCCATCTCTTGATGAGTAGCGGAAGGTCGCTACAGTATCATAATTTTTTTTCAAAGCTTTTATATTGAATTGTCGTTATAGTTTCAGTAGTTTTACAGATCTGCAATATGATATTTTTTTTAAAACTTAGTCTCGCGACTGACTAACAACAAAGCTAAGATAAATCAAGTTTCGATAGGAATTTGTAATTTTCGATCACAGAATTCTTGTGTTAAATTACACCAAAGTCAAATAAGTTTTATTCAAAGTATGAATTTGTAATTTTCAATCACAGAATTCTTGTGGTAAATTATACCAAATTCAAATGAGAGTTGGACTTGGCAAAGTTTGCAATATAAATCCTAGTAGAATAGGTATTCGATTATGATAAAAAAAATGGTTTAAAACTTAAAGACATTAGTTGCTGTAGAATCAATAGGTATTTTTAAATTTATAGTTTCAGTAGTTTTACAGATCTGCAATATGATATTTTTTTTAAAACTTAGTCTCGCGACTGACTAACAACAAAGCTAAGATAAATCAAGTTTCGATAGGAATTTGTAATTTTCGATCACAGAATTCTTGTGTTAAATTACACCAAAGTCAAATAAGTTTTATTCAAAGTATGAATTTGTAATTTTCAATCACAGAATTCTTGTGGTAAATTATACCAAATTCAAATGAGAGTTGGACTTGGCAAAGTTTGCAATATAAATCCTAGTAGAATAGGTATTCGATTATGATAAAAAAAAATGGTTTAAAACTTAAAGACATTAGTTGCTGTAGAATCAATAGGTATTTTTAAATTTATAGTTTCAGTAGTTTTACAGATCTGCAATATGATATTTTTTTTAAAACTTAGTCTCGCGACTGACTAACAACAAAGCTAAGATAAATCAAGTTTCGATAGGAATTTGTAATTTTCGATCACAGAATTCTTGTGTTAAATTACACCAAAGTCAAATAAGTTTTATTCAAAGTATGAATTTGTAATTTTTAATCACAGAATTCTTGTGGTAAATTATACCAAATTCAAATGAGAGTTGGACTTGGCAAAGTTTGCAATATAAATCCTAGTAGAATAGGTATTCGATTATGATAAAAAAAATGGTTTAAAACTTAAAGACATTAGTTGCTGTAGAATCAATAGGTATTTTTAAATTTTGGTTCATTTATTACCAAATCAAGGACCGCATTCTGTTTATTGGACAAACAGACAACACATGAGAGTAGCCGTTATTATAAATATTATAAGGGCTTCTTTCACCACCTTCAAGTAAAGTCACATGTGCGCTGATTGTTGGTTAAAGTTACCCGTAACCATTATGCCGTAACTTCGATTTCAATTTCACGATGTTCGAGAAGCACTAATCAATAAACTGATAGCTCGTAGCTTTTACTTGCCAATTAAGTTTACTTGAGACGTAACTAATCAACACTTTACTTGGAGATGGTGAACGAGGCCCTTAAACTAACATATGGAACTTTAAGTAACTTTGGTGTTACTTTTGAAGGAAGACGAATAAACTAAAAGGCACGGTAAGTTCGTAGTTCCTAAGAAATAATGGTGGGGCTTGTACCTGGGGACTTCCCTTCCAAGAAATACTTAGGAAAGTTGATAGTGGCTGATGGGGGCAATTTGGAAGCTTTTAGTCGTAATCGGACCCATATGTTCACTTAAAACAATTATGTTACGCACATTTATATGCAAATATTATGTTGTGTTGTTTATTATTTATGACTGCTCCTGAATTTTAGTTTTTTTAGAGTGATTAGTGTATAAACAAAAATAAAAAATATTCTAACTAATATTTTTTAATTTTCACTAATTGACGTGTGGCGCAACGGTTGCCATGACTGACAATCGGGGGTCCAGAGTCCCGGCGAAGCAGAAATTGAAATGATTAGATTCAGTTCCTGTTCTCGGTCTAGGTGTTTGTGTTCATGTCTTTGTGTGTGTTCATGGTACCCACGATACAGGGTATATCTACCCTACTGTGGGGCTATGAGTGTGAAACGTTATTTATTAATTAAAATAATGTAAAACTAGCAACTGTCTTGTATATCGACATGTTATATAGACCTAAATCTTATACCTACGTATATTTTTTACAGGATCTTTAAATACGAGGGGACACAGTCAGTTCTGCTGTTCCCGGTCGCTCAAATATATTCAAATTTCGAATGTATTTTTTTTAAACACGAGAAACTCATTTAGAAAAAGGGATTTGATTTTGTTGCTTTTACACAATTTAAAATGGTTTTAGGGTGACGGTTTTTATGATTTCAAAAGTTGACCGAGTTTGTACTCACATTAATGCATTAATGGTTTTCTTAAAAGAAGCAGCCGCTCACATTTATTTGAATTTCGAATATTATTGTTTTTTTAAACACTAAAAACTCAATTCTATATAATATGAATAGCACAAGCCAATTTTTGTCCCAGTGATAAGGAGACAATAGCTGCACATAAAAAATCGGTTATAAGCTCATTTTGAAGAGCTCCAACCATAGATGTGCATAAAAAATAAACATTTTAATACTAAATCAATTTAAATTATAAAAAACAACAATTTATTATAAAGAGATACTTCCTCGCATAGAATCCTTATGATGTTTTTTTAAATTTAAATTAACTAGATACGTCTGTGACTCTGCTACGCGATTCTTGTTCTGCTTTAAATTAAAGCAAAAGGTAACTAACTCGTCAGGAAAACTACTTAACGTATAAAGATGAAATTTGGCATGAAGGTAGTTTATAGTAAGAAGAGGTTCATTAGCGAGAACGTCGACCCCGGGACGAGCCTACGCTACTACGTACTGTTGCTAACAGCAAAACTGCTCCATCACAGACTAAGCAGCAAAAACGGGGGACGCAGATCCAGAGTGAAGCAATTCGTAAGGATCTGCCAAAGGTGCGTTCAGCTAAGAACCAGTGTGACGAGGAGGGCTTCGTGAAGGTTGAAAAGATGACGAAGAGGAAGCCCACTCGTCCGAACAGATGTGGCATTTATTTATTTATTTATTTACATTGGCATTGCACCGACCGGCCCGGACTGAATGCTGCAGCCGGCCAAACCGACGACGCCCCGACTGCATTACTCTACAAAGGTCGAGGAGATTGTATAATACATCAGAATTAACACCAACTGCAGATTTAGGGTTGAGCGATTGGAGTCTCGCCACAGTGTTAATTTTAATTCATATGTGGTGAGAGTACCCACGGAACAGCTGCCAACCCTCATGAAGGAAGACTTTTGGCCGAGAGGTGTTGTGTTCCGGCGATTCCGAGGCCGGCTACCAGACACCGCGCGCAACACGACGCCGAAACCTCGTGTTACCTAGGTAATGTATTGTTTATGTATAGTGTTTATTTTAAGTCAATTTTATTCTGTATTGTATTATTGTATGTTATTTCCTTTATATGTATTAGTTTGTGATATTTTAATTTTATCTATGTATTAGTTTCTATGGACCTTGGCCTGAAATAAATGAAAAAATAAATTTAAAAAAAATTAAGTACTTACGCATTTTGCGAAAGGGCTACAATAAGGGGGTCTAAGAGTTCTCACATTATATATTATATTAAAGCGTGAGCTGATTTTTGTCCCCGTGATTATGAGACGATATCTTAAATGAGTCCTAAATCCATCTCCAGTCCTTTCTGAAAACTCACTCAAGATTAACAACAACTCGCAGCATGATGTCATTGTAGTGTAAGTGGTAGAACTATTATCGTTCGCCCGGGGAAGTACTACCGCTGCACACACTTCTAGGTGAAAAGGAAAGGTGGCCACACTTACATGAGGCGATCACCAGCTTCCGGAGTAGCAGCGCAACTGCATACGACCTCAGACAAGACTTACCTATGCTTGCTTAAGGTTGTATGTAGAGGACCATGGCCTGCAGCGACCACTTAACACCATGTGGCCTGCATGCTCGTACAACTTTAGGATGATATATTAACGATTTAAAAAAATGACCGACTCTGCCGATCCATACATATTTTTTCATAAAGAGGCAGCCTTGTTTGAGGCAGCCCGGGTTTTGAGGCAATTTAATTGCAGGAGCTATCTGTTTTAGCCTTTAGTAGCGTTCTAATTAAGGCTTAAGTAAGCGAACGCGGGCAGCCTTTGATTTTGTACTTTGAACGGTTGCTATTTTACTCACGGTACAGTCTACATGAAACGCACATAGTCCTTGGCTAGTAAAGAACGCAAGCGATCTACGCAGCTAAGCATAATGGGCGCCTTTGGGTTTAAGATGGGTGACAGCTCGTAAAATTGTATGCCCGTTTACGTGCATCAGAGGGCAAGTTAAACAGCAGTAGGGGAAACTGTCCTCCTATTATAAGCAGTACATATGAGTATCTACTCATATCATATCTACTCCAACATGCTCTCTAGTGCGAGATAATGGAGATGAAGTTACTTGGCAACCCAGAGTCGCGTTTTAAGATGCTTACAAAGCGTCCAATAAAGACTGAATTAAGGACCGGTATATTTGTATAACATCAGGGACACGTATATTTTCCCAACACTCATGCATTAAGTATTGCGTCATTACCCATCGTAACATTAAAATGCATTTATGTGAGTTTTGTCACCGCATCACGGATCGAATTTATATATACAACATTCCATTGAGTATAATATAAATAAATATATTTGGACAATTCACACAACACCATCTGATTCCAAACTAAGCAGAGCTTGTACTATGGTAATCAGAAAGCTCATAAACATACTTATATAATTCTAAATACATGTTTAAATAGATAAATTAACACCCAGACACAGAACAAATAGTCATGTTCATCACACAAATGTTTGTCCTGGGTGGGAATCGAACCCACGACCTCACGCTTCGCAGTCGGCTGAAATGAAATGAGTAGAAGGTTAGGCCTAGCCCCAAGACTGACCACTTCTGCAAGTGCCTAAGCATTGCAAACGTCAAAATAATGTTCATATATAGTTCTGTAGAGCTTGTAAAGGAATTCATGCTTGACATGTTCATCAAATTAATGCGGTTGGTCGATTGTATTGGATGATTAATTAACAGTTAGCTGTGACAACTGCTCTCGGATATAGTATATTTCATTACAAGTGCGGAAAGGCTGTCATTGCAAGGAGCTTCCAATGACGGTTCCGCACGTGTACTGAACGACTATTTTTAATACAGTTGCGAAAAAATGAAGCAATTTAATAAAATAATAAAAACTCGCTAAGAACATTTTTGAAAAATGGCGCCAACCGTAAAAGAATACCTATATGCAGAGATTTTTTTTTTGTTTTCTTCACCCATTCTGGGTAGGCAAAGGGAACTATGCCCATACAGCCAAGTCTTCAGTAGAATTTTTTTATTTTATTGATATGAAATGAAAATGTTAATGAGATGAAATGAAATGCAACCTAACCTAACTCATTGAATCAAATCATTAAATCTGATATTGAAACAAATTAGTAGCTTCTTTTTAGAAATATTTGCATGAATCATAAAAACTTCTAAAACTTCGTGGTTGGTTTTTTTTCTTTTTAATAGACATTATTTTGACTGTTGGGAAAGAGAACGCACGAGTGCGGAAAAGGTAAAGAAAAAGCACGAGTGTGTAATAGCCCACTTCCCGCACGCTAAACGTCCCTGCAATACGTCACTTTTTGAGCAACTGTATTAAAAAATTGATTTCGCATGTGTCTAAGCATTTGTACATAACTAACACGAACAGTTCGAATTTTAGTGCGCATGGCTCGGCGTCTATCGTTGAACGCAAGCGGTCTACCTAACGGGCCCGGTCGGGTGTGAGATGGGTGACCGCTAGTGGTAAAAATTTCATACGCTTTTCCGTACTTCGAAGGGCACGTGGGCACGTTGTTATCAATAAATAATAGTTTTTAAAACTTATCGGAGTTCTTATGCTTTCCAACAGAGGGTTCCCCACTAACCCCACCTCTATCCCGTATGGGAACAGGGTGATGGAGTAAGCTCCTCAATAATGGGGAAGCAAAAACGGTTGTAGCTAACACAAACAGCTAACACATTTTTTTTTCAATTATGGCATCGCAAACTTTGCATACTGCCAGCGTCAAGTATGATTTTTGCATAATTTTTTTGCCAGTTTCAATGAAACTGGACGAAGTAATAACAAAGTCAGTTAGTAAGTCGTCAGTAATCAGTCAGTCTAGTCAGTCCAACATTCAAGTAAAGCGATGGCTACTTTACTAGAACGTGTCCGATGGAATTTTGGAGGCAAGCAGAAAAAACATATTTTAGCACTGTTATTCTATTTCACAAAAACTCGTGCACTGTAATTAACCTATATCAAACAAAATGCCATGAACTTTGTCCGATATAACTCAAAAATACACCAAGAAAATGAAAATAAAACAAGAGCACAATGTCTTTTTCGACTTCCCTGTTTGTATGTTATTGAACAGTATTTTGTAGTAATAAACCTATGGTGTCCGTGTGGTAAGCGACCAA
The DNA here is from genome assembly GCA_911387765.1 of Pyrgus malvae. Taxonomy (NCBI): domain Eukaryota; kingdom Metazoa; phylum Arthropoda; class Insecta; order Lepidoptera; family Hesperiidae; genus Pyrgus; species Pyrgus malvae. The sequence continues at coordinate 22,583,633 of OU426963.1, read as the reverse complement.
AAATTGCGACTAAAACATGTGTAGAGGCAGATTTTTTAAACCGTATCATAATGAAATATACACTACTACTACACACTACTACACAGAAATAATCTTCCGTAATTCAGCTGATTTCTCAGTGTTTGGCGCGGAGACAACGTTCCATTTTATAAGCAAAAATTTAGAAGGCACAATTTTTCTAAAACCTTAAAATTTTGGTTAGCACTATGTGAATTAAGGATGAAATTCGTGAGTAATACATGTCTTGAAACTCGAGGAGTTCAGAAAAGTATTAAGGTTTTATAAAAATGGTTGGTATTTATATTGTGCACGCTCTTTATAAATTTAATTTTATCTAAGGGTGCAGAATTTGCAATATGTCATTGTGTATTGATTTTCTATAAATTTCACTTTCTTTCAATTTCAGTTTAGTTTATGAAAATCTGAAAACATGTCCCTCCGACTTCAGAGAGGAAACTTATGCCCAGCAGCAAGACATAAAAATATGACAAATAAAAACATATCAATGCAATTAAATTACCTTCGCGCTAAGCCAGCCAATTAAGCGACGGAAGGCTATTTCACAACTCCACCAATAGGTATATTTACACAAATTCAGCTTTTGGAAAATGGTCACAATTTTATTCGCTCGTCTCACGAATTATAATAGGTACTAGACCGAACCATAAGTATAAAAGTACACCGACAATAGACAGTTACTTTGTTACGAGAATGTACCTACTTTAACAATGAAATTAGGCTTAATTATTCTAATTAAAGTGCCTAACGTTGACTATTGTTGAAAAGTACTTACGAAAGTTAAATGTGGATGTTTTTCAACCTTTCAAAGTGAACTCAGAAGCAGGTTGTAATATAAAATATCAGATAAAATAAAAAAGATAAGATCTCTGCGAACAACGATGTGAGGCCGATTAAAACTGCACCTCACCGTGTACATACATATTACACGCATACACTTACAACGAATCTGCACCTTGCTTTGTGAGCCCGTATCGCGCATCAAGAAAAACGTTGTGAAAAATATCCAAATTCACAAGAAAAAATGCCAAATTATATCGGTAAAGAAACGCGCATGGCCCGGCGGCAAGCGTAGAACGCAAGCGATCTACGCAGCTAAGCCAAACGGGCGGTCGGGTGTGAGATGGGTGACCGCTAGTGGCAAAAATTTCATGCGCGTTTCCGTACTTCGGAGAGCACGCTAAGCCGTCGGTCCCGGTTGTTGTCGATAGATAACAGTCGTTAAATTTAGTCGGAGACCTTATGGGCGGTTTGAAAACATCCGACAGCGGGTTGGCCACTAACCCGCATCTCCACCAACCCGCATTGGACCAGCGTATTGGAGTACGCTCCAGGCCTTCCCAATAAGGAGGAGAGACCCGAGCCCAGCAGTGGGACGAAAAAAGGGTTGCAGCCAGTATCGGTAAAGGTACAATAAAATAATAATGTGGTGATTTGACTTATAACCGCAACTTTACCAAATCGGCCTCACTTTGTTTTTTTATTTGATCTGAGTACGAGTATAAACTCGTTTTTATTTGTTGACATACTCGTAACAGTTAACATATTCCAGAAGCTCGGAAAGCCCAGCTCTGAAACAATTTGTTCAGGAAGTGTACAAACTACACGCAGTTGTTCAGTGATGCTGCTAAGAGGTTTGTAAATAGTGAATGCGCGAAAAGGAACCTTTTGTTTAGAGGGATAAGGACTATGAAGAGTGCAACTGCAGCGTTGAAATGTAGTAGGCGATTCTTATTCACTTGACTAGATAGACCCTACTACGAGGACCCTTTACCGGTTACAAAAAAAAATGATATCAAACATAATTAAATGGAAACATAACGAACTCTTATATGATTGCTTATTTATAGATCCGTCGATCTGCTCTTGGTCTTATTTCAGACATTTTACTTTGTTCTCGTTGTAAATTAATTAAGAAAGTTTCACACTCATAGCCCCACAGTAAGGTACATATACATACCCTGTGTCGTGGGTGCCAGGGACACACACAACGGCAGAAATACAAACACCCAGACCGAGAACAGAAATTTAAAACTCATCATTCAAATTTCTGCTTATCATTAGGCCACGCGGGTCGCCGTAAGGCGGGTCCGTTGAATTATAAGTACATAGACAGTAGACAAGGAAAATGATATACATAACGTGGTTAGAATAAATGGGCTGCAACCCTTTTTGCGGCCTACTGCTGGACACGGGTCTCGCCCCATTATTGGGGAGGTCTGGAGCTTACTCCACCACGCTGCTCCAATGCGGGTTGGTGGAGATGCGGGTTAGTAGCCAACTCGCTGTCGGATGTTTTCAAACCGCCCATAAAGCCTCTGACTAGGTTTCACGACTGTTATCTATTGACAACAACCGGGAATGATGGCTTAACGTGCCATCAAAGGCCACCCTCGCTGTACGTAGCTTTTGCATTTGGTTAATAATAAAACCAAATAATAATCACACACCGTCCAATAATCTGCACTTGGCTAGCGTGGTGGACTATGACCTGAATCCCTCTCACTTGTGAAAGGATACTAGTGCCTAGCAGTGGGACATAAAAAGGTTGAAATAATAAATAAATATATAAATAATAAAGTTTCATATTCACAGTAGATCTATGAGAACTTTTCGAGAACCCATAGTAAAGAAAAATCTAATGGCGCTATAGCTATAAAAGTGGATTCCACTTTGTCCACCATTGATGGGACACCCTGGCGTTTCATGGCTGGTCGGGATTAGTCCGCCCTTATATGCGTTGCATTAATAGAGATTCATGACGTCATGCGGGGTCTAAACGGCCCCAAGCGCGTTACGGATGTTGGTAACGGTTTCTGTATTGGGGTTAATTGTTATTATGTTGTTTGTTTTTATTAATTTTATTTGAAGGTATGTCTTCATGCGTCGTTAGTTGTGTCATAGGGTGGGATTAAAGCATTGTTTCATAGAGGCGCTCTGTGTCATATTTTTGTATATCGAACAACCCAAATTTTTTTTCACAACAATACTTGTATTTTTTGTTCAATATTATTTTCTGCTTTTATTAAGGATTATTTTTCCCTTTTTTAGTTTGGCTGCAACCCTTTTTGCGTCCCACTGCTGGGCACGGGTTTCTCTCCCTTAGTGGGGAGGCCTGGAGCTTACTCCACCACGCTGCTCCAATGCGGGTTGCAAAAGGCTTAAAAGCGTGTTTTTTAGTTTTTTTAAACCACATTTTTTATGTTAACTATTTTTGCCGTAGGTATTACTGATGGAAAATATTGTAATATGTATTTAATTAATTACGATAATTTCCACCACCGTGAACCTGAGAGAAGCTCATAATTTCTCGAAGACAAGATGATGTCTACCAATTTGTACTGGACTATGGACAAAACCCTTTCGTCATCGCTTAAAATTTCTCATGTGTCAGAGATCTATGCCCAGCAATGGGACATAAGACGACCCACGTGGCACAATGGTTACCATGCCGGACTGCCAATCGAGGGGTCCCGGGTTCGATTCCCGGCGAAACAGAAATTTGAATGATGAGTTTAAATTTCTGTTCTCGGTCTGGCTGTTGGTGTTCCTGTCTTTGTATATGTCCATGGTACCCACGACACATGGTATTAATTACCTTACTGTGGGACTATGAGTGTGTAACATTTATTTATTATAAAAAAGCTTACTTACTGACAAAGAAATCTGTAATGTGCGCATTTATCGCTGCTCCACGGTGATTGAAAATATCGTGATATTAAATTGATTACGATGTTCTTCATCGCCGTGCATGCCTGAGAGGAATTCATAATTTCTCGAAAGCATGACGTCCACTCCGCACTTGACCAGCGTGGTGGACTTTGGCCTAAATCCCTCTCACTTGTGAGAAGGAGACCTGTGCCCAGCATGGACATAATAAGGTTGAAAAAAATAAACACCTGGATATCGACTTATTAGCAGTCAGTCAGTCCCACAGAGAAAACAAATGTCAGGTGTAATTTTATCTTTCGTGTTTAGACCTTATTAAAATCTTAAATAGCAACATGGTCCGGCCCAGCTTCGCCCGGGTGCAGACGTTGTCCTGCTTCAAAAGTTTTTTTTTATTATCTTAAAGAGATTTCATGTTACTGTCAAACAAAAATATACCTAAAACAAATAATGACATTCGAATTGTCCTGTTATTCTGACTGTGTCAAAGTTTAGAACGACACAGCACGAAATACAAACGTTTGACAGGTAGGAACAATTCATATGGGAAAACTATTTATAAATTAAAAATAAAACATTTTCCAGTGGCGCGCACCTCTCACAAAAAATATGTATTAATCACTTTTCCATGGTGAGGTAAAATTTTGTAAAATTCAATTAATTACGATGATTTGCACCACCGTGAACCTGAGAGAAACTCATAATTTCTCGAAGACAAGATGATGTCTACCAACAATAATTGGCACTGGCACAGTCCTCTCGTCATCGCTTAAAATTTCTCATGTGTGTCAGGAGATCTGTGCCCAGCAGTGGAACATAAAAAAGCTTGAAAAAATGGTAAAAAAATTAAATTGTAAAGTAACTTACAGAGACCATTGAAATTTAAACGGAAATCCAAAACACTTGCAATATTAGTATAGACAGTAATGTCAGCACAAAAATAGTATTGTTTAACTTTTGTAATACCAACCTACGTATTTTAAAAGTTATTTAATAGTCCATGTGGCTTTAATAACAGTGAACATAATTTCAAAACTTACACAAGAGGTGGGATCCAATATGGTTGCAATAAATAATGGTACTGCAACAGTGCAGTATTAAAAACGAATGTGGTTTATTGTGGAAATATAATTTAAAAGGATTGGTTTTTATTGTATCACTTTAGTGCTCTGTATGAAAAAATGAGATGTGGAACCCTTAAGTATACAATATCTCGCGTGTCCGTTCGTCGTCCGTTTGTCACCACTGTTATATTTCGAACTAGCCTTTCGCCAGCGGCTTCGCCCGCGTGGACCCGTTTAATGGGTCGCCGTACGTAGGATAAAAAATAGCCTATATGCTATTCCAGGCTTTATTGCTATATTAAAATCATAGTCGTTTAGCTAGTTGCTTCAACCGCGCTTGGCCCTATTATGTTGGACTGACTAGACTGACTGATTACTGACGACTTACTTACTAACTTTGTTATTACTTCGTCCAGTTTCATTGAAACTGGCAAAAAATTGATGCAAAAATTATACTTGACGCTGGCAGTATGCACAGAGTTTGCGATGCCATAATTAAAAAGAAAAAAAAGTCATAAAAAATCTATGGTGTAGATGTACAAACATTCGAACGCATATGCTTTTACAATTGATTGATACAATTGATCCAAAAAAGAAGGTAAACAAATGAAGTTCAAATTGGGTAACTAAAGGGGGGTTTTAACTTTAAAAAAAACTCAAATAAAGTCATGTATCCTGAGCCGCTAGGCGTGGTGTGGTGTTATCTAAGCCTCCGTGGGCATAGGCACCAATAACGAATGAAAAAAAAGCTTTTTGTATTTTATCTTATTTTTTTTTTGTTACAGTTCTCTTATAACTACTTTAACAGAGAACACGAAAATTATCTCCCATCTGCTTTATCCATCGTTTTTTTGGGAGCAATGTATCTTGTGCGCATGTATAGGTCAATTAACTTAAGCTGGCACGGACCCTTCACTTATAACAGTTATAACAATCTAATACCTTTAAACGAGCAATTACCTAAATATATGTATTTTTTGAATCTCGGAAACGACTCCAAAGATTTTGATGAAATTTAGTACCCTGGTTTCGGGGGTGATAAATCGATCCAGCTAGGTTTAATTTTTAGAAATTTCAAATTATAAAAAAAATTCAACGATAATCAACTTAAATATAAACTGAAAACTACGACTCTTCCTGATATCTATTGGTGAGTATTAAAAATATTGTGGCGTAGAACGCCGTCAATCGCCATCCGCCAATCCGACGTTGAAAGAAATGACAATGTCGATTTGAAAGACCTCTATTATTAAATTAAAGCTTCCATATTGCGTTTATTTTTATTTTTTGTGATTTTTTTTTATTAAGAGCTATTTCAGATGGCGTTGTTAAGTACTTAACACGAAAATGGGTGTTTCGTTTGAAATTAAACCAAGAAAATAAATTGTTTTTATCCGAGCAGCGCTCGGTCAGTCGTCCAGGTTCTATAATGTAAAATACAGCATGCTTTTAAAATACCATTACATACCTAGTACAGATATACAACATTTAAAGTTTAATACAATGATGTTTACATTGTTATTACGAGCACAATTTTTCAATCGAAAGAAGATTTTAACAAAAATTCTCAAGCGAATAATTAGGTACAGGTTATATGTATGAATATTTTTTTCACGAAAACTCGCCAAAGTAAAAAAAATAAGTTGGGTTGAGTTTTTGTCTTACTGTTGCGGCAGCTTAGTAGATGATAATTATAGTTTTTTTTAATATAGTATTTTTATTTTTGAGTGTTCTTTTATATAATAGAAATATGACTTTTAATAACACATTTGCAATTTTTATAATCTCGATAAAATAAAGATACACAAAGAAAAAAAATTAATAACCTGTGGCTAAAAGCATTTATATGAGGATTTCAATTAAACTCTAAAATACAGAAATATGTGTACTGCCCCTAAGGACAGTGTACTCTGTCCTGACTCCTCTGTACTGACAATCTAAATAATATATAATTTTCTAATACATTTTCTTTTAGTTTATGATTCCATAAATCTGCACTAGGTATGTAATCGTATTTTAAAGACACGCTGTATATTACTTAATATTGGTGTGGGTAAAATATTCTACCATGCCAGGGTAAAATGAATACCATATTCTGTCAATACCGACTTTATTTTTTTTTAAATCTGAAAGCGATATAACATAGAGTTCAAAACAGAAGCATAACTATGTGTTAGCAATAAGTCATTATTGCACGAAGGCTTAGACTTAGAGCATCAAAGTTACTGACTCACCCTTCAGTAGAGACTGCATAGCGCCTCGCTTCGATACATAATTTTTGTGCCAAATCTGGTGCGGGGGAAGAACGCACACATTTTCACAAATATTCTTTCATCGCTACAGACGCATACATTTCTAAATATGTATTCAATTAATAACGTCATTTTCTATGCACCGTCAACACTGACACCGACACACATACACACACTAGTTGTATAACTAGAAGGCACATTGGTCATGGACGTTGGCGAGGGGTTCGCCCGTAAAAGCCACTCCTCTCTGACGGGACATACCTGTCATACCTTGATGCTCTATGCACGAAGGTACGCAATAATGAAACACTTGTCCCGGCTTTATGATGTGACACACTGGCAGGTAGAAAAATACCCATCTCCACAACGCTGCTCCAATGCGGGTTGGTGGACGGACACATATGCCTTCGAATATGAGATTATCTGTGCAAATCAAATAATGGTTTTATGCATGACTAGCTATGCTCTGCGGTTTTAGCTGCGTTAGAAAAGATCATAAGCGTGAAGTGAATATAATCCACAGATTTTATATGTCCCAATTGAACTTACTTTTATTCCTTATTTTCTTTGCGTACGTGGATTATTTTTATTTGTTACCAGGACAGGGACATTATACCAATTTTTATACGGCTAAGGCCAGAGATAAGAAAATTTTCACACAAACTTTAATTGACTATTTTACCGCTTTAGGGGGAAGTTTAGTGCATTTCACACACAGGTGATTTTTAATTGTAATCGAAATTTTATATTATAAACATTAAACACTTATGACATTTGAATTACTTAATTAATGATACTGCTAGAATGTCTTCAGTCTTATTCAAAAATGAGATCCGAAAATAACGAATTTTCGTACTCGGGCTTACAAAACAGAGTAGGCCCTAAGGTACAATATGTCCGAACTCATCATCTGTGTGTAGAAAACCATGAAACAATAACGTATCTGCCGCTGTGTGGACGTAGCAAGTTGGGCGAGTGGGGCGACAAATGCCTCGTTGTGCTTATTGAAAACTGTACGTGTACATTGTTTGCGAATGTTCCACTATATTATTATTTTAAATCCTCATTTTCTGTCGGTTGTTTCAGAAATGTCATTAGAAATAATCAAATTCAAATCAACATCATTACGCCCGGAGATTTTAAGTAGCAATGCAATACGTACGATCCTTGCCGATGCTAATATTAGTGGATGCCGGGCCGAACGCATCGCCAAACCCGCGGGATATGACTAGTTTTTACCCGACTGCGCCAGAAGGAGGGTTATGTTTTTCGAGAGTATGTAATTATATGTATAATTGTTTGGCACGCTCGACAGCCTGAACGGTATGATGGATTTTAGCTTGAGAGGTGTCGTTAGATTTGCATTTACTGTGAGAGTGACACTGGGTATATCAAAATAAACAAAACAGAATGGCGGATTTTTGGCACCAATTTCAATTGTTTGGCACGCTCTGCGGCCTGAACGGCTTGATGGGTTTTAGCTTGAGAGGTGTCGTTAGATTCGTATTTCCTGTGAATGTGACACTGGGTATATCAGCGAATTATGGCCAGTTTTTATTTTTTTATTTAAATGGAGTAGCCGACGAGCAAGAGGACCAAGTGTGGTTATTATCTACAACAATCTCAAGACACACTGAGTCGTGCCTGTAGTCGTACGCTCAGCTACTCCGGCTCCTGATCGCCTCATGGAAGTCTGGCCGGCTACCGCACTTGCACTGAAACACAACAAATAGTTTTACGACATAAACGATAAGATGATGTCTAACACGATCAGCTGTCACGTGTGCCCATTATCGACCCATAGCCATTACAATACAATACAATAGAAATTATCCATATTGTACACCAATAAAAATTGAAATATACATTTACATATCATAGATAAAAACATGTACGTCAGGCGGTCTTATCGCTAAAACAGCGATCTCTTCCTCCTCATTCTGTAATCTCAAATATATTTATAAATGTACTTTTTTTAAGAGTGCTGCTATGAGTTTTTTTCGCCGCCTTTTTTCTCTCAGCTCAACATCTAGCCCAAACGGGCACCTAAAGGCGATGACCGGGAAAAATGACATTCATTAAGCGAATATTTTGTATTCCTTATATGAATTTTTATTTTTATTTTCTTTTCTTAAACGGGAGCAGTGATGCAACTTCCCCGGTTGAACCTTGTAAATTCTACGTTATATATATTTATAATTCAGTAACCTTAAGTTTTTCTTGGCTATAGTTTCTCTTTGATGAAATTCAATCGTTTTCGGCTTATTAATTAACGAAGACCGCCTATACAGCGCATTTCGAAACTCTTAATAGCTGCAAAAGAAGCAAGAAATATTAAAATCCCATTGGTTTCCCCACCAAATTAAGGCGCTGTTGAGTTTTCCTGTAGTCAATTTGCATCGGTAGTTTCATTTTTTTGTACTATAGACTAAGTGTAATTTAGAAATGCCGTGACGTTATGATGATAATAACAAAAAAAATGATTAAAATAAAAAGAAAACCACCGGATTTTAACACAACAAAAATGATATAAAATGGTGTATTTTTCATTTATAAATAAATAATACTTCTCACACGCGTCCCCACTTCAGATAAGTTATATGTGTCGTGGGTGGCATGAACACACAAAGACAAAGACACAAATACTCAGACCAGAAAAAGACTTCTCAATTCATTACTGAAGAATGGAACCTAGGACCGTTTGCACGGCACACCAGCGTGGTCACCATTGAGCCTACAGAGGTCTTAGTGTGAGTCTGCACACGCGAAAACGTTACTATCGCGTTTGCATTAAGAATTTAATTATCGACCTTATTCCTTGCAGGTTAAGATCTATCTGTCCAATTTTAACTCTGACGCAGTAGTAACGTTCGCGCGTTTACAAACTCACACTAAGGGCTCTGGTCGTTCTTTGTTCGTTTATTTTTACTAAGTTAAGTGTTAATAACTATGAGACTACTACTACTTCACTCAAGTATCGTCTATGAATTCGTTTAGATGACCCTATGCGTTGGACAGCACTATGAGACCTCATAGTATTGTTTATGAACACGGGAGTTACTAGCAAAAGGTAAAATGTTTGCATAATAGCACTTCAATTTTTTTATTTTATGGCGTAGACGAGTATGCAAGCCACATAGAGTTAAGTGGTTGCTGCAGCCCATGGACATGTACAAACAACCTCAAGCAAGCATAAGTCGCGTTGTGCTACTCCGAAGGCTGATGTTCGCCTCATGTAGGTCTGGGGCAACTACACCTTTGTACCGAAACACACTATCTTACTTACCAGGAGAAGTGGGTGCAGCGGTAGTACTTCTCTGGAACTATTATAGTTCTTCCTGGCGGCCGCCCGCGACTTCGTACGCGTGGATTTTAGTTGTAGATTTATTCTAAAATAAAAGAAGCCTAAGTTACTTAAGCAGCCTAAGTTCGCATCACATCAGCTACCTGCCAGTGACAATCCCGTCAAAATCGGTCCAGCCGTTTCAGAGATTACGCCGTTTCAGAGAGGTCCGGAACAGTCAGACAGACCGACAGAGCGACAGATAGACAAAAATTATAAAAAATATTGTTTTAGGATATGTACCGTATATACATGGATGCAGTAAAAAACGGTTATTTTAATGTTATAAACAGACACTCCAATTTTATTTATTTGAACTCTACGACTTTACACTGAGCGCTCTCGAGTTTACGCACACTAAAATAATGTACTTACTCGTGTACGTGTAATGTACTTGTAGTGTACGTGTAATGTATTTACATGCGCATCCATGTCTTGCAATATTCGGTTCATTTTTTTTGACAATTCACATAACACCATCTTATTCCAAACTAAGCAGAGCTTGTACTATGATAATCAGAAAGCTGATAAACATACTTATATAATTCTAAATACATACTTAAATAGATAAATTAACACCCAGACACAGAACATTCATCACACAAATATTTGTCCTGGGTGGGAATAGAACCCGCGACCTCACGCTTCGCAGTCGGCTCATCACCCACTACGCCACGGAGGCTGTCAATTGCCCGTGGCACTACTGCTTCTCACTACCCGTCGGCCCAATTAAATCTCCCGTGGAGCTCCTCATTATACAGAGTAGTGCGACGGGTAACTCTGAATCAAAATATCATTTTCCATGGCACTACTCGCTTTATCCAGTAACGTATATCTTAGCGCATGTAGGGTAATTGGGAGCTTATTGTACCCAATTGACACCCATCCTTCGTTATTCATAGTCGAACGGACTTCATGACATAGAACATCTATACAACTTTTTCTCTGCCACTTCTATCAGGCATGTAGTCTATACTCCTCTTCACAAATGACATTCTAAGGCCACCAAGGCGGTTTCCAAGTATTGCTTTATGGGTTAGTTATATCGACTATAGACTTACGAATTGATTAGTTCCGGAGAACGACCGCAAAAACCGCGGAATGAGCTAACTTTGATGGGAAAGTGATAATGCTAGATTAGTACTACCAATTTTTTTAAATCAAAAACCAGTAGAATATTTGTTTTCACTTGCATTCCGACGACCGCGCGTAATGGTTACCATGCCGGACTGCCGATCAGAGGGTCCCGGGTTCGATTCCCGGCAAAACAGAAATTTGAATGAGTTTAAAATTTCTGTTCTCGGTCTGGGTGTTTGTGTTTCTGTCTTTGTATGTGTCCATGGTACTCACGACACAGGGTATATCTACCCTACTGTGGGGCTATGAGTGTGAAATGTTTATTATTTATTATTATAAAAAAAATTGTGAGCGGATGGCAGTGTGATAGCATTGACACACACGATAGCTGTTGCTCCTTGTCGCCCCACAGTCATGCTGCATAATGAATACCCATTGTACCTAAAAATGTATTTAAAACAGGGCTGGAGTTTTTTTCCGCCCGCTTTTTTCTCCTAGCCCATATAAGCCTTAGCGCACCCAAAGCGGATGACGGTCAGCTGATGGCCGTACAACAATGACAAACATCAAGTGTATATTATTACCCAGGATGTTAATAAACTATTTCATTTCAAACTATTTCATTTCATTTCATTCAAGAAAGTAAAATAAGTGTAAGTCGGTACAGGATACCTGACGAAACATGTGAAAGGTATCATAATTATTTTGCACGCAGAATGCGAAGAACACAAGCAATCTACGCAGCGAAGCCAATCGGGCGCGGTTGGGTATGAGATGAGTGACCATAGGCAGAAATTTTGCAATTATTCATACGCGTTCCATGCTTCGGAGGGCACGTTAAGCCATCGGTCCCGGCTGTTATCGATAGACAATAGTCATAAAACTTTGTTGAAAGCCTTATGGGTGGTTTGAGATCATCCGACAGCAACATCAGAGAGCATTTTGATTCAGTTCTTTATTTTTGGATTGTTTTACAAATAATGTTATTAATACAGTCTCATAACCGCACCACAGCAGCGATGGCCGAGTGGTAAAAGCCGCGGTCTTCTACGCGACCGATCCCGGGTTCAAATCCTCGGCGCGCACCTCTGACAAAGAAATTTGTAATGTGCGCATTTGTCGCTGCTCCACGGTGATGGAAAATATCGTGATATTTAATTGATTAGGATGTTCTTCATCGCCGTGCATGCCTGAGAGAAATTCATAATTTCTCGAAAGCATGACGTCCACCAATCCGCACTTGGCCAGCGTGGTGGACTATGGCCTAAATCCCTCTCACTTGTGAGAAGGAGACCTGTGCCCAGCAGTGAGACATAAATAAGGTTGAGAAAAAAAACCGCCCCACAGCACCACAACACCACAGCACCGCTGCTGCCCCTCATTGTGCAGCCCCCATTCTTATCAATGAACTGCTTTCTCAGAAACCTGAAACAGATCTGTTTTTTGATAAATTATGTAAATTTATAAATACATACATGTTAACAGTTTTTAAGTTACATGTGATGTGTTAGGTGAAGCCTGTTAATTACATGTATATGTTATAATAAAATAAATAAATAAGAATTGGTCACAAAAATGCTATTAAAATATCATATTGCGCTTGAAAATTAAATCCATTATTTCGAGTACATATAAATTTATATATGAATTTTAGTTTTCATGCATATTTCTTAAGTCAATATATTATGAAATGGTGTATTTGCTCTATACCTTTTTCTATTTCGCTCTTTTTTTTATTTGAATAAAGGGGCTCGGGCTGTATCAGCCCAGGGTACTTCAACCTATAAAGATTGTTTGTACCCGTAGCCAGGTTACAGATCACCGTCCAACCCGATAGCCTTAATAAAGGCTAGGATTTTATGGACGGTGATTTGTTTGGCTTCATCTGGGAGCAGCACGTGCCGCCCAGGATGAATGCTACGCTTGTGGTTTAGCGCACCACAATTTAAAAGGAGGTGGCGTGGTGTCTCGCTCTCCTCCCCACAGTATCTGCACGTGTCGGTTGGACTTAGTCCTAAAAGCGACATATGTCTTCCGAGCTTACAGTGTCCAGTAAGGACTCTGGTTACCGTGCGGATATTTGTTCTGTTGAGCTTTAATAGCTCTTCAGCATAACTCCGGACATATCCTCGTATCAGAGCTTTGGAGTGGCTGTGCCCTGGTCCTTCAGTCCAGTCCCTCATCGCCTCCTCCCTGCACTGAGTGAGAATTTTTTGTCGGATTGTCGTTTTGGAAATACCACAGAATGGTTCAGGACCGAGCTGAGTCCCTTTTGCACCCTCACGTGCCAGGACGTCAGCTTCGTCCCTTTCGCTCCTTACATAATATTAATATGCTATCTGACTTTAACAACCAAGTTATCAAAAGAAAGAAAACTGACTTCCGTACTGATACTTTCTTCCGTAAACTAATTACTTATATTGAAACAGTTTTTCATTGCCTGAAAACACAAATAAAATAAAGTTTTCTAGATATAAACAACTAGATCGATTTATAGTTCCCGAAACTCCCTACATACTGAATTTCATGGAAATCGTTGAAGCCGTTTTCGAGATTCAGATTATATGTATAATTATAATATAAGTTAAATACAAGAATAATAATTGCTCATTTAAAGGTATTAGATAGGAAAAAAATATATCAGTTTTTAGTGCCCACATCGCATTTTCGCAAAACCACACATTGATCAAAAGACAAAACAACAAGAAATTAAGCAAAGCTCCCAATTTTATGCCTATTCTCTTTCTGAAGTTACTATACTATTTCTGAACCGTCAGATACGCCGAAATAGCCCAAACATTTGAATGCGACTTCTGTCGTGAAATTCAATCGGTTGCTGCGAATATTGACACCACAAATTGATTCGCACATTTCGAGTGTATCCAGCAAATACAGAGGAATGCTCTTTAGTTTGTTATCACCAAACAAAATTTGGGGAAATTGCTTGAACAATGTGTATCATTGTACGTGCAAAATAAAATATGGAGAGTAAAATTACCTATTGGCTGCAACCCTTTTTGCGTCCCACTGCTGGGCACGGGTCTCTCCCCAATATTGGGAAGGCCTGGAGCTTACTCCACCACGCTGCTCCAATGCGGGTTGGTGGAGATGCGGGTTAGTGGCCAACCCGCTGTCGGATGTTTTCAAACCGCCCATAAGGCCTCCGACAAGGTTTAACGACTGTTATCTATCGACAACAACCGGGACCGACCGCGTAACGCGCATGAAATTTTTGCCACTAGCGGTCACCCATCTCACACCTGACCGCGCCCGTTTGGCTTAGCTGCATAGATCGCTTGCGTTCTACGATCGCCGCTGAGCCATGCGCGCTTCAAATTCAATCAAAATTACCTATTAAGGCCTAGTAATCCGCTGTCGGATAAGAACGGTTTAAAACTAGACAATTTTTCGACGCATTTACCGTCGATTCGAAAAAAGCGCTTACGTTACGAGCGCGCTTTTTTTCTGTTTCGCGCGTCCATGCGCTACAAAGGACGAACACGCACTGTATACACACAGAATAATATGCTTGTTCGAAACTGCTCTAATGCCTCCTATCAGATTTAACAGCAGCCATTTTCAAGTCCCACCGCTGGGCACGGGTCTCTCCCCATTATTTTGGAGATCTAGAAAGCTAGTGCACAGTTTAAGCAGTGTGGTGGAGTAAGGACCACTAGCGGTAACTCATCGGTAATTTGAAATGTATTTTATTTATTTATTCGTTTTTATAAATTTTCATAATAATCTTATATTTAACGTATAAGAACATAAATTGCATAGATTCTGTATATTAATTTAGTAATCATTTTATCTATTTATTAGGCTTAAGGATAAATTTTCTAACATTTGACATTTATTTCAGATTGACAAAACACAGCTATCTCATTTGAAAATATAAAAATAAAATCATAGTACCAAAACCTACCCTATTCCTCTCTTCTTTCCAAATTGCTGTGCCCAACAGGGTCCATGTATACTCAGGGAAACATAATATGTACCATCTATTCCCAATAACATGGATTGCAATAAATAAATGAATATGAACATCTTCCACCCGACCGTGCTCGTTTCGCTGCGTAGGTGGCTAAGGTTTCAAGTCAGGAGTAAGGGCATAAGCGCTGCACTTCATACCTCCCATCTAATCCATACTTTCAGCCCACACGACCGTATGAACGCCTGAATTCTGCCGTCGCTGTACTCGTTTTTTTTCGTTTAATGGTAATTTAAATACTTTCGTTTTCAATCTCGGGAAACCGCAAAACGGTGGAACCGAAAGACAATCCATTTAAAAACTTCCGTGCAAAGCTTAGGGTCCGTGTAGATATGGGGGATCGCGAATGGTTAAAGTATTGAAGTTTACATTTGGACATATCTTCGTCTGGTGGTATAATCATTCCATGATTATACCACCAGACGAAGGTTAAAGTTCCACCGGCACCGTCTGGACTCGTGGCGGTCCTCCACAGTCCGCTTTGCACGCTCCTTTTTACCACGGACGTGTAGGTTATCGGACAACCTTCCAGCTGAGGCATTCCCAGTGGACTATAACATGGGGTTCTTCAAGAAAGCTGTAAAAAAAGCTCTCCTCCAAAACCGGCAATGCTCCCCTAGGGTTGCCCGTGTCCAAGGCGACGGTGATCGCTTAACATCACGCGGCCCGTCTGCCTTATTGTTAGGTTTATTTATTTAAAAAAAACTGGTAAATGTAGATTTCATCACGATAAAATTATGACTTCTTTGTCGAGAAATTCATGACTATGATATATCATACATACATTTTTTATAAAAAATCTTAAAAGATTTAGAACTAAACATATCAATTGTGTTAAAAATCCCCTAAAAAGGTAAACGTCCGGGCGTCCGTACTATCGTCAGTTTTTGACAGTGTCCCAGTACTCGTAATTATATAACTTCTGGCCGTACACTGTCCACATTACGGAAGTTTGCCATACCGTCTCGCTCTTTTTTACCGACTTCCAAAAGGTACTGTATTCGGCTGTATGTATTTTTTTTAATGACATATAATTTGAGCTAAAAGAACACATAACATTTTAGGTATTAGATACTTATAAACTATTTTTTGTGCAGGTAGTAAATACTCGTATGTTAGATTCCTTTCTTTATTAGTCCTAATGTTTATATAAACCTCATTGATTAACGCAATGTTGCTGGCTGAGTATATTAAAATAAGTTCTATTGTGGTCATAGATTTTTACTTAAGAAAACCATGGTAACGATTTTAATAAAGAATATTATGCATTATAAAAACTGAATAAAAGCTATAGAAACCTTTCTTAATCGTTTTACTGAGATAAAAGCCCCCCTATTACGTAATATTGCTTTCAACTATACTATAATAAGTATTCGTGCTTCTGAGGGCACGTTAAGCCGTCGGTCTCGGTTGTTGTCGATAGATAACAGTCGTTAAAACTTGTCGGAGGCCTTATGAGCGGTTTGAAAACATCCGACAGCGGGTTGGCCACTAACCCATATCTGCACCAACCTGCATTGGAGCAGCGTGGTGGAGTATTTCCAATTTATTAAACTTTGTATAAAAACTTGCACAACTCCCACTTTATCAGCAGAAACCTTTACACGACAATTCCGTGAACGTTTTATTTCTATTAAAACTTTGTTGTACGTGACACCTGTTTCGAATTTTTGAAAAATTTGTTTTTAACGCGACAATGATACGCCGGAAACACGTAGTAAGACAACCATTCCATAATATGATAGCCTTTCGTCAATTTTTGCGATTGACTTTTGTCTAGTTGTACCGGGAATGGTAGAAGTCGGACTACCGAGTAGTTGGGCTATCAGGAAAAAAATCCCCGTGGTTCAAGTAGTTGGAGTTGGACCAACAGTTGGTCCATGGGGAACGCGCGCGTACTGGACAGTAAAGTACAAAACATATGTATATTTCAAATTCCATAAAACAGGTGGAAGAAAATATACTTCGGTAGAAAGCAACTATAGTTATCATAAACACTAATATCTACCTACATAAACACATCAACACTGTCTAGGGATATTTCGTTTAGAGTTCTTTAATTCAAAAAATACTGGCTGGATTTTAAATCTTTTTTAGAAGCATATTTTTTAGGTCATTTTGAATGATTCCAAATTTGAATTTACGAAAATTAATTTAAAACAAAAGATATGCGCGGCAAACCTTGTGTAAGAGTCGAAAGGTTAAATTTGTTAATCATGGTTTTTAATCATTTTTTGGGAAAAAATAAAGTTCTACCACGAAAAAGTGATTAATTTTAAATTTATTGGAACTGTATACATAATGCAGCGCCGCCATTTGACGAGAGACGAAATGTTAAGGGCAGTAGGCATGCTCCAAGCTGGAGCGACTCAACAGAGAACTGCTGATGAGATTGGGACAAAGCAAAACGTCATATCGAGGTTGTGGTCACGATATCGTGCTACCGGTGAAGTGGCTGAAAGAACCCCAGGCGGTAAGCGCAAGACCACCCAACGACAAGACCGATTTTTGCAAGTTGCTGCAAGAAGGCAACCAAATGTTACGGCCATGCTGTTGGTTCAAAGGCTTCAGTCTGAACACCAGTTGCTGGTGAGTGATCAAACTGTAAGGAGAAGACTGCATGAAGCAAACCTTTATGCTCGCAGACCACTTCGTACTCCAACACGACGCCGAGGAAATCGCGAAATAAGATTGCAGTGGGCTCGTGAACATTTGTTGTGGGAAGATAACCAGTGGTCTGAAGTGCTGTTTACTGATGAGTCCAGATTCGGTTTCCATCCTTATTCACGAAAAGTACGCGTATGTCGAGTTCCTGTCGTGAAAGCCGTGTGCAACACCCTCAGGGAGTCCATCCATACCATGGCGGCACAATATGGTCTGGGCGGGAATACGTGCTGGTGGACGAACGGATCTCGTTTGGATCAGAATCACCATGACGGCTGAAAAATACCGTGACCAGGTGCTAGCACCAATAATCTACCCCCATCGAGTGCAAATGGGCCAAAGATTCACGCTCATGCATGATAACGCCCGTCCGCACACAGCGCAAGTGGTGACCAGGTGGCTGCAGCAGCACGACATATCGGTTTAAGACTGGCCTGCGCAATCGCTGGACCTAAACCCCATAGAGCATGCGTGGGACATGCTCCAAAGAAGGGCTATGAAGAATTTTCCTGCAAACCTTGCTACTGAAGAGAAACTTTTTTGCATCTTAGCAGGACCTGGGGCAATATCCCACAGCATGACTTTGACAACCTAATTCATAGCATGAAAAACCGTTGTAGGACGGTTGTTAATGTCATGGGTGGTTTTACTGACTATTGATTTTTTTGCATAATTGCAAAAAGAATGGAATTTTCTCCTTTATTTTCACTTTTTTTTTAAAAACACATTTATCGTTCCTTTTGCTCTTAATTCACTTTTAGTATTTATATGAATAAAATTTTATTTTCACATAAAAAATCTTTTTGTTGTATTCTAACTTATAGTCTGATAAATAGGCTTCATAAAAATATATACATGTTGCAGGCTATTCACAAAGAATTTTGATAAAATTGAGAAAATTCGAAATATCCCTAGACAGTGTTGATGTGTGTATTTCCTGCTCGAAACTATTTATTGGTTATACTTTAAAATAAACCATTTATTTAAAAATAAATAAATATTTTATTAAAAAAACGTCCGATTCAATTCATTCCGATTCAGCAACCTGCTTAGGGTTCCCGAAGGGTACTTACGGGACCCTGTTACTAAGCCTCCGCTGTCCGTCCGTCTGTCAGTCCGTCTGTCTGTCATCAGGCTGTATGACATGAACCGTGATGGCTAGACATTAGAAATTTTCACAGATGATGTATTTCTGTTGCCGCTATAACAACAAATACTAAAAATAGAATAAAATAAAGATTTAATCCCATGCAACAAACGTGATTTTTTGCCATTTTTATGTATAATGGCACAGAACATGGCCGGTTTTTTGCGTCCTATTGCATGGAACGGGTGCCTCCCCATAGGTAGAAAGGCCTTTTTTTGGTATCGGGGGGGGGGGGGGGAAACCTTCAAAAGGTACCCGACACCTTGGGAGAGGATACCGGGTTATGTGGGATTTGACCGCACTAAAACCTGCCTGCCTGGTGGCGGAGATCTCCATAGGAACGCACCGGTGTCCTCCACGCGCGGCGCCCCAGAACGGGCCCATCTTCGGGAGAGCAGATGTGCTCTCCTGCACCTTCAGGTGTTCATGGCGGCATGCGGCCACGCATACACCGCCGTCCCTCCCGGGGCTGCTGGCTGGACGGGTCAAGCTCCCACTCTCACCGTCCGCATCCCTGGAAGCCCCCTTTTAGTCGCCTCTTACGATCAGGCAGGGGATACCGTAGCTCTATTCTTAATCCCGAAGCTACAGGGACTATAGGTAGAAAGGCCTAGAGCTTGCCCGATCACGCTGCTCCAATATTTAGTAGCCAACTCATGTCGTAGGTTTTTAGACCACCCAAAAGGCTTCCGTTAAGGCTTTACGACTGGCTTATATTGATAACAACCGAAACAACCAGTTTAACGTGCTCTCCATGTATGGAAATAAGCATAAAATTCGCCTCCAGTTGTCACCCATCTTACGCTTGATACTGCGTGAATCACTGACGAATTAACATTCTCTCCAAATGATATTATGTCTTAACAGGGTGTGTTAACACTTAGGAGTGGATGACAATTTATAATCTAGAGGTCACCCATCCAATTCCGTACGTTTTCATTTTGCACCAGGCGCTGATATGCGCTCCTTTATTATATTTACCAAAATAATTTACGCCATTCGCCAGCTATAAATTTTCAATCGATATTTTACGTGTAACCGTAACAAAATAATTTACAATCATGGCTTCAAAATAAAGAAAACTCTAAACTAACAACAGTACGTGACCGTCGCGTCGCCGCAGGTCAGATTCCGCGGAAAATCGATTATCTGATTACTGTAGACAACTCGATTCGTTGATACATCGATTGAAAAACTATTTCAATTTAATTTAGTAATTTTCAAGATGCTGGTATTTGGAGCAATGTTGCTATCGGAAATAATCATCCAGTTGTTTATTTTTGGCTTGTTTTACAAATAATGTTATTAAGATGAGGATGATAAATTAACATATAAAGTTTGACTTGGCTGTAATGCTGGCTAGAAAAGATAAATAAATATCATTGCATCACTGAAGCCCACAAATTACTGCCTTAATGTTGCTTGTGTTGTTAATGACATGTAAAATTTAGAGAAAATTAAATCCATTATTTTGAGTACATAAACATAATTAAACACAAACGCATTTAAAACTACATAAAAAGGAAAAATTTCTATACATATTTCACAAAATGTATATGCCATCTAAAAGACCCGATTGCGGCATGGTGCCCAGAACGCTGGCAGCATTACCTCTTTGAATCAAAAGTCTGATTTTTAACAAAATAACTGCCAGCACTCTGGTCACCCGAAGCGAGGACAAGTCTGGTCGACATATCTTTGCAAAAAATTTTCAATTTCAATCTCCATTGCAAGCGCCGCAAATTCATAATTTTTCGATATAGCACAATATTTGCGGCGCTTTAGAGTCTGAGCATGGTCGGCTGCGGCCCCTGCCTTGTTGCATGTTGCTGGTAAATGTGAAGGGGCCAAGGTGTCAACACAAGTAACATCCCATACCAGGGCCCGACCAACTGTATTATAAATAGCATTATGTTGTACAAAGACAAAGACAAAGACAAATGATTTATTTGCACAAATATGGGTATTACAAAAGTTGTTTTATACATTTAATAATCCGCCATATTTACCTCAGTAAGGTATGCAAATATTATATTATAGGTATATTATTAATAAATAAAAGTACTGACTAAAATCTAACTTAGAAATTTTAATTTATTTAAGTATTTAATTAACTAATCATATTGATTTATATTTATCCCATATTTGCGTTTTTTTAATTGTTTTTGGTAATTATTTATACGGTATTTTATCGGCGTCATCGGCTTTGGGCACCCAATTACTTGGGTTTTTATACACTGAGAGGAAAAAAAAGCCGGCGGAAAAAATAACCTCCCAGGTTTTTAATTCCGTATTCCCTCACGAAGTTAAAGTTCATCGTTTAGAAATTCAGAAACCGAGTAGTACGCTTTTGTAAATAAGAATGTTTTAAGTGCTCGTTTAAAATCACAATTTGTTTTAGATTTGAGGGATTCCGGTAAATTATTATATATTTTTGGTCCCATGCAAAAAACGCTTTTATGGTATTGTTTTGTTTTTGACGCAATCGAACACAATTTTTTATTATATCTTTTTGATTTTAGGGTTTCATATTTATTTATATATCGTTTTTTACCATTAAGGATATTTCATAAATGTACAGAGATGGGAGTGTCATTATTTTTAAATCTTGAAAGTGCGGCTTACAAGAGATTCTTGTAAGCCGCACTTTCAACTAATTTTGCAACTGTAACTAATTGTGCAACATCTGAAAGAAGTAATGTTAAAAAAATAACATGTTCTTAAAAAGAAAGCAAATTGACAATTAATTACGAAGTCGAATTTAAGTTCAAAAGTAGGTACAATAAATACTTCCTATCATTGTTATGTTTGTTATTCTGTTTGATTTTTTTTCAACCTTTTTTTTATGTCCCACTGCTGGGCACAGGTCTCCTTCTGACAAGTGAGAGGGATTTAGGCTATAATCCACCACGCTGGCCAAGTGCGGATTGGTGAACGTCATGCTATCGAGAAATTATGAATTTCTCTCAGGCATGCACGGTGATGGAGAACATCGTAATCAATTAAATATCACGATATTTTCCCTCACCGTGGAGCAGCGATAAATGCGCACATTACAAATTTCTTTGTCAGAGGTGCGCGCCGAGGATTTGAACCCGGGATCGGTCGCGCCGAAGACCGCGGTTTTTCACCACTCGGCCATCGCTGCTCTTTTTGATTTAAAATTAATTAAATATCTGACAGTATTGTAAACATATAGATTACTTTCGATTCCGTTTAGTAACACCTGAGAATTATACTGTTAACATAACGTAATCTACTCTACTTTGTAGTATTGTCAAAACCTTTTATGTTTTTTTTAAGCTAAATCTTACAATTGATTAGAATGTAAAGGAATTTAAAGCGTGAATTTCACTTACCAATTTTATAGTGTGAAATTATTACACCGCGCAACTGCTTACGACCACAGCAGGTAAGAGGAAGGCTTGATTGATTTTAGCCATTTGGTGTGATCCACCAGTGGCGGATCTATTATTTCAGTTTCTGGACGACGTACTCGGACCGCGATTGGTTTGGGGGGGGGGGGTTGATTTCAGTTTTGGAGGAAATAGAGGCTTGTTAACGGTTTTGGGAGGGGGCTTGAACCCCACGGACTGCATGCTCATCTGTTACTTCAGTCCCCAGGATCCCACGTTCGATTCCTGGCGAGAAAGAAATTTGAATGATAAGTTTAAATTTCTGTTTTCACTCTGGGTGTTAAACGTGTTCTTGTCTTTTGTGTATCTTAGTATCTAGGACACAGTGAATCCTATTATGAAGGTATGATTGTGAAGTCTTCAGTTTAATTTTAATAGTTATCATTCGTAATGAATGTGGCAAATACGTTTTATAAATCAAATCAAGATCAGTAAATCTCTATATTAAAGAACAAAATTATTTCTACTTCGGGGCTATCATACATAGATTTTGTTAATTAAGTATGCAAAGTAGACGTCATAATTTTACTGCGGTTTTTATCTTTTGGCAATTTTTGACAAAATATTGCTTTAAATAGATATTTCTCGAGTATAATAGAACTGAAAGATGAAGCAAAAGTGTTTGGCAAGACAGCAAGAAATTGAATTACCTATATTTACTCAAACTAAAATTTTTGCATCACCTAAAATATAGCCTTCTACTCTAATAGTTTTGTCCATTTAAGTAAAACTATTTTCCAAAACTATCCTTGCCCTTTTTAACTATCTACCTAATAAGTTTACTTTACCGTTTTCAGATTTCAAAATTGACTTAAAACCTTGATTTCACTGGTTAAATAATTTGTTTAGCAGCAAATATTTGTACTAAGTTAACCAAAGGATATTTGGTAATTTTATCCATTGTGCTTGCTACAAAGAAACAGTTGTTCACACAGCAAAAAGGTTAATTAATACTGACTTGGAAGTTTTGTAACTTTTATTTTTTCTTTTAGGAAAATATTTGAGATAATTATTAGAAAATTTAAGTAAGATCCGGTTTATGTTTCCTATTGCATGATACTTTGCAATGCAATGATTGTGCAACGCAACTGTGATGTACAGCTGTAACCACATGTTATAACAATAGCAGTGATTTTCTTATAGAACGAATCGTGAGTGTAAACTTACATTGTTATTAATAATATTATAAATATCACGGCTGTACTCACGTGGTTTTATTCGGGGATGCCCGACTAGTTTCGGTCCTAACCGAGGACCTTAGTTATGAGCTCCCGCCACCGGTCGCGGTGACATCGTGGACCGAAACTAGTCGGACACTCCCGAATAAAACTACATAGATACCGTCGTGATATTTATATTTACAAACATACATTACATAGATATATTAAAAACGAAAGCAAAAGGCGGTAAATAGTTGCACTGAGACAAACTACTCAGTACCATTCAGTAATAACTCGTTACATTTTCGAATAATTCCATTACGAGTTTTAACTGGTTAGTAACTTAGTACATAGCTCCAGTTATTAATCGTAAAGAAAATATTTATATAAATTCCAGTGACTATTCCGGATTACTTTCCCTATTTTTAGGCAATTCGTGTGTTTTATTTTTATTTCTTTTTATGTAGGTTTACGGCGCCCAAATTAAGTTCATAGTTATCCTCCGAATATGAAAAATCTGAAATTTTGGCACCAACTATTTGCCAAACTACTGGCCACTATTAAGATGTCGAAACGTCGGTTTTTTATGTACTGCAAAAGAAGAAATAATGTTGATCGATTTTTTTACGAAAGAAGCCGCGGACAAAAAGTACCTGTTGTTAATAACAATCACTTCAATTGGCCAATAATATAATAGAATCTAGATCAACTAATATAACTCAATAAGGGGTTCGGAGAAAAATTGGTCAATAACTTAAAAGTGTATGCAATCGTTTAACTACTTTAAACGATACCTGAATGCGTTTTTTTAAAGGTATTTAGTTAATAAATTACTATTTCACGGGAGTTAGTTTTCTTAAAAGTTAATACAAATTATTCTTTTGCACTACTGAAAAGATATAATTGCGTAACCAAACATCTTACTTAAAGTACTTAAGTAATTTGATTTATTTTATTCTTTTTAAGTAATATATAAAAACATTATATTTTTATAGATAAGTTCGGGAGAGCAAAAAATATCCTACGTTATGAATACTATCCGCTCACACCACGCACACCTGTTGCAATCGTCAAATTATTCCATTATTTTTTATAATATTCATTATTACTATTCATTACACTTACTAATTGTGGCTTTTTATATTTTTAACAATATTTGGTTCAACGCGATGCGATATTCGACTGGCAAAGCTTGGCGCAATTTCGTTCTACAAGTGTGAGTGTCGTGTGTATGGACAAGACGTGGTGCAGTTTTAACCGGACTCGCTACGTTGTTCGCAGCATTCTGTCTATACATTTTATTTGATCTGAGATTATCGAATTGAAAAAAGTCAACGCGGCACGGGCTAAAACACCTTGGACCTTTAATGGTAAAAAAAAACTCCCAGTTAGCAGAGTTTTGATTTGTTGATTATTTCGATTATTCTTTAAATAGTTAATTATTTCTGATTGATTATGTACATATTTGCCAGAATGGCATATAGGCAATATTTATCAGAAGTTATGGGAAAGTAACAATTTCAATTTAAAATAGAGGATATGTCCGAAAATATCTGAATGAAATTTTTGATTCTTTTTTCAACCTTTTTATGTCCCACTACTGGGCACAGGTCTCCTCCCATAAGTAAGAGGGATTTAGGCCATAGTCCACCACGCTGGCCAAGTGCGGATTGGTGGACGTCATGCTTTCGAGAAATTTATGAATTTCTCTCAGGCATGCACGGCGAAGGAGAATATCGTAATTAATTAAATATCAAGATTTTTTCCATCACCGTGGAGCAGCGATAAATGCGCACATTACAAATTTCTTTGTGAGAGGTGCGCGCCGATTATTTAAACCTGGGGTCGGTCGCGTCAAAGACCGCGGTTGTTTACCACTCGGCCATCGCTACTCCCACTCGGCCATCGCTGCTCTTTTTTTTTCTTTTGCTTTAAATTTTTGATAATTTATAGGAATTATCTAATCTATCTAAAGGTAGATAATATCGAGACATGTAAATAGCGCTTTACACTTATAGCCCCACAGTATGATACCCTGTGTCGACTACAGACACACGACACAAGACAGAAACACTCAGATAAGGGAATGATTTCTAAATTCATCATTTTTAGATTTTTTCCTAGCTGGAAATCGAACCCACGATGTCTTGCACGCCGCACCGGCACTGCGCCGTACGGGTCATCAATAGCAAAAACAAAACGAACAGAAGAACCCAAATAGCACAGGAGAAGAAAAAAATGCACGGATGCTTAAATGGAAATAGAAAAAAGTTACTACTAAACTAAACTTCAGCAGTTTATGATGATCACAACCCCAATAACATAACGGCTGATATTTTTTTAATTTCCGGGCCATTGCTAAACCGCCATTTACGCTCTACAATAGTCGTAGTGTAGTAACTATGTAGATGTGCAATATACAGATAAATTTTTGTTACGATCATGGTTCAGTCTTATAAAATACAGAACCTTCATGGTTCTGCGAAAAAGTACCACTGCTGCACCATTTCTCTCGTGAAGCCATTCTGTTGTATTTCGGTGGAAAGTTGCAGTTGTAGGCCAGACTTACATAGTCCCCGTTAATTTGGAATTAAGAAATAGGCCGTATAGGCTGCGGCCTAGGGGCGGCTGATTTCAGAGGAGGGTCCCTCGATTTCAGTAGATGAAAGTCAAACACGTTCACTGAATAACAGTCACCATGACTGTGCCATGACAGACGAAATCTGACGAAATGAAATTCATTAAAAATTACATCAACAGCTGCTCTCTAGTTTACAAAATGCAAATTAATACAATTTTCTGGTTGCGGCCAAACAACAAATGGGACTATTTACAGTAGGTGAGTTTCCTCTCCCTGCATAATGGTATGCGCCGGTGGCGGGTCTAGGATTTCAGTTTGAGGGGGCTTGATTTTGATGACGAGGGGGTGGAGATGGTGGCTGACACATGCCCGTACTCAGACCGCGCCTGGTTGCGGTTGGTTTTAGTTTAGGCACGAGGGCTTGAGCGCGTGTATGCTACTCCATTCAAATAAGAAAAAATCATCTCCTTGAATAAATAAACCTTGAAATACCTACAAAATTTGGCAACAGACGGCAGGGCACATTTCTTTGAAAACTATTTAGAAAAAGTTTAGCATTTTGGAAATAACTTAAGTAATGCGGCACCCATTTCTTGCAGTTAAATCTAGATTTCGTGCCTGACCTTAGTTATTTGCAATCTGATCTACCTTTGCAATAGTTCTTTCTGTCTTCTTTTTATAGAAAACTGATTTTTGTTTAAATGTACCTAACGTTTAGAATAATTATTTTACAATTACATTATAGAAATCAAGTTCGCGCGCCCAAATTGAAGCATGTTAATTGGTGCCATTAATGGCACCAAACGCTGGGCCGCTCCGTAAGACTTAAGGTTAAATTTTATCACAACCCTTTAAAAACAAAATAAGTCTAGTAAAATAACTTTTCACAGTTTTTTCAATATTTTGTAGTATTTTATAGTTAATTTGGTCAAAATAAAAATATTTTGTTTGTCAGATGTGCCAGCTGTAGGAATCTATTTAGTGCTTCAATTTTGACAGCGCGCTTGTATGAAGACACTCATTCTATACCTATTTATTCTAAGACCTAACGCTTTGCAGAAGTTGATTTCCATTTATGCTTTTTTTTAAAGTAGCACTAGCATGCAAATACAAAATGTGATAGTATTAAACG
This sequence comes from Pyrgus malvae, assembly GCA_911387765.1. NCBI lineage: Eukaryota > Metazoa > Arthropoda > Insecta > Lepidoptera > Hesperiidae > Pyrgus > Pyrgus malvae. The sequence continues at coordinate 22,556,119 of OU426963.1, read as the reverse complement.
ATCACTAAAGACTTCTGTTTAAGGTTTTATAATAGTTGTGTGATGAAATCAAGTGATGGATAGTCATAATATGTTCAATCTTCTTCCGTTAAAAATAATCCCTTTAGTATTTTACTTTTAATGACAATTTAATTAAGTTCTAATGTTCGCGTTCTCTTTTGTTATAATTTTTTTCTCGACTATTCCAATTTCAAAATGCGCGTCATCACTTAATTTTTTTTCTTCAATCATGGCATCGCAAACTCTGCATATTGCCAGCGTCAAGTATAATTTTTGCATCACGTTTTTGCCAGTTTCGTTGAAACTGGACGAGTAATAATAGGTAAAGTCAGTAAGTTGTCAGTAATCAGTGAGCCAAGTCTGTCAGACATTCAAGTAAAGCGATGGCTTCTTTACCAGTACGTGACCAATGGAATTGAGGCAAGCCGAAAAACATATTTTTGCACTGTTATTTTATTTCACAACACTCGTGCACTATCATTAACCTATATCGAACAAAATGCCATCAACTTTATCCGATATAACTCAAAAATACACCAAGAAAATGAAAATAAAACAACACTTGTCCCTTCAGACTTCCCTCCAAAACTCCGCTAATATTCCAACTTCTGCCGCAGACAATTAAATATAAAATACTTTTTTATTAAATTAACTATGTCAATTACAAAATGCATATAAAATATTGTCAAATCATTACAAGTTCTACTCTGTAACGGCACACCATACTAAAACACAAAAAAAGATTACAAATCAAATCAGAGTTACTTCGCCTACATTTGTTATTTGAATTAAAAAAGTTGCTTATTGAATCTTTATACATACATATATGGCATCCATGAATTCATGAGACGTAAATAACAAATGAACATTTTTTTAGCGGGAAATGGGAAAAGACATATTGTTCACTTGTTTAATTTTAATTTTATTGGTGTATTTTTGAGATATCGTATAAAGTTGATGGCATTTCGTTCTATATAGGAATACAATGAACGTATGTATTTTTTATTCAACCTTTTTTTATGTCCCACTGCTCGGCACAGGTCTGCTTCTCACAAGTGAGAGGGATTTAGGCCATAGTCCACCACGCTGGCCAAGTGCGGGTTGGTGGCCGTCACGCCTTCGAGAAATTATGAATTTCTATCAGGCATGCACGTCGATGGAGAACATCGTAACCAATTAAATATAACGATATTTTCCATCGCCGTGGAGCAGCGATAAATGCGCACATTACAAATTTCTTTGTCAGAGGTGCGCGCCGAGGATTTGAACCCGGGATCGGTCGCGTAGAAGACCGCGGCTTTTACCACTCGGCCATCGCTAACAAACAAAAGGTCAGCGTAACTGTTTTTTTTTAATTTAAGGAAAATCTTTGTTGTTACATATAATGACCTACACTTAGGACCTACATTTTGGGGTGCGGAGCAGGTCACCTTCACGTGGTGCACCCCGGGCCCGCTCAGTAACTTTCGTCGACGTAGATTTTATCCGTGGACAGGTTACTGAGCGGTGGCAGAGAACCTGCGGGGCGGCGTATTTCGCGCATCCCTCTGTCTTGGCAGGGGACGCAGTGGAAGAGACGCTAGGACGGGCCCGATGTGTACTTACCCTACCTTCGGGCAGGCAGGGATATATCCCGGCCACCGTCACATATCGTAATCCCACATGGGGTGTCGTGGACATGTCTCACGGCTTCGGGACCGAGGGTCACGCCTTAACCGGCCTGACCGCGAGGAAGAAAACCTCTATAAAAAATTACCCGAAGCTCAAGTGGCGGCGCACCGCGAGGGGCTGAATGGCTGGCGGTAAAGGGCCTTGTGCCTCCAGTCGCTAGTGCGTCCCCCGGCACTGGTACCAGCCGACACCAGTGTCGGGAGACAAATATAGGCTTATCCGGGTAAGGGGCCACTGCCCGGATGGACTGTTACTTGCATCCCATTCTCGTGGGAATTAAAATGGAAAAAAAAAAATCAAACTTTAACTTAATAAAAAATGATGTTGACATGGGAGGAATGGAAAGAGGGAGAGGAGAAACGGCGAGGGAGAGGGAGTCTGGAAACGAGACGTCCCGGGAGAGAGTGACGAGAAGCAGGGCGGGGCTTTTGTCCGCTGCAACGTCAGAAAATGAGGATTCGGACTGTTCTTTGATGTCCGCTGTATCCCGGGCCACGTCGGTTGCCTCAAGAAAGAGGCTCCCCGCACACGGGGGAAGCAGTGACGACAGGCCGGCACGTAAAAGTGCCAAACCTGCTCGAAGCGGACGAGATGACGAAGGGTTCCTGGACCCAAGTGTTCCAGTGGCAACGACGCACGCCAAGGCCTCTTTGCCCAGCGTAGAGGAACTGGGTCGAGAGATGGCACAGCAGCCGACAGGCGAACTAGGTTCTCGTATAATCGAGAACCTAGAAGCTATTGATAAGGTGGCCGACAAGTCGGGTCGTTTAAAGGGCGTGCGAGCCCTTAGGTTGGCGGTCCGCCACATCCAGGCGGCATCAACAGAGATGGTACAGAGGGCGTCTGCATCGAACCTGGAGCAGGAAAACGCCCTTCTCCGATCCCGGCTCTCAGAGCTGAATAGTAAAGTGGAGGCCCTCACAACCGAGCTGGCAACACTTCGGGCTGAACGCCGAGTGGATCTTAGCCCACCGACCGCGGAATCATCAGAGAGTCGGAGCTCGGACGTGGTCCTCATGGAGAGGCTCGGTAACCTTATCGAGGGAAAGCTGGCCGCGTTCAAGGCGGAGTTGTTCCCCGATAGGATTTTGAGGCCCCCTCTGGGGAAAAAGCCTACCCTTGTTTCCCCCGCCCCACCCAGACAGGGAAAAAGCGGTAAAAAAACGGGGCAGCTTTCAGAGCCGGCAAAAATTCCGACCGCACCACAGGCTACAGAGCCGCGCAGAGTGCAGCAAGATAGCTGGAGCACTGTGGTGAGCCGGAAGGCAAGGGCTAAAACCCGTAGAGCCGCCGCCCAACCAGTCCCGGCTCGACCAAGAACGGCCTCGAGCAGGCGTCCGGTGTCAAAAGCGCCATCGGGAGCCCAGACTTCCCGGGCGCCAAATGCCCGTACGGCGACGAAAGGAAAAGAGCCTAATAAAAAGGCAATTAAAAAGAAGGTGCGGCTCCCGAGAGTGCCGAAGACGGCGGCGGTGACCATCACGGTTCCAGAAAACAGTGAGGTCACCTACGCTCAAGCTATGGCAGCTGCCAAGGAAAGAGTAAAGCTGGCGGAGGTAGGGATCACCGAAGTGAGGCAAAAGCGGGCTCTCAATGGTGGTCTTCTACTCGAGGTGGCAGGGCAGGAGTGCGCTGAAAAAGCCGCCGCACTGGCAACAAGGTTGCAGGAGGCCATCGGCGACTTGGGCGTGCGGGTGGCGCGACCCATAAAACTCGGGGAGGTGAGGGTAACAGATCTCGATGACTCTGTCACCCAACAGGATGTCACCGCTGCCATCGCCGATGCCGGTGGGTGTGACATCGGCGATGTCAAAGTGGGTGAGATCCGGCGACAGCCTTTCTCCCTGGGAACAGTATGGGTGCGTTGCCCTGTGACGGCAGTCCGGAAGCTGGCCACCGCAGGTCGGGTCCGTATCGGGTGGGTGTCTGCCCGTGTGGTCGCTCTGGAGACGCGGCCACTGCAGTGCTACCGGTGCCTAGAGTTTGGACACGCCAGGCACCAGTGCAAGAGCAAGGTGGACCGTAGCGCGCTGTGCTACGTTTGTGGCGAGCCTAACCATACGGCTCGTCATTGCGTAGTACAGACGCCGAAATGCGTCGTATGCGCAGAGCTCGGCCGGAGGTCTGACCATCGGCTGGGCAGCAAGCGTTGCACGCCTCCAAAAAGAGGCCAGAAGAGGAGCGGGCGAGCGAACACCGCCTCGAACCGGGTTGATGGGCCCGCGCTGGCTTCGGCCAGCACTTCGTCCCATCCCCCGCCAGAGGAAATGATGGAGACACAACATGCATAGGTCTCCATCATTTCAAATTATCCAGGGGAACCTCAACCACTGCCGAGCTGCACAGGATTTGCTCTTGCAGACTCTTGCAGAGCGCTCTGTCTCCATGGCGGTGGTTGCAGAACCTTACAATGTCCCCGACCATCCGCGTTGGTTTGGGGACATTTCTCGGACAGTCGCCATTTATTGGGGAGGCAGTAATGGGGAACCCCCGTGCACCGGGCTACACGCGGAGCCTGGAGTGGTTGTGGTAGAGTGGGGGCCCCTAGCAGTCGTGGGCTGCTACGTCTCCCCAAACTGCAGTCTGGCAGCATTTGAAGGCTACCTGGACAGAGTGGGTAGCTGTGTTCGCGGTTGCCTTCCCCGCCCCATACTTGTGCTTGGCGATTTCAACGCCCACTCGCGGGCCTGGGGAGGCAAACGCGACACCGTCCGGGGCAATAGCACCCTGGAGTGGGCGGCAGGTCTGGACCTTCGGCTTTTAAACCGTGGGGCTGTCAGTACCTGTGTACGCTGGCAGGGGGAGTCGATAGTGGACCTTTCATGGGCGACTCCGTCTGCCGAGCGCTTTGTGACTGGCTGGAGGGTGGCGGAGGAATTGGTTACTCTATCCGACCACCGTCACATTATTATCCGTTTGGCCTTTGACCTGCCGAACCAGCTAGGTCACCGTAATGACGGCCCCCTACGACGCTGGGCACTAAAGCGAATAAACCGCGATTTGCTCATCGCTGCTGCCCACGTCGTAGATTGGACCGGACCTGCCGAGTCGACCGCTCAACAATGTCCGGACGAGGAGGCTGCCAGATTGCAATCGGAAATGATGGCAATATGCGAAACGGCCATGCCGCGGGCCAGTTCCAGCCGCCGTGGATCCGCCTACTGGTGGTCGGAACTCATTGCCCAGCTGCGAGCGACCTGTTTACGCTCCCGGCGCCTGTTTACTCGCGCACGCAGACGTCGGACTGCCGGCGCCGAGGAGAGGGAGCAAAGGTACCGGGAGTATAGGAGCGCGACCATGGCGCTTCAGGCTGCAATTGCGGATAGCAAGGCAGGCAAGTGGCAAGAGCTGCTGGAGGGACTCGACAGGGACCCCTGGGGACGGCCTTACAAGATGGTGTTCGGTAAGCTGCGACCGTGGGTGCCCCCACTAACGGAGACCTTGGCCCCCGTCTTCGTCGATACAGTGGTGGGCACGCTGTTCCCCAGAGTCTCGGGAGGCCCCAGCGGCTCTACACAGCCGCCGAGCCATGCAGACTGGGCAGTTGAGCTAGCCGTCACGGAGGCGGAGTTGGAGTGCGCAGTCAAGCGCCTGGCCGAACGCAATACCGCCCCGGGTCCCGACGGAATCCCCGGACGGGCCTGGGTGTTGGCGCTTACGGTTCTGGGCGTGAGACTACAGCGTCTTTACACTGACTGCCTTCGTTTTGGTCGGTTCCCCACGGTGTGGAAATCCGCCAAATTGGTGCTCCTCCGCAAAGTGGGAAGGCCGGAGGACTCGCCAGGTGCATATAGACCCATATGTCTGTTGAACGAGGCGGGCAAGCTCTTCGAGCGTATCTTAGCCACTCGTCTCAACAGACACCTGGCAAATGGCGGCCCGGACCTGTCCGACAGCCAGTTCGGCTTCAGACGGCAGCGCTCGACCCTGGATGCTATCATTCGGGTTCGAGAGCTCACTGAGCAGGCCGTCTCCCAGGGCAGAGTTGTCTTGGCTATTAACCTTGACATTGTTAACGCTTTTAATTCTCTGCCTTGGGAAGCGATAAGGGCGGCACTCGACTACCATCGAGTGCCTGCCTACTTACGAAATGTGCTGGTTGACTACCTGTCGGACAGGTCCATTTGCTACCCGGGCCGCTACGGGACCGTACAGACGAAGGATGTGGTGTGCGGGGTTCCTCAGGGCTCAGTCTTAGGGCCGCTCCTGTGGAACCTCGCATACGACGCGGTGTTGCGGACGTCGCTTCCACCAGGTGTGAGCGTTGTCTGCTACGCCGACGACACCCTCGTCCTTACAGAGGGCGAGTCCTTCGAGAGGACCAGCAGGATTGCTGAATTGGGGGTGGCCTGTATAGTGACGAGAATTAGCGGGTTAGGGCTCCGGATAGCGCCTCAAAAGACCGAGGCGCTATGGTTCCACGGCCTCAAACGGCATGAGGAACCCCCTAGCGTGTCAGTGCGAGTAGGTGACGCAGATATACAGCCGGGCCGGTATATGAAATACCTTGGGCTGGTGCTCGACAGCCGCTGGAGCTTCGACGAGCACTTCAATCGTCTCGTTCCCCGGATTCACAAGGTGGCAGGTGCTATGCACAGACTGCTGCCGAATCTCGGGGGACCAAGGGAAGAAGTCCGCCGCCTCTACGCAGGCGTCGTGCGCTCTATCGCGCTCTACGGCGCGCCCGTATGGTCTATAAGGCTATCGGGTAGCCGGCGCCGCGCGGCGAAACTTAACGCCGCGCAGCGCATGATCGCGATCAGAGTCGTACGAGGTTATCGGACGATTTCTTATGAGGCGGCCACAGTCTTGGCGCGGTTTCCGCCCCTAGACATCCTGGCGGATATGGACGCAGAGGTCTTCAATAAGATCCGTGTCCTCCGCCAGGGGGCTGACCCTTCGAACGAGACGATCGTCGAGCTTCGTCGGAGAGCCAAACGGCGGGCTCTGACGCGCTGGCACGTCAGACTGCGCGAGCCGCAGAACGCACGTCAAAGAGCCGTCGGCGCCATTCTGCCCAGCTTCCGGGCCTGGCTAAAAAGGGAGGGTCGCGTCACCTACCGACTGACTCAGATGCTCACCGGACATGGCTGCTTCGGTGAGTATCTGAACCGCATTGGACGTGAGAGGTCTGCCAGGTGTCATCACTGTGGACATGACCAGGATTCCGCGCAGCACACGCTTGAGCACTGCCCAGCTTGGGAGTCCGAGCGGCGGGTCCTGGTCCAAACAATCGGACATGATTTGTCCCCGGCGGCCGTCGTCGAAGCGATGGTGCGCTCCAGGGACGCGTGGGGCTCGGTAACCTCCTTCTGCGACAATGTCATGTGCGCAAAGGAGGAAGCCGAGCGAGCTCGGGAGCGTGCAGATCCCGCTCGGCGAAGGAGCCGCCGGGGCCGACGTAGATAACGTCCCCCGGCGCTAGTCCCTGTAGCTTCGGGATTAAGAATAGAGCTACGGTATCCCCTGCCTGATCGTAAGAGGCGACTAAAAGGGGGCTTCCGGGGATGCGGACGGTGAGAGTGGGAGCTTGACCCGTCCAGCCAGCAGCCCCGGGAAGGACGGCGGTGTATGCGTGGCCGCATGTCGCCGTGAACACCTGAAGGTGCAGGAGAGCACATCTGCTCTCCCGAAGATGGGCCCGTTATGGGGCGCCGCGCGTGGAGGACACCGGTGCGTTCCTATGGAGATCCCGGAGTCCTCACAAACGTAGAGGCAGGCCACCGAGGGGGTTTTAGTGCGGTCAAATCCCACATAACCCGGTATCCTCTCCCAAGGTGTCGGGTACCTTTTGAAGGTTTCCCCCCCGATACCAAAAAAAAAAAAAAAAAAAAAAAAAAGGACCTACATTTTATTTTCTTTATTTATATATTGGATTTGATTTTTAAATCTTGTTACATAATAATTTAATAAGCTTGAATAAATTGCCGATATTATTTTAATCAATTCTGTAATTCATGGTTTTATTTACGTATAAAAAATCTTAACTAATAAATGAAATAATGACTATTAAGATTATATAGGTATGTATATTATATTCCCTCAACATAGTAACAGAAATAGTTACCTAAAACTGACAAAGGAGTCAAATCAATGGGTGTCATATCGACGGTTAAATTTTAGTTCCGCATTCAGAGTTAGATGTCGAAAACGTCGATGTTGTTTAAAAGGGTTATTGTAACGTTAGGTGATATTTATATGAAGCTGCTTAAATGTTATACTTACTTAAAAATGATAATTAGAAAGCAGAGACCTTTGTGTTGCATATAGTACTAAACAAAGATACGATACGACCGCAGTTAGAAACTATTCATGGCTGCAACCCTTCTGGCGTCCCACTACAGGGCACGGGTCTCTCCCCATTATTGGGGAGTCCTGGAGCTTACTCCACCGCGCTGTTCCAATGCGGCTCCGAAGCACGGAAACGCGCATGAAATTTTGTGCAACTAGCGGTCACCCATCTAACACCCGACTGCGCCCGTTTGGCTTAGTTGCATAGATCGTTTGCGTTCTACGCTAACCGCCGGGCCATGCGCGCTTTAACTATTCATACCTCCTTAGAAACATTTTGGCTTTCTATCGTAACGGGGATACCTTCTTAATGTGACCGAACACCTCGTCTCTTCTACTTTATCTGGAGGTTATGACGAAGTAAGTTATATGTCTACTCATGACCTTCTTTCTTCCCGAAGCAGCTGCAGTTTGAGGTCCCACTCTTACGATCTGCAATCACTAAAATTTCCTTTTCGTCCCCTTTTACAACAATCTGAGCACACCTCAGCTGGATACAGACCTTATTTTACCGTATTCTTGTTCCAGTACAAAAGACTTATTTCCAGTACATAAGGCTTACCCTACCGTATACTGGTTCCAAGCAACAGAGACAAGCTGCGTAGTACCTTTAGTATGCTGCTACTTTGGAGACTAATATGATAGTCACTACAAATTAGCGGTGTCAAAAAATCAAAATCAAAAATATTTATTTCATATTAGAAATACAAAATATTCGCTTAATGAATGTAATTTTTTCCGGTCATCGCCTTTAGGTGCCCGTTTGGGCTAGATGTTGAGCTGAGAGAAAAAAAGCGGCGGAAAAAAAACACCCAGCAGTACTCTTTTTAAAAAAAAAGTACATATATAATTGAGATAACAGTATGGCTATGGGTCCATAATGGGCACACGTGACAGCTGATCGTATGAGACACTAACCTGTAACTACGTACATGTTACTCTTTGTGGATTGAAGCAAATATTTGAAATGTTACCCCATGTTTATTAGTACAAGAGTCACAAATTGCAAATGGAAAATGGTATAGTCATATGAACAGCTGTCACGTGTGCCCATTATGAACCCATAGCCATACTATAATCTCATATATACATATATGTACTTTTTTTAAAAAGAGTGCTGCTGGGAGTTTCTTTCCGCCGCCTTTTTCTCCCAGCTCAACATCTAGCCCAAACGGGCACCTAAAGGCGATGACCGGGAAAATGACATTCATTAAGCGAATATTTTGTATTCCTAATATGAAATAAACATTTTTGACTTTTAACTTTTTTTGTAAAGACGAAGTAACAGTTTTGCGATAAAGTGTTACTAATTTACCGCGGGTAAGACAATGAGTCATATTAGGTAATATTTCCTTACACAATGTGGCGTTATCTACGCAGGGCTTAAATTTTTATAAGCCTACCGTAACTACCAATGTTGCCTTTCGGAGTGTTACTAAAATATTCTGGAAAATCGCGTCAGGGAAGGCAATTTACGTTTTTAATATAAAGGTAGCAGCATCAACAATATTTTCCCCTTTTTTATGGTGAAATATTCTGTATGTCACGTATAATTTACAATGTGGGCTTTGGGCTTTATATTGTAGGTGATATTATTTTTTTTCACAGATTTTTTATAGTACCTGGATAACGGAACTTTGTTCGGATTAAGCAATTGATTTTCTTAACTAACCTCAAAAGGAACTTTATAAAAAGTGCGGGAAAAGTAATGGGAATGGAGACATCTGCACTTGAACCGGAGTTTTCAGGTTTCGGGGCTACCTGAGCTATTAAAAACTTAAATACTTTTAGATCATGGCGAAATTGGCCATCGCTTTCTATTGAAAATCTAGCAGATTTTCAGAAAGCTAGCCCGAACACATGGATAAAACAATGCTTTATAAAAATGAAACCTAGCTAGATCGATTTTTTGCCCACAAAATCCTCTGCATACTCTATTTTATGAAAATCGTTGAAGCCGTTTCCGAGATTCACATTATATAGGCATATCTCGGAATCTCTGTAAATATATATGTATATAAGAATTGTTCATTTAAATGAAAATGAAAATAATTTATTTGCACAAATATAGGTATTACAATTACAATTTAGAGGTATTAGATAACGTACTATGGAATAAATCAAAACATTCAGCATACGTACTCGTCATTCCATAGAAAAAAACAGCCAAAAGTTACACTATGACAGACGAGTAACAGGACGTACAAAAGGCTAAAAATATATAAATATTTCCCTAACGTTATCGCCGAAGCTACCAATGATTGAATGCACATAAAGTCTCTTCGAGAAAAGGTAGGTAGTGGTAGTGCCCCACAGCCATCTAGCTCGTTATTAGAACCGCGCCTTCTGAAAACAGCCTGTAATAATGTTTAGTTCGCAAGTCGAACATCTTGAGGTATACGCTATTGAATGACAATACAATCAAACGTCGCTAAATTGTCAATTGTAGAGATAACGTTGCTAAGCAACTAAACTACTGCTCTACTTACAAATTGCTGAAGATAGGTAATTTTATGTGTAAACAGTATTTAAAATACCTATATACATAGGAACTTAACAAGATATAGTTTTATGGTTTTATATACAGTCTAGATGAAGCGATATCCAGTGGCTTTTACCGGAATCTATCATCGCGGGCCTGGGTTCAAATCCCAGGGCAAAATACTGGCAAAAAATTAGTTAGGTATAGATATAGGCTGTTAGCTGCTTCGCGGCGAGGAAAATAGTTATAATACGATATTTCATACGGTGTTTTGTAACACAAACTATAAATAAATAAATACTTCACACTCATAGCCCCACAGTAGTGTAGATATACCCTGTGTCGTGGGTGCTATGGACACACACAAAGACAGAAACACAAACACCCAGACCGATAACAGAAATTTTAAACTCATCATTCAAATTTCTGCTTCGCCGGGAATCGAACCTGGGACCCCCCGATCGGCAGTCCGGCATGGTAATCATTATGCCACGCGGGTCGTTAACTTGAAAGTTAAACAAAATTCGTTACAGGCACAGCATGTCCATCTTTTGATGATACGTGTGGCGCAATGGTTACCATGCCAGACTGTCAATCAAGGGTCCCGGGTTCGTTGCCCAGCGAAGCAAAAATTAGAAAATGAGTTTCAATTCGATCATAGTGTTTGGGTTCATGTCTTTGTGCGTATGTAGGTACCCACGACGCAGGGAATCTTAGTGTAGGGCTTTGAGTGTGCAACGTTTGTTATACATATTTCGCGACGTGACGGCTATGATTAAAATCACTCTTGACTCCGAAATCAGTGTCCGACGATGAAACATAAAAAGGGTTAAAAAATCATACAGTCCTTCCTCAGGCTAGATTTATTTATTATTATCATCCAGCCTGCTAAACTTATTAAGGGCACCTTGTTCCGAAGATATGGCATTTCACTCACTCACCCAGTAGACTTGTATCTGCTTTTCGCGGGAGCCGACTGGATATGAACTCCGGAGACCTTATTCGGCGGGAGAGAACGCCACAGAATAACATTATCAAATCCACCTCAGCGAAATGTACTACAAAAATGATTTATCTAAATATTGGTGTAAAAATAATGTTAATAAGTTTATTATTTTAGACACAGTATTGAAAATATTTTAAAAAAGAGGTGACTTTGGATTTCTTTCTAAAGAGCGAAGTTCGTCTGATTGTGTAACTGTACGCGAATTGTACTCTGTAAGATCTTCAACTGAAACATTTTTTTTTTCAGAATTTCACGTCAATTTTTGACTGATTCATATTGATTTTAAAAACAGCATTTGCGGTACAAGGGGCCCTTAATCAGGCGCGGATCCAGCCCTCAAATAGTGTTATGGGCACAGCCATCCAAAAATCGATCAATACAAGTGGCAGTCTGATTACGAACTCTTTAATGAACAATCATAGATTTACCTGAATGATTTTTTCATATTTTATAAATTTTCTAAAAATAACATTGATTACAAACTAATTTATACACCATTTTATATCAAATAATTTTACAAAAAACTAGCAACATATCCCGGTTTCACACGAGTGGACCCTTATTTCTTAAAGGTATCTGACGGCGAAAATACTTTGAAATCGGTTCAGCAGTTTTTTAGTATATTAAAGGTACAAACATCAAAATAGGTAATACAAATCTTTTAATTTTATGTTTACAGGGTATTAGGGATTTTTATAGACTAAGAGTTTAGACCATCAATCTTCCCAAAGTAACCACATACCGAAAATAGTAAAATAAAAATATACCTACCTCCCATAGCCAACATTTCTATTTTCTGCCACTTGAGCCATATTTTGAGTATAAATCTGGTTAGCAATATCAATCTCAGGCTTATGATAATACGCCAGGAACAAAAAGAAGATTTTTAAGGCCAATATATATAGCATATATCTAAATCAGCCTATCGATCTCAATAGACTATGAAAGTGAGACTTTTTCAGTTACAACTAGTGAATTAGTGTTGTGGGCATGCCCATAGTGCCCATATGGGTGGATCCGCGCATGCCCTTAATATGGTTTTTCTTTTGATCCGAATGCTACCGTGCGATACCGTATTATGATATAGCACGCTTACGATCAAACTGAGCCGTAGTACAGCCAAAAATCTCAACAAACCTACAGAAAAAGGGGAAACGACTTAATAGAAAATATCTAAATTGCTCTTTTAATTCACCATTACACCAAACAAAAAGATTCCTTCAACATTCCAACGCTTGCGCCACTGGGCCATCCGACCTCGAGATCGGTGCTAGTCTTAGACTTAGAGCAACGAATGGACACTGTTAAAGTAGTCGTTACTCCCCGCTTTGATTTTTGAAGTGAAAACTTCTTTAGCGGCATTGTGCACTTTTTTTGGGATGGTTAAAAAATGTAAAAAATTTTGGCTGCAACACTTTTGTGTCCCTCTGCTGGGCACAGTTCTCTCCTCAGTAATGGGAAGGCCCGGATTTTTGGTTTTATTTGAATGGAGTAGCAGACGAAGTTGAAGCGCGCATGGCCCGGCGGTTAGCGTAGAACGCAAACGGGCGCGGTCGGGTGTGAGATGGGTGACCGCTAGTGGCAAAAAAATCATGCGCGTTTCGTTGCTTCGGAGGGCACGTTAAGCCGTCGATCCCGGTTGTAGTCGATAGATAACAGTCGTTAAACCTTGTCAGAGCCCTTATGGGAGCCCTATATCAGACAGCGGGTTGGCCACTAACCCGCATCTCCACCAACCCGCATTGGAGCAGCGTGGTGGAGTAAGCTCCAGGTCTCCTCAATAATGGGGAGAGACCCGTGCCCAACAGTGGGTCGCAAAAAGGGTTGCAGCCAGCCAGCAGACGAGCATGCAGATCATAGAGATAGTGTGTACGTATTTATGATATTATGTACATTATGAGTACCCATGTTTATATTTCGTTATATAATCTCTAATACATAAAATTCTTCTGTCACAATTTTAGTGTTGATACTCTTTCGAAACGGCTTGACCGATTTTGATAAAATTTACTATGTATATTCAGTAGGTATGAGAATAAGTTTATAAATAATTTTATACCCCTAAGTCTTAAGGGTAGCCCACCCCAAACATTTAAATGCAGTAAGGAGTTCGCGGGGTCAGCTAGTATTATGTAGCGACCTTCCGCTACTCATCAAGAGATGGCACCACGGGTATTCCTGAATCACGCTATCGAAGTTTTCGGAATATCCTACCATATATACTAGCTCCGAATTGAGTCAGTTGGAGCGCGGCCGCTCCCCGGGCATGACCACCTCGCCCGGCGGGAGATCTCCCTTTGCCAAACTGGTGACCCCGACGTGATCTCCCCGGGCATGACCACCTCGCCCGGCGGGAGATCTCCCTTTGCCAAAATTATATAATATTTCATGTCGTCATGGTAAGTTAAGTTCTATCCATAACCCAGGGTTGACTGGCGGAAAATGCCATCAGGCATTATGTTTAACATGTAGGCCTTAGTTTAGGTGGTTACTAAATAATAAATAAAATAAATGACGAGTAAAGTGGTCTCTGCAGCCTAAAGAAATCAAGCCAGTCTTGCCTTGCATACAACCAGTATGCAGTTGAGCTGCTACTCCAAAGGCTGAGGGTTGCCTCATGTAAGTTTAGCCGACAACTGCACCTATTCACCGAAACTCTATAGAATTGCTTCACGACAGTAACGTGTACAGCAGTGGCACTTCCTTCGTCTTAATTATTATACTATCAGGTTTTATCACGCTGCTATAAATGTTGGTAGAGATGTGGGTTAGCGGTCAACCCGCAATAAGGCCTCTGATAAGGTTTAAAGACTTATCTATGGATAGCAACTGACACCAACGGGTGAACGTGCCCTACAAAGCACGGAATCAAAGGAACTCGCTATCCTGTTCGAAAAACTTGGCCCTGCACGCATGCACCTGAGCGCAAACATTCTATATTTTTTCACACATTGACCCATTTCCCTCCTTCGCTACAAACAAAATAAAACATAATTTTATGTATATCATTATCAACATCATCCGTTTCTACCATGTCTACTTTCGGAGAGTGGAAGGCTGTTAAGGTACAGATACAGTTACGTACTCATAGTCCCACAGTAAGGTAATTAATACCCTAATGTCGTGGGCACCATGGACACATAAAAAGACAGGAACCCAGACCGAGAACAGAAATTTAAACTCATCATTCAAATTTCTGTTTCGTCGGGAATCGAACCCGGGACCCCTCGATTGGCAGTCCGATATGGTAACCATTGCGCCACGCAGGTCGTTACAGTGCACGCTGGCATCCATCGTTGCTCTAAGGTAGTCTATTTTTGCTGTAATTGGGCAGATGTCTGGTTTCAGACACCGACTGCATGCTAGGTTTTCGACAGAACTTAGGTTTAGAGCAGTGTAGACGAGCGTTCCTTTACCAGCTTTTTAGCTTACCAGATGTTGTCCAAAACTATTCTATATCATGAGTTTATAAATATAATAAATACGTAAAATATACGATATAGATGGGCCGCGCGGTTTTGCCCGTGTTATAGCCTATTTTTGTTGGATTTATCAGATACAGCTTAAAAACTTTATCGATAAATCCAAAAAAAAAAAGAATCTTACAATTCCAGTCAGTAGTCTGAGATTAGCGCTCTTTCACAAACTCTTCACTTTTTAATATTAGTATAGAGTTGTATCAACAATCAACCCTCACTTGATCAGCGTGGACGATGGCTAAAATATATCTTAGTTGCGATGAGAGACACAGGTCTTTTGAAAATAGTTGCAGCAGCGGAATATAAAAGATTGAAAAAAAATATTATAATTTATGTTTTTAACCTTCAGCGTATAAATCGCTCGTCTATGTTAACAATTGCACAGACAATCGATAAGTTCACGGTGTCTGCTCGATTAGCAGTCGTTGGCGTTATGTGGATGAGATAAATTTAATAATTGAAGATCAATAAAATAGCAGATACAAAACCAAACACTAGTAATAATAAAACCGTTTATTTTGTCTGATTGCAACTACATTATGTATGCTGTTTTTACAGCATTTCAAATATGTAATGTGAAAATATATTTATATTGTGAAGTTACTGGATCAATATGTAAATTACATTTTTTCCATTTAGCATTGTGATTATACAAATATAATCACAAATATTTTAAAAATAAATTCTTATTTGAACTCGACGAATTGAATTCTTATCTTAATTATTTGTGCGTTATGTATATGAAGATCCTAATTTAAACGTTTCAAGCGAATGTTTTATAAACTTTATAGTTTCCTAAAATCGTATTCTAAAGGAAACTCGTAAAACAAAACAATTAAATATGCGTAAACGGCACAATAAAACTGCAACAATTAAACACTTATTTAAAAGGCAGCTCCACGCAATTCTTACGTCGTCCGTTGACCGTAAAGAAATGTTTTACAAACAGTATAAATAAAAGTAGTTACAGCAATGCAAACAGTTCGTCGCGCGCGGTCGAGCAGCTTGTCTGCCTGTGTGTCATCTGAAATAAATATTATGAACGTTCAGCCCTAACATGTCGCCATTAACAATAATCGTACTTATATTCGTGTGTTACTGCGATTCTGTTAGCTTAAGAACAGTTAGTGACAAAAAAGTGACAAAGGATTCTACAGGAGATTTCTATCCGGATTGGGTGCCGTTCAAAAATAAACATGGTGAGGAATTAGGAGAATTCAAACCCGTACCAAAAGCAAAACCGAAGAAACGGTTGGCTCTTCCTGTCAACTACGTGCTAAAAGCTGTAGTAGAACCCTCGGGAGATGATTATTACGACAAAGGAGCAGGTGAAAGCGATAATGAGGATTATTATGAAAAGAAAGAATGGTCTGACTTACAAAGAAACGCAAAACAAGTGGACCCTGACAAAGTTATAAATGTGACTAGTGTGGATACCACTGACATTGATGGTATAGTTAATATTATTAACTCTAAACCAAGTCCAATAATTGAATCTATTTTACGTAGAAACAATGTTATTAAAAATGATCCACTTAAATTAGAAACTGAAGTCAAGAAAAGTAAAGAAGTAGATAGTAAAGAAGAAAAAGATGAAATAGACTATAGTGATAAAGAGATACCAAGAGATAATTTAAAAGAAGAAAAGAAGGAAAAAGAGTCCGTTGAAGAAGACGAAGAAAAAGAAAATGATGAGGAAACTACACAAAATCCAAAAAAAGATGATCAAAAACCAAATGAAGATAAAGAAAGTGATGAAGAAACTGTAGAAGATACAGAAGAGCCAAAGAAAAAGGAATCAAAACTAAGTGAACAGGAACGAAGAGAAAATGAGGAGAAAAAAGCTAGAATATTAAGTAGTGTAGATGATCTTAAAGCACGTCATGCTCAGGAACAAAGAGCAATATCTGAAAGAGTTAAGGAAGAAGAACTTTTCAGAGAAGAGCGTGAACGGGACACAGGGAGAAATTCGAAATATTCTCAAGATATTTCCAATGAAAAGCCTAAATGGGAAAAGGTGGCTGACTATGACGAATACGAAGAGGATTTATCTTCTGCAGAAGATAAATATAAAATAATACCCGAGAAAACTACTACTACTGTAAAACCAAAGCGAAGAAACTCAAAACGTAGGAAAAATAAGTCAGTAGCAACTGGAAAGCTATCCGTTTTTAAAAATCCTCAACTATACGTTGCTTACGATGATGAAAGCGAGGAAACATCTACAAAGAAGCCAGAAATAACAACAAAATCTAGAAAGTTTGATAAGTTTTCATCTCGCTACTCTGTCTCTAAACCACAGGAAGAAGAAAACACTCGCATATCTTTAGTTCCCGAAGATGACAGTAAAAGTGATGAGCCAACGCTCTTTTATCCTAAAAAAAGGAAAAACAGACGCAGGCTTAAGACTACAACAGAGCCAACTGACTCTTATATAGCAGAGAGTATATCAGATGATAAAAAAACTGAAATAACTGCTGCCACAGCTCTCGGTATTGACCTGACTGGTCCGGAAAATACGGAAACTACTGCTGCTGATATAACAGCGCCATCTACTGCAGATGTCAGTTCCTCTGCATCAAACACGGCACCCTCTGCATCCGATTCCGCACCTTCTAGTCCGGGTACAGCCCCATCGGCTCCAGATGCTATTAAATCAGCAAGCGACTCACATCATGCATCTACCAAGAAAAAAGAAAAGAAACCAGAAAACTACGAATTTGAAAGAGGTTAGTCCATTTGAGATATGTATATATCATGTTTCATTAAATTATAATTAGGTGTTTTAAAAAATTAAATGAACTTAACTGAATTTAAAAGTTTGTTAAAAAAATCTAACAGTCTGCGTAGAGAAATACGTACGGAAATGTATGAAAGTTTGAATTCTGTTATGGTACCTTGCGTACGAGTTTCTAATACACATCAGTATTAATATTGTTTTTGCCACCATTAATTAAGTGATTACATATTGACGATTATATTATACACTATCAGTCACAACACCATTAAACGTAATTACTTTCTCGGTAAAACAAACAATTTTGTTTAGGCTTATCACATTTTTTGAAATCATAGAGTTGTTTTTATAAAGGGAAAAGATAAAAAAATGAGTTTGGTTTGTGAATAAGATCAACATATAAAAAATAAAACGAAGTTAATCTGTCAAACATCAAACAACATTCCCAGTGTCGTGTGTTTGACGGACAAGTATATTTTACAGTTCTCATGATGTGATATACGATATGTTAATCTACGCTAGCATATATATCCTAAGTCTATGTGTAAACCACACACTGACATACTACCAATAATATTTCGGAACTATTTCGTTCCAATTTGCTTATAGCACTCTCTCGAAATTACAGCTGCCTCAATTTGTGAAAATATTGGGGTTTCTTTCCCTATCGGTGCTTCTCGCTTGTCCATAATATGGAAGCCTTGTAATTCAATTTAAAAGTCACATTTTTTTAAATACCTAATTTATTTCCATATAACATAATAATGCTAGTGATAAATTTCAGACTAGTTTAAGTAATCATTATGCGTTCCAAAACATTTTATGTTGACTTTAGATATTGCCTTTGCCTTTTATGTTCCGATATAAAAGGTATTATGTTTTTCTTCAAGTATAGACTCCGAGAATTTACGAAGTGTACCTACATAACCATAAAATTGAAATAGTCAAACTTACTTTCAAATATTTATCCGAATATCATCACTACAATTTAATATTACTTGGGAATAGTTTTTTTGCATACAATTGCATTAATTGAACAAACTGCTTCTTTAATTTTTAACACGCTTATATTAGCTTCACTTGTAACTATGTATGTATGTATGTAAGAAAATCTTGGAATCTTAATTTGACCCACTTCCCGGTCTTCGATTAGGATGAAATTTTGCACACGCTCTGAGTTCTGATGACAATACATGACTAGCTAAGAAACGTCATTAAAAATCCAATATGGCGGTCAATCCAAGATGGCGGACAGGCTATTTGAAATGCACCCCCATGATATGGGTATCAAATGAAAGGATTTGCTGTCAGGAATACCAGATGCCATTGACACCATGCTCCCCACGCTTTTTTACAGTAAAATACATTTTCTTCTTATTTTTTACTTTTTAGTTCGTATTTTTACAAAAGCATGTTTTTAGTTTTTTAAACTACATTATTTATTCCCATAATCCAGCATGCCAGCCATAACCAGCCTTAGTTACGTAACGTGGGTACGTTTTCTATTCAAGTAAAATTGATGATTGGGAACAATTACTCGTTTCATTAAGTTTTAAACAAATTGTATAAATAAAAACACAGCGAGTGATTAATCATGAAAATCTGATCTATATATAATATACATGCGCTAAAGAAAGATTAGATTGTATCCCCCTTAATAATAAAAGTTGTGTTATTAAATTTTGTTTTATAATATTACGTCATATTTTGTTTTAAACTTGTAAGAGTAAGCCAAAACGTACAATAACTATTAGAATAAACAACGCTTATTGCTATAACTCGAACGATTCTTAACATTACTATTTCAACAAAATTAAAAGAATAATCCTTGAATACTAATAATAATCCTTGTATAGGATAATAAACCTTAAATGATAAATTAATTCATCCGACCCTGACGACCCGCGTGGCGTAATGTTTACCATGCCGGACTGCCAATCGAAGGGTTCCGGGTTCGATTCCCGGCGGAGCAGAAATTTGAATGATGAGTTTACTGTTCTCGGTCGGGGCGTTTGTGTTTCTGTCTCTGTGTGTGTCCATGGTACCCACGACACAGAGTATATGTACCCTACTGTGGGGCTATGGGTGTGAAACGTTATTTATTTATTTATTTATTTATTTATTTATTCAATAATTTATATTATTTTAAACAATTTCCGTCCACCACAAATGCTTGGAACCAAAATTTGTTTGCCTCCAGACATTAATATCCCAAAGTGAATATGCTACTAAAATACAAATAATCGGACCAAGTATCGATGAAGTGCCTCTCGCCAACTTTATTGCATTCGTACTTTATCTCGTTTATTGACATTTGTAACTGATTGTCTGCATGGAAAATGTAGGATCGTACGATTAACAAGGAATACTGGTAACAGGGATTATTTTTCGGGATTAAACTAAACTGCTCATGCAGCAGAGCAAACTCAGTATAACTCAGAAAATAAGAGTGTAAGTAATGTATTATGAGATCATGTTTGGATAATCATTCATATCATTAGTGCATCACGTATGTTAGTCACACAAATTTGGTTGATAAGCTGCGCACCTCTGACTAAGACATTTATTTAGTACGTTTTATTCGCTACTACACTCTCAGAGACAACATTATACTTAGTACATATTTCATTACGATTTTTTCCATCACCGTGTACATGAAAAAATTAGAACATAATTCTCAAAGGCATTATGTGCACCAATACACACTTATCAGCGTGTTGGACTGTGGCCTAAATCCCTCTCACTTCCGAGACGTGAGTAAGAGTGAGATATTGAAATGAAATGAAAAGAAATGAAATAAAATATTCTTTATTCACAGTACGGTTCCTTTACAAACTCTTAGTGAACGTTATTTTTTTGTTCTGTCTGCTCTGGGTGCGCTTAGGCAATGCGCAGCTAAAGAAAAGAGCAGACGGAGAAAAACTTCAGCCCTGTTTTAAAATATGGGGTATACAATATTATTAAAGATTGAAAAACTAAATAAATAAATAAAAACATAATGCATGTATGTACCATGGACCCAATTAAAATCTCATGAACCGATTTGGATGTAAATAAGGTATCTTAAGAATCGATAATATTATTTCGATTAAAACAAGCTATAAAAAGTGTCTTAATAACTTTTTAATTTTTTGTATGTCGTTTGAAAAGAAACGATTAATTAAAATCACAAGTAATCTAATATGGGATCTACCTACAATAAAACGAAAAATTTCCCAATGTAAATATTCATGATTGTATAGCTTTAAAACACTGGTGACTGTTATACTCTCTCTCTCTGTCTTCAGCCCTTATTAGTCCACTGCTGGACATAGGCCTCTCCCTAGGCGCGCCACTGAGCCCGATCTTCGGCTCTACGCATCCTATTTCTCACTGCCACCCGGCGCAGATCGTCGCGTCCCCTCGCAGGGAGGCGTCCTACTCCCGTTTACCTAATGACCACGTTTAGACTCTCACTCCATGAGGCGTCTACTCCATCGTCGGCTCTTCGACAGATGTGACCGGTCCACTGCCACTTCAGCTTGCTGGCCTTTAGGGCTATGTCGGTTACTTTGGTCCTCATGCGGACCTCTTCATTACGAATCCCTGTCCTGTCCTGTCCCTGAAGGACACACCGAGCATAGCCCTCTCCATGGCACGCTGTGCGACTCTGAGCTTGTGGACCAGTGTTAGTTTGTTGTACACACTTCTCTTAAGGCAAGGATAATAAATTATTGATTAGTGTACAGTAAAGTAAAAACACTTAAATACCAATATAAAAAATATTTTTAATACAGTTGCTCAAAAAGTGACGTATTGCAGGGACGTTTAGCGTGCGGGAAGTGGGCTATTACACACTCGTGCTTTTTCTTTACCTTTTCCGCACTCGTGCGTTCTCTTTCCCAACTGTCAAAATAATGTCTATTAAAAAGAAAAAAACCAACCACGAAGTTTTAGAAGTTTTAATGATTCATGCAAATATTTCTAAAAAGAAGCTACTAATTTGTTTCAATATCAGATTTAATGATTTGATTCAATGAGTTAGGTTAGGTTTCATTTCATTTCATCTCATTAACATTTTCATTTCATATCAATAAAAATATCTACTGAAGACTTAGCTGTTCGGGATAGTTCCCTTTGCCTACCCAGAATGGGTTAAGAAAACAAAAAAATCTCTGCATATAGGTATTCTTTTACGGTTGGCGCCATTTTTCAAAAATGTTCTTTGCGAGTTTTTATTATTTTATTAAATAGATTCATTTTTTCGCAACTGTATTAAAAATAGTTGTTCAGTACAC
Organism: Pyrgus malvae; assembly: GCA_911387765.1. NCBI lineage: Eukaryota > Metazoa > Arthropoda > Insecta > Lepidoptera > Hesperiidae > Pyrgus > Pyrgus malvae. The sequence continues at coordinate 22,534,176 of OU426963.1, read as the reverse complement.
GTGCGGAATCGTCATTGGAAGGAGTTCCGACTGTCAACCCTCACTTTCGGCTGCGCCTCGGCTCGGGTAGACATTTGTCGGAACTCCTTGCAATGACAGCCTTTCCGCACTTGTAATGAAATATACTATTTTTTCTAAGCTTCCTTTTTTCCGTAAAGTAACTCTTTTTAGGAATACTCATTAGAAATACGATAAATAATTTTAACCCAAAATTTCTGAATTTCACATTTTTCCGAGATTGTAATTTTAATGGCGACGTGTTTCTCGAAACGCAAAAATTAAGGCGCTTTTTAAGACCCTTTCCTAAATCAGAATACGTTAATATAAAAATGAATAACAAAAACAGAGTAAATTCTTTGTAACAGAATTATTTACAAACAAAGACTTTGAATATCTTCTTATAGCTGAAAATTAAAACACACTTTTGCATTACCTTTAAAACTTAGTACTGAGTAGGCTTCACGGAACTATTTTTGGCAATTTTTTTTTCTTTTCGTCCACTATTTAGTTTTTAGTTACCTCTTGAGTAGGATACATAGATCAGTCAGCCTTTTCTGACCAAAATCAAGTAACAATAAAACATTAAAAGAAACTTATGGGTGTCTATATTCGACATACCTACCGATATTTATAAACTCTAAGCCTACTCGTAATTATGGCGGGCGTGGAATGCAAGCGATCGACGTAGCTAAGCGAAAAGGGCGTGGTCAGGTTTGAGATGGGTGACCGCTAGTGCCAAAATTTGAAAACATCCGACAGCAGGTTGGCTACTAACCTATACTCCACCAATCCGCACTGGTGTAGCGTGGAATGAGACTCGTGCCCAGCAGTAGGATAAAAAAGGGTAAAAGATATTTGTTGAAATGATCATCATCAATGATCATTGATCATGTCGTCTGGAAACTTTATGAATAAGTGTGAATATTATGTCAAGAGTTCTGTAGATTTATGTAATGTATTTCTGGCGTTAGTTTAGTTGTTTTTTTTTTGTATTTGAATGAAGTAGCACACGAACATGTAGGCTAAGTGGTGCTAAGTTGTCGTTGCAGCCCATGGGCATCTACACACCATCAAATCATCCAAGCAAGAAAGCCTTGTCTGTGGTAATATGGAGTTGCGCTGATGCTCCGAAGGCTGATGGTTACCTTATGTAAGTCTGGCCGACTACTACCCCTTTCCACCGAAACACAATAGTAATTCTAATTCTTTACGGCAGAAGTGGGTACGTGGTAATAGTACTTTTTCGGTCGAATCATTAAACTTCTACCACATATAAAATTATTTGATGAATAAATACATATCTACTCTCCATACACCTTGAATTTGTAAATTTTTTTCAACCTTTTTTTATGTCCCACTACTGGGCACAGGTCTCCTCGCAAGTGAGAGGGATTTAGGCCATAGTCCACCACGCTAGCCAAGTGCGGATTGGCGGCGTCATGCTTTCGAGAAATTATCAATTTCTCCTAGGAGGAATGCACGGCGATGGAGAACATCGTAATCAATTAAATATCTCAATATTTACCACCACTGTGGAGCAGCAATAAATGCGCATATTACAAATTTCCATATGAGACGTGCGCGCCAAGGATTTGGACCCGGTATCGGTCGCGTAGGTGACCACTGTTCGTCGGTTTACCACTCGGCCATAGTTGCTCAGAATTTTGCTCTCGTTCGAATTTTGTAAATAAATACCTTTTTATAAACAATTACATTCAAATTTTAGTAAAAGTATATCCGTAAACACCTTTTTTTCGTAACAAAAAGTGTGAAATCTCTTAAACGTTGAATTTTAATTGCCGTGATTACTTCAAAGTAAATCGTGATTTTCGAACGTCTTTACTGAAAACATTGAGATATTTGTAAATTTCGAAACATTCAACCTTCAAACAGGAACTTGAACAACTTACCTAAGCGTTTTAGAGTGTTCTTTGATTATTTACAAGAATTTTGAGGTAGTCTCTCTCCAATTATAGGACAATACTGGTGCCTAGCTCAGAGCAAAAAATGCTAGAGGTTATCCGAAACTTACGGGCCTAATTTTTGGATAAGATTGAAGAAATTCTAGCAATATTATTCATTCAATAGCTTAATGTCATCAATGACAACGCTTATCTTATGAATTCATGAAAAAGAAGCGATCTGAGTATGCTAATAATGATTCCGAAAATTTTAGAACTTACGGACGGATGCTTACAGAGTGGGCCCTCAGGTTCGGGTATATTAAAAGGCGTGTTGACGGGATTATGTCTTCATTATGACTAACTCTTATAACAATATACTTAAACTTATATTAATAGGTCTAGCTACACACTACAGTCTGTATCCATGGTGTGGGTCTTTGAGTGTGTATTGTTTTTTTTATGTATTTACTGTGGTTTTAAGAAATTCGATGATAACAAATTATTTAGCCGTCGTTCGCTAATGATGACCTTTTTATATAAGTAAGCACGGTCAAATTTTATTATTTATTTGTTTATTTATTTAAAACAAAATCCACAGCTTACAGCTTACAGATTAGATGTAAGTAATTAAAGCATTACTTACATCTAAATCTTAGAGCTAATGACGGATTTACATTATACTGGTAAAACCTATAATGACATCTTTATTTAATGTAATTTATAAAAAGCAATCGATAAAATATAAAGGTGCTTCGATGCAGAGTCTATAGTTCCACTGTAATATCATAACAGCTTCGAAAAGAGAAGAAAATTTGCGTGGGATAAAATGTTTCGTGTGGGCGCTGTAATACTCACGGCTTTTGTGACCTTTTAAGGTAAATCAAGATAGAATTACTTGAACTGGCAAGCTGCACATTCACATACCTAAACAAGAAAAGTGTTTATATTATCTCTTATTTTATTGCAAAGGAATTCGTTAGACGTTTTGCAAAACCTTCAATTTTTTTTGTAATTTCCGCCACTCAAAGGATGCAAAGTAGATAATTATAATAATAGTGCTACCAAGACGCCGTCATAGTAACATTGTCAGTTCTGTCTTTCTGTTGCATACGATGGGTGTGTATCTTTGATAGCTTATATATTTTTATATGCGAATGTGAGATAAAGAGAGGATGAGGGCGAAGTTAATGTTTTTGATCCATTGCCTTGAAGAGAAAATTGTGGGTCAAAAGTTTTTGAAATGAAATTTAAATTCATTTTAATAGTCATATTTTATCAGTATACAAACTTGTCCGGTCTTGGCTTGGCACGGCAAAAGGAGTACAGGCCGCCCTCCAACCAGGTGGACTGACGACCTGAAGAAGACAGCGGGTAGTCGCTAGATTCAGAAGGCCCAGGACCGGGAGGAGTGGCGAACGTTAGGGGAGGCCTATGTCCAGCAGTGGACAGTAAAAGGCTGATGGATGGATACAAACTTGTCCACGGCATAATAAGCTTTGTCATGTCGTATTTAATGCAAAAGAAAGCGCTTATTGTTTTGCGAACTCATCCGTAATTTTCAAGGATTCCAGGAACTCAAAGGGTGTTTAGAAATATTATGTGCCCATTACAGACGCCAAAGTCTATCCATCCGTCCGATTATCCGAACATTTTCGGGGTCTTTTTTGACTTGTAGAAATCGTTTTCAATTTACAAGTTTATAAGATAGCGTAATCGAAAAAAACATTGACACGTCAATCACTTTATATTCTGGAATATAGTATTATAGCATACAGATTATATATTATAGAATTATAGCACATAGGCTACTTTTATCCTGGTATATATTGTCCCCGTGAGAAAGATTAGTATATCTTATAGGTAAGCGAAATTTGCTCAAGCGAAGCTGGTCAACAAAATTAAAAACTAACTATGACAAATCAAACAATAACTCTATGCCTTCAATTCTTCAATTCTATGCCTTTTCTCTTTGTAACAAAATATACCTTCTTGAAACTTTCAGTAAAATATGCACATAAACTAAGAAAAAGCACTGAGCAAAGTAAAAAACTCCAATCCTTTTTTAAATGTATCATTGAATTGTTCCACCCCGGCTGTCATTCGCTTAACCGGATTCCTTTGACAGCTGATTGTTGACGTTTGATTGACGTACCTGCGCGCGGTGGAAATGTAATTTTCAAAACCTTTCTACTCTATATTGGTATTTTCTTGATCTTAGTGTGTACGGGTTGACCGTGTATAAATAAAAGGATTTTGTAAAACTGTAAAAATTATAATTATAAAAGATCTACAACTATGATGAAATTAGTGAAATACGAATGATGAGTCACGCGCGGTACTCTTGATGACCGACAGCGAAGAACTAACTATTTATGACAAGTAAAATGTTAATTTGAACTAATTCGGGTCATAAGAAAAATGCACCCTAAGTACCTAAATGTAAGCGCTTGCTCGTACACTTAGAGCATCAAAGTTACTGCCTTCAAAGTTACTGACTCACGGGTGTCATACCTGTCATACCTTGATGCTTTAAGCTCGTACATAGTGGTTAGGTTATAGATATGGAATTTCGCTATGCTCAAGGTAAAGTGGTATCTGGGGGCACAGTAGTGTCAAACATCAGTATGTTACAAGAACATTTGTTTGATAGAAAGGTAATGAAAAGTCAATATAGTTTCCTCACTCCCATGTCATTGTGTCAGTAGTAAAACTAAGGTGCAGGTAGAATTTGCAAAGTTAGATCGTAGGTGCGAATCATACTAATGTGATGCCTTGGTCATATTTTACATGAAAATGTTTTTGTTGGGATATGATTTCGTATCCAGAAACTGTAGAAAATCTACATCCTACTTTCTTTTGACTTCCATTATTAATCGATATTAAGAACCGATGACAAAAAAATCAGCTAAAAAATTAAAAATAAATAATATGCAGTTTTAAAAACTAAAAAACACGCTATTATAGCTAATCCCCACAGCTAATCGAACTAAAAAGTTGAAAATATTTTTAATTACAAAGAGTTTATTCATTACTTATTTATTTTATTCATTACTCGTAAAAGAGCAGTGAAAGCAGAGTAGTTATGACACCGGATTCCTACACGGGGCGCCTTGTTTCGAATTCCGACGCACTTGTTACTAAGAAAATTCGTTGTTTGCGTCAATGTGATGGAAAAAATTCTTACATATATTTAATAATGATAACGAAAATTTTATCGGTGCATGCCTAAAATGATACTAAAACTTCTCGAGGCATGACTTGTTCAATAATCCAAACGTAGCCAGCGTGGACAACTCTACCTTATGTGGTTATTATCAATTGCTATTTGATTTTTTCATTTTATTATGTTAATGTTAATTTAATGCAATTTTAATTATGATGATTTTGTTAATGTCAATGTAATATACTAGAAAGAGCCATTGTACCTGTATAATTGCAACGCCCTGACAGGGTTCCATGCTAAATGCTACACTTTTTTACTTCTACCACCATTAAATTATGTGATGCATGATGCAATAAAGATATGATTATGATTATGATACCTTTTTAAATAGGGGTAGAGACTCTTATCCAGAAATGATATATTAAAAAGACATGAACTTTTCATTTTAGTAGTTAGTACCCACATAGTTAATTAAATAAATAATAAATAACGTTTCACGCTCATAGCCCCACAGTTAGATATACCCTGTGTCGTTGGTGCCATTAACACACACAAAGATAGAAATACTAACACCCAGCCCGAGAACAGACTCTTCATTCAAATTTCTGCTTCGCTGGGAACGAACCCGGGATCCTCCGATCGGCAGTCCGGCATGCTCACCATTGCGCCACACAGCTCATCTGGTTATTTTTCATTTTATAAGTATAAAAATATCTTAATCCCTATTATGTAAAAAGCTACGAAGAAAATAACAACCATGTTTTTATTTGAACGTATTACATCATAAAAATATTCCGTAAAAAACTTATTAAGGGCTTTTGTGAATGAAATGAATTTGTGAATGAAAATGAACCGTATATCTAAACTTTTTGGTCTCTTATTCCTTGTAGATGGTACCATGACCTATGCTACCACCTGCGTTCAGTGACCGTCGCAGATCGATTATCACCGCAAAATCGTTTAACTTACAACGGTTTCTATAATTAGTGGTTAGTTTTTGAGGTAACCAAGTACCAATAAAGTTGAAGTGCACGCTGAGAATCCAGGTTCGATTCTAGTACTGTCTCTGGAAATTCTTGCCCAGTAGAAATACCTTATTTTAAAATTTAAAACGGTCTCTGCCTAAGCTCTACACTAACAGCGGTTTCAAGCTAGCGTATTTTTTGGTCGTTTTCTTATGAAGCGCGTACACGTCACGTATGTTCCTTATCGGCCCATAGCTACTCTGTAAGAAAGCTAGTTATTGTATACCCCATATTTTAAAACAGGGCTGAAGCTTTTCTCCGTCTGCTCTTTTCTTTAGCTCAGCATTGCCTAAGCGCACCCAGAGCAGACAGAACAAAAAAAATAACGTTCACTAAGAGTTTGAAAGGAACCGTACAGTGAATAAAGAATATTTCATTTCATTTCGAGGCAAAGAAAATATTTTGAGTTCCAAATTAAATATCATGAAACCAACAAATGTAAGACTTTGATGATGTATGCTACCAGTCCATTAACTGTGTCAGGGTGTTACAGTTCTGCAAGCGAATAATTGTAAACATAGACTACAATTTGTGTTTAATATTTTGATAATGAGTGAAATTTTATAAGAAAAGGGTCTTGGACACTATGCACAAAAAAAATTCAAAATCCTTACCTTATAAAGGTTGCACTAAATCACGCTTGGAAAGCAATATCATTGTTAATTCTTTTTTATACATGATTTTTATTACCGCTTAAATCAATAATAATGAAGTCAATTGACTATATATGATAAGTGACGTCATTTATCATGTTCTCATACAAAATGTATGGGGATGTCACGTTTTGACAGCTCATTAAAAGTATGTCAATTGACTTGGTAGTCCAAGACCGGATTGTTTGCAACACTTTTTGCGTCCCACTGCTGGGTACGGGTCTCTCCCCATTAATGGAGAGACCTGGAGCTTACTCCACCACACTGCTCCAATGCGGGTTGGTGGAGATGCGGGTTAGTGGCCAACCCGCTGTCGGATGTTTTCAAACCGCCCATAAAGCCTCCGACAAGGTTTAACGACTGTTATCTATCGACAACAACCGGGACCGACGGCTAAACGTGCCCTCCGAAACAAGGAAACGCGCATGAAATTTTTGTCCACTAGCGGTCACCCATCTCACATCCGACCGCGCCCGTTTGGCTTAGTTGCATAGATCGTTTCGTTCTACGCTTACCGCCGGGCCATGCGCGCTTCAAATTATAAGAATTGACTGAACTTAAATTACATTTGCCACATGTTCTAGATACCTAATTCGGTTGTTACTCCAATGTATGGAAGTTTAAGAAAAGAGAGAGACTAGATACCACATCATGAAACCAACGAATGACTTTTATGATGATTCATAATATTGACCGTAACAGAGTGTAATTTTGTAAGGAAAACTAATTATTAACAAAAACTAGCACTTTGTTGATTACATTTCGCTAGTGAGTTAAATTTTTTTTTCCTATTGTTTATTATAGTAGATTGATAAATAGAAGTTTTGAACTTTGAATTTAAAAATCAAAGTTTGAAAAAGTTGAATGATGACTGCTTTATTAACAGTTGAATTTAATTGAATGACAGTTTAATTAAAATTACCCATTTTAAACCATAGTCTTTAGAAAGATAAGAGATAAAATGATTCTAAGTCATTCTGCAAAGTCAACAATTACAATGTCAGAGACAGTTATATAAAAAAAAACAATCATATTTTTTGTTTAGTTTTGTTTTTTCTTAAAAACTTAATATTTTATATTGACACTCTAAAAGTGCATTTAGGACCACCCCGAAACTGGACTCGGTTCTCTGCAACATATTCTTAAAATGAGTGTGTCTAGCAACTACATATACATACAAAGTCAAAAAATAATTTGACATGTTGAAGCTCATCTCATTTGATACAATAGAACCTTCTTATTTTGTATCTGCACTTTATTTCATTTTAATGAATGCTCTCAAAGCTGAACTCATTTTTATAACTCTTTACTCCTTTACCATTTTTACATTTCTGGAATTGAAACATACATTTTAATTTTCTGCTACAAAATACCAGAAATTTATAACCAGCAGCAGTACGTTCATATCTATAAAATAAAATACAATATATCAAAAACTTCTTATTACTTAATTTCTCAAAATTATTGATCTCTATACATATATTGTTCTCTTAATTGATTAGATTGAACCCTTTTCATTTTCTACTGCTGAACACAGGTCTTCTCACGGAAGTGGGAAGAGTAACCGATTGCTTAAGCACGGAAACGCGCATGAAATTTTCTACTAGAGCGGTCACCCATCGATCACCCGCGCGCGCCCGTTTGTTTCAGCTGTGTAGCTAGCTGCGTTCTGTGCTATCTGCTGGGCCATTCGCGCTCAAATGTCTGATGTTTGATTGTGTTTCAGTGGAAAGATGCGAATGTCTAAACTCGATGTTCATGAGGTGACCTAATGGAGTATATGTATATCCGGAGTAGCAGCGTAACTACATACGATCGCAGGAAATAATCAGGCTTGCGTTTTTAATTGGCCGCAACCCTTTTTGCGTCCCACTGCTGGGCACGGGTCTCTCCCCATTATTGGGAAGGCCTGGAGCTTACTCCACCACGCTGCTCCAATGCGGGTTGGTGGAGATGCGGGTTAGTGGCCAACCCGCTGTCGGATGTTTTCAAACCGCCCATAAGGCCTCCGACAAGGTTTAACGACTGTTATCTATCGACAACAACCGGGACCGACGGCTTAACGTGTCCTCCGAAGCACGGAAACGCGCATGAATTTTTTTGCCACTAGCGGTCACCCATCTCACACCCGACCGCGCCCGTTTGGCTTAGTTGCATAGATCGTTTGCGTTCTACGCTAACCGCCGGGCCATGCGCGCTTCTTCGCGCGCGTTTTTAATTATGTCGTGTAATAGGCCGCAGAGATCACTTAATGTACACGCTATGGTCTACCGGAGAGGTTATCTGTGCAGGTGTGCCTGCGCAGGTCAACCGAACATCGGTGGCGTGTATAGGGATGTTCAGGTGTACCGGAGCGCTCTTCAGTTCCTTTTGCATGGCATCGAATGAAGACGATGACGCGCTGGAATGGCTGCTAGGCCATGCTTTAATTTTTTTGTTTTGTTTTTAATTTGCCAAACACATGGACTTTTATAAATTTCGATAAAATCTTGAAGGATTTTTTAGTTGAATCTGGTGGCGCCATTTTCAATTGCTGAATTACATGACCACAACCATCCGAAAGAAAAAACTACTTTCGATCTTGCGCCGGTCGCCTGCGCAGGCACAAAAACTGCAAAGTTCTATTCCCATACACATTCCGGTCTACCTGCGCAGGCATGCCTGAATAGGTGGACCTTTCCGGTGGACCGTAGCGTGTATGGCAGCCATAACACTGCGTTACTGCATACCTGAGATGAGTCTGCAGTAACGCAGTGCTAAGCGGTCTCTGCATCTGCTACTCCATAAAGAGATTACGTTGTTTACTAATCAAAACATAAAAAGAATGTTGTAACTTTCTATTTTTACACTTTCATCGCCTCATCTAAGTGCAAACCCGATTATCTGTGGAATAGTTAGCGAAACGGATCCGGAACTTGCGTAACAAGATAATAAATTTCATAGACAAAGTTCAGGGCATCGCTGTGTGCGTAATCGCCTCTATTAAAAAGGCTGTATGGATATTTAATATTGAAAAACTGTTTACAACTTATCATTATTATCCATTCTTCCCTTTGTTTTTTGAGTTTTTTGAGTTTTTAGACAAGGACTGTACCAATCCGCATTGCAACAGGAGTTGAGTAAGCTCCAGGCCTCTACAAAACCTGTACCCAGCAGGGGGACGCAAAAAGGGTTGCAGCCATTCATAAGAATTTCTACTGAAGACGAGCCGTTCTGTTTTTTTACTATTTGTTTTTTAGTATTAGTTTTAGTAATTACGTGATTAGTAACTTAGTGAGCAGGTGGAAGTGGGTTGATAGTGTCTCACACGATCAGCTGTCACGTGTGCCCATTATAAACCCTTCTGTTTCTGTTTCTCAAATATATAATGTACTTTTTTTAAAAGAGCGCTGCTGGGGGTTTTTTTTCCGCCGCCTTTTTTCTCTCAGCTCAACATCTAGCCCAAACAAGCACATGAAGGCGATGACAGGGAAAAAATGACATTCATTGAGAAAATATTTTGTATTCATTCCTAATAGGATTTTTTTTTCTTTTTATTTTCTTTTTTTTTCTTGTCGTTATAGTGGCACTAGAAATACATCATCTGTTAAACTTTCTACTGTCTTACTATCACAGTTCATAAGATACAGCCTGCTGTCCCGCAGACAGAGAGACAGACAGGTCTGTCTGCCTGACGACGGACATCGGACGGACGGACAGCGGAGTCTAAGTAAAAGGGTCCAGTTTTACCCTTGTGGTACGCAATCCTAAAAATGTAGTCTATTGAGGGTCTCTTACTGCTTCAATAATGTGTACTGCACAAAATGTTTCCACTGACTAAATTTTATAAAGGCAGGCAGGCACTTACTCGTACCTACTGAAAATTATCGTGGTAAAAATAAAATCTTATATTTTGAGGCGTACATTTTACGAGACAGGTATTTTTTTCTCAGTGTGAAATAAAAAAACGCAAAGCGTATTACAAGCTCCTAAATTGAATTCTTGAAACAAATTATTATAAATAGTAAATTCAATCTAATTCATTCAAATCTGATAGAATATATTTTAAATCTTTGTACTGACTGGCGCCAAGCCTAGCCAAGGTGTTCTATTGACAGCGATAACAACTCAGCTAAAAACTTGTTTTTTTTTACTTTAGCCATAAAATATTATAAAGGAAAAAGGCAGGAAATTAATGACAAACGTATTAGTAATATAACTGAAAAGGAACAAAGTATAAGTTTTACAATAAATACAAATATGTGGTAGGTAGTTGACGATCCGCGTGGCGTAATGGTTACCATGCCAGACTGCCGATCGGAGAGTTCCCGGTCACCGGCGAAGCAGAAATTTGAATGAAGAGTTTAAAATTTCTGTTCTCGGTCTGAGTGTTTGTGTTCCCGTCTTTGTATGTGTCTTTGTATGTATGGCGCCCACGACACTTGGTATATTGACCCTACTGTTAACTTTCATGACTCGACCGGGGAAGTACTAATGCTGCATCCATTTGCCAATTTTCTTTTCACTGCGAAACTGTAGTTACCAGCCCTTTGAAATAGACCTGACTCAAAGGAATATCTGGATATGACTTTTATTTCGTAGAAGCCTCGGTAGATCATCATATTCAAATATTATCAGATCAAACTATTTATCTGTTGTTTTTTTAATCGATAAAAATATGAGCAACAAGTATTTATAAAAATGAAATTCGCTCGCTTACGGTCAAACAAAGATCCTATCTGACTGACATCTTATTGCATTATAACCAACTCCTTCGGAAGTCTTCTGAGAAATAAATATGCAAACAGCATCACTGCAAATGAAATAGAGTGCCAAGGGAACTTGGTTTGGAGCATTTCTTTATTTGCACCCATTTGCTTCATTTGCATTTGTTCAATCTTCAACTATTCTCCATATTTTATTTGCTAAATTGTTTTTATCTCAACAAGAACGATATTATTCATATTTGAAGTTTTTAAGAATACTTCGCGGATTTTATGGATTCTTTCTGTATCTTCAGCCCATGCTATTACTGCGATAGTTTTTAATAAGTAACAAGAAGAGTTAGGAGCTGCCTGGATTTACAAAATAATTAGTTGTAGGTAGTGCTTACAACTTTATAGTTAGGAGGACCGACAACCGATGGGGAAGAAAGGTCCTCGAATGGAACGGTCCACGTCTCGGCAAAAGGAGTACAGGTCGCTCTTCAACCAGGTGGACTGATTACCTAAAGAAGACAGCGGGAAGCCGCTGTATTCAGAAGGCGCAGGACCGGAAGGAGTAGCGAACGTTAGGGGAGGCCTACGTCCAGCAGTGGACTACAAAAGGTTGAAATGATGATGATGATGAGTAAAACTTCAAGGTTGGACCGGGGCCTAGGAAAGTACCATGGCTGCACTCACATCTGCCGTGTAGCAATTGTGTTTCAGTGGAGACGTGAAGCTGCCGGTTAGACCTACATTTCACGCCATTCAAATAAAAAAATCTTCAGGATTAATTTTATAAATTTTTATTTAAATCGAGTGGTAAACGAGGCCGGAGGTCCCGTGATATTAAAAAGTAGTTGCTGCCCATTGACATCTTACATCTTGCAAGCCTGGTTTGAAGTTGCGTTGCTTCTCCGGGAGCTGATAGCCGCATCAGTACTGTCAGCAGTTTCTCCTGGTATTTTAAGCTCTTATATCGATCGGATATCCAAAAAACAATCCATTGTGTCAATTTTTATGCATCGTTCATTCTGTCTGATCTGTTTGATCTGTACATAGAAAGTTTTATGAATATTGTATGGGTCCAGGAGTCGGAAATAAAACACACGTGGATCAACAGTGGGCTGTATTCTATTGCTTCACAATGTTTCTTACAGCAATATTTCCTTACTAGCTTTTACCCGCGGCTTCGCCCGCGTGATCAAAGGGAACTTAAATTATTTTAATCCAAGACAACAACAGTCGACAAAACAAATTCAAGGAGCGAACCAAAACCAAAATCAAAGCGTATGTCTTATTCCTTTACCATATTACTTTTAAACCAAAATCAACAATTTTTCCAGCGTGAATTCAAAATTTAATTCAATTCATTAGTTGCCTATGAATTAATTAATTTACATGACGTATCATTTGTTAGCGTGATTCACAAAAAATAAACTTAGCAAATAACAAAACATCGATCTTCCCATGGGGATGTTTTACCGCGATAAAAAGTAGCCTACGTTATTCTCCACCTTCCTCACTATCTCCACACACAAAAACCATACCATATAATAGCTTCGTCGCGACGTGAAAAACGGACAAACAAACAAACACGTGTTCACATGTATAGTATTAGTATGGATAATAGCAAAAAAATCTACATCTATTTTAATTTGTGCAGGAGGAGCTCGTGATCACCACGCTGAGCATGATGATGAACATATAGAGCATGGAAAGAAGGCCTACGAAGTAAGTTGCATACATTTTTTTAAAATATAATCATATTTTCTACGTCTTTCAGGGTTTTTTCGTTAACTAACGTGTAAATGAGCGCTTGTAGTCGTTCTGATAAAATCTTCAGACTCAACCTTAACTAGTTATGTAGTTTCCAAGCACGGTCTCAAAAAAAGTTTATAGTATAAGCCATTGTTGGTGGGACGAAATTCAGAGCTTCTAGGTCAACAACAAGTTAAGCGCCCTCCGTCTGTTGTAAAAGGATGTAAAGGTGGTTCCATGGCTTCCGTGGCTGCAGACAGTAAGAGTGAGAGCTCAAACTATCCAGTAAGTGTCCGGAAGAATGTAGACTTGCGAAAGCCAGAACTTAGTTAAAAGTTAAAAGCTAAAGATGGATTAGACTATCCTACTCTGGAGATCTTGAAGCCTGAAAGAAAAGAAAAAAAAAAGAATTTAAAAATGCAACAAAACTAGGAATGTTCTCCATTAATTTCTCATCTAATTTTGATATCGATAAATCTGGTTGAACGTTTAAAGAATCAGCAGTACCACCAATCCTTTCACCATTTTTATTTTTAGGTTGTACACTGCCATGTTGTCTATAACGTAGCTGCCCCATAAAATGAAGTACCTATGTTGTACCCTCCAGTGGGCGCTAAACCAGTGATAATTTTAAACAGATTCCTCATTCAAATTTCTGCATTGTCAGGAATCGTGTCTGATACTATTGCCACACTTATAACGAAAAATTAACGATTAGGTACTCTTCACATATATGTATATTCGAGACTGAAATGCTTAAAATGCAAAATTCGAAAAAGGGAGCGCGTGTAAAATTTGTTTCTACTAATAGTTCCCCTACTCCCGAATAAACATCTATCTTAATCATATACATGGATTATGTTCATTGATATGGCTTGGCTGCAACCCTTTTTGCGTCCCACTGCTGGGCACGGGTCTCTCCCCATTAATGGGGAGGCCTGGAGCTTACTCCACCACGCTGCTCCAATGCGGGTTGGTGGAGGGAGATGCGGGTTAGTGGCCAACCCGCTGTCGGATGTTTTCAAACCGCCCATAAGGCCTCCGACGAGGTTTAACGACTGTTATCTATCGACAACAACCGGGACCGACGGCTTAACGTGCCCTCCGAAGCACGGAAACGCGCATGAATTTTTTTTTGCCACTAGCGGTCACCCATCTCACACCCGAAAGCGCCCGTTTGGCTTAGTTGCATAGATCGTTTGCGTTCTACGCTAACCGCCGGGCCATGCGCGCTTCATTGATATACATATCATTAAAATCTATACAAAAATACAAGAAATAGTTTCGAAAAATGATTTTAAACAGCCCATTTTTTGCTTTTAAAAACTTACGTTTTACCTTTCACGGCATTTAGAGTTAATGCAGAGTCATTATTACCTAGGACGTTCACTGCGGCTTTTATAGCATCTGTAATTATATTCTTATTCTGTAAAAGTCCCACTCATCTCTTTTCTAGGGTTCCGCCATCAAAAGTTAAAGTAACTTTAAAGTAACCTTATTAGGATTACTTTGTTCTCCGTTTATCATTTTGCTCTAGAACACGGCAAATTAATACTTATAGTTAAAATCAAATATGGGCAATAAAAAATGTATGGTCTTTTACTATAAACTAGCCTTCCGCCAGCGGCTTCACCCGCGTGGCCCCGTTTTATAGGTTCCCGTAGGATAAAAACTATTCTATGTCCTTTTCTAAGGTCTACTCTATCTGTGTTCCAAATTTCTTTACAATCGGTTCAGTGATTTAAGCGGGAAAGCGTAGCAGACAGACAGACAGACGGACAAAGTTACTTTCAAATTTATAATATTAGTAGGGATTAAACGATTATTTTCTATACAATGAATGTATTTAGACAATTTTATCCGTTGTTAATGTTTTGTTATTTGCTTTGTTGCTAAGTAACTGTTGTCATTTACAACAGTCTTTTACTTCAATGTTAAGTTTGGATATAAGCAATATGTTGCAGGCAATTTGTTTATAAAAAATCTAACATTGATTCCCGAGATCTTATTAACTTACTAGTTTATACGGAATGTAGGGCAAGCGAATCTGTCTCGAACTTAGTATTTTATTTTCATAAAACTTTCCGTAACGTTTCGTTACTTTTTAATAAAACAGTTTTTACCGAAAGTAACATTATATTGGCCAACAAGAAGGCTTATTTGGCACAAAAGAAAACCATTTTGGTCAATTACTGAAACCTAAGCATTCTTAAATTGAGTTAATATGTTGAATAATAACATTTTATTACTGTTAAACTTTATACAAGCCATACAAATCCGTTCCGTTTCACTTGATTGTAACAAAGATGGTATATTTTTGAGTCATATCGAATTAAGTTGATGTCAAATTGTTCGATTTGTAATTTACAGGCCCGAGTGTTTATTTAAAAAAATACAGTTTGAAAAAAAAAACACTTCGGGTTGCCTACAAAAACTCTCTTAGATACAAACGTATCTGGTAAAGCAACCATTGGGCTGGAGTTTTTTTCCGCCCGCTTTTTTCTCCTAGCCCATATAAGCCTTGGCGCACCCAAAGCGGATGACGCCGGTCAGCCGATGGCCGTACCACAATGACAAACGTCAAGTCTATATATTTTTTTTTTCAATTATGGCATCGCAAACTCTGTGCATACTGCCAGCGTCAAGTATAATTTTTGCATCAATTTTTTGACAGTTTCAATGAAACTGGACGAAGTAATAACAAAGTCAGTAAGTAAGTCGTCAGTAATCAGTCAGTCCAACAGTCAAGTAAAGCGATGGCTACTTTACTAGAACGTGTCCGATGGAATTTTGGAGGCAAGCAGAAAAAATATATTTTAGCACTGTTATTCTATTTCACAAACACTCGTGCACTGTAATTAACCTATATCAAACAAAATGCCATCAACTTTATCCGATATAATATAACTCAAAAATACACCAAGAAAATGAAAATAAAACAAGAGCACAATATGTATTTTCGACTTGCCGCCAAAAAAAATATATCAAGTGTATATTATTACCCAGGATGTCAATAAACTATTTAAACTACATATTTCATTTAATTTCATAAACTATTTAATTTCATTTCATTGTTTTACTCAGATAATTCGACGGATTGATCACTGACTCACTGATTTTGACTTTTATTGGCTTAGACTAAGAATAATGTACTGAGGATTATTGGTCTATGATTATAGGCCTTTTATTATAGATTAAAAGAAGCCGGCAAAAAAATAATGCAAATATTTGATACCGGTAATGCAAAAATGTTATGTCTTTACTGAGAGAGAAAAATGTCCGTTAGTCAGTCAGACTGTTGTAAATGTCGGTGTTTATTTCGTTACCCAGACTGGCTGTTTATTTCATACCCCAGCTGAATAATAATATAATAATAAAATAATAATTTATTTGTATAAACTTGTACAGTAATAACATATGAAGTCTCTGGTCCCTGAATTAATAAAAACTGTGTCTCAGAGACCAGTGTCTTCTCCCAATATTTATGTTGCTAGAGTTATACAATCAGATTTATGTATATTTTTCAACATCAGGTTTTATAAAAACAAAAAAATTACATGTGATGTGTGTGAATGAGTGTATGTGTGTGTTTATGTGTATGTATGAGTGTGTGTATGTATATGCATGGGCGTTTGTATGTCTATGTAAGTATGTATGTGTGTGTGTGTGTATGTGCAAGCGTGTATGTGCTATATACTCATTAGTACATTTTCTACATCATCATAGTCAAGGGTACCGAGCCAGGTAAGTATAGTATGTTTAAATTTATTATTAGAATATGTTTAAGCTTTAATTTTAGTGTAGTATTTAGTTTGTTGTACAGGAGTAGCGTGAATGGCGCTTTTGTACTCTTTGAACTGTATCACAGCAAAAATAAATGCTGCAAAAATTAGAACGATGGTTCAACTCAATGTTCTGGTACCAACAATATTTATAGTATACATTTTTATTTATTTGAATGGAGTAGCAGATGAGCATGCAGGCCACGTGGTGTTAAGTGGTCGCTGCAGCCCATTTTTTTTTTTTTTTTTTTTTTTTTTAAGTAGGGAATGCTATTACGCACCTTCTCTACCTCTGTCGAGGGGACAGAGGGAGGTGTGTGGGACTCCCCCCTGCCGTTACGAGGCAGGGGTATACCCACTAAACCCTACTGCGCTCCTCCATCGCCATCGTGACGATGTCGTGGGAAATCGGCAGAGCCTTTGCTTCCACAACATCGTCGGCGACTGCCTGCCTATCTTGGCAGGCCCTACACGCTCCCCTTATGGGGAGGCTACAGGAATGACCGGGAGCGCCGGGTCATTCCTGTCCGTCAGTGATGGCCTGTGCAATGCAGGTGGAGGCACCCCCGTACCTCCAACCTGCAGGCCACCACCGGGGGGAGGGAGAGAACGGTCGTATTGCCGTCTTCTCCTTCCCCTTCTACGTTTGCGGAGCGGGGGTTGGGACGGATCGTCCTCTCGCTCCCGCTCCGCCGCCTCCTTATGCGAGATGACTTCCTCGCAGAAGGAGGCAACGGCTTTCCAGCCTCTTTCGCTTCCGAGCATGGCCCTAACGATGCTCGGCAGCGAAAGGTCCCGGCCGACAACGGTGCACAAGACTCGGCGCTGCTCCTCCCAGCCCCGGCAACTTTCAAGGCTGTGCTGCGCCGAGTCTTCCGCCGCGCCGCAATGGTGGCACGACGGGGACTCCTCCCTTCCGATTCGGTGCAGGTAATTGCCGAAACATCCGTGTCCGGAAAGTACCTGCACCAGGCGGAAGGTGAGGAACCCATGCGGCCGCTCCTCCCACGCTTCGATCACAGGACCGAGGGCGTCAAGAGTGCGGCGTCCAAACTGCGCGGAGGCTAGGTCCTCCTTCCACAGTTGGACCATAGCCTCGCGCGCATCCCGCCTCACCGCGTTGCGCTCTTCAGGGGCTGGCCACTCACCCAGCGCCTTTTGCGCTGCCGTCCAATCATAGACGGTGGCCAGCACCCTGGCCTCCAGCTCCCATGGAGGAGTTGCCGCGAGCGCACATGCAGACGCGAACCCGACAGTGCGGTAAGCCCTCGCCACCCGCTGTGCAATGGCCCGTTGGGGCCTGCGGAGGAGGGCCACGTTCTCCCGCCGATGCAGGGAGTCCACCCATACAGGGGCGCCATACAGCGCCATGCTCTTTAGGATGCCGGCATAAAGACGCCGGCATCGTGAGCTTGGACCCCCAAGGTTCGGCAGGAGCCAGCTGAACGCGTCCGCTGCGCGGATAAGGCGGGATGACAGCCCGGCGAAGTGCGCGCCGAACTGCCACCGGCTGTCCAGGGTAAGGCCCAGGTATTTAAGCCGGGCCTTGACCTCAACCCTCACGCCGCCCACAATAATGTGGGCGTCGGGAGGGAGGCGCTGCCGGGGCCCAGGGAAAAATAGGGCCTCGGTCTTCTCCAGCGCCACCTTGAGGTCGCTGCAGCCCATGGACATCTACATACAACCTCAAGCAAGTAAGTGGGCGTACATACTCGTATACGGACAAGTTTTGAAGACTGATGAACGATGGATATAATCGTTAGCACTTTTAAACGTGTGTTGAATTACTTGCTTTTTATAAAGATAAACTGCCTAGAAATTCCTCGTCACGTCTCCAATAAAAATGGAATGGTATCGCTCGTAAAGCATTTACGAGTATCACGTTACAGCCGATTTGTATGAAAAAGCCATAAATATGGTATTTCGCTTCAATAATGTACTTTGTTATGGCGTCTAGGTTACTGGGAAGAACTTGAAACTCTGTTAGTTTTTTAATAGTTTTAAAGAAAGAAAAGAACAGAAAAGAAAGAAAGGAAAAATATTTATTTCATATTAGGAATAAAAAATATTCGCAGCGCGCATGGCTCGGCGGCTAGCGTAGAACGCAAACGGTTTACGCAGCTAAGCCAAACGGGCGCGGTCGGTTGTGAGATGGGTGACCGCTAGTGGCAAAAAAAATTCATGCGCGTTTCCGTGCTTCGGAGGGCACGTTAAGCCGTCGGTCCCGGTTGTTGTCGATAGATAACAGTCGTTAAACCTGGTCGGAGGCCTTATGGGCGGTTTGAAAACATCCGACAGCGGGTTGGCCACTAACCCGCATCTCCACCAACCCGCATTGGAGCAGCGTGGTGGAGTAAGCTCCAGGCCTCCCCAATAAGGGGGAGAGACCCGTGCCCAGCAGTGGGACGCAAAAGGGTTGCAGCCAATGAATGTATGTATATGAAACGCTCCACGCCATCGCCTTTAGGTGCCCGTCACTGTTGGACACAGGTGCGGAAACTTCTGAAGCCTTAGTGTAAGTCTGCACACGCGAAAACGTTACTAACGCGTTTGCGTTAAGAATTTAACTATCGACCTTATTCCTTTCAGGTAAAGATCTATCTGTCCAATTTTAACTCGGACGCAGTAGTAACTTTTGCGCGTTTACAAACTTACACTAAGGAATCTGGGCTCCGCTCACAAGTGAAAAAGATTTAGGCGATAGTCCACCACGCTGGTCAAGTGCGGTTAGGTGGACATCTGGATAGAAAACATCGTACTTATTATTTAAATATCACAATGTTTGCCATCACCGTGGAGCAACGATAAATACGCACATTACAAGTTTCTTTAGAGGTGGCGCCGAGGATTATTTGAACCTCTGTGTCCGAGACCGCGGTGTTTACCACTCGGCCTACGCTGCTTTTCTGAAATTGGAATGATCAGTTTAGACTCTGTCGCATTGGGTGGAAACCTGGAATGATAGATGTAGTGTAGATGGTAAAATAAATAAACTGTTCTCGGTCTGGGTGTTTGTGTTCGTGTCGTGGTTACCATGTTACGTACGGACAAAATTACTCAGTGTATAGTCAAGTGTAAACTCTTAACATTGAGTTTAATAAAAACTTCTATGTGAAGTCTCGACTTGCTGATTTCACCCTAGCTGTGACCGATCCTTAACTACCAAAACACACAAGGACAAAAACACAAATATGATAACACAAACATGTGGGGATATGTGGGTGAACAGTTTTTTTTTTTGTTCAGCCCGTAAGTTGTCTAACAATGTAAGGTTGTTAAAACACATAAACATAAATTCGTAAAAAATATACCAATCTGTTCCCTTTCCAAGAAGCGCTAGATAGATATCGGCAAAATCACCGATTCAAAATTACATTGCCAAAATCCAACTTAAAGATGTATCGGCGAGGACCACATTCAATGTGTATAAAAATATTTAATAAACTGCCATTTGAAATAAGATCAGAGGAAAAACCGCGAATTTTTATAAACAAATTAAAAACATTCTTATTTTCTAAATGTTTCTATTCTTTAAACGAATTCTTAGCCTAAATTTATGACGAAAATGTACTTAAAATAGAATCTAAATTGAAATTATATTAATATAAATCTAAATTGTATTCCTTCAATGACATTGGAAATGAAATTGACATTGTAAAATTGTATTGTATATATTATTTAAGAAATTATTCCTGCATTGATTATTATAAATGAAATTGAATTATTTGACATCAAAATTGTATTGCAACATTCTCTATCTATCTATATTATTATTTTTTATAGGTAATGAAATTTTGTGATTCCGTAATTTTATAAATTAGTAATGTTAACTAAATTTAATAAAATTGTTGTAAAACTTCCTATATTATTGCGACGCCCTTACAGGGTTCATGCTCATACTAACACTATGTATTGTAACACCCTAATTATAAGCATGACTGCAATAAAGGAATTATGAATTATGAACACCAGCGTCATAGACTAGTAAAATATATTATTGTACAAAGCATATTAATGATTCAGTTTCTAATTACAATTAGTTTGAAAGTTCGTTATACGAGCTACGAGGACAATCTAATTAAAACTTTTTGGTAGTAACTTTTGTAGTTTGAATGTTCTACAGTCTATTTTTAGGGTCCCGTACAAAAAGCGGACAAACCAACAGACGCACGAGTCCTCGGTCGTGCGTCTGTCTGTCTGTCCGTCCGCCTGTCACAGCCAATCTACTTGAACAAATTAGGAAAAGTTGGGCGGGATCATGTAATCCTATGACTCAAATAAGGGTCAGTTTCAGGGGACAAATTAGGCAATTAAAAAAAGGACTCAACCCTTCACACTTACAGTAGTTTTTATGATCTCAAATATATTTTGTTATTAATATAGTAATAGTTTTGATTTTATTCAAATTAAAAAAATATATACAAAATATAGTTCATTGCCTGTAGATTGCATTAAAACTATTTAAAACCTATAAGAATTTGTGTTCTTTTTGCTTAGGGCCTCTTTCACCCCCTTCAAGTAAATTTACAAGAACACTAATTGTCGGTTAAAGTCACCCATAACTTCAATTTCAATTTCACGATGTTCCTTTCCTTCCATGAACCTCAAGCAAGCATAGGCAAGTCTTGTCTGAGATCGTATGCAGTTGCGCTGCTGCTCCGGAGGCAGCTTGCTGATGGTCGCTTCATGTAAGTGTGGCCGGCAACTGCCCCTTTCTACTGGAACACGATAAAATCGATTCACGGCAGAAGTGGGTACAGCGGTGGTACTTCCCCGGGCGAACCATAATAGTTCTACCACCTCAAAATTTTATTTATAATAACAAATTTGAGTTACAAGGAAGGTTTACGAAAGTGCTTTCAGTAAATGAGCGAGCCGAACTAACAGGAACATCTGGTAATCATAATGTAATGTTCGTCAGAAGACACTTTAAGTATTCTTCCTTTAAAAATAACGTTTAAAGTGCAAACAATTTTAACTTAAATATCTTGCCAAGTAGTCTACTAACTCCCTCTTAAAACTAAATGTTGTTTTATTTCTCCTCAATTCTGAAATGAGACCCCTGACCACCATTGAAACAATAAAAAAGGGGTTTCGTTGATGAAGATAATGACGATCATATAAGCTAAAGTTAACAAAATAATCAACTTATAGATTTCTCCCTCATACTGAAAACGCCGGCACACAAATCTCAAGCCAAAGTTACCTTGGTATTGTGGAAATGAAATCAAAGTAAGTTTTACGTTTGTGGTTTCACAGAACTAAAGATATTTTGCTAATTGAGTGTGCAGTTAGTTTTTAAAATTTTTGCATTATATTTGTCTTAGTCCCTATGTGTGTGTATCAGCAAAGCGCCATAATGATGAAAAACTCCGCCTCGAAATGTCGCCTGCGAAACAATCGCGTTTTTTCAACAGATTTTTTTAACAACTTTGACATTGGCTAAATGGTTAAAAGACGCTATTCGAAAAAAAAGTAATGACAGACACCTCTTGTAATACATAATACTTGTCATATTTTTGAATGTGGAACGAACTAACAACAAACATGGAGTTTTGGCGGGAAGTCGAAAAAGACATATTATATGCTCTTGTTTTATTTTTACTTTCTTGGTGTATTTTTGAGTTATATCGGATAAATTTGATGGCATTTTGATCGATATATGTTAATTAAAGTGCACGAGTGCTGTGAATTAAAATAACAGTGCGAAAATATATTTTTTCGGTTTGCTTCCAAAATTCCATTGGTCACGTTCTTGTAAAGAAGCCATCGCTTTACTTGAATTGAAAGTCTAACTGACTTGACTGACTGAATACTGACGACTTACTGACTTTACACTGGCAAAAACTTGATGCAAATATTATACTTGACGCTGGCAGTATGCACAGTTTGCGATGCCAAAATTGAAAAAAATAACAAACATTTGACAGGTAGGAACCATGCACTTATGTAGGAACCATTACATGGGAAAATAAAAAAATTGTTGTTTTTTATTAACTAAACTGATTTACCTTTAAAATCCTTATTTTTCTGCACATCTACGGCTAGAGCTTTTAGGATGAGACCATAACCGATTTCGTATGTGCAGCTATCGTCCCCTAATCACTGGGACAAAAATCGGTTTGCTTTATTAAAATACAGGATTCTAATTCGTAGCCCAAAGACGGGCGCAAACACCTTTTTAGATGGCGAAACTTTGCATTCCGGGGAAGTGAGCCCGGCCGAAGTACACTACGCCACTAAACTTCATGCAGCAAAGTAATGCTTATGTATTTTCTGGTAAATTATGTTGCCAAGACTCTTTTAGATGAAGAGACAATAATAGGCCTCCGAAGTAGTAGCTTAGACCAGTCTAAGGTCTAAACCTTTGACAATAGACACATTTACTGTGACTTTACTATTGACAAACTACCTACTTAGGAAAATAAATCGTTATGGGAGTTTCAGTGGTATTTCAATACTATGTCAAAATATAAAACTGGCCCGTTGGCAAATAATTGTTCTTTTAATAAATATTATTTTAACGTATTGTAGGTACGCTTAAACATTTTGCATACACTGGCACTTTTTACACACGATCAGTTATTTTGACTCGTTTATTGCTAGTCTGTCCATTGTAAGCATCAGGTAAGGTGCCCATTGACAGTGCAGTTCAGTGCACGACACATTTATTGTTATTTATGGGTCTACTATTTATGATATGGTCGGTTCTCTTTAAAAAATAAGGTTACTTTTTAACTGAGGGTGATGTTGTTATGTTTGACTTTGGTAAGAAAAACCAAAGAAGTTAACATTACTCACTCACTTTTATTTGAATTTGAAGTACAAAACCACAACGCTTCTGCTTACGCCTCCGCCCGTGACACTTCCGTTACTGATGGTATCGAACAATTTTTGGATCGCCACAAAGAGGGATTTATGTCCTTTACTTTAAGTCACCAGAACCGTCCCCGTTACATCGGTGTACACAAAAAAACGTAGATCAGTTATTACTATAAAGTATATGAATTAGAAAAATTCAATCTAATACCTTTAAACGAGCAATTCTTGTATGTATCTAAATATATTTTTTGAATCTCGGGAACGGCTCCAAAGATTTTGATAAAATTTAGTACCCTGGTTTCGGGGATGATAAATCGATCCACAAAATTTTTATTGTTAGAAATTTTTAGCTGTATAAAAATATTTTCAATGAAAATCAATTTAAATATAAACTGAAAAATACGACTTTTCCTGACATCTATTGGAGAGTATTAATAATATTGTGGCGTAAACGCTATCAAACTGGGGAGCACACAAGGCCCATTGTGGATTTCCTCAAGCGTCATCAGGACCTTGTGCTTTTTATAGGTTGGGTGGTAGGAAGATTAAAATATTATATTAATTAATATCATTATACTTCATGAAGTTTTGCGTTTAACCAGTGGAGAGAGCGCCTATAGGTTTTCAAAAATTTTATACGAAAGGTACAGGTAAAATAGTAGAACAAATTAAATGCATGCTAAGTCATATTTCAGTAATCTGAAGATTTTAGTATGAATGTATACAAAACAGCGAAATAAAAAACGGCATTTTGGCAAACTCTGAAGAGTTCGAATTTTTATTATTTAAAATTCATGGCTCAACGGTTACGGGGTTTTCAAATCTGACCATTTTGACATCCGGAAGTAAGAAAAGAAAACTGTACCTACATAGAAGGTCTTTTTTAATCGTGGCAGCACTGAACAGGATGCAAGATGTACCCCATATCTTAATCTGACGCGCTCGAGTAAATCCGTAAATCCCCTCTTGGGCTCCCCTATTACTATACGCCAATCCGACGTTCAAACAAATGACAATGTCAGTTTGAAAGAGCTCTATGAAAATTACGTCCATTGAATTGAAGCTTTCGTGGTCGAATGGTTGCGTGAGTTGACTGCGGAACTAGAGACCCGGGTTCAAACCTCAATCAAAACCATATTGTGATTTTTTTTATTTTAATGAAAATAACTATTTTTATTAGGAGCTATTCCAGATGGCGTTTTTAAGTAACACTAAGCAAATCAGTGTTTCGTTTGAAACTAAACCAAGAAAATAAATTGTTTTTGTCCGAGCAACGCTCGGTCGTCCAGGTACTAAGTCCTAATACGACAAATTAGGTTTTGGAAATTAATCTTTATGTATTTTTTTAAGTTTAATAATATATGTACAGAGTCTATTCTATCTTTATTCCAAACATCTACATTCTACATAAAGACTCAGATTTATTTGATCTGAACATAGTTTAAAATATAATTATTTGGACTATATCTTTGTAAACAACAGATTGATCCATCAATGAAATCAATCAATACTTACAATTTATTAGCACAATAACTTTTTTTTATCCGTCATACATTCCACGCAGGCTGTGAAAGCCAACCACGTAGGTATAGAAAATTTGGCTGTGGATGGACCTTATAACTACGAATCTGCAATCGCTTGTCATCGTTTTGGAAGAGTGACCTAATGTCATTGTTTAACTTCGCGTGGTTTCTAAGACCGTGTTGCCAAAATACGTTCATTCCCCAGAGCCTAAACAATGGGTAACAAACATTGTATTCTAATGATGTAATAAGAAAAGATTCGTACTAACATAAAAAAAAGAACAGGTAATAAATGAAATGGAAATGTAGTTTCGTATTCCACCGCTTTAATTTTTTAACTTGTTGATCATCTCTTCAACTCCCTCTCTATCGGTTTCTTTAATTATTAGAATAATATACCTATGGTGTTACTGTTTCGCATAATTTTAACAGTAGTTCCAATACTACTGTAATTTCGACTGTCTTATCGATACGTAATGAAATCAGTATTAAAGTTTTTAGAACTATCGTGGGTCAACGAGGGAAATACAACCGCTGTACCCATTTCTGCAGTGAATATAGAATTTTGTAGTGTCTCGATGGAAAAGTGCGGGCGACGATCAAACTTAGAAACATGAGGCCCCTTGAGTATACTCCGTAAGCAAACTCGGGCTTGAAGTGGTGTGTAGTCTATGGACAACAGCGGCCACGCATGTCGGTAAGAAAAGTCTGAACAGATAAATTCTTTAATACCTGGCTGCAACCCTTTTTGCATCCCACGTCATCCCAAGTCTCTCCCCATTATTGGGAATCCTGGAGCTTACTCCACCACGCTGCTCCAATGCGGGTTGGTGGAGATGCGGGTTAGCGGGCAAACCCCTGTTGAATGTTTTCAAACCGCCCATACGGTCTTCGGACAAGGTTTAACGACTTATCGCATTTTTCGCACGCGTTTTTTTGCCTCTAGCGGTCACGCATCTCACCCTCGACCGCGCCCGATTGGCTTAGTTGCATAGAACGTTTGCATTCTACGCTAACCACCGGGCCATGCGCACTTCAATACCTAACTGCTTGAAAACATAACCATTTAAACTAGGTTAAATAAATACTAATCATATCGCCAATCGAATCTTATTGTTAAACATGTCATTGTTTTGGGACAGTTATCCAATTCTTTAGCGTGGTACCTAAGCTCTTGTTGTCAAAATATTCAGTCTAAATCAGTCTAAACAATGGGAGCCTGAGAATAGTCAAAACAATTGTGTTCTCATGCTGTAATGAGAAAACAATTTTCATAATAAAGAAATCTGCGCGAGTCAGATTAAAATCGTTTTCCTGACGTTATTATGATTTCATTTTATAATATCGATTTTACACGGGAGCTAATTAACTATGTGTAATACATTTACCTTAATCTATACCTTAGGTAACTCTTAAGTAATTATTTTTGGGTATGGCTGCAACTCTTTGAAGCGAACATGGTCCAGCGGCTAGCGTAGAACGCAAGCAATTTACGAAAAAGCTAAAAACTAAACGGGCGTGATCGGCTCCGAGAGGAGTGACTGCTGGTGGCAAATTTCATGCGCGTTTCCGTGTTTCGGAGGGCACGTTAAGCCGTCGGTTCCTGTTGTTAGCGATAGATAGCAGTTGTTAAACCCTGTCGGAGGCCTTATGGGCTCTTTGAAAATATCCGACAGCGGATTGACCAGTAACCTGCATTGGAGCAGTGTGGTGGAGTAATCTTCATCATCTTCCCAAATAATAATGGGGAGTGACCCGTGCCCAGCAGTGGGACGTAAAAAATTGTTGCAGCCAAACTGCGTTTTGGACTATGGCCTAAATCATTCTCACTTCGAAAAGGAGACCTATGTCCAGCAGTGGGACATAAAAAGGGTTGAAAAAAATGTAGAGTCAAAAATTATCCCGATATCAGTTCTAATTCTAACCCAGGATCAAACTTATCAAGTAATCGTCAAGTCTTAACTAGGTTATCGGCTTCTCAGTCAGGTACTTATTAATTTTAATTTGTACAAATTAATTCAGAGTTAGTAAGTCGAGTCCTTTGGTCTTACTACATAAACTCTCTGGAATATCGCATCGACAAATAAACTTTTGTCAATTAAAATACTACTAACCCAATGGCTACCAAAAAGAACTGCTGTTTGAAGGGTCCTTAGTTTGCATAAATTTGAATAATGACTTTATATTTCTTTTCTTCTGTGGGTGTTTGTGTTTTGTTGAAGTGAAAACTTCTTTAGCGGTGTTGTGCACTTTTTTTGGGATGGGCAAAAAATGTTAAACTCGCGTCAGGACATGTGGCCTGTTCGAATATTCGTAAGACGGAGGGGTGACAGCTGATGGCTCGACTGTCTATACTTGTAAAATTCGTTTATATCAAGTATTTAAAATATGGACATTGAACAAAGTGCATCTATTAATGAAAAAAGTGACGAATATTTAGTGAAAGAAAATGAGCGAGTACTTTATAAAAATACTACATGAAAACCTACTGAAAATTCTAGATGAAAAATTATACTGATAATGAAAGCAATTCGTGCGAAATAATAATTATTCCCTAACCATTGCAAAATATCAAAAATGCACAACGTTAATGTTTCCACTTCAGCCGGCACTCCCGGAGTGCAACCCGTTGTTTTTTTTGTGTGTGTATTGTTTTCAAACCGCCCACATACTCTCCGACAAAGTTTAACGATTGCTATCTATCGATAACTGCTGGAACCAATGCCTTAACTTGCCCTCTGAAGCACAACTTCATGAAGTTTGCCCATATCAGTACTCTTACTACCAACCGCACTCGTTTTATACTTAGCTATGTAGTTGTTTACACCAGCTGGAGGCTACCATTCCTTACACGAGCTTCTTATATTTCATTGATGAGAACCAATGGTACTCTTCCAAAGTTCACAACTCAATTCCTACCTATCCAAAGTCTTTTAATTGTTTTAATTAAACGACCAATAATGAAGGAGATCTCATTACAATCGTCTAAATGTCTGCGTTCTGCGGATATTTTTTCAGGACGAATATTAAGTGACGTAAGTGTATTCGGAGTTGTATAAGGATTCTTTGGAGAATCCTTACACTTTTATTATATATTTTTTAATTATATTGACATCAACGCTTTTAACACAGGTCTTTACCCACAATTGGCTTGAAGCTTACTCCACCACGCTCATCAAATGCTGGATAATGGTGGCACGTCCCACGGCTGGGCAGTATAAATATCTTGTTTATATAACAACCATAAACTGCGTGCTTCTTATGTCTATTAAACGACCCACGTGTATGATTAGGTAGTAGTATGATTCAGGAATACCCGTGGCACCATCACTTGATGAGTAGCGGAAGGTCGCCACTGTGGCCAACCTGTTGTCAAGTGTTCTAACACCGCTCGTAAGGCTTCAAACAATGGTTAAACGACTGCTATGTATCGAAAAAACCGAAATCTATAGTTTAACGTGCCGTTCAAAGCATGCGCATAAATTTCTCCCTTAGCGGTCACCCATCTTATTCCTATCCGCGCCCGTTTTGCTTAGCTGTAAAATCGCTTGCGTTCTTCAAGAGTGTATTTGATGAGAACGAATGGTAACACCCCAAAGTTCGCAAGTCAATTACCGGTAGCTAGCGAGGAGCCGGAGTCATTTTAATTATTTTAATTAAACGACCAACAATGGAGGAATCGCGACGATCTCATTACAATACTCTAAATGTCTGATTTTTTGAAGAACTTTTTTTCGTTGTCGTTAATTGCGAAGAATGTCAAGTACTAGCTAGTCATCCGGCCCGGCTTCGTTCGGATGATTAAGTTTTTTGTTTATTTTTTTGGTGACAGTGATAGAGACAAACAATGTATTGACACTACATTAAAAAGCAAATCATTCGAATCTAACAAAATAACCGGCCGCGGCTACAGCGTCAAAATCATTATTTTGCTATTGTCTTGAAATTCTGATATCTCCTAAGATTAAAATCAAAATTGCGATCAATCACTTACGTTATAAGAACACCAACGCAACTATTACTTTATTTTATATCAAATGTTTGTATGAAAAAAATGATAGTGAGTTATATTTTATACGACTGTACTCACGTAAATTATATCGGATTTGCCGACATGTTTCGGTCCTGACCGAGGACCTTCTTCAGGAGCTCCCGCCGGTCGCGGTGGCATCGCGGCGGAGACTGCGCGCTGCGGCTCGAGCGGCGCGGCTGGTGCGGCCGCTAGCGCTCGTGGTGGAGGGAACGCTTAGGCTGTTCTCAGACGCAGCAGTCTTCTTAATTTCTTGCGTGTCGTCATCATCGGCACTCGCGCACAGGTTCGGTGGTGCGCATACTATACTGACCGTGTCACTCTCCAGGGTGTCCGTTGCACAACTATGCGACGTAGTATTAAGAATTGGTCTCCAGGAAGGGGGAACAGTCCAACCACTGTCACGGTTGAAGTTTGGACGACGACTTATCTCAATCGCTTCACGAACTTTTCGTGGTACGAGATACTTTTCTCTCGCTAAAACCGCGACTTTGTCGAAGCGAATGAAATGAGTCGTGTCCTGCGAGTGGGCGTGTTCTGCGACTGCCGAACCCTTACTGTCCATATTCTTTAAGCTACGTATGTGCTCAGACACTCTGGTAGTGATATTGCGGCGGGTTTCACCAATATAACCCTTGCCACAGTCACATGGTATCAAGTATACGCCAGGTACATTGAGCGGGTCCTTGTCTTTTGGTGAACGTAGGAACTCCCTAATTTGTGCCGGAGAACGGAATATGGTCCTGATGTTATATTTGGACCGTAGTAGGTATCCAATTTTGTCCGTTACTCCTTTTATATACGGTAAGTAGGCTGGTATACGTTCCACGTTCACCAAATGTCGCTTCGAGGTTCCTCCCATCAGCCGGAGGCTTTGCCTCCATGAATAACCGTTGCTTTCCAGTACGTGCCTCACATGATTAAGTTCCGAGTTTACGTGCTGGAAGTCGCATAGATTCAAAGCCCGACTGATGAGAGTTCTGGGCACTGAAGAGAGGTGGGCCGGATGGTGGTGTGAGTCTGCCTGCAAGTACCGATCGGTGTGCGTCGGTTTACGGTATACGGTGTGTGACACCTTTCCGTTTGGCTCGCGGCAGACTAGTACATCCAGGAATGGTAGTTTGCCTTCCTTCTCTTTTTCCACTGTAAACTGGATTTTAGGATGTACAGTGTTTAGGTGCTCCAGAAACTCAGGTAACCCATCCTTGGTTATTATTGCGAAGACATCGTCAACGTACCTCCACCAGTAACGCGGTCTAGTGGTGGCCGATTCCAACGCTCTGGCCTCAAACCACTCCATGAACTCGGACATCGAACATAAACTCGGAACTTAATCATGTGAGGCACGTACTGGAAAGCAACGGTTATTCATGGAGGCAAAGCCTCCGGCTGATGGGAGGAACCTCGAAGCGACATTTGGTGAACGTGGAACGTATACCAGCCTACTTACCGTATATAAAAGGAGTAACGGACAAAATTGGATACCTACTACGGTCCAAATATAACATCAGGACCATATTCCGTTCTCCGGCACAAATTAGGGAGTTCCTACGTTCACCAAAAGACAAGGACCCGCTCAATGTACCTGGCGTATACTTGATACCATGTGACTGTGGCAAGGGTTATATTGGTGAAACCCGCCGCAATATCACTACCAGAGTGTCTGAGCACATACGTAGCTTAAAGAATATGGACAGTAAGGGTTCGGCAGTCGCAGAACACGCCCACTCGCAGGACACGACTCATTTCATTCGCTTCGACAAAGTCGCGGTTTTAGCGAGAGAAAAGTATCTCGTACCACGAAAAGTTCGTGAAGCGATTGAGATAAGTCGTCGTCCAAACTTCAACCGTGACAGTGGTTGGACTGTTCCCCCTTCCTGGAGACCAATTCTTAATACTACGTCGCATAGTTGTGCAACGGACACCCTGGAGAGTGACACGGTCAGTATAGTATGCGCACCACCGAACCTGTGCGCGAGTGCCGATGATGACGACACGCAAGAAATTAAGAAGACTGCTGCGTCTGAGAACAGCCTAAGCGTTCCCTCCACCACGAGCGCTAGCGGCCGCACCAGCCGCGCCGCTCGAGCCGCAGCGCGCAGTCTCCGCCGCGATGCCACCGCGACCGGCGGGAGCTCCTGAAGAAGGTCCTCGGTCAGGACCGAAACATGTCGGCAAATCCGATATAATTTACGTGAGTACAGTCGTATAAAATATAACTACAATGTTAGTGTACACTCACGATTCGTTCAATAAGAAGATAGTGAGTTAACCGTTCTATCGAAGAGTATTTTTTAGAAACAATTCCGTCTATTTATTTATTTATTTATTTCATACGTCATACATGATTTTTGCCTACCTATAACTATGTGTGCTTTGTGTGCTGACAAAAATAATAATTTTGTATTTTTGCAACCACATTTTATATTATTTGATCGTAGCGTAATCTATATACTAATACATATAAGTAAAGCTGTTATATATATATATATATATATATATATATATATATAAAGCTGAAGAGTTTGGTTGTTTGAACGCGCTAACGCGCTTATCTCAGGAAATACTGGTTCGAATTGAAAAATTATTTTTGTGTTTGATAGTCCATTTATCGAGGAAAATTTTAGACTATATAACATTACGCTGCCACCAATAGGATCAGTGAAAAATGTTGCAAAAACGGGGAAAATCTGAAGAATTTGTTAGTTTGAAGGCGCTAAACTCAGGAAGTAGTAGTTCGAATTGAAAAAATATTTTTGTGTTGGATAGTTCATTTATTGGGGAAGGCTTTATTTAGGCTAACATCATGCTATGACTAATACCAAAGTCCACGCGGACCAAGTCGCGGACGGCCGCTACTTTTATATATAGGTACCCTGTTTTAATTAGTGTACTAGTTAAAGACATTTTGAATCCAATCCAAGTTTTCCAAGTTTTTGGGTCTATCCATTACAGACATACACAAATCATTCCTCTTTATAATATTAGTATAGATATTCGGAGTACGTACAAGGATTCTATGGAGAAGCCCTAAACTTTTGTTAATAAACTTTAATTTATATTACGTAGTATGATAATAATTTTCCGTGTATCGGGTTTCTGCTCCAAATAACTTTTCCAAATCCAAACAACTTTTTCCAGAGTTACAGGCAGTAATTACTTTTCAAGTTATTCTAGGCCAACTGGACATTTGACGGTTTTCTTCTTTCCCTATCCGGATTCAAATCCTGCGCACTACTCTACTTAAGGCGATGGTGATTTTATTTTGAAAAATATAATGATTATGTTGATTTCATTCTTTGTTGTATCTTAATTCATAATAATTTTGTTAAAAAACATTTTGCTATAGTGAAAGAACACTGGTTTGGCTCTTTTTTACAGTTTTTCAAATTACAGTACAAAGCGGCATCGGAAACAATTACACTTTCATAGCTAATTTTATCTTAATTTCTTCCCACGATGCGCTCACTTGTGTGTCGCGTTTGTATGGAGAACTGTGGTGCTTTGCCTTTTTTTTATTTGAATGGAGTAAGTAGCAGACGAGCATGCAGGCCACGTGGTGTTAAGTGTTGCTGCAGCCCATGGACACCCAACAAACAAATACGTCGTATAATTCTTGATTTGTACGACCTAAAGTTGGACAGCAGTCTTACAATGGTAATGATATGACTACCAGGTCCTATAGACGTTTTTAATGTAACTAATTAGTCAACAACAATACAGTTACAAGAATACTTATAAGTCTTACAGGTATTGTCTCTTGACTCAAATAAAACGTTTTAGTCATTCAGTAACACCTGTACGACCACAATACAACAAAGCGACGAAAGTTATGGTTATCCCACAACATTTGTACGACTTTTGAATGACGTTAACGAAGTTGGCTCGAGACTTCTGTATGACTATTATACGACCACTGAGGTCGTATAACTGGGGCCATTTTCGCGTTTAGTAAACGTTATTATAACGTTAGTATGACTTAACTATTGCGATGTATGGTATTCAGATAACGTTTACTAAACCTTTATACGACGTTAAATTGTTACTTGGGCATCTACATACAACCTCAAGCAAGCATAGGTAAGTCTTGTCTGAGGTCGAATGCAGTTGCGCTGCTACTCCGGAGGCTGGTGGTCGCCTCATGTAAGTGTGGCCGGTGAGCCGGTGAGCCGGTGTGCCTGTTGCAGAAAC
This sequence comes from Pyrgus malvae, assembly GCA_911387765.1. Lineage (NCBI taxonomy): Eukaryota > Metazoa > Arthropoda > Insecta > Lepidoptera > Hesperiidae > Pyrgus > Pyrgus malvae. The sequence goes on along the minus strand of OU426963.1, from coordinate 22,500,640 downwards.
CCTCGCCTTACGAGAATTTGCATCTTTTAACATGGCATCGCAATGTTTCCTTGCAATGTTCCCTTACTGCTCATTCGTGAGATTTATTCATTTATTTTAAAATTTCCTTTTTTCATTTCCACCAATTAGCTTCAAGTACAGCTTGACTGAACTGTTTTTTTTTAATTTAAATAGAGTAGCAGACTAGAACATATGCAGGCCATGCCTCAAGCCTGAGCCTTGCATGTTTGCCTTAGGTCTTATAACTGTGGCCGGCAACTGCTTCGGTCCATTGAAATACAGTAGAATAGGGAACTTGCATGATATTTTTTATTGTTGTTCTACACTTTGATCTAAGCCAAAAGGCCGAGAAGCGATATTTTTAATATTTCAATCGATCCTATTTGGTAAAGGGATGAAGTGTTCAAAGGACCACATCGATTGTAGCACCCAAAGCCAAAGTTAAACCTCACACCGTAGCGTTGAAAACAGCTCATACTAAAGAAGCGACAGATATGACGTCACCGTCCGAGAACGCAATAGTCGCAGTACCAAAAACTATGGGAAAAACAAGTGATTTGCCATTTTTACCGTAAAAAACTGCGTTTAAGTACATAGTTAACATTTTTTTTTCTTTTTAAGCTATAATTATTCTGAAAAAAAATTAAAAACATTATTGGATAAAATAAAAAAATAACTAAAATTAGCATATTTCACATTTCCATTTTACCTAGACATTACGAAAAATATTTTTTTTCATTTTGTCGTTATTATTTACAATTTTCGAATTGAAATATATACATTTTAAGTAAAAATAAAATTTATGCATATTCCCTACTGCATCACTGTACAAATGGATGCAGCGGTGGTAGGTCGAACCATTAAAGTTCTACCTGTCAACCACGCTCAGATGACCCAATATTGATCATTGTATCCCTCCCAGTTATTTATTTATATATTTAGGAACAGAAGTAGGTATATTTCTCTGAGGTTTTATTTTATTATTACATTTTTTTCAATTTTTTATTTTTTATTTATGTCCCACTGCTGAGCTGCAAGATCGTAATAATATAAGAAAATAAAAGAGTTTAATACTGTAAATCACACATTTAATAACACTACGAGAACCAAACAACAACGCTTCGCCATTTTATGCAACAAGTGTCCATACATCCAAAAAAACTAGTGACGTTCCTATAGCGTCATCGCGTAGTGTTGTAATAATGACTAAAGACATTTTCAAATCACTTTTTTATTTATTGTATAGGTGCACATGGTGCTCCTTAAGCCACGCTATGACAAACGTGCTAAACGGTTACGGTTTGCGTATTGTAGACACAGTCGAAATCAACAATTCAATATTATATAAGGGAATAAAATATCAAATTGAACACATCCACGCAGCAGAGGCCTTGCAATGTTAATTTTTTAGATGGAAGCGTGGGGGTTAATACCCCACGCTCATGCAATATAAGCACCCTTATTCAGTATTTCACCACCCTCAGTTTCAACCTCTCATTTATCTGATGTGAATCCGACTTTTGACAAAGGTCCCGTATAATCAAAGCAATTGAGCCGAAATGAAGCTTCACGAAACGCGAATGTGCTTTTGTATTACAACTAAATAACAATAAGAATTTCGGGTAACGTACAGGGGCGGGCGACAAAGCATTTACAGGTAAGCATAATAATTTAAGTGGTCACTTGTGACTGTTTTGAAAAATTTTGCCTCCTATGAATAAATAAATTATCAGGAGCAGTTTATTAGAGGAGGCAGTTAATGATTTTTTTTATTTGAATGGAGTAGCAAATGCAGGCCACGTGGTGCTAAGTGGTCGCTGCAGCCCATGGACATCTACACACAACCTCAAGCAAGCATAGGTAAGTCTTGTTTGAGGTCATATGCAGTTGCGCTGCTACTCCGGAGACTGGTGGTCGCCTCATGTAAGTGTGGTCGGCAACTTCACCTTTCCATCGAAAAATAGAGATGGTTCACGGCAGAAGTGGGTGCGGTGGTACTTCCCCGGGCGAACAATAATAGTTCTACCACCTACAAAATGTAATCAGAATATCCCAACGCTTATTCAGTATTTCACCGCCCTCAGTTTCAACCTCTCATTTATCTGATACGAATCCGACTTTTGACAAAGGTCCCGTATCATCAAAGCAATTGAGCCGAAGAAGCTTTACAAAACGTTCGCGAATGTGCTATTATTATAACTAAGTAATATAAGAATGTTGGGTAACATATCTCTGCAAATAAAATATTTTACGATATAGCAATTATTATTTGTAGGCATGGTTTTAATGTGAAAGACCATTTTGTCGCCAATAATAACAATATTTGACTGACTGTTTCAATCCGGTCTTGGACTACCAAGTCAACTGAGATACTTTTAATGAGCTCTCAAAACGTGACATCCGCATACATTTTGTATGAGAAGATGATAAGTGACGTCACTTATCATATATAGTCAATTGACTTCATTATTATAGATTTCAGTGGTAATAAAAATCATGTATATAAAAAAGAATAAACAATTATATTGCTTTCCAAGCGTGATTTAGTGCAACCTTTTTAAGGTAAGGATTTTGAATTTTTTTGTGCATAGTGTCCAAGACCAACCCGACGCCGACGTTCAACTCTGACTAAGAAATGTGTTATGTGCGTATTTATCACTGCTTCACTGCGTAGGAATTGCAATATAATGAAATATAGTTGTGATTTACGGTGTTGGGACACCCCGTATGCCTGAGAGTTATAAGGCTAGTCATGACGATAGTGTCTCACACGATCAGCTGTCACGTGTGACCATTGTCAACCCATAGCCATTCTGTTATCTCAAATATATTATTATGTGCTTTTTTTAAAAGAGTGCTGAGAGTTTTTTCCGCCGGTTTTTTCTCTCAGCTCAACATCTAGCCCAAACGGGCACCTAAAGGCGATGACCGGGAAAAATTACATCATTAACCGAATATTTTGTATTCCTCATATGAAATAAATGTTTTTTCTTTCTTTCTTTCTTTCTTTCATGTCAATCATCCTCGCACTTGACCAGCGTGTCGGACTGAGGCCTAAACCAGTCTTAACTCTTTTACGCGTCTGGGCACTTGGAGCAAAACAACTCCTAAATCTTGAAAATCAAACAACTCCTAAATATAATCAATTTTATTTAGATAACCATTATATTTTCGCTAAAAATGTTAGTAATGTGGGAAACTATCTTATGAGGGATTTAATTGACTTATTATTGTAAGAAACCACATTTATGTCAAAAGATTAATTTCATTTATTTACTCACTGAGGAATGATTCTTATCATAAAATAAAGTTCCTTACTAAACCAATTACTTATTCTGCCTTCAGGGTGTCCACAAAGAAAGGAAGACGGTCAAGGGCCACCGCGACAAGGAAGACCATCTCGGGAAGTATGATGACCACGGCGGCGTAGACAAGCACCACCACGACGAGAGCGGCCATTACGGATCCCACCACCACGAGGAGCATGGGAAGAAACACGCTAAGGTATAATATCAAGTAAGAGACAGAGAGAAAAACTTCTTTCTGCTAAGACTTTCTGCAAGTAATGATTTTCTAAGCTCTGCTCTTTTCTTTCATGGTATAATAACAAAAAAGGAAGATAGAGTACCAAGTGGTAGACCATTTTTTGTCAAGATTTTCTACGACTATATCTGCATTTATAGATTTGTTAGCAAATAGAAAGCAATAGTGACAAAGCATTTTAACCCAATCATTCCTGTAGCAATCCATCTATCAGCCTTTAAAAGTCCGACTGTTCTGTCCACTGCTGGACATAGGCCACCCCTAATGTTCGCCACTCCTGAGTCCAGCGGTTTCCAGTTTCCGTTCATGGTTTGTCTGTAGCAATATATTTTTCCAAAAGTATGGCAGTAATTAGAGAGTAATGTTTATACAATTGACGTATGCTCGTACTCTTTTCTAGTTAAAGCTGATAACAATTCTGTTTGTATGGAGCTATTTTCGGGTATTAGGTAAGGAGTCCTCAGCAATATTTACCTTTATATAACCCGCATACCTTTTGTCGAGATATTTCCTATAAAATATTTTTAATAGGCATTAATTATCAATATTACATCTCTCTGTGTAATGTGTATTTTAAAAACAATATACATTCTCATTCATGAGTTCTACTTACGTGAATTCTACTTATTTAGTAATCGGCGTATACCAATTGACTCTGAGGCTAGCAATCAATTTTAATAGAATTATACTTTTACCAGCCTTCCGCCAGCGGCTTCGCCTGCGTGGACCCGTTTTATAGGTTCCCGTAGGATAAAAACAATCCTGTGTCCTTTCCCGAGGTCCACTCTACCTTTGTTCCAAATATCATTAAAATTGGTTCAGTAGTTTAAGCGGGAAAGCGTAACAGACAGATAGAGTTACTTTCGAATTTATAATATTAGTAGGGATAGAAGCACTAATACCTTTATACATGCAGTACGAAGAGTCCGGCAAGCATTCGAAAGGACACAGCACGAAGGGCAGCCACGACATCCACAAAAAGGAGGAGTACGAGAAGAGAGTCGAGTTCTTTGAGGAAGACGGAGACTCAGACGAAGAAGAGAACCACGGAGGACACCACAATGAGAAGGCACATAAAAAGGTAAGTTTTGCTTCCTCTATAGTACATGGTTTCTTGATTGGTTCAACCTGGGAATTATAAGTATACCAGATATATTTCTGATACGATCGGCTCTCCAATATGTAGTTACAATTGCATCAATATTAGTAATTGTAGAGTTGCAGTTCTAACGTGAAGTATTTTTGTTGTGTTTCTTAGAAAGTTTAGGCTAGAATAGTAAAAAAGAGGTAATTAAAAAAACTGAAAAACCCGACTGCGCTTCTGTGTAATTTGGAAATATAAAAACTCTAAAACAAGATAGTCGTTATACCCGATTGCACTTATGATATTTTTTCTTGCTAGTGTCAATAACCCATAAACTATTTTGGAATCGGGCTCTTAGTAAAATGGTACCTTTCGTTCTGAATCAATGGGTCTAAGTTTTATGAAGTCGCGTTTTTAAGTTTTATAAATTACCGTTTTTTTATTTTGATATACCCAGGATCCAGTGTCACTCCCACATTAAATAAAAATCTAACGACACCTCTCAAGCTAAATTCCATCGAACCGTTCAGGCCGCAGAGCTTGCCAAACAATTGAATTTGGCGCCAAAAATCTGCCGTTTTGTTTTTATTTTTATTTTGATATACTCAGTGTCACTCTCACAGTAAATACAAATCTAACGAAACCTCTCAAGCTAAGTCCATCAAGCCGTTCAGGCTGCAGAGCGTGCCAAACGATTATACATTACATACATACATAAGAGTACATAGTCTCGAAAAAACGTAACCCTCCTTAATTGGCGCAGTCCGGTAAAAAGGCTTGGGCTTGCTTGAGAGTAGAGTTCGTGTACTTATAGATGTCCATGGCTTGCGGGCACCATCACATAGCCAGTACGCTTGTATGCTACTTCATTTAAATAAAAAATATATCATAGGCAAATTTTCGAATGAACCATGTAATTTTCCCAAAATTATTATATTTATGGTAAAGATTCTAAAGCTGATGAAACAGTGAAACAGTTCTTAACGTAAGAAAATGAAAAAGAAGCTTGAATAGCAAACTCGCGTGATAGAAAACTAAAGTGCCTGCTAAGATGGGCCATATTTGCTTAGACACCGCCTATTCATCCCGCCTTTGAAGAGATCTGCTGTATTCAAGGAACAAAGATGCAGGAGGTTATTGCACTCTTTGTAGACGGGCAGGTGTGAAATATTAAAATAATCTTTGTATGACTAGAAGGAAAAAGGTTAGTTCCAAACAAACCGCATCCAGTAAATCGTTTCTATAACGTTTCACACTCCTGGCCCCATAGTAGGGTCGAAATATCCTGTGTCGTAGGTACTATGGACACTATATAATGCCTGCCCTACACGTTACGAGAAATCGTTCAGATTTCTCTGAACAGACCTGTTTCTTCAGATTTATCGCAAACCATTTACCATCCACACGTATCTATGTACCGAAACATAATACATAGTACTATAGAAATGGCTGCAGCAGTGGTACTAACTCCTATGTATAAACCATTGGCTATACAAGTTCCGCCGAGTGGTTAAAACACCGCTCTCCCACGCTGGTTCGAATCTCGATATACTTACAGGGCACAGAAATTTGTTGTGTGTATGTCCATAGTTAGAACCTCGACATACTAACAGGGCACAGAGATTTTTATGTGCATGGTGGTAGGTGGTAGAACTTGTGTTTCGGTGGAAAGGTGCAGTTGCCGGCCACACTTACATGAGGCGACCACCAGCCTCCGTAGTAGCAGCGCAACTGCATACGACCTCAGACAAGACTTACCTATGCTTGCTTGAGGTTGTATGTAGATGTCCATGGGCTGCAGCTACCACTGTGACGGTGAGGGAAATTTCTCAAAGGTACGAATACCCAACGCGGACTTTGAGCTTGGCAAACTGTAACCTTAATCACTCTCAATATTGAATTTCAATACTTTTGAAACGAAAACTTTAGCAAAATCACAAAACAAAATATGAAAACAGTTAAAAACATTCTATGACGAATACGTACATAGGTTTCGATAGGGTTTCAATAAACTGCGCAATGTAAATATAACTAAAAATCCTATTGTATTTAATTTTTAACTAAACGTTTGTAAACAGCTCTTTACACCAATTACTGAGTCAGTTATTTTGTCATTTTACAAAGTTTTTACTGTGTCTCGTAAAATATAAAGCACAATTGATTTAAAGGAAACAGAACCGCTTTTGGTTTTTCAATCGAGTCGAATGTCTGTAAATAACGGTTTCCAAACAAATGTCAATCTGAAAAACAGTTAGCAATAAAAAAATTGCAAACTTCGCTGGTTAGTTCCGCTTTTTGCAACGAATTTAACGAATCGAGTTTAACGTGAGACAGCCAAGGTCGTTTTGAATCTTAAGGTCGTTAACCTGATAGGCGTGACATTTCGAAATGTTTAAATGCCCCTATTATCTAGTTTTATAAAGTTTCGGATTTTTTACACAAGTTGATAAGTCTGAATAGCTGTTAGAGCAGTAGTTCCCAAACTTATTTTTCTCGTGGACCACTTTAAAAATTTTACTGGTTTCGGTGGACCCCCTGCTGCTACATTTCTACCACATTCATCGCCAAAAAATAAAAATTGTGTCGCTTCTGAGTTCTGTCCCTATATTCCGATAGGTAAAATAAAAACGAAAAATGGTACATTTTATAACACTTTATTTATTAAAAGAATAGAATTACAAGAATTTATTAATAAGGTGATATAGGTTCAGGTCATAATTTTAATTAATGGGAAGGATGTATTTGATGGAGTGTCAAAAAACGATCAATGTTTGGCTTTATTTTTGTGAGCAATAACCGCAAATCCCCCCGCTCTGTGATGTTTAACTTGATCCTTTTTTTGTTAAGAGATTTGTAACGGCACTAAAACTCCTTTCGACAAGGTATGACGAGAAATTATTATTATTGACAAGGTATGATGAAAAATTTCCTTGCGATTTCTTACAGTCCAGGATATTTTTCGGGTATTTCTGCTTGCAGCCAAAATGTTTGGTAGCCTTTTCTAAATTTCACCTTCAGCTCCTCATTGGTGCTTAGCTCGAGCAGCTCCTCTTGTAATATAACATTGGCCACTTCCGTTTCATCAAATAAATTTATGATGCATGGTGGTATATCCATCGTCAGCATATCTTCAAACCTCGTTTCGAAGTCATCATGCAGGGCACTTAAATGTTGACTGTATGTATGGATATCCTCATCAATACATTCTACCTACGATAAGTTTGGAAATTGAGAGAATTCGCGCCGACTAATGTTTTGCTTCATAAATTTCAATTTCCCAAGAAAAGCCGAAATTATCCCCTTTGTTTTTATTAAATTCAAGCTGTCCCCTTGTTAATATCCCCTTGTTAATCCCCTTGTTAAAGTTAATATCATTAAATTTTTTAAACAAATCTGTCAAGTACGCAATGTCTGCTTTGAATTTGATCAAGTTTTCTTTTAAATCTGGATCTCTACTTTCTAGGAACTCTAATACGGAATCGAAAACAGAGTAAAATCTCGTTAAGCATGCACCTTTCGACAACCAGCGTACTTCAGTATGTAAGAGCAGTCGTTGGAAGTCTTCATCATTTTCGTCGCACAATTGAGCAAATAAACGCGTATTCAATGCATTGTTTCTGATTTCGTTGATAGCTTTTATTACAAAATGAAGAGATTGGTTCAACCTGTCACTTAAATGTTCTGCCACAAGATGTTGTCGGTGGATTACACAATGAATAGCTGTAAGTCCTGGTATAACTCTTTTGAGATGACTTATAAACCCACGATATCGCCCGACCATTGCAGGAGCTCCGTCTGTTGCCACTGAAATAATGTTTGTAAATGGAATCGATTTTTCGGTAAAAAAATTACTCAGGACAATAAATATTGATTCGTCATTCGTCGCAATTCTTCGTGAATTTCTTCCTCCATAATAAATCGGACATATGCCAATAATACCGAACCATTCTTACATCATTCATACCGCTTCATTACCGAGTAACGTTGACTCGTCCAGTTGTATAGAAAAATGAGTTTTTTGTAGATGATTGCACAAAAAACTTTCGATATCAGAGCTCATTTCATCAATGCGTCTTTGTACAGTATTGTTACTTAATGGAATTCTTTTTAGTACGTCAAATGGAGATTTGTGCAAAACAGTTTTTAAAACCTCTTCAACAGCGGGTAAAATTAATTGTTCTCCGATAGTGTGCGGTTTTCCAGATTTTGATACAAGTAATGAGATATTGTAAGATTCCCGCAAGCCATCATCGTTACTTTGAGATGTTGAAGCAAACATACTGTGCATGGTGGGTCTCTTTTATAAAAACTATTGGATAGTGGACCCCTATTAACATCTTATGGACCCCCATTTTTTATTCACGCCTACGTAGACCCCGAGCAAGTCTCCCGTGGACCCCTGGGGGTCCACCTGGACCACTTTGGGAATCACTGTGTTAGAGCAATGAATTAATTTACTTTTTTCCAATGCGGGTTCATGGAGATGCTGGTTAGTGGCCAACCCGCTGTCGGATGTTTTCATACTACCTACCCATGATACTTATTTGGCAAACGGAGATCTCCCACCGGGCGAGGTGCCCGAGGAGCAGCCGCGCTCCAACTGACTCGTTTCGGAACTTGTATATTATATGGTCGGATATTCAGAAAACTTCGATAGCGTGATTCAGAAATAACCGTGGCGCCATTTCTTGATGAGTAGCGGAAGGTCGCTACACTTACAAGCTCTTATTTATCGATAACAACCGGGACTGACGGTTTAACGTGCTATCATAAGCATAGAAACGCACCAGCGGTCACCTATCTCACACCTGACCACAATTATGCAACAAAAAATAATATAATATATAATAATAATATAATATAATCACTCTTAATTAACGAAAGATTAAACAAACTTTTATCGTTATAACAATAAATCACGTGTAAAATATATAACGCAACTAATTATCTCGACTCGTATCTCTTAGGAAGAAGTTAGTTTTACAGTTCCCATTTATTTCTACGTTTTATGATGGTTAAGCAAAGAAAGACCAAAGTTTTGATGGTTCTATAAACTTTTACCTACTTTTGTATCAAGATATTACACGTAAGAAGTAGGATAATTAATTAAACAGTTTACAGCAGTTAGTATAGCTATTTAGATTTTCAAAATTGTAGTTAATATTTTTATAACAATTATTTACAAGATCTATGACGCGTACATTATTGTAATCTTACGAATTAAGAATAATCTTACGAATTAAGAATTCTTTATCAAAACTGGCCGAGTCGTTTTTAATAAACGACCTATTTTCACAACGTATCACATATTCCAGTTCTATATGTAAGTCTTGTATTTATTTTATTTCGTGTCTAAGAAACTGTTGACATATTCGAGGGGCATCTCTTTATATAATACTACACAAAGGTTCTGAATGTAGGGGTTGCTATTACACATAGGCGCGGTTAAGAGCACTTGCTTTTTGCAACACTTTAGTAAACTCGCGTCAATTGTGAGTATATCCGTACGCGGCACGCCTGTGACTTGTATAACTTTACAGAAACGTCATGATAGAAATTGACTCAGTCGCCATTACTAACGAATATTTTCAAGCTAACCTTAAGATCTCTCTTAAAAGCTAAGCGTAGGGTCTCTGATAGGTTGAAATATTTATTATAGGGCGTTATTTCGATGCAATCTCCAGACGATGGCTAATCAGGGAACTTCTATGACATATTATCTAAGCATGCTTTAAACTGATACCAATTTTTTGTATTCTTACAGGGAGGCCACTTCAAGACCGGCAAACTCCGCGCATCACATGAGGGGCATGACAAGGGCGATTCTGGCCACTTCGCAAAGGGCGGCCACGGACATAAGCACCAGGTAATTCTTTCCAACCCTTATTATCTATCTATAAATGTAGGCTCATGTAAGCACCGATAAGTGATTAGTGACGGAGATTTTAATTCTGACTGTGACCGTCTTATAAATAAACTCTAAGAGCATAATACAGCATTTATTATCTTTAGCATTATTTTAACACGTCACCTTCATTTATGTAGCGTTAGCCTCGTGGTTTTAATTTAAAAGGTAACTTTTTGCGACCGAATCAAATAGTTATATTCCATCATCAAGGTACTACGCTTCTTAATAAGGACGGGCTTAGTACATCATACAAGGTACACCAATGGGGGTCGGTGAAATAGGGGTTAGTGGCCAACTCGCAGTCAGATGTATTCAGACCAACTGGAGGGATGGTTGGTCCGAGTACAAGTCCTCTTCTCGAAAACCCCGATATACAGAAACTTACACATGACATATTTCCACTATTTCCTCCCTATCTTTTTACAACTTATTATTTTTTTCACTTTCAGGGTCACCGCGCAGCCGCAGGTCACGACCAACACGGCAAGCGTGGCCACGGTCACCACTCGAACGAAGGCAAGGAGTCGGGTAAGAAGTGGGTCTACCACCACGGCCATCCAGCGAAGACTGCCAACTTAGTGATCATTGATCGTCGAGCTGATAAATATAGCCATGGCCCTCAGTACTTCGGATAGGGAGTATTAAGTTTGGTAAAGCATCCGTAGAAAGGTCTTAGGTAGACTGTCCACCTTAAGCATCATATCTCAACGTCAAACTAGAGATCTGCTTGATTCTACTAAAGATTGAAGAACCAGTTACGTTTCCTGCAGACGGAGGTTCCGAAACAAAACTAAAACTAATAATTAGTTTATTAATTCAAAGCAATAACAACAATGGACTTTAATCCAAATCTTAACTAAATCGAAGTCAAATTTAAGGGTTTTATAATTTAATACTGTTTTATAATTTCCCGTTTGGCGTTAACGCGTTGTCAGCTACTTTGCGAAATCTCAACTTGGTAACAAACATATTTCTCCACAGCAACATCAATATCAACGATGTATTGACTAGTTATACCGAGAAGTTACAACCCCCGCAACCTTTGAAGCAATAGGTCTTGGAAACTATTCACAAAAAAAAATCAAAATGTACTTACTGTAACCTTAAAACGGATGCACAAAACTACGCTTGGAAAGCAGGATAATTGTTAATTCAGTTACGAGTACATACATGATTTTTACTGCCGCTTTAACAAATTAAAATTTAGTCAACTGACTTAAATGATTTTTGACGTCACAAACCTTTTTCTCGTACAAAATATATCGCAATTGATTTGGTAGTCTAAGAAAGGATTCAGTTGTGCACTGTTAAAAGGATACAACCGCCGACCACACTTTCTGAAGACTTTTCGACCGTCAGCCCGGCGACTGAGTAGCGGCACTCTTGTATAAAAAGACAAGACGAAATCCTTCCTAAACGGTTTGTTTAGTTGCCTTTGGACTTGTGATTACTTTAATTAACTTAATTGGACCTATTTACGCAAACCGGAACCAATCCACACTCATGCCGAAATTGAGTTAAGTACACAGAAAAGCTTAAAATTGCACCATCTATCGACCTTGTAAAGATCAAAATGATCTGAAAATTTTGAAAGAACAAAACATTTTCATGACATGTTTACCAATCCACAAAACATCAGCTGTTGTACAAACATTAAACAGCTTTTTCTCAAAACTATCATCATCATGTGTGGGTTGGTTCCGGTTTGCATAAATAGGTCCAATTATCTATGCTCATCTGCCTCTTAATAGGTCCAATTATCTATGCTCATCTGCCTCTTAATTTTATTGAAATAAAAAAGGACCTTAACGCCTGTGTGTAGTTACACAGTCGTTTAAGGCCGTTCAATCACTCATTTACCATCAACCATTTATTTTATAGTCTTGTTTGAGAATAGTGGACAATTTTTTAACTGCAATTTCCTTAAATTTTCATTTTTTCTAAGTTGTTTTTTTTAATGAAAGTCAAATCATAAGAAACATAAGAAACAGATACACAACATTTTTAATCAGAAGTATTTTTTTATATATACATATTATGTAGGTAGTTCTGTCTTTGTATTTTATACATGTACAAGTATATGCCATGAACTATCAATTATGTAATTAAGGTGTTTTTTTAACCAAATAAAATTGCTCATTTTATAAGTTAATTAAAACAAACATAAGAGAATTTCCTAAAATATCTAACAATCAAACCGTAACTTGCATCTTAGCACTATTTATATTTTATTTAAAAAAAATATTAAAAGAAATATCAAATCCCTTTCTGCTACTTAAAGATAATGATATAAAGACTTACCCGTTATCCAAAATTTTAATTACTACTTTATTTAAGTAATTAATTTAATGTGTTTTGTAAATATTAATATTTTGCTAATGTATAGCTTAAAATAAGTGTTTGTAAATATATTGTGGTAATAAAATATTGTTTTCCAAAATATTAATTGTTTTATTAACCTTTTTCGTACTCTCAACATCTTCCCCTTTAATTGTTTAAGCCTTATAATATAGGTACTGCCAAATTATGCTGGCAGAGGCCTGGATGTGAAATTTTTAAACCTATTTTGTAAAAAGAAAACATGAAAGTATCGTTGCTGAAATTAAATAAATTTGAAATTATATCCAAAGTCAAAAACAATCTACGTGGCATTGCATTCAAAATCTGAAGTTTCTGAATCACGCTATCGATCTAACTGCGCAGGGCGACATTTTTATTGTGGTATAAAGTACATAAGTATAAGTAGAGCAGCGATGGTCGAGTGGTAAAAAACCGCGGTCTTCGACGCGGCCGATCCCGGGTTCAAATCCTCGGCGCGCACCTCTGACAAAGAAATTTTTAATGTGCGCATTTATCGCTGCTCCACGGTGATGGAAAATATCATGATATTTAATTGATTACGATGTTCTCCATCACCGTGCATGCCTGAGAGAAATTCATAATTTCTCGATAGCATGACGTCCACCAATCCGCACTTGGCCAGCGTGGTGGACTATGGCCTAAATCCCTCTCACTTGTGAGTAGGAGACCTGTGCCCAGCAGTGGGACATATAAAAAAGGCTGGGAAAAAAAAGTACATGAGTAGCACCTTATAATAATATATGGCTGCAACCCTTTTTGCGTCCCACTGCTGGGCACGGGTCTCTCCCCATTATTGGGGAGGCCTGGAGCTTACTCCACCACGCTGCTCCAATGCGGGTTGGTGGAGATGCGGGTTAGTGGCCAACCCGCTGTCGGATGTTTTCAAACCGCCCATAAGGCCTCCGACAAGGTTTAACGACTGTTATCTATCGACAACAACCGGGACCGACGGCTTAACGTGCCCTCCGAAGCACGGAAACGCGCATGAAATTTTTTGCCACTAGCGGTCACCCATCTCACACCCGACCGCGCCCGTTTCGCTTAGTTGCATAGATCGTTTGCGTTCTACGCTAACCGCCGGGCCATGCGCGCTTCTCTGAGCAGTAGCAATGAGCAGCAGCAATGAGCAGTTACGCTAACTTAAACTGCTACTTAAATATTGAAATGCACGTCCACTGACACATCACTTCTTAGTTTTACTCGCAGCACATTAAGGTTATGACACACTGTTCTTTTGTTCTATAAGTTGCTTTTTTTCTAGCACTACACTATTTTGTCTTTAATTCATTTGTTTTTGTCCGTTTGAGTCTTCTGGTTTGGTCCGTGATGGAGGAGCTGGATGGCCTCAACGTTCACGTGATGATGAAGTCGACTTTCGTGAACTTCTGCGTAATTTTTATAACATTTTTAACAAAGTCTACTTTAAGGTCCCATATAAATCTATGTTTCTTACATACCATGGGGCATTTGCAAATGGGGTTTGGGAATGGCATTAATATTATTATACATCTTATATATAAAATTCTCGTGTCACAATGTTAGTTACCATACTCCTCCGAAACGGATTGACCGATTCTCATGAAATTTTGTGTGTAAATTGGGTAGGTCTGAGAATCGGTAAACATCTATTTTTCATCCCCCTAAGTGATAAGGGTGGCCTACCCCAAAAATTTAAAGGCGGTACGGAGTTCGCGGGGTCAGCTAGTAGGGTTGTATAAACTTAGTATTTAATACAGTTCAGTGACAACCCATCACGCCAAAATCTTTGGAACAAACAGCATTCGATGCTACTAAACATCAAAAATATTAGGCACGTGCACACACATAGTACGAAAACACTTCTGTGACAGCAAAACAGTAGGGTAATATACTGTTTACGGCCTCTTTACAAGAAGGTTTTCTTTTTATAAGAGGACCTTTATGTCGTGCATCGCCACCTTGCGGCATGCTTTCAGCGACACTCTTGTTTCATAGTCGCCATTATTTCTTACGTTTCCTGGGATGGCTGTATGCTGTAGTAAGATTCTCATCATAGACTAAAATATTCTCATAAATGATTCAACCGTTTCAGATTCTGTGCAACAGTTTTTATCCAAAAAGGAGGAATAGTTAGGCTGGGTCTTTTGTTAATTACCTCAAAACTGAGATCGTTATTTTTATATTAATTCGTATGGTTTGAGTTTAGATACTTGATGATACTTGCAAAGGGTGTGGGTGCAATTTTCATGGAAATTTAATACCTAATTTAATCCTAAGGTTTTAATTTCAATCTCTCCATAAATGTATTCATCGAATAAATGCCAGCATGATGCCAGCGCTGTCTACGTCACACGTTGGAAAGGATAGCGGTAATACAAACTGACAAATAATTTTATCGGAGAATTTAAAAATTGGCCTTTTTTGTAAAATTTAGTATTTCCTTCTAAAATTTTAAACACAAAAGTTCTATGGCGGTTATAAATGGACACTAAACGTTAAATCAATAGCCTAATCCATTAGACTAATGGCATTTTTGCGAACTCGACAAATACTTCTCCCTCGTATATGCTAGGGCCTAGCAACTAGGCTATATCATGTATAGAATATTGGTAAAAATTGTTTTTATAAAATAGTGTTGGTCCCTTAACGCATAACGCGATCATGTTATATGTGTCGTACATCGGTTTAGCGTCAGATTTAAACCATTTAAACCATTAGACTAATGGCATTTTTGCGAACTCGACAAATACTTCTCCCTCGTATATGCTAGGGCCTTTTTTTTTGGTATCGGGGGGGGAAACCTTCAAAAGGTACCCGACACCTTGGGAGAGGATACCGGGTTATGTGGGATTTGACCGCACTAAAACCCCCTCGGTGGCCTGCCTCTACGTTTGTGAGGACTCCGGGATCTCCATAGGAACGCACCGGTGTCCTCCACGTGCGGCGCCCCATAACGGGCCCATCTTCGGGAGAGCAGATGTGCTCTCCTGCACCTTCAGGTGTTCACGGCGGCATGCGGCCACGCATACACCGCCGTCCCTCCCGGGGCTGCTGGCTGGACGGGTCAAGCTCCCACTCTCACCGTCCGCATCCCCGGAAGCCCCCTTTTAGTCGCCTCTTACGATCAGGCAGGGGATACCGTAGCTCTTTTATATATATATATTACAGGGACTATATGCTAGGGCCTAGCAACTAGGCTATAGCATGTGTAGAATATTGGTAAAAAGTCTTTTTATAAAATAGTGTTGGTCCCTTAACGCATAACGCGATCATGTTAGATGTGTCGTACATCGGTTTATCGTCAGATTCTACACGGAACACGGTAACTAGTACGCCTAGATGTGCAATATTAAACACATTTAAACTAACAAGTACATGTTACCTACAAAAAGAAATAGTAAATCAGACTAGTGATCAAACTGTGCCGGTATGGTCATGTATAACTTTAAAAAATTTGTTGTAAGTAGTTTATAAAAAGCTGCAAGGCGAGTAGTAGAGGTAAAACTTAAGAGGCCGTAAACGAAATTTTGCCGATTTACCTGATTTTATACCTGATATTTTGCATTGAAGCGCGCATGGCTCGGCGGCTAGCGTAGAACGCAAGTGGTCTAAGCTAAGCAGCTAAGCCAAACGGGCGCGGTCGGTTGTGAGATGGGTGACCGCTAGTGGCAAAAAATTTCATGCGCGTTTCCGTGCTTCGGAGGGCACGTTAAGCCGTCGGTCCCGGTTGTTGTCGATAGATAACAGTCGTTAAACCTAGTCGGAGGCCTTATGGGCGGTTTGAAAACATCCGACAGCGGGTTGGCCACTAACCCGCATCTCCACCAACCCGCATTGGAGCAGCGTGGTGGAGTAAGCTCCAGGCATCCCCAATAAGGGGGAGAGACCCATGCCCAGCAGTGGGACGCAAAAGGGTTGTAGCCATTTTGCATTTAAAATACAGTACCTATATCCTTAAGTATTATTTCACAATATAACTGATCATTTCAATAATAATAATGTAATGCATTAGTCACTTTTTTAGCTTACGTCGAGTATTATAATGCGAGTTTTAGGTTACTTTAAAATAGTTTTTGAAGTGAAAACTTCTTTAGCGGCGTTGAGCACTTTTTGTGGGATGGGTAAAGAAAGAAAGAAAGAAAGAAAGAAAAAATATTTATTTCATATTAGGAATACAAAATATTCGCTTAATGAATGTCATTTTTTCCCGGTCATCGCCTTTAAGTGCCCGTTTGAGCTAGATGTTGAGCTGAGAGAAAAAAGGCGGCGGAAAAAAACTCCCAGCACTCTTTTAAAAAACAGTACATATATATAAAAACTGTGAAACTCGCGCGAGGTCACGTGTGCTGATCGAAAAATTTCGTAAGATAGTAGAGGAGACGAGGAAGATCGACCTTCACCGATCTGATCATTCGATGAGACATATTTTTTACCAAATATAATTTATAAACATATATGCCTATGATAACTTGACTATCGAAAAGTGTTCATAGCTATTTTTAATTTAATTAATTTTAATCAATTTTCTTTCATATCACCTTCACTCTTGTAACAACCGAACGAGTGAATATCTTCACCGGCTCTTAGACCAAGATGAAGGGGTGACAGCTGATGACGGCTCATATGACGGCTGTCTATACTTTTTTTTCTTCAATTATGGCATTGCAAACTCTGCATATTGCCAGCGTCAAGTATAATTTAATCTTAAAATTCGTTTATATCAAGTATTTAAAATATGGACATTGCACAAAGTGCATCTATTAATGAAAAAAGTGACGAAGAAATAGTGAAAGAAAATGAGAGAGTACTTTGTAAAAATACTAGATAGAAATTAATAGGAACTGATAATTCAAGCAATTCGTGCGGAATTATTTCATAACGATTCCAAGACATCAAAAATGCACAACGTCAATGTTTTCACTTCTGCCTGCACTCCCGGAGTGCAACCTATTGTTTTTTTTTTTTTGCAGGAAACGGACTGATTATGAACTGAAGTTTAATTTGTCTTAATTTTATGAAAGATTTTACAAATTAGGCGAAACCAAATGCAATTTCTGGAACATTTTCTCTCAAAATTCAGTAATTTTTTTTTACTATTTTTTTGTATGAGTGGCAAAAGTGATAAATTGTATAGGCGATTCTCAGTATATACAATTATTTAAATGGTCCGAAGTTATCATTCGGACTGCGGTCCCCAGGCAGTGACATCGCCTGGCGGGAGATCTCCCCTTTTCCTCCACATTGGTGACCCCGTCGTGATTGAAGACGCCCTGCTGACCACATCTCGACGTTACCAGCACACCTTCATCCTCGAAGTTTCTGACGATCCGCAGCACGCAGCAAGCGGTTTCTGGGTTTCCCACCCGTGCTTGCGCACGCATCTCATTATTCCGGCACGCGGCCGATGACGACACCGGCATACGAGAGTTACGATATCATCCCATAGTTGGAGATATCTGGAGATATATAATGAGCTGGAACTTTTCGGCAGACAGCTGCAAATGCCGGCATAAGGTGACTTCAGAGAAGTACAGTTAGTAAGATACGAGTTTCTTCGAATATTTTTACCAAGAGATACCTATTGATTTAACAGCGGAACTTATGTATGACTCTTCAAACGAGAAGCAGCCATATATCAACTTTTGAAGCCCGTTAAAAACAGGAATAAGTAGCCACATTTCACTTATTTTATCAATAGCTCGTTATCCTCTCCAAAATGTCATAAAGAGAGCTCATAAAACGGCAACATAAAAAAATCATTGTAATTTTTTCTGACTCATTGTTAGATATTTATAGAGCGATAACAAGTGGGTGTATAAAACCTCTATAAATTACTGATAAATGTCATATCACATAAATAAGTATTGTATCTGTGGTATCGATATGAATTTTTTATCTATCAGTTTATAGTGGCTGTATAGGCTAATTTATCTTGGCCGCGGTTCGGTAATGTGGCCAGTAATTCGTTAAATCGGGTGGGTTAACTGGGATATCAGTTTGTAACTGAATTAGGGAGATGGTGGTAACCTCTGCTGTGAAATAAGTTAACTGTTTGTTTATAGACATGATCATAAACATAGATTAATATCTGTATACATACAGTGGCATGCACCTAATCTATACTGAAGAGTTTGATTGAACGCGCTAATCTCAGGAACGAATGGTTCGAATTGAAAAATTATTTTTGTCTTGAATAGTCAATTTATTGGGGAAGGCTATAGGCTATATAACATCATGCTATGACTGTACCAAAGTCCACGCGGACGAAGTCGCGGGCGGCCGCTAATTTATTCATATATTACAAACAATGAACAGTTTTGGTTGGCTGCAACCCTTTTTGCTGGGCACGGGTCTCTCCCCAAATATTGGGGAGGCCTGGAGATTACTCCACCACGCTGCTCCAATGCGGGTTGGTGGAGATGCGGGTTAGTGGCCAACCCGCTGTCGGATGTTTTCAAACCGCCCATAAGGCCTCCGACAAGGTTTAACGACTGTTATCTATCGACAACAACCGGGACCGACGGCTTAACGTGCCCTCCGAAGCACGGAAACGCGCATGAAATTTTTGCCACTAGCGGTCACCCATCTCACACCTGACCGCGCCCGTTTGGCTTAGCTGCATAGATCGCTTGCGTTCTACGCTCGCCACCGAGCTATGCGCGCTTCAGTTTTGGTTAATTTAAAACCATCAGTCATTAAGACGTCGTCCGCGTAGATAGAGACTTTTGTACAAAAGGCTTGGATTATTTGTTCCTTTTCCTCCTTAGTCGTTCACTCTTGACAGAGTGGTCGTGGCTGATTGCAACCTCTCAATTTCGTTGGATAATTTAAAAAATAGGTTCCTTATATTTGACGACCGCTTGGCGCACTGTTTACCATGCCGGACTGCCGGACGGCCGGAATGCCGGACTGCTGGACATGCTAGACCGGCTGGGTCCCGGGTTCGATTCCCGGCGAAACAGAAATTTGAATGATGAGTTTAAATTTCTGTTCTCGGTCTGGTTGTTTGTGTTTCTGTCTTCGTATGTGTATTGTGTCCATGGTACCCACGACACAGGGTATATATGTATGTGGGTATACATACTGTGAGGCTATGAGTGTGAAGCGTTATTTACAGTCGCAAAAAATCACAATTTATTGTCTTCGGACAAAAATTGTAATAGGCCTCTTAAGGATGGCTGCAACCCCTTTTGCGTCCCACTGCTGGATACACGTCTCTCCCCATTATTGGGGAGGACTGCAGCTTACTCCACCACACTGCTCCAATACGGGTTGGTTCATACATTTATGTAAATTTTGCAGATCACAGATTCAATATTCACTCAGAAACAAGTATGAAACACAGATGAAACATTGCAAGGGGCAGCTCCCCTAGGAAATTAACACGTCGGCACGCGACTCCTGACAGATCCGTCTCGCAGACACGTCTGGTATTATTTGTAAATTCACAGGAATGATCCATTATAATTTACCGTGCTTTACAGCTAACAAATAAATAACATTTAATTTTAAAACGTTCATAACTATAATAGAAAAAGTACCTTAAAAATAAAAAGCCATTAAATAAAATATTTCGCCTACAAAGGCCATGCGTGGCATGGTACCTAAAACACTGGTGGCGTTGTCCCTAAATCTTTGGGCAAACAAGCCGCCCCTTTAGTCTCTGGTCATCACAGGCAAGGACACATAAGTGTGGACGACATTTCTTACATCAATTTCTTCATGTCAGTAGACCATGGTCCCATTGTTTCTGCCGCTAACGCCACAAATACATATTTTTCTGATAAATAAGTGTATTTGCGGCGCTTGACACACTGGGCATAACATAATCGTCAGCAGACCTACCAGGGGCCGTCCTAGACTGCACGGTACGCGAGTAATTCTATCCGGCCTTTTAGCATCGCTTCTGGATAATACATTAGGTAGGTATATTTATAGTGAATTGAAAAAATCTTAAAGAGTTAAACGTAAAAATAGATTCTAGGCTACTATACAATGGATATATTTTTAACTCGAGGATAGATGTCAGGAAGAGTCATATTTTTCAGTTTATGTTTAAGTTGACAACACGGATTAACGGTATTTTCTTAAAATGAAACCTAGCTAAACAAAAAGAAACCGAAAGTTATTGAACATCCCATGGTTCTTTTTGCCGATGATAGCACGGTAATATTTAGAAATTATAATACTGATACCTATGAGGCTGATATTAATAATTCCATTGAATCATTAGTAGACTGGCTAAATAAAAACAATCTTAAAATTAATCTTGATAAGACAAATATAATGACTTAAAAATCGAGTATCTTATGGAAAATCAATAAATATAAACTATAGAGGAAAAACCATAAGTGAAACTGAAACAACAAAATTCTTAGGATTATACATAGATCACAAATTAACATGGAGAACACATATTGAGCACGTATGTAAAAAGCTCAGTAAATTTTCATTCGCTCTCTATAAATTATCAAAAGTGGTAAATATATCGGCGGTATTAAGCGCCTATCATGCGTATGTTGGCGCAACCTTAAGATACGGACTCATATTTTGGGGTAATGCAACGGAAATACAAACAGTTTTCAAAGCGCAAAAGAAATGCATACGGTCAATCTGTCAACTACGGCAGATAGATACATGTAAACCACACCACACTTTCAAAATCTTAATATAATGACACTCCCTTCGCTATATATCTATGAAATATCTGTAATGGTCAAATGCGACATCTCTAAGTATGATACCATAAACTCTAAAAGACACAACAATAAGTTGTGCTCAATACCTTCCAAAACTAAACAATATCATAATAGTGTATTTTGCATGGGACCAAAAATATACAATAATCTACCAGACTCCCTAAAAACTAAAACTATTAATGAATTTAAAAAAGAACTTAAAATGTATTTACTTAAAAAAGCGTACTATTCGGTCACTGAGTTTCTAAACGATAAATAATAATATATAATAAAATATTAACTAAAATAAGTAATAAACTAAAATAAATAACATAAATAAGATATTTCGCGGGATAAAAATCTGGGAGGTTTTTTTTCCGCCAGCTTTTTTCCCCTCAGCGTATAAAAACCCATCATGGTGGGTGCCCAAAGCTGATGACGGTCAACCACGTATGGTTCAAATAAAATATAATAAATTTGTATAAAAAGCACAAACTTGGGTTAAATTGAATTTAAGTAGCTAAAGTGATAATAATGTAAATTATTTAAGTATACTGTGTATTTTAGTGTTTACTGTACATAATTAGTTTATAATTTAACTTGTAATTATATAACTTTTACAATAAAATTTGTACGCCCTAAAGGGTAAATATGGCGATCTAAATATTTTTGTAAAACCTTTTTTGCTACCCATATTTGTGCAAATAAAATATTTTCATTTCATTTCATTTCATTTCATAGCTAGATCGATTTTCTACAACCGAAAACCCCTGCACATTAAATTTCATGAAAATCGTAGGAGCCGTTTCCGTGATTCTATATTTAGATATATACAAGAATTACTCGTTTTAAGATATTAGATAAATATAAAAATAAAAATAAAAAGTTCCATAAGTAATAAGGATACATATTTTAAATTGAATTCATTGTTGTAATAAAACAATCGGTTCAGGGAAGTAAATGCCTTCGTTGTGTTGTTATGAGTTTAGTTCCCAAGAAACTAACTCTTTAGTAAGTTTCTAGTAGTTCGGCATCCACTAGGATAAACCACAAGATACTTAGAACTGAGATATTTCCGTACAACGCTATTTCAGATAAGGATCACTTATACCATTATGAGAATTTATTTCAGAAGCGGTTAAATCGAATAGTCGTGGGTACACCAGCTGCTTACAGAGGCAATATTTATAAATGACCGTTAATTCTAAGACCTTTTCAAACCTTTTATTGGAACGAACCCTAATAAATTATTGTTATCAGCATATGTATGCTAATAATAATTTATAAGCCTAAATCCACACAGGTTCGCGTAATTTTACATCCTACGATTTTTCTTTCAAAGTATTTTCAGTTAAATAATTATATTTTTAACCGCGGAGGAGGTTCATTTTCATTAGTCAACACGAAAACATTTCATTTTTAAGAAAGAAAATAATAATACATAATTTATAGCCTCTTCTTCGAGAATACATACCTATGTTGTAGAGTACCTAGGTTTGTATATTTGAATTGTTAATATGTCATATATTAAAAAATACAATAGCAGCTTTAGAGCTGAGTTTATGCTAAGTATATTCAGTGGAAAACTCTCTGCTATAGTGTTTTATCGATCTCAGTGTATTTCTAATAATGTCTGTCTAATAATGTCGGAATTGAAAAGTACGCCTTTAATATCGTAAGTAATTTTTACTTAATTTAAAAAAAATGCACGCCATAATGTAAGGGCTTCGTTCACCGTCTCCAAGTAAAGTGTTGATTAGTAAAAGCCCAAGTAAAGTTAATTGGCAAGTAAAAGCTATGAGTACGGATCAGTTTATCATATGATTAGTGCTACTCGAACATCGTGACATTGAATTTGAAGTTACGGGTGACTTTAACCGATTGATATGTGTAGGTGAGTGTAAGATGGAGATTTGATGTTCAACACTATATAAAACTAAAGAGACTTTAGATCTTGTACATATTTAGGGTTCCGTACCTCGAAAGGAAAAACAATACCCTTATAGGATCACTTTGTTGTCCGTCTGTCTGTTTGTCAAGAAAGCCTGGAGGTATCAAGCTGGAATTTATGTCAAATACTCAGGTCTACTGTCCCTTGTCCTTCTGAGCGAACGCAATCAAAAGATACAGCTGTTTATGCCGCAAATTTACGATACTCGCAAGGGAATCAAAACCTACAGGATACTTCCCGTGAACTCAGAATCTTGAAATTTGTTACGAAGCAACGTCTTATAGCACAGACCAAGGAAAAAATGCGAAAACCGTAAATTTTTAGTTAGGTACATCATATATTATTAAAAATATTTAACGGGATCCACGGTGAGACAGTCCGACTCGCACTTGGCCGGTTTATTCTGTAAACTGAACAACCCTTTCCAGTGGACTATGACATGGGGTTCTTCAAGAACACAGTTAAAAACCTCCATCAAAGCCGGCAATGCTCAGGTGATGCCTATGGAGTTGCTCATGTTCATAGGCAGTTCGGTTTACTTACTAATAAAAAAATATATAACAACTTACTTAAAATGAATCCCTTCTACCGCTTACTGCATAAAATATACCAAGCATATTGAATGATTAAATGAGTGGGCAGATATTACTCTCACTAAAACCTATTATGTATTGATAGATACTAAAACAAGGATGTTTCAACAGACAGACAGAGGCTAGGACCGGAAGCGTAAGACAGCGCTATCATTTCCTGTGCCGCCTAGCCCTTTTCCTTCTGCGACTAAATCCAGGCTATAGAATTTTTGGAAGCGACATTTGGTATGTACGAAGCGCGCACGGCCCGGCGGTTAGCGTAGAATGAAAACGATCTATAAAACTAAGCCAACGGGCGCGGTCGGGTGTGAGATGGGTGACTGTTAGTAGCAAAAAATTTCATGCGCGTTGCTTCAGAGGGCACGTTAAGCCGTCGGTCCCGATTGCTGTCGATAGATAACAGTCGTTAAGCCTTATGGGCGGTTTGAAAACATCCGACAGCGGGTTAGCCCCTAACCCGAATCTCCACCAACCGCATTGGAGCAGCGTGGTGGAGTAAGCTCCAGGCCTCCCCAATAATGAGACCCAGCAGTGGGATGCAAAAAGGGCCAGCCTTGCAGCCATTTCGTATGTATAGCGATGTTTGAATAGTTTCCAATGAGCATGCAGGGCACGTGGTATTAAGTGGTCGCTGCCGCCTATGAACACCTACACGCAACCTCAAACAAGCATAGGTAAGTATTCTCAGAGGTCGTATGCAGTTGAGCTGCTTCTCCAGAGGCTGATGGTCGCCTCATGTAAGTCTAGTTCTGCTACCTGCATTTACCACCAAGTCTACTAATTTAACGCGCAGGTTACTAACTATATAATAACTATGAACCTACCTAATACCTACATACGAGTACCTATATCTTTTCTCTATGTCACTATGTGAACCAACTAACAGCACTAATGAATATCTATTGTTATTGACATTAATAACATTTGAAATATTACTGTAAAATTTTTCAAGAATCCTTTAATTGTTGGGTGGAAGTAAATAACTAAAAAATCTATACTACTTAATATACATATAAAACTTGTTGGAGCTTGGCACGGATGAGTTCGTCGCTGAGGTCTCAGGTGAAAGAAACACTGGCTTGCGTTTGTATCGTATGATGTAATCACTTCACTACTTGTGAATATACATGTATTACTTTACATGAAGGCAAGGTATCTAAATATTAATTGGTATACAGAGCTTTGATAATGATACCTATGGATCTGAAACAGTTGTCTATATAAAGCGTAGCTTATACTTTTATATCATAATCCGATGAAGAACTTATAAACATATTTCTGTTTCTTTCTCACTTATGTTTATCTACTCATGCGATAAGAGATAGCACTAATGTTGAACGTGCCAATTTTGGCAACATTTTTCTGTAATGTCATGGTAATACCTATTTGCGGCCGATTCGCCATTTTTTATTACACTTTCATGTGGTACTTGAGCTGTCAGTGAGCTTTGTTGTGGATAGTTTTTTTTAGAATTTCTTCGTTATTTGTGGTGTTTTTTAGCAAATCCTTTATTGAGAAAGGTGAAGTGGTGTAAAAGAAGATGCCAAAGTGCAGTTTTATTGGGTGCGGCGGCAGAAGAGGGAAAAAACAGCATCATGTACATTACGCCGGTACGTACTGCATATTTCATCGAAATACCCCTGATTTCTACAAATTTACAAATGAAATGTTTGCTAAAAGTCTTAAGTAAAGATATTGGATCACGTTTCCTTTCATTTTCATTTATATTTACGATTATTTCACTATACAATTTTATAAAAACATTTTGTATGAAAAATAGTGTTGCGGTATTGATTGCTCCCATATCGATAAAATTATCATACATAAGATAAAGGGTAAAGAATATCGGGCTTATGAAATATGTTTTTTTCACAATTGTATAACTGGAAAAATTAGTTGTATTAGCAAATTAAAATTTAAACTCCTGTTAATGTTCCACTGCTGAGCATTCCTCTCATAACTAACATTATGTGTATTTTGTTTTAGGTCACCAGTGATTGAAGAGTCTGAAAATATAAACACTACAAGGAAACATGTATATTTTTGTCCCTTCAATTTGATGATTCATGTTTCAACAGAACAATGAATAATATAGTACTACGTGATGATGGCCTACCATCACAAACTTTATTGGTAAGAAAGATGTGTGCTCTTTTAATTACTTAACAATTTATTGTTCACATATATATGATTGTTGTTATATATTATTATTGTTATGTGTGTGTGCGTGTATATGTATAGGCGTTGTGTTAAGCGAGCGAGCTGGGGTTGCTCGCGAGCGATTACCGTCGCATATGGACGCGACGGTAATCGCTTAACACCACGCCGCCTACTTAGGATAGCTATACATAGTCGATATAAATCAATCTACTCATATACCTACTATGGTTTATATGTTATACTGTTGGGCACTGGTCTCTCCTGACTAGAGAAGGTACATGCCATATAGTTAACCAAGCTGGTCCAGTGCGAGTTAGGGTACTTGGATAGCGCCCTGTTTGTATAGTTCTGATAAGACTATCTATTTAAAGACATCTTATTATATTTAAAATGTAGGTATATATCTTGAACGGAAATATAAAGATAAAATTTTAAAACAGGCTTTAATATTAATAGCCAGCCATTAGTCAGCCAGCCATTATTCAGCCAGTCATGAGTCAGCCAGCCTTAAGTTAAGAGCCATAATGATCTGTTGTTCCAGATGCTAACCATTACGGTCTGTTCCCATTACGGGAGCAATTATTCCAGGATGGCCGAATGTACCGAACGCGTCAGCCAGCTAACCAATCGGAGCCTTGCCACCATGCCATACTGACGTCTCCCTGCAACCTAGCCAAGCCGTAGCTAATAAGGAGAGAGTCAACTCTATACACATATATAGACACGTTAATTAATGCGTCAAGCCGGGTCGGTCGTGGCAGCGGGAAAAAAATTAAGAAATTGGCTAAGTTAAATAGACACATTATTAAGACTAACAAATTAATTAAGAAAAACATGGTTGTAAAAAATCATAAAATTTTATCAAAGAAATATAAATCACTTCTTGAAGAATATAAAACATCTTCGATAGAGTTTAACATTTTGTCTAAGCGTTATGAGACTGACATTTCTGATTTAAACAATAAAATCACTGTATTGCACCAATCTTTACAGGAGATAACTTTAAAATATGATGCCGCCCAGAAGGAAATAGGAGAGCACGTAATCGTCATGGACGAAGTGATAAAATTATCAAAATATAATGAAGAGCGATTTCAATCTCTGGTCAATAACTGTCAATGCTCCGAATCATTATGTTCAGGGCCTCCGTCTCAACACATTCCTTTAAAAACGAGTCAAAATGTCAGTTCCATAACCCCAATACCCTTAAGAAATCAAATTTTAATATTTAGTGACGAGTTAGGTAAAAACATGGGTACGAAACTGTTAAATCTTACTGACAAAGTCATCTGTAATTTTAGTATGCCTGGGGCTACAATGGCGCAAATAATGAATAAGGTAATTAGTGGCACTTATGACCCCAGTTCTACGCTAATCTTGCTTTGTGGTAGACGGGGAAATATGAAACAAAAATTGTTGCTTACATATATCCAAAAATTACAAGATTTAAACGTTAATAAAATAATAATGTGTACAATTCCTTATGTTAAGGATGACTTCAATGAAAATAAATTGCGTCAACAATTAAATATACTTTTGTATAATTCAATTGGCAACAGTAACAATGTGTTAACAACTGGATCTGATTGTAATGATCCAAATAGGTTTAGGCTTTTTGACATTAATAATATATTTAAAAATAATTTTAATATTACGAAGGATAGAATTATTCTATCCAATTATATATACAAACAGATAGCATATTTGCTATCTTATTACTTGACAGATAAAGTATGTCATACTTTATCTTCAAAGACAACTGCTTTTATTGAGCAGACCGATGTTATATTTAGTAGTAATACTTGTTGTAGTACTACATCGACTTGTTTGGATGTTGCCCCAAACACTTTAAATTAAGTTATCAGACAACAGAGGCTCACGTCTCTAGCAATAAAAATATGAACATGATTATTGAGAGCCAGTTGTCGAGTAGTTTTTTAAGGAACAATAAATGTTTAAACTTGGTGCATCAAAATATGCAAGGCCTATTAAATAAAGAGCTAGAATTAGACTTGTTTTTGAAGCACTACAATATAGACGTCATTTGCATTACTGAACATTGGCTGAAAGATTGCCAAATTATGTTTAACTTTGATAAGCACCAAGTCGCCAGTTCGTTCAGTAGAACGACAGCTATTCGTGGTGGCTCGTTAATTATTTTAAAAAAAGGCCTAAAATTTAAGGACCGTAAAGATATAGTGAGCCTTTCTATTGAACGGACTGTGGAAATAGCCTGTGTGGAGCTACCTTATTGTTTAATTGTTTGTATTTATAAACCTCCAAATGCATTGTTTGATAAATTCGAGTCAGTTCTTGATGAATTATTTCTTAAATTATGTAGCAAGAAGAAGAAGGACATTATTATTTGTGGTGACTTTAATATTAATATCTTGGAGGAATCTTCAGTCAGTAAAAAGTTTTTATCGAGTATGAAATGTTGTAATCTTAGTAACCTGTTTTCGGAACCCACTAGAATCACTGATTCCACAGCGACTTGCATTGACAATATCTTTACAGATGGCACACCAGTTCATTCAATGATAATTAATAATCTAAGTTCGGATCACTGTGGTCAACTCGCATGTTTTAAATATGATATTGATAAACGGGTTGATAAGAGTAAAGTGGTCGTTCCGATGAGTAATAAACGAATGGAGAGATTTAGAAATAAGCTTGTAAATGGATTGTCTGTTCCGTTGCATGGTAATGTAAATAAACAGTATGAGATACTTTCTGATCAAATCAATAAAGCATATAATTTTGTATTTACCCCAAAGACAATCTCTCCGAAAACATGCAAATCATTCAATGATTGGGCAACATTGGGACTACACCGAAGTAGGCAAAAATTATATGACCTTTATTATGAGAGGTCCTATAATCATAGTGAATCCTTTTGTGACCATGTTAAAAATTATTCAAAAGTTTTTAAGAAAGTGTGTATCGCGGCCAAGTCCATACATATCAGAAATCAGATAAAATTTAGTAACAATAAAATAAAGACGACTTGGAAAATCATTAATGCCGAAACTGGAAGAGGTAAGGACCGCAACCTTGATTTTAAACTAATTGCGGATAATAATACTCTGGTTGAACAAGATGAGAATGTGGCTAATTTATTTGAGAAATTTTTTAGTGACATTCCAGTTTCGACAACTAAATCTCTTAACTCTTCCCCCAACGTTGCTGAATCGTTGCTGAAAGAAAATGTGAGCGAATGCAAATGTCATTTTAAATTTAGACCCATAGACGCCAAACACATTGTAAAAATATTTAGGACATTAGATGTTAAGAACACTACCGATCTTTGGGGTATTTCTGTAAAGATCCTTAATTCAATAATAGATTTAATTGCACCAAACTTAGCCCTAATATTTAATAATTGTATAAAAAGTGGTGAATTTCCTGACCTAATGAAACATAGTAAAGTGATTCCTTTATACAAATCGGGCAGTACTACTGACCCTATGAATTATAGACCTATTTCTGTTCTCCCCACGTGCAGTAAAATATTCGAGAAAATTCTTCTCAACCAGTTATTGTCCTATTTTACAAATAACAAACTTTTACATAAAAATCAATTTGGTTTCACTAAAGGTCGTTCTACAACCGATGCAGGTGTTGAGCTTTTTTCAGTTATTATAGAAGCTTGGGAGAGATCGCAGGATGCCTTAGGTGTGTTTTGCGACCTATCTAAAGCTTTTGACTGCGTTCAGCACGAAACCCTTCTAAGGAAACTCAACCACTATGGCATTAAAGGTACCGCGCTTAAACTCCTGTCATCCTATTTGAGGGATAGGACTCAGAGAGTTGAGGTGAATGGTAAAAGGTCGTCTGGGTCACCTGTAGAGATGGGGGTCCCACAGGGTTCAATTTTAGGACCATTTCTGTTTTTATTATATATAAATGATCTTCCATTCATGGTAGAAAACAGTCATGAGATTGTATTGTTCGCAGATGATACTTCTCTTTTATTTAAAATTAATAGACGAATATCAAATCTTGACGACGTGAACAATGCTCTCTCTAAGGTTGTCCCAATTTACTATTAAATAATAAAAAAACTAATTGTATAAGATTTTCACCCCCAAATGTAAAGAAAGAAAATGTAAATCCTCAATTAAATGGTGAGGATCTTGCCATTGTTGAAGAAGCTTCATTTCTTGGAATCACAATAGACTCCAAATTACAGTGGGGACCCCACATCTCTCAGTTAGCGAATAGACTTAGTTCTGCAGTTTTTGCAATAAAGAAAATTCGTTCCCTCACAGACACTGCAACAGCCAGATTAGTTTATTTCAGTTATTTCCATAGTTTAATGTCATATGGCATTTTACTGTGGGGTAATGCGGCTGATATTGATTCAATCTTTATTTTGCAGAAAAGGGCTATTCGCGCAATTTATAACATAGGTGCTAGAGAATCTCTCAGAGAAAAATTCAAAGAGATAGATATTCTAACATTTGCTTCGCAATATATTTACGAAAACATCATATATGTACGTAAAAACAAAGAAAAATTCACTACTATATTGGACTTGCAAAGTCCTAATTGTGTTTCAACTAGGAACGGCCACAAGCTGGCATTTCCGAAATGCCGGCTTCATAAAAAAAGTAATTCTTTTATTGGAATGTCCATCAGGATATATAATAAAATCCCAATAAAGATTCAATCCCTGCCTTTAAAACCTTTTAAGAAGGCAGTCAAACAAGTCCTGTGCCGTAAGGCTTATTATAACACTAAGGACTATCTTAATGATAAAGGAGCGTGGGAATGAATCTCGCTCACAGAAGGCTATTTCTTCATAGATTGTATTAGTTTTAGTAATTACTCGCATCTGTGAGCAGGTGGAAGTGGGTTGATGGTGTCTCACACGATCAGCTGTCACGTGTGACCATTATCGACCCATAGCCATTCTGTTATCTCAAATATATTATTATGTACTGTTTTTTTTTAAAAGAGTGCTGGGAGTTTTTTTCCGCCGCCTTTTTTCTCTCAGCTCAACACCTAGCCCAAACGGGCACTTAAAGGCGATGACCGGGAAAAAAATGACATTCATTAAGCGAATATTTTGTATTCCTAATATGAAATAAATATTTTTTCTTTCTTTCTTTCTTTCTTTCTTTTCTATATAAGCCATCCCCAACAATTATTATGTGTCATTCTGCTTGTCAGTAAAAATGCAGAAACTCTGTCCATTTTTATTTCAGGTAGATATTTGAGTAAAATTTATGCTTTCTTTTTAAGGACATTCGTCTTAGTCCCTTGTATGGTCCCTACCTTTATACAAATTGTTAATGACCAGAGGTCTTCAGGAGTCCAGATAATTTATAATAGGTACCTTAAGCTTACGCAACTATACCTCCCTATTATGTTTTAGTATCTTTTAGGTACATATTTGTTTTTAAAAATAAAGGAAATGTTCAATAAAGTAAAATAAATGTGATTATCAATATCTTGGATATTTTATTTTGTGCCCTACTAACACAACCTTGATAAAAAAGGACATACCATACCAGCAGACATACAAAACATCAGACCGTACAAGATCATCAATTCGCAATTGTGAGCGAGAGAATCATTCGTGATTTTTTGCATAATATTATAAACTCTGACGTTAGTATGACGTGGCATTAGTTTAATTTTAACTACGTTTAACGTGTTACCCCATCGTTTTAATCACACCTCGGAGTTACTGATGGTTTGAATGGAAGTATAACTTTTATATTTTATTTTATATTATTATAATTTGTTAATTTACCTACAAACCGATATTCAAGCCCTAGGATAGATGATCACTTCCAGTGTACCTATTTGTAACAAGAATGGAACTATCGATAATGTCTATCGACCGAACAGAAACAGCTCTAGTCGAATCCGCCATTTGTAATTACAGTCGAGTGTAGGTATGGCACGTTTTTTTTGTAGGTATTTCAACTCCTTCCGTAAGGGGGATTCGTTCCTCATTGATACAGAGAGACGGTGTTCGTCCACCAGTGAAAAGTCGTTAATATCAACGGCACGAAAAGTTCGAGTCACTTGTCAGTCATGCATGACAGATGTCATGTCAAATGGCTGCGTTCGGAAACATTGAACGTCGCCACAAGCTGAAGAGATTGTTTGTTTGTTTAAACGCGCTAATCTCAGGAAATACTGGTTCGAACTGAAAAAATATTTTTGTGTTCGATAGTCGATCGATCATCTAGGAAGGCTTGAGGCTATAATAATATAACATTACGCTGCGACTAATAGGAGCGAAGTATCTGTGAAAAATGTTGCAAAAACGGGGAAAATCTATACTATTTGTTTGTTTAAACGCGCTAATCTCAGGAACTACTGGTTTGAATTGAAATATTATTTTTGTGTTGAATAGTCCATTTATTGAGGAAGGCTAAATACATCAAGCTAAGGTACATCATGCTTGACTAATACCAAACTCCACGCGGACGAAGTCACGGGCGGCCGCTAGTAATAAATAAGCGTTTCACACTCATCGCCCCAGTAGGGTAGATATAAACCTGTGTCGTGGGTACCATGGACACACAAAACGCAGAAACACAAACACCCAGACCGAGAACAGAAATTTTAAACTCATCATTCAAATTTCTGCTTCGCCGGGAACCGAACCCGGGACCTTCCGATCGGCAGTCCGGCATGGTAACCATTACGCGACGCGGGTTGTCAAACCATAATCACATCAGCGATGTTTTAGCCTTTATAGCTTTGATAACTTTTATCAAATAAAATCTATCAGTAGTAGGTAACTAGATCTAGTACAATACTAGTCGTGTTCCTCTGACGCCAAGTCGCCGCGATCGACATCCGTTCGGTCGCTGCATTTGGCTTCTAAAATGCTTAAAGTAGGTAGCTAAGTAAGATCAGGGCCGGATTTAGGGGAGGGCAACCGGGGCTACTACAGCCCCGGGGCCTCCACAAAAGAGGGGCCCCCACAATAGAGACTTCGAAAAAAAAATGAAATTCAGACTAATACACACTAGTAAAAACTTTTCCTTTCATATTATTTTCGCGTTTTACGGTACGTTGTACAAACATGATTACGTTAAATATTAACAAATCATCGATCTATATTTGTTCATTCCAATCAGGCAATCAGTAAAATATCACTGACAGAAAAAAAAATGGAAAATAGTTTGGGGCTAAGGGGCCTCCACCCCTTTGTTGCCCCGAGGCCTCCAGACCAATAAATCCGGCCCTGAGTAAGAGATGATTTTATCTGCATCTGCATGCATCCGCAATGCCCCATAATATGATAGGTTGAAAATATTTGAAGTCATTTTTATTGTTATAAGAACCAGAATCGCGGGAAACCATTCCCGATGATGATTCAGTATAACGAAATAAGTATGACGGCTCTATTTAATTGTTAGTCGATTATCTGTCAACTGGCAATACTGACAGATGACGTAACACCGGACGCTGGGGCGGCGGCCATTACAGACTGAGTGAGGATTGAGCTACGAGCATAAGAATAAATATTTCTTATGCTACGAGCGTGTAAGGAGATTGCGCACGCGCCCCACGTGTTCGGGTGGAACGTCGTCGGTTATAAAGTGATCGTTCTACCTACAAGTGATCTGTCCGTATTATAAATTAGTGATTGTTAATTTCGTAATCAGTAAAGGAGTGTCTTAGATTTACGTTACTCGCCCACATGAATAACTCTGATGCATGGCCACCGCTCGCCAACATCATAAGTGGGATTACCATAGAACAGATCACTTGTGCGATTTTGTGATTTCAGGTTATGCCACGAAATGAGAGACAATAGTTATCAGACAAACTGAGCGATATTACAAAGGAGGGTACTCGGAGGTCATAACTGTCTAAGTATCACAACGACGTGCCTTTATGTACAAGGAGCGATAACCGAAAATTATGGGAAGGCAAAAGGAAGTCAAATGAGTGACTGCCTAACCACTTGTACTACGAGTATCAGCACTACGTAACGTGAGGATGCCTTGCGAGAAGCAGTTATTGAAATTCAGGGGAGTAATGTTCATTGTTTTCGATATTAAATTCGACGACCTGCGTGGCGCAATGGTTGCCGTGGCGGACTGTCAGTCCAGGGGTCCCGGGTTCGATTCCCGGCGGAGTGGATTTTTGAGGGATGGATTTAGGTTGCTGTTCTCGGTCTGAGTATTTGTGTTTCTGCCTTTGTGTGTCCATGGTACCCACGACAGGCCCACGATACGGGTTGTATCTACCTTGCTGTGGGGCTATGAATGTGAAACGTCATTTTTATCATGATGTTCAATTAACTTGATTAACGTCAATTTGATATCAGTGCTAGATTTTAATAAGTGACGCTTAAGCGTGTTATTGTTTTTAGGGTTCATTACCTCGAAATGAGAATAAACGGAACCCTATAGGATCACTTTGCTGTCTGTCTGTCCGTCGAGACCCTTTTTCACAGGAACGCGTGGAGGTATCAAGCTGGAATTTATATCAAATACTCAGGTCTATTGTTACTTGGAGCTGTTATAAAAAATAAAAATAAAACTTCTAAGCCAGCGCAATCAAAATATACAGCCGTTTATGCCGCAAATTTCTGCAAATTCTCGTCACTCGCAAGGAATCAAAACCTACAGGATACTTCACGTGAAATCAGAATCTTGAAATTTGATACGAAGCAACGTGTTATAGCACAAAAAAATCTATGAAGTAACTTATAAGAATTATGAATCCCATTAAGGGTAGGTAGATTCTGGTAATCTGTCAAGCCGAGTCATCGTTTTTTTATTAGATAATTCGTCGTAATTTAGCGCCGCGACGAAAGGACATTTTTGAAGCGAGGGCAAAGCTAGCTGTGATGATAGTAACGTGCATTTTTACGCCGGGGCACGGATGCTTTTGATAAAGCAAGCAAAACCACGCGGAATGTAACTGTGTAAGTGAGGCCAGGTCTCCACGACATCATTTACTCAGGGCCCCCTTAGAATTCCCTTAGTATAAAATATAGGTTTTATTAGTTTTGTTCCCTAGCATCACTTTGTAAACGAATCCCTTTCAACCTATACCTACTGACTGGTTGACATAATTATGGTATGTCATATTGTATAGTTTTTATTCTCATTGTTATCAAGTGTTAAAAGACAATTCGAAGTTGAATGTCGAATAATGAACTAAGTAAAATTTATATACCTACCCTCATCTGTGGTTACTTTTATTATGAGATTTGTAACTTCTGATAACTGAATATGATTTGTTTTATCGTTGGAGATCATGTTGACAGTAATTGCCATTATTTTATAAAAGTTTCGATACTTTTGACTTTGCAATGAGAATGGGGTTGGTTATTGTGGTTATACTGATGAAATTAACATATTGATAATTTCTCTTCTTTTAAAATTTTCAATTCTTCAAGTGACTTTTCGTTACAAGAAAGATCACTTTTAAATTTATTTTCGTGACAAGGCAAGAAAAGAATTAGTAAGCTTAGTTAATGCACTGCATATAAAAAAAAACGAGAGAAAAATGTATGGTATATTCAGATTCCCTGTTAGAATTATGATTTGCTGGTTTCTTTTTGTTAAGATTTTGTCTGATTTGAGGCCTTGTTCTGCTTCTCCAGGTAAACTATTGATTAGTTACGTCCCCGGTAAAGTTAATTGGCAAGTAAAAGGTATGAGTATGGGTCAGTTTATCATATGATTAGTGCTACTCGAACATCGTGAAATTAAAATTGAAGCTACGGGTGACTTTAACCGACAATTAGCGTACTTGTCACTTTACTGCGAGGTGGTGAGGTAAGATGAATCATATTTGTGAACTAAAAGGTAAAACCACAGAAAGGGGCGGTGCGGGTTATTTGGAACTCCGTGGGTAAAACCGGTAGTTTTTGAAATTGAAGCTTATTGTGTTGTTCATTTACTGTATCATATCAGGCTTTCATTGAACATTGACTATTTAGAACTTATTGAAGCCTCTTTGGGTTTATCGTTTACTTTATATTCCATCATTAATTGTCGGTAGATTGTGTCAATAGAAAATAGGTAACTTGTAGGTAACTGAAATTGTTGAGATAGCTTGGACAGCAACAAAGTTTAGTCAGATATTGATAACTGCTGGTAGTGACTAGTATTATTTGTACATTTGTTGCAGTAAGCAGTGCTAACCCATATTTTACAAAGTTCAGCTTTACTAATATCATATTTGCAGGACTATGTTTCTAATTTCGTGTAGCGTACTGTGGTAATTAATCAATTTATTG
Source organism: Pyrgus malvae (assembly GCA_911387765.1). Classification (NCBI taxonomy): domain Eukaryota; kingdom Metazoa; phylum Arthropoda; class Insecta; order Lepidoptera; family Hesperiidae; genus Pyrgus; species Pyrgus malvae. Next base: position 22,464,152 of record OU426963.1, on the reverse strand, counting down.
TTGCATCTTAAATAAAAGTGTCGAAATTATATTACCGTTGTTTCGAATACTTAAAAAAAAGGATTTTTACTGTGGTCATAGTTGTATGCAACATAGTAGCAGTTACTCAAAGTTTTCGCAATGCAAAAAAAAAAAACGAAGACTGTCTGATTTTTATTGAATTCTCATTACGTGTGCCTAATGGTGGTTTTCTTAACTGTAATAATACGTCAATGAACTATATCGTTCCTATTAGCAAGCCAAGAATGTATCTTTCCATGAAGGCTTGAAAGCTACTCCGTTTATCAAATTAATAACTTCAATGAAATTGAATCTGCTATTGAAATTTTGACTGAAGATAACGGTAATTGAATTCAATTGTGAAAGATATTTTCCATCAAGTGACCACTTTGCTATGCTAGTACTTTGTTTTCCTCGGTAAGTTAGCTCACTAGTCTGTTAATGATATCAACTTTGCATATTTTGTGTAGGTGTCTAGGTTTTCTTTTTGTGTTTATGGTGATGGCGTAGGGCCGTCAAAAACCCGCGTTGTACGCCACAGTTGCCAAACTTTTAAAATCTCAGAAAGTAAAACAAGTGTGGTGGTGCAATAAATGTTCATTATAAGTACAGCTGTTAATTTTAAGTCCCCAGAATCGCAATTTACTTCTGTTAAAAAGTTTCGAAAGTTAATAACAAAAATTATTTTGTAATCTTATCCGCTTTATTATCACATTTTCAGGAAAGTGAAGAATAGTTGGAGAAAAGGGTTCTTAAAGTGAAAAATTAATGGACTGAGTTATGGAGATAAAGACGCTACCAAGTTAATGAGGACCCTTAAAAAAAAGGCCAGACCAATCACCTATTATGTGCATGAAAAGTGAGAACACCTGTCCGGTTTGTGAAATGACTGGAACAGGAGCCAGATAGCAGCGATCAAGCTATAAGAGCGCTTCGACCATGACATCCGGTGAGCCCGTTTCTATTGTTTTGGTATTGAAGAAGCGGCTGGTCGGAGGGGCTTCATACGCCCGGTCCACGCCATGTAATTGTGTTTGGCTGGTCGAAAGGGCCCCGCACGCCCGGTCCACGCCCTGTACGGCTTGTCGAAAGGGCTGCGCGCCCAGTCCACGCCCTGTATTGGTGGTCGAAAGGGCCTTGCACGCCCGGTCCGCAATGCGCTACTGGCTACCTTCAAGCCTAATCCTAGGTACTCCTTACATGTAACGCATGCAATGTAATGGGATAGGGATATCGCACTATATGTCAGGAATGGTCGAGCGAGTACTAATGAGTTTGTTTCAGGTGACGCACGAGGACGTGCGACAGTCAGAGATGGCCGTGACGGCTCTATTTAATTGTTAGTCGATTATCTGTCAACTGGCAATACTGACAGATGACGTAACACCGGACGCTGGGGCGGCGGCCATTACAGACTGAGTGAGGATTGAGCTACGAGCATAAGAATAAATATTTCTTATGCTACGAGCGTGTAAGGAGATTGCGCACGCGCCCCACGTGTTCGGGTGGAACGTCGTCGGTTATAAAGTGATCGTTCTACCTACAAGTGATCTGTCCGTATTATAAATTAGTGATTGTTAATTTCGTAATCAGTAAAGGAGTGTCTTAGATTTACGTTACTCGGCCACCGCTCGCCAACAAGTATGTAAGTACCTACATAATAATATGTATGTGTAAGCCTTTTCATTTAAAGATGAAAGTTCGAGATTAATCCAACGAAAATATATTCACGATTGTGTATATATGTATCCTACTACGTAGATGTAGTACCTACCATGAAGTTTTTGGGTCGCATCTAGTACCGAAACATCTGTTAATGCTACCTACTACGGACCTACTAAGGACTCAAACTCATTATGCTAAGGATTTCATTTCGACAGGGAAATTGTGCTTTGATTCACGAACGATTCTGCGAAATGAAAAATCTTTCTCTTCTTTTCGTTCAAAAATCTTTTTTCTTTTGTTATCGGGGGAAACCTTCAAAAAGTACCCAGCACCTTGGGAAGGGATACCGGGTTATGTGGTATTTGACCGCACTAAAACCTCCTCGGTAGCCTGCCTCTGAGCTTGGGAAGGACTCCGGGATCTCCAGTGGAACGCTCCGGTGTCCTTCACGCGCGGCGCTTCAGAACGGGCCCATCTTCGGGAGAGCAGATGTGCTCTCCTGCACCTTCAGGTGTTCACGGCGGCATGCGGCCACGCACACACCGCCGTCCTTCCCGGGGCTGCTGGCTGGACGGGTTCAAGGAATCGACTGCAAGGAAAGAAATATAATTCGAGCGTATCTTGTATGAACGTACCATATTTTTTCTTGCCTCATATCTTCTAGATCACTTAACGGAATTACGTCTAAGTAGTAGTACCTAAGTAGATTGCAGCAACTACTTAACACCATGTGGTAAGTAGTATTTATGTACTTACTTAGATGTTATTTGTTCACACCGGCTAAGTGGTCAACAGCGATGTTTTCTTTTCAACACTATTATAATACTTGGACTTTAGTTTTACAATTCTTCTAAAACAAAAGCTTAAGTTACTCATTATTACGTCAGCTACCTGCCACTGAAAGTCCCGTCAAAATCGGTCCAGCCGTTTCAGAGATTAGCCGGAACAAATAGACAGACAGACAGACAAAAATGATAAAAATGTTATTTTGGTATAGGTATGTACCGTATACACATTAATATTATGTCTGTAGTAAGAAGCTGTTATTTTAATATTACAATCAGACACTTCAATTCTATTTATCTAATACCTTTAAACGAGCAATTCTTGTATGTATCTAAATATATTTTTTGAATCTCGGAAACGGCTCCAAATATTTTGATGAAATTTAGTACCCTGGATTCGGGGGTGATAAATCGATCCACAAAATTTTTATTGTTGGAAATTTTTAACTGTATTAAAATATTTTCAATGATAATCAATTTAAATATAAACTGAAAATTACGACTCTTCCTGACATCTATTGGAGAGTATTAATAATATTGTGGCGTAAACGCTGTCAAACGGGGGAGCCCACGAGGCTCATTGTGGATTTCCTCAAGCTCAGGACCTTGTGCTTTTTATAGGTTGGGTGGTAGGAAGTTTAAAATATTATATTATTTAATATTATTATATTTTATGACGTTTTGCGTTTAACCAGTGGAGAGAGATTTTTATTATTTAAAATTCATGGTTCAACGGTAGCGGCGTATTCTAATCTGTCTATTTTGACATCCGGAAGTAAGATAAAAAATTATTGTACCTATATAGAAGGTCATTTTTAATCGTGGCAGTACTCAACAGGAAATGAAATGAAATATTTATTTGCATAAAACACGGTACATTTTTTTTACGATAAAAATCTTACAATATTGTTCATGCGTGTCTTACCGACCTAGTCGGTGGGCAAATATTTATTAATAAATATGATAAAGTCATCGTGTCTTTAGTGATAACTATAGGTTAAATCATTAATTTACTTTTTTTTAATTTAATGTAATGCAATTTCATACCCGAAGGTATATGTCAATATTTTTTAAATAATAAAATTATATTATATTATTAAAATTTAAATAATAACAATAATAATTTAATAACAATAATATTAGATATTAATAGTAATGATAATATTTGCATAATTGAATAAAAATTTATAATTTATTAGCCAAGCGTTTGAGGTGTCCAGCATGACAATATTCTATAAATTCCTTTGTGGAATAAAAACAGTTCTTAATCAATAATTTAAAAATAAAACCCTTGAACCGATTTAATGTTAGATTTTTTTAACCGAGATGGCAGCAAATTATAAATTTTGATGCACATCACAAAGCTGTTTCTCGAATAGCATTCCGTATAAGATAATAGTCTATGCAATTGACCCCGATGCCGATTGAAGAATGTATCATCTTTGGTATCAAATCGATTTTGATTATTTTTGACACATATTAGACTTTCGTAGATGTACATTGATGGCAATGGCGGGAGATTTAGTTTTTTTTTTTAATATTGGCTTACAGGAGTCCATAGGTTCCGCACCTTAAATGGCCCTAACACATTTCTTTTGTATATTCTTTTCCATAAGAGTAATCCGTATCTTAGGACCGAACACACGTATCCGTGATAAGCCATCAATGCTGTTTTTTATTTGCTACTTTTGAAAGATGGTGTAATGCGTATATGAATTTATTTAGTCTTTGGCATACTATTTCTACATGATTTTTCCAATTTAAATTTGAGTCGATTTCAATGCCAAGAAATTTAGCTATTTTATTTTAGGATGCAAGGTGTACCCCATATCTTAATCTGACGCGCTCGAGTAAATCCGAAAATCCCCTCTTGGGCTCCGCTACTACCATCCGCCAATCCGACGTTCAAAGAAATGACAACGTCGATTTGAAAGAGCTCTATGAAAATTTCGTTCTTTGAATTAAAGCTTCCGTGGTCGAATGGTTGCGTGAGCTGACTGCGGAACAAGAGACCCGGGTTCAAACCTCGATCAAAACCATATTGTGTCTATTTTTTATTTTTATGAAAATAACTTTTTTTTATTAGGAGCTATTTCAGATGGCTTTGTAACACGAAGCAAATAATTGTTTCATTTTAAACTAAACCAAGAAAATATTTTTTTAGAAAATAAACGATTTAATGTTATGTCATTGTATAAAATCTGGTGCAATAAAGTATTTTTGTATTGTATTGTATATATCCGAGCAACGCTCGGGCGTCCAGGTACTTTGTATATAAATTTCAAATACACCTAGCATTTTCTGCTCAGAAGAATTGAATATACGCATATTTGTTAGTAGTATTGGTTATCCAATAAATAAACACTCACACGCTCAGATCGTATTTTTAAAGAAACATGGGTACGAATTTGCATGGTTAAAAGGGCTTTCAATTATGATGCTAAGAATGCTAACATAAGTAAATGCAAACTTCCTCAGTTCTGTTTGTAGCTGCGTGCTTATAATTTAATTGAAGAGAAATTAATGTTACCATCGCATCTTTGAGGGTACTAAACTATTTTGAAGAGACATCAGGTTATACGGAATTTCTACTGTACTAAATATCCCTCGGAGGCCTGCCTCACGCTTAGAGAGGTCTTAGGGATGTCCAATGGAACGCATTGCTCTAGGCGGCCGCAATTCCGAAACCGTGTCGCCGATATTGTAGATCATTTTACCTAAGTATTATTCCTTATCCCAAGCTATACGAAGGTTGTGTTGGTGGATTGTTTTCATGTTCGTTACCTAAGAGGCTTAATTGACAGCGTAATCAGCAACCGAGCGGCTTGCCAGATTACTAAAGTTATTTGCACGTAACTAACGCACACGTAGACAATGTACACGTGCATGTATACCACAGAACATATTAAAAGAGATAGATTGGCAATAATGCGCCGTTCGTATAAAAACCAGTGTCGTGTATCCAGCCCCACCTTTCACCTTCACTACATCTGTACTTAAGTAAATATGAAGCTTACGCACATATTTGCAATTTCAAATCTAGCCAACCTTAGCGCCGCACATCACGCATCAAATGAACAAATCACACCCAAGCACGCATTTCGCAGCGCGATCGTGTTTCTGTAGATATGAGCGTTGCTCATATCCTTGGCGCGTTTTCCCCATCCACTACTTCATTCTAACCACTTTAATATGTTCTATGATGTATACAGTACACAACCAAGCAGAGAGGTATTTTGTGAGTTAAGTAGTAGCATCGAACAAGCCATAAAGTTTTCGAGGGTTCTTATAAAATAGATGAATAAAAGTCTGTATGAAATTTAAATATTTAATTCCTTATCCTTACAATAAGACACGCGTCCGTCCTGCGCTACAGAACTGCGACTGTGAACTCTGTACTGAAACGTATATAAAATCTGCCTATGTCTGTTTGTCGCTCCAAAATGATTAATTGACATAGGAAAAAAGGAAAGCGTTGTACAAATAAAAGCTTCTAATTTACACACCATTTCCAATACATTCTGTAGATTATTGACAGCTTTAAAAAATGTATCTTAATAACTTTGCACAATCTTTTTTTCTGTGTTTCCAAAATATTAGCTTATAAAAAACATTTTTTCTCATAAAATACAGAATTCTTTAGCTGTAAATGATACTTAAGATATTTCTATTATCTTAGTACTAAATTAATAAAAATATATTTATACCTCAACCTGCTTTTGTCCCATTTTTGCACTTTTAAGGGTCATTTTACAGAAGAGATTTTTTACGTGAAAAGTGATTCAACCTTTTTAATTTGACGTAACTACCATGAATATAAGACAATTCCGAAAAAAAAAACCGAAATGTAAAGTGTAATGTAACATAATATTTTAGCAAAAGTTTTGGTAAATTCTAGAATTTATTAATTTATTTTTATTTATTTATTAATAAGTTGCACCAACAAAGTGTACACCAATACAGTATAAAGGTCGCTGCATACGTAACGTGATAAAAACTCGGACGGAACGTGAACGGGACGGTGACGTGACTGCCTCGTTCAAATGCCCCGTGAGTGCCACGTTCACGTCCCGTCCGTGTCTCCCTGACATATGCTCTTTCATATACATTTTGAATGAAACGATTTTTCCAAAACTTCCCGTCCCGTCCTGTCCCGTCACGTCCGTGTAAACCCGTCACGTATGCAGCGACCTTAATACATAATAGTCATTTAAAGCATAATCTAAGTGCCACTTCAATTATAGGCGCAAACTACAAGCATAGGTGAACAACACGTACAAGTAACTAAAATTTACAGATAAAAATTCAAAGTTCTGATGCAGTAATAATTACAAAATGTTATAATAATAATAATAATAATTCTAGAATTCTACATGTTTTACTGATGATTTTTTGCCTTTCTTTATTTCTTTCAAATCTTTGAATGAAATAATATTGACCAATTTCAGTACATAGTTATAAAGCTACATTTTGACAGCTGTCTATACAGATATTTAATACAACTGTACAGAGTATTGTGTAATGACGGCAACATTAATTTATTTTTATGTATGTATGCAAAATGGTTGACTTTGGTTTGTTTAACTTGGAGCAACAAACACACGAGACAATGGCACATACTAAAAAAATCTTTACAAAACTTTATTGCCACAAAAATCAAACAACAAACTTCCAAAAATCCGCCAAATTTTTTAATTTAATTACGAAGCTTACTTGGGTAGGTACAAATTATTTTTTTCATCATTTATAATAATTATACGATAATAATCATACGTGCTACGATAATGAACTTTACTGCTTAGTGATTAAGGATTTTTTTACATGTGTAAGAAATTTACAGCTAGTTGTGCGACACCTCACTACGTCCTATCACTGGAGTTTCGCTTCTATTCACAAGTAAATTAAGATCCAACATTGCGTGGCTACGTTTGTGTCGCGTTACTAATTAAATATTAAAAACGATATAATAATATCGCCTAAGATTATTCAATATCTATTCGTACATTTAGCTTGCTACAATCCGTGCAGTGAATTCACATTTTTGACAGAATATGTATCTATATGTATTTGTCTTACTCATAAGGGTATTAAGGTAAGGCATGCTTCTCATTTTTGTGACAAACAAATGAACGTAATTTGTGTATATGTGTGTGTGTTTCACTTCAACATACATATAAATGCAAGTGAAATGCTTATAGATGAATATTGTATAATTAGCACCTAACAAATAAATACCTACCTATAGTAGCGCATCAACTATTTGCATTTACTTACTGTATTATTCTGACTTGGGGAAAATTTTTCAAACTCGCAATAAAAATATTAGTCGGTTAATTTTATCGCTGTCCTTTTCATATGTCATATCAGTATCGGTGACAACGCAAATATTTAAGCGACGAATAGTTTTATCCGGATATTGAAAAATCGTCTCGAAAGAAGTTCACAACATACATCTGATCCTAATTTAATGTCAGAATACAATGGTTTTTTGGTATTAGGTTCCCATTACTATTCTATTTTTCAGTAACACAGTATTATAATTATGAAAATTTACTCAAAACTACATTCATTTGTAAGTCACACACAAACACGTACATTAATTTATTGCTTTATTCATAAATCTCACTGTCACACGAATATAAGTCAGTTCTTTATTTTATTCGATACAAAAATATCTAGTAGTCACATATTCGACTGTACAATTCAATTTCACATACGAATTATAATAATCAAAGGGTGCTTGCAGGACGAGGCAGGTAATCGAGATAGAGAATCCATAAAAACCTGAGAACTCACACTCTTTCCCGCCGAACTTTAAGACATTATGGTCAACGGTAGTCAATCTATCTAACTACTACATGCAACGCAATGTACTGAAATAAAGCGGGACCGTCAAACTTACCTCCTGATGCAAGCGCCCAAAAATGAATTCAATACACGAACTGTTTTATAAAACTGTGTGTCAATTTGTGCTATCAAAACGTAACAATTCGTCCTGTAAAAATACTTCATTAAAAAATTGAATATCATATATTATATTGCACACTTCGCCATAGGCCGTCTACAGACCTATCATAAAAACTAGCATAAATAAATCGTTGTTACAACATAATGGCAAGAATCCAATAGTATCTAATAATAATTAATAATAAAAATTATTTTATAACAATGACATTTAAAAAATTAATAAAATGAGTATTGGAATGAAATCACAACTACCCGCCATCTTTAAACTTAATCGCAACTTTCTGTACACACAAAATTGAAACCTTTTACCATTTTTCGGTATTAAACATATAATTCGGTGGTATACGAACATTTTCAGCGTGGCGACGTGTCTTGTCCAACTATTTATACAACCTACGTAGTTCAGAAACCGGTACAGCGCCATCTAACTTGACTTCTGCAAAACAATAAAAAGAAGAAGAAAAAGACCTGTGCCAGTGCTATCTAGTTCAAGTTATGAAAAAAATACACATTTCTTTCTTGTACACACAAGATGTACGTTAGGTTCAGTTTCTTTCATTAAATCGACACAATTTACTGCATCAGCAAAACTCTTCAAAAAATCTACAATAAACGTAAAAAGAAATTTCATACGTACAGAAAGTCTGACCAAACCATCTACAGATAATTGCCAATAACAATATCTATATGCACGCTTATTCCTAAGAGCATTCCATGTCTTTCTTAATCTCTCACAAATTTTAATCCTACCGATTGGCATTTCATGTTTCATCTATCAAACGTGAATTTCTATCGACATTTGAAAATATTATTTGTGATTTTAGTATTTATTGTCAATTAACTAAGATGATAGTCAGTCACATCAATGCGACCCTTCGAGGTACTATAGTTACCATCAGTTAAATATAGTTGTCTGATGGTAACTTTAGTAACTGACGAATACCACACACAGATATAATGTGCACGTACGGACACAACATAAATATAATAAAATTTCCATTACAAAAATCTCTATTTTTTTCCAAAATCGATAGCTATCCATGTTTAATTGACATTTCAAATTACAAAAATTTATAACAACAATTTTAGATTCACAATTAAAACTTATAATATTAATATTACAAACACGCTGATAATTTTCAAAAGATATTTATTAAAGCTAATTTGAGAAAGATCTTAAGCAATTTAAAAGTTATGAAATAAATATCTATATAAATAGGATGCATCATCAATAAAAGGACTGAATTCATTAATATACATATAAAATAAAATTAAAATTTATTATTTCTTCCACGCCACTTTTATTAAAAATAGTAAATGGATGATATATTATACGATTAAGTGGATTTCTAGGGTTAAAACCGAATAAAAAATAATTAAATCCCCAAAAAAATGCAAAAACTTGTTTTTATTAACTCTTACTGTCAATTTTTTTACATTTTTTTCTCACATTTGTCACTACTAAGCTGTCCTCAAAATCTTTACACCATACCCCAGTTTCATCTGTACTTTCTCATTCATCCTATAACCATTGATATTTAAGATCCCAAATTCTACGCTATTACGATAAAAATCATTCACTTCAAAAAATCTATGATACATATTAAAATCGAGTACGCGATATTAAACCTTACTGTAATGCATGAAAGACTAGATCTCTGAGACTGTATATATTATACCATCGTATAGTGTACACCTTAATAAGATAGCTAAATTATCAACTGCATACAACAAATGCTATCGTAACAATTCATTTATCGAAAAACGCGCTTACAAGATGATTTTATACAACGGCCTTGCTTATACTGCTAATGTTTGGTGGATAGGAAATATATGAATGTACTCTATGGGGTGACTTAAACGTAATTTTTGTCAAAAATACATTCGGTCCGTAAGTTTTTATACTCTGATAACATAATTTAAAGGTACACATTTTAATTTGATAGCATATTTTCCCGAAATTTGTAGTTATTGTAAACTGGCACGATCAGTTACAATGCTGAAAATGTCTTGTATGCGTTTTATGGTAATTTTATCTTGGTTAAATCAGTCGAGGTTACTTTTAAATCTGATTCGAATCAACACTATTTTAAGCTTCACGCAAGCATCAAAAGTGGTTAACCATTTTACGATTATCCGATTAAAATGTGTAACCTGACACTAGAATCTTTGAAACTGGCTGTGGGTGTGTATTTAAGCACATTGTCTTTGTGTGCGTTAACTAAGAAGTTTCAATCAGTAGTCTCTTGTTACTATAGTAAACATAAAAAACCCGCAATTGTGAGATATACCGACTGTGCACATTGTCTTTGTGTGCGTTAACTAAGAAGTTTCAATCAGTAGTCTCTTGTTACTATAGTAAACATAAAAAACCCGCAATTGTGAGATATACCGACTGTGCACATTGTCTTTGTGTGCGTTAACTAAGAAGTTTCAATCAGTAGTCTCTTGTTAGTATAGTAAACATAAAAAACCCGCAATTGTGAGATATACCGACTGTATACCAAGTTAAACTAACGACCAAAAACATGTATTTAATTACATGTGCAACCACAAAACAATTTAATAGCGCCCTGATATTACCTATAATTTTCTCTGATGTACTATAAATATTATGTTCAGATACGAAATAATAATAAAAATAAAAATACTACAATTTAAAATTACTGCTAATTTTAAAATGTTGAATAATGAGGTTTTTTTTAGTGTAATTTATATTCTCGTCCGAATTACCGGGACGAAGTAACTTGTTTTAAATTATATTATATAGAAGTTGTGCGTGTTTTATTTTTTATTCAACACTATTTTAAGTCGGACACAGCACTCAATTTAAACCGCTTTGTAAGTTCAAGCGATACAGAAACTATATAAAAGATTCTTTGCATGTGAGAGTGAATTGAACAATAAGGGCAAAGTAAAAAATTAACGACCTATTTTTGTCATTTGCTTAGTCTTTTGTATATTATTATGTAGACAACTTTTCTAATCGATTAAATTTCTTACTATTGGTGATTTCAAAATGGCAGACCCGGTCAATAATTCACGTTTGCCAAATTGATGGCATGCATTTGAATAAAAATATTGATTGTAATATAAAAACGGTTCTACTCACTCGGTTTTTCGGGATCGCCCGACTAGTTTTTATATTACAATGAATAAAGACACTCACGACACCTTTAAGGACAAAAAATATTGATTTTAATATTTTTTTATTTTCATATATTTAACCATGAGATACATAATGCGCGATCTACGCTACTCTATTTAGCCAATTTACAAGACTATCTCAGTTCAATTTCGAACTATGACGCCCTAAAATAAAATTCCTTCTACTGCTACTTATTTTGAACCTTACCAAATAAGCTATTTTTTACACGTGAAACAATGTACATACACGTAGTACAATTTAATCCAGATTTCTCACTTATTGTGTCAATTTTGATTGTGAGGAAATGTGTTATTGTTTTATGAAATTGTCTCTTAGCAGGCACTGCTTTTGTAAGTATGTCAAATTTTATTTCTAAAATATATTAAGATATGAAAAACATACCTTTTCGAATTAAAAATAATTAAAACTGAACGAATGTACATATGTCAAAACTTGTAAAAAAAATACTTTAAAAATAATTATAGCTTTAAGTTGCTAAACAATCAAAATTAAATGTATTTTGTACTCTAAAATAGTTACTTAAAAAAAATATTTTAAAGAAACTAAAATAAACAAATGAGGAGAAAAAGTATATTATATTTTTTTTAAATATGGTACAAATTTATTTTTTTCAATTAGCTTTCGTTATTCAATAAAATTTGAGGGCATTAACGTCGTCTTTAAGTCAATAATAATAAAAAATAAAAAAAGTAAAATAAATATCGTTAGCACAGTACAAAAAATATAAGTGCAGTATATTAAATTAATTGCGAACAGGCCAATTTATTAACTTTTTAAAAGCAATGTTTGTGGATCAAACTACTACACGAACAGCCAACATTTTAAGTTTCTAATAGCTCCATCTATTAACTCTTTTGGTAACATGATAGCTGATATAGCGCCATATGCATATTTTGAATCAGCCACGACTGCGGGGAGTGTTCTAAAAGTATATTTAATCTATTATATTTCACCACAATCAAAACGTTTATCCTTTAATACGCGATTAGTAGATCAGGGTACCCGATTTGGCTAGTGAAACCTATACAAGCCCTTCGTTAGGGATTCAAATATTAGGCTACAAAACATTATTACGTTATGAGTATCTCATTAGTAAAGGCGTCTTTCCATTTTAAAGCTTTCATGACAATTGCAAAATGTTTAAATGAAATTTGGTTGAAAGATATATCAGATTGGTCGGCTAATCGTCTGGAAAACATTGACCGACATTAAATAAATTAATTTGATTCGATACAATTGGATATTATGTGAAATATTAGCTTTAGTGCTCAATCGCACAGTGGTTATCTTGTCATCTCGCGCCAATAAAATTTGATATCTGACATCCTTATTCATAAAAATCATCATCAATAAGTCTGTGCTAACTAAAAATATATTTATTATTGTCTCCTTCTTGTTAATGACTCCACTTATATTCCTTCTAATCTAATATTATACTTTGTCGTTTTATTCATTTTGTATCGAAACATCTTTATATTATTTTTAATATGGAACTGACAGTGTCAAACAGAGCTTATTAAATTAGATCGACTATACGCGCTTAAAGAAGGCAACATATTATTATGTATGTATTTTAGCTAACACAGGATTATCGTAGTGTTGTTATTTTTTATAAATAAAGGAGACCGTCAATATTTTTATGTAAAACTTCTTAACATACAGACTGACCGATATATTGATAACTGCGCCATCTATGACCTCAACGCATCAACACGAGATTGATCGATATATTGATAAAAGCGAATAAAAATAACCTCAACGGGTCACTACGCGACTGACTGACCGGTATATTGATAACAATTCCATCTATAACCACAACGAGTCATTACGAAACTGACCGACATATTGAAAACAGCGCCATCTATGACCACAACGCGTCACTACGTAATGAGCCTGGGCGCATGCAGGCCTGCCAGCCTCCTCGCAAGCGGCGGCCGGTGCCTGGGTTCGTGGTCAGCTCGAGGTGCCCAATCTTGCAATCTAGCGCCAGCAGCTAGTCGATGAGTGAGGCGATGCGCGATCGAGAATCCGCCGCTGCCTTCGAGTTGCGTTAGGACTATTATCACTTGCCTGGAAAGAAAAAAACAAGATAAGATTATAATCACACGTGAAACAAGCTGAGATTAATTGAGATACATCTTTTCTGGATCTGTAAAGTTGCAGGTAACCGGACTGGAGAAATACCACAACTGCCGTGAAGCAATTCGATTGTGTTTTGGTGGAGTGCAATAGCTGGCTATACTTACATGAGTTGTACATCCACCTCTCAAGTAGCAGCGCTAATGCATACGACCTCAGGCTTAGAATAATTACAATTACATTAAAGAAACCAAGTACGCGCGCCCAAATTCAAGCATGTTTATTGGTGCCATTAATGGCACCAAACGCCGGGCCACTCCGTAAGACTTAAGGTTTAATTTTATCACAACACTTTTTAAAAACAAAAGAAATCTAATAAAATAACTTTTCACTGTCACTTTCAAAATAAAAATATTTTGTTTGGCAGATGTGACAGCTGTAGGAATCTATTTATTGCTTCAATTTTGACAGCGCGCTTGTATGAAGACACTCATTCTATACGTATTTATTCTAAGACCTCAGGCTTGCCTAAGCTCGCATTTCGTTGTCAATGGGCTGCAGTAACTACTTAACACCACGTGGCGTGCATATTCGTCTGCTACTTCATATAAATGTTTTTTTTAACGTTTCACACTCCCATAGTAGGGTAGGGCCTGTGTCGTGGGCACCATGAACACATACAAAGACAGAAACACAAACACCCAGCCTGAGAACAGAAATTTTAACTCATCATTTAAATTTCTGCCTGACATGAAATGAATGACTTGATGGATGTCTTGCCCGTTTTCACTAACGACGGACAAGGGAACGCCTTACTAAGTAACTAAAGTCCAATTTAGGGCAATGCTTAGCATAAAGTTCCGGTTCACCAATCGATGTATAATAGGTTGGTCCTATCTTATGAGTAGCCTAGTTTTATGACAGTTGTCCATGGTTTTGTTCGTCAATCTATTATCAATTTGAGCGACTGTCACATGTGTCAGTTTAGAAGCACCTAAGCACTACGCCATCCCAAATTGTTGTCGTATCTTTAGGTTCTGCCTAAAGTCGTTAGTTGAAACGTTTTTTTCCTCTAAGCAGCTCCTAAATATTTAGGCATCTGATTTAGGAGCATCCTGTGGTTAGCGAAAATGGGTGTCAGTATTTAACACAATGATACATTAGCCTACCAGGCAATCAAAACTCAACCTTTTTTTGTTTAGATGCTGAACTTTGTGGGCTTTATTGCTTTAAAGTTTTACGATCATATCACCAGATTAAAATATAATAGATTCTGCAGGTCTTCTTGTATTACCAAGACCATCTATCAGAGTATTTTTTTCAACGTTTTTTTTTATATTCCACAGATCCCACTGCTGGGCACAGGTGTCCTCGCTGGAGTGAGAGGGATTTAGGTCATAGTCCTACACGCTGGCTAAAGGTTGGTGCCCACCAACCCCCACTTGAGAAATTATGATTAATTGAAAACATCGTAGAGATAAACTACGATAACATGGCGCACCCCTCCAAAATTCAAAATGTTTGAAAGTATTTGTGAAAGTATTTACATAGCGCCACCAAGACAAAAAACGCATGTGTGCGTACTGAGACGGCCGTCAAACAAAAACAAATCCACGGATTTGTTGCTCGACTAGTGGCGTCATTAATCACTCATTATTATAAGTATGGTGCTGCACTGACGTATTCTATGGAAATGATACGTCCGTTGTCTTTCACGATCGGCTAGGTTATGATTAGTTGACCAACCAATCTGGTAATACGTGAGATATTACGAGTACTGATTGCACAAAAACTATGAATAAATTTTATTGTCTTCAAATATTGTTTAATATACTCTAATATTTTGCATGTTTAATGTTTTTAATAAAATGAAACGTTTATGATGTATGTGAAAAAGATTTATTTTTAGTTACTAAGACATGAAAATCATTAACAAAAATACGTAATCATAATAATTATAAAACAGTTTATAATGTTGTGGTCCAAGTGATAATAAGGACACTATTCATATTGCCGGGCATTATTAATAATACCCTCATTAATTACTTGGCCCACAACATTTATATAAAAATAAAAATCTTAATTATCTCTATTGGCGCTGGAACTATAATTTAGTTCATCGCGTTTAGTTCATAATTATCTACGTAAATAATAAATTCTTGCTCATCGTCATAGTTTTTCCAGTATTTGGATTTGGAGGAGACGGACTCCTCCACATTCTGCAAGTGTTTGCCTACATCGTGCGATCAAGCATGTATATACGGTCATGAAATAATTTTATTATGGAAGTGTAGTTTTGGTCTACATTTTTGTTTGCGACATAGTTTTTTAACACTCCCCTAAATTTGTCGATCGGGTTTAAGTCGGGATGATATGAAGGAAGCCTTAAAATATCGCAATTGAATTTTTTTGCTTCGCCATCAATGGCGTAATTTCTAGAATTATCTTTATTTTTAAAATGATATCATTAAGTTGGATTTTCTTTATTTCTTCCTCGAAATCGAAGTGTTTAATAACCAGCCAATATTTCATACTTCATATGTTGGTACACTGTAGCTATCACTTCTCTTGCCTAAAATATATAGAAAAGATTATACAATAATAGACATACAAGTCAATCAAAACATTACGTTAACTTTTTTTTTTCAATTATGGCATCGCAAACTCTGTGCATACTGCCAGTGTCAAGTATGATTTTTGCATCAATTTTTTGCCAGTTTCAATGAAACTGGACGAAGTAATAACAAAGTAAGTCGTCAGTAATCAGTCAGTCTAGTCAGTCCAACATTCAAGTAAAGTGATGGCTACTTTACTAGAACGTGTCCGATGGAATTTTGGAGGCAAGCAGAAAAAACATATTTTAGCACTGTTATTCTATTTCACAAACACTCGTTCACTGTAAATTAACCTATATCAAAGGAAAAATGCCATCAACTTTATCAGATATAACTCAAAAATACACCAAGACAATGACAATAAAACTAGAGCACAATATGTATTTTTCGACTTCCCGCCAAAAAAAACCCATTACGTTAACTTATTTCACAAACAAACAAAATTACCTGACTCCGCATCATTATTTTTCTTGAATTTTCCATGACTATACATATTATTTTGCAATCAGTACTTTCGTGTCATAATATTATAACATACAAACTCTTTCGTAAGGATGTGACTACACACATTGAAACAGTAATTTGGAGGGGCGCGCCATGTTATAGTAGTTTATCTCTAATTAGTTGAATAAATTTTCCCACACCGTGGAACAGCGATAAAATGGAATCGCTTACCGATGCAATGGAGGTACAGAGTCGATAGTCTTCAGTTCGCCCCGCGTGGACACCACGTTGTAGCTCTCTTGGCAGTCGCATTTCACGTGGATCCACTTGTCCGTGTGCCGGTTCTCCACCATCACCACCAGGCCCGCCCAGCCCTGGAAATTATTATATCGTTTGGTTTCAATGAGAGGGATAAAAACTGGATACAAAAACTCAAAAGATTATGCTGTGGGGACACACGCACCTTGGTCAGGTAATAGGCCGTCATGCCCTGTGCGGCCCTCGTGGCGCTGGCCGCGCGCGAGCGTGAGGCCGATGATGGCGTCGGGGGGGATGCTGGGGGGACACACGCACCTTGGTCAGGTAGTAGGCCGTCATGCCCTGGCGGCCCTCGTGGCGCTGGCCGCGCGCGGGCGTGAGGCCGATGATGGCGTCGGGGGGGATGCTGGGGGGACACACGCACCTTGGTCAGGTAGTAGGCCGTCATGCCCTGGCGGCCCTCGTGGCGCTGGCCGCGCGCGGGCGTGAGGCCGATGATGGCGTCGGGGGGGATGCTGGGGGGACACACGCACCTTGGTCAGGTAGTAGGCCGTCATGCCCTGTGCGGCCCTCGTGGCGCTGGCCGCGCGCGAGCGTGAGGCCGATGATGGCGTCGGGGGGGATGCTGGGGGGACACACGCACCTTGGTCAGGTAGTAGGCCGTCATGCCCTGGCGGCCCTCGTGGCGCTGGCCGCGCGCGAGCGTGAGGCCGATGATGGCGTCGGGGGGGATGCTGGGGGGACACACGCACCTTGGTCAGGTAGTAGGCCGTCATGCCCTGGCGGCCCTCGTGGCGCTGGCCGCGCGCGAGCTTGAGGCCGATGTTGGTGTCGGGGGGGATGCTGGGGGGACACACGCACCTTGGTCAGGTAGTAGGCCGTCATGCCCTGGCGGCCCTCGTGGCGCTGGCCGCGCGCGAGCGTGAGGCCGATGATGGCGTCGGGGGGGATGCTGGGGGGACACACGCACCTTGGTCAGGTAGTAGGCCGTCATGCCCTGGCGGCCCTCGTGGCGCTGGCCGCGCGCGAGCGTGAGGCCGATGATGGCGTCGGGGGGGATGCTGGGGGGACACACGCACCTTGGTCAGGTAGTAGGCCGTCATGCCCTGGCGGCCCTCGTGGCGCTGGCCGCGCGCGAGCGTGAGGCCGATGATGGCGTCGGGGGGGATGCTGGGGGGACACACGCACCTTGGTCAGGTAGTAGGCCGTCATGCCCTGGCGGCCCTCGTGGCGCTGGCCGCGCGCGAGCGTGAAGCCGATGATGGCGTCGGGGGGGATGCTGGGGGGACACACGCACCTTGGTCAGGTAGTAGGCCGTCATGCCCTGGCGGCCCTCGTGGCGCTGGCCGCGCGCGAGCGTGAGGCCGATGATGGCGTCGGGGGGGATGCTGGGGGGACACACGCACCTTGGTCAGGTAGTAGGCCGTCATGCCCTGGCGGCCCTCGTGGCGCTGGCCGCGCGCGAGCGTGAGGCCGATGATGGCGTCGGGGGCGATGCTGGGGGGACACACGCACCTTGGTCAGGTAGTAGGCCGTCATGCCCTGGCGGCCCTCGTGGCGCTGGCCGCGCGCGAGCGTGAGGCCGATGATGGCGTCGGGGGGGATGCTGGGGGGACACACGCACCTTGGTCAGGTAGTAGGCCGTCATGCCCTGGCGGCCCTCGTGGCGCTGGCCGCGCGCGAGCGTGAGGCCGATGATGGCGTCGGGGGCGATGCTGGGGGGGCACACGCACCTTGGTCAGGTAGTAGGCCGTCATGCCCGGGCGGCCCTCGTGGCGCTGGCCGCGCGCGAGCGTGAGGCCGATGATGGCGTCGGGGGCGATGCTGGGGGGACACACGCACCTTGGTCAGGTAGTAGGCCGTCATGCCCTGGCGGCCCTCGTGGCGCTGGCCGCGCGCGAGCGTGAGGCCGATGATGGCGTCGGGGGCGATGCTGGAGGGACACACGCACCTTGGTCAGGTAGTAGGCCGTCATGCCCTGGCGGCCCTCGTGGCGCTGGCCGCGCGCGAGCGTGAGGCCGATGATGGCGTCGGGGGCGATGCTGGGGGGACACACGCACCTTGGTCAGGTAGTAGGCCGTCATGCCCTGGCGGCCCTCGTGGCGCTGGCCGCGCGCGAGCGTGAGGCCGATGATGGCGTCGGGGGCGATGCTGGGGGGACACACACACCTTGGTCAGGTAGTAGGCCGTCATGCCCTGGCGGCCCTCGTGGCGCTGGCCGCGCGCGAGCGTGAGGCCGATGATGGCGTCGGCCAGGATGTGCGGGTGCAGGGAGGGCCGCTCCACCGTCAGCGGCTTGGAGGAGTGCGCGGCCAGCACGTGGCGCGGCCAGGCCGAGCTGTCCGCCAGCTCGAGCCCCGTGTGCCAGTGGTTGAACGCGAGGCACACCACCAGGTAGAAGCCCTTCTCGAGCATCTTGTGGCAGCCGACGAAGCCTCGGACCTGGGAGAAGAATGAAATGAAATAGTTTATTAACATCCTGGGTAATAATATACACTTGATGTTTGTCATTGTTCTACGGTCATCAGCTGACCGTCATCCGCTTTGGGTGCGCTAAGGCTTATATGGGCTAGGAGAAAAAAGCGGGCGGAAAAAAACTCCAAGAAAAACAAATATTAATTTTACTGCAAAATTATTACCACTGTCTGTTAGGATTCCCTCGCTCCACCAAACTGCTTTAATATGGATTTATTTCTGGCATCCCTTAAAATCATACAAGTAAAATACGATAACCAACCCGCTTTGAAATACTCATCATTCAACTATTCATCATTCACTTCCCAACCGTGTCCTACAACGTACCCGATGTACTTGGATTGCAGATCTACACTGCAAGAAATGCATGAACGTTCAATTTCACTAAAAACAACGAATATTACTTTGCTTTTTCTACAGGAATCCTTCTGAGGACGAGCATACGCCTGCGGATTTACAGCATCCCCGACCTCGTCGAGATGACACAACACCCACTGTTCACTTCACAAATTGTGATAATAATATGGTGTACCATCTCAAGGTGTCAGATACCTTCTGAAGGTTTCCCCTCCAATACAAAAAAAAGAGTAGATCTAAGACTTCTCTGTGAATTCTGTGAATGTGTGAATAAAAAGTGAAAGATGATAGGGCGATGGCTTAGCCACAATAAAATTATGAATCTATTTACCTGTCTTTTACTATGCGCAACTAATTTCCCAACTTGTGCACTAGGCCCTGATTTTGTTCTGAACACCACGACGCATAAATCTAATTGAGATCGTTGACTTTTCGCTGAGTTCCTGAAAGAAAATAAAACTTGGTTTATTCCACAAATCCGATCACGAAATACCTGACAACCCAGCAAAGCAGATGTCACGATACTATCATTATCTCTTTATAATTTTTATTTTGATTGAAATAGAGTAGCATACGAACCACGCTGGCAAGCCTTGTGGTATTAAGAGGTCGTTTAAATGGTCCTTGCTACTCCTGAGATTTAAAACGATTTCGAACTACCCCATTTTTCGGCGCGTTTCTGCGTCTTTCGTTTGTTTTTATAACGCGTATACGCCCGAAACATCGAGATTTGACAATTTCCGGTACAAAAAGTAGCCGAAGTTTTCCGAAACGACCGTATTCGCGCCGAAAAATACGCTAGATTGAAACCGCACTTATCGACCGTATACGCGCCGCAAAATACGCTATTGAAACCGCACTTACCGACCGTATACGCACCCAATAATGCGCTATATTGAAACCGCGCTTATCGACCGTATACGCGCCGAAAAATACGCTATATTGAAACCGCACTTATGACCCCATACGCGCCGAAAAATACGCTATATTGAAACCGCACTTATCGACCGTATACGCACCCAAAAATACCATACACGCACCGAAAAATACGCTAGATTGAAACCGCACTTATCGCATACCGCATACGCGCCAACAAATACGCTATATTGAAACCGCACTTATCAACCGTACACGCGCCGAAAAATACGCTATTGAAACCGCGCTTATCGACCGTATACGCGCCGAAAACTGCACTACATTGAAACCGCCCTTATCGACCGCATACGCGCCGAAAAATACGCTAGATTGAAACAATTTTTAGTACGACTGCTTGAGAATGATGCACAATATTTAATGGGGTCAAAGTTCATGATGGTTTATCTCTAGTTGGATCATAAACAGTTTACCCCAGATTATATTGAATATCTGTGTTATAAATATATTAAATTTATATTCAATACAGAGTTAAAGCCACAGTCACCTCTGCCCCTCCTGAAACAGCGTGAAGTCGACTTCGGTCGGCTGCGTGGCGGTGAGCAGGAGACACGTGAGGTGTCGAGTGGACGACATTGGCGGCAATATGCCGGCGAGACGGACCTCATGCCATCCCACCCGCACCTTGCAGATGTCTATGCAGTCGAAATATCTGGGGAGAAAAAATAAAAATGCTGTATTGTTTTTGGTTGTAAAGGTAAACGCCCGTGCGAGTGTAGAAGTAACATAGGTGACTGGAGTTTTTGGCAAATGGTCAAATGACCGAGACTCCATTCATACAGATAAAGATAAGATGTGTGACCAGTTCCAATTAGGCAGAAGGTGGTTAAGGGCCGCATTCTGTAGCAAGAACTGGTAGGTGCAGAAGAGCTCTGTCGCTCTCTAAATGGGCCCTTTTTGGAGACACCAGTGCGTTCCTCTGGAGGATTCATTCTTCCATCCACCAGTCTTTAAAAGTCCACTGCTAGTCAAAGACACACCTAAAATAGTCAGTTCGTCCGGTTCTGCGCCCTTTGAATGCAGCGATTTCTCGTTGTCTTCTTCCGATCGTCAGTTAAACCGATTTGAGGGCGGCCTGTGCTCTTCGTGCCAGATGGTTTAAGTGTGATAACAATCCCACACAACTCTAATAACAACAAGAATAGAGCCACGGTATCACCTGCCTAATCGAAAAAGGCGGCTATAAGGGAGCTTCCGGGGTAGCGGGCGGTGAGTGGAAGCCCGATCCGTTCAGCAAAAAATTAAAGAGAGGGGCGGGGACTCACCGGAGCACGTCGTCGAAGCTGATCTGATAGAGCTACGGTATCCCTGTATCCGATTGGATTTAGCGGAACGCAACTAAAATTTTAATTCAGTCGTGATATAGTTCGTATGAATCAAACTAGATGGCGCTAGTAAGTAAGTTGTAAAGCCTGCTACTACCGTTAATATCATAAATTACATAAAACCCAGTGTATGGTTAATTTCTAACAACCTGCCTGATCGTAAGCGACGACTTAAAGGGTCTTCCGGGGTGAAAGTAGCGCGATCGCTCCAGCCACTAATAAATAAAGAAGTGTCCCCAGGGGAGCGGGGGCGGCAGGGGGCGGCAGGGCGGCAGGCACTCACCGCAGCACGTCGTCGAAGCTGATCCAGAAAACGCCCTGGTCGCGGTCGGGCTGCGCGGGCAGCGCGCGGCGCAGCGCGTCGGTCCAGCGCGGGCAGCCGTGCGCCCAGGCGCCGCGCCACGTGTAGTGCCCCCAGGGGTTGCGCAGGCGCAGCAGCCGCACGGGCGCCGCGCCGCCCACCTCCGCCACGTCCAGCACGGAGTACGCGTGCCGCGGCCGCAGCCCCAGCCGCTGGTACTCCTCCTCGTCCACCTGCCCAGGGTAGGCTAAGGCTTTAATCGATGCAGTTATAACATATACATATTATATATCGCAGTCGGATCGTATAATCCGCCGTATAACATTACGGCTAGCCGTTTTATACATAAAACAGAACCGTTCTGTATTGTGGCGGGCCCAAGATTAGACGGATTGTCATTGTGATACATTCTACAATATGGGGGCTCACATTAAGCCTCGTCACCCGCCCTACTTATGACATCACTCGACATTGCTGAGCTTTATTGACACCCATCCTGCTTATGACCGTACTACATGTACATCTTTTTTTTTTCTCCTTGTAACATTTCGTTATTATTTCTTTGTTACCGCCTTCTTTGATCTCCCACAACCCTAAGGTTGACTGGTAAAGAATGATTTAAGCATTAAGCATTGCTTAAGGATCACCCATCCTACTTTTGACTGCACTCGACATTGCTGAGCTTTATTGCCACCGATCCTACTTTTGACCGCACTAGTTGTTGCTTAATGGCCACCCATCCTACTTTTGACTGCACTCGACATTGCTGAGCTTTATTGCCACCGATCCTACTTTTGACCGCACTCGACATTGCTTAACTTTGTTGACACCCATCCTTATGACCGCACTAGATTTTGCTGAATGGTCACTATTGGCCACCCATTCTACTTTTGACCACACTCTACATTGCTTAACTTTGCTGACACCCATCCTTCTTATGACCGCACGAGATGTTGATGTCGAGTGCCATCATAAGCAAGATGCGGAGCCCACACAGCGCACACGCCGCACAGCTG
Organism: Pyrgus malvae; assembly: GCA_911387765.1. Lineage (NCBI taxonomy): Eukaryota > Metazoa > Arthropoda > Insecta > Lepidoptera > Hesperiidae > Pyrgus > Pyrgus malvae. The sequence goes on along the minus strand of OU426963.1, from coordinate 22,440,763 downwards.
CGGCACCGCACTGCGCTGCTCCTGCACTGATTAACCGCATGCTCACTCAGATGCCAGATGTAGATCTATTTAACGATAGTTTAAGTAAATTTATGTTAGCATGTAAGCTATTTTTAAGTAAATCCATGTAATGTTTTAGGTTAACCTGTAAATTACATGTAAGGAACGAATAAATAAATAAATAAATAAATAAATAAATAAATAAATGGGTGTCAACAAAGCTAAGCAATATCGAGTGCGGTCATAAGAAGGATAGGTGTCAACAAAGATAAGCAATGTCGAGTGCGGTCAAAAGTAGGATCGGTGGCAATAAAGCTCAGCAACATCTAGTGCGGTCATACAATGCATTGCTCTCTCCACTACTCACTGAGCGACCCTGAGCTTATGGAAAAGGCGACCTGTAAAAAAGACCATATCTCAGCACCATAGGTAATCACTGGCAACACACACTGCTCGAAAACTTTCGACTTCAGGCACTGAAGTATTCTGAACGAGAAGACACTTTGTAATTTCCCGAACGCTGCCCAACTGATACATAGGCTGAAAAACACATTAAGTAAATATTTACTTAACAATTCTTACCTTCATATTACCACCACCGCAGCTAGCGCCCATGAGGAAGCAAGCCTGGCGGGAGGAGAGGAGCTGCGCCCACACCAGGTCCCTGTCCAGCTGCTCCAGGGGCGCTCCGCCCCCGCTGCCGCCGCCCGCGCCGCCGGCCTGCAGGGACACGGACTCGCAGGGGGCGCCGGTCAGAGTGCAGAGGCCTGGGAATATGCTTCGTGTTATTTATTCAAAAATAAATAAATTGAAAGGGAAGAGATGGCCGAGCGATAAATACTGCGGTGTTCGACACGGAAATAACGGGTTAAAACCCGCCGGGGTTTTATCACACCTCTGACAAATAAACTACCTACAGACAATAAAATACCTCAGACGTAAATATGGCGAACTAACTGTGTATTAAGCTTAGAGCATCAAAGTTAGAGACGGGATAGCACCTCGCTTCGATACATAATTTTTGTGCCAAATTTGGTGCGGGGAAAGAACGCACACATTTTAATTTTGTCACACATACTTAGTATTCTTTCATCGCTACAGACGCATACATTTCTAAATATGTCTATTTCAATTAACAACGTCATTTTCTATGCACCGTCAACACTGACACCGACACACACAGACACACTAGTTGTATAACTAGAAGGCACATTGTGCATGCACATTGGGACGAGAGGTTCGCCCGTAAAGGCCACTCCTCTGACGGGTGTCATACCTGTCATACCTTGATGCTTTAAGGTATTAAGAAACTTTATAAAAAGACATATTTGGTAATTTTATCGCTTCTTAGCGGTGCGAAAATACATTGTAATATTTAATTACAAAAAGTTGTTCTTAATTTCTCGATGACATGATTTTCACTAACTCACTAAGATGTCACGTTTTAACAGCTCATTAAAAGTATCTCAATTGATAATAATATGGTAGTCCGATACCGTATTGTCTCATCTGAACAATCTGAAGTCACGTGCCACGATAGAAATGGTTACTCGCGTTTGTGTTGTAAGTAAGAAAATAAATAACATTTGTAACAATATAGACGACCCGTGTGGCGCAATGGTCGCTATGCCGGACTGCCGATCGGAGGATCCCGTTGTCGATTCCCGACGAGGCAGAAAATGAAATGATGAGTTTTAACTTCTGTACTTGGTCTGGGTGTTTGTGTTTCTGTCTTTGTGTGTGTCCATGGCACCCACGACACAGGGAATCCCAGTGTGGGGCTATGAGTGTGTAGCGTTATTTATTTTTATTTATTTAAATTCACCTTCGATAGCTCGCCCGGATACCAGTGCTTCATAACATCCGTGTAACTTGGCCACAGCTTTTTCTATTAGTGGCACCCATAGCTGTTTTCTTTTTGCCTGTAATACAAAAAACAACATTTAAAGTTGTCATTTACGTACCTTACATGAATATAAACATAAAAATGGTAAAGTTGCAGTTATTCATAGGATTTGGTATGCATAGAAGATCATTTCAGGCTAGACTTTTTGGGTATTTCCCAAGTTATCTTGATCGGGATCACGAATTTGAGAAAAGCATGAGATAGATTTTTGGTGGGCAATAAAGTTGATGTTGTTTTGTTCAATACAGGTTAATTACAGTGCACGAGTGTTGTGAAATAAAATAACAGTGCCGGAACATGTTTTTTAATACAGTTGCTCAAAAAGTGACGTATTGCAGGGACGTATAGCGTGCGGGAAGTGGGCTATTACACACTCGTGCTTTTTATTTACCTTTTCCGCACTCGTGCGTTCTCTTTCCCAACTGTCAAATTAATGTCTATTAAAAAGAAAAAAATCAACCACGAAGTTTTAGAAGTTTTTATGATTCATGCAAATATTTCTAAAAAGAAGCTACTAATTTGTTTCGATTTCAGATTTAATGTTTTGATTCAATGAGTTAGGTTAGGTTTCATTTCATTTCATCTCATTAACATTTTCATTTCATATCAATAAAAAAAATCTACTAAAGATTTGGCTGTATGGGCATAGTTCCCTTTGCCTACCCAGAATGGGTGAAGAAAACAAAAAAATCTCTGCATATAGGATAGGTATTCTTTTACGGTTGGCGCCATTTTTCAAAAATGTTCTTTGCGAGTTTTTATTATTTTATTAAATTGCTTCATTTTTTCGCAACTGTATTAAAAATAGTCGTTCAGTACACGTGCGGAACCGTCATTGGAAGCAGTTCCGACTGTCAACCCTCACCTTCGGCTGCGCCTCGGCTCGGGTAGACATTTGTCGGAACTCCTTGCAATGACAGCCTTTCCGCACTTGTAATGAAATATACTATTTTCGGCTTGCCTCCAAAACTCCATCTGACACGTTATGATAAAGTAGCCTTCGCTTTACTGGAACATCTAACTGACTAGATTGACTGGTTACTGACGACTTACAGATTTTTTCTATGACTACTGAGTGATGCAAAAATTATACTTGACGATGGCAATATGCACAGAGTTTGCGATGCCAATTGAAAAAAAAATGGAATAGAATGGAATTTTTTTCTTTCTGTAATGTACTTTACATTACGCAATCGCTTAACTCGGATATCTGTCAGACATGACAGACATTACTGACGACTCACTGATTTACAGTATTGTGCCACTCATCTGAAATATACACAGACCGTGCGATGCATACTCAAAGAAAAATTTACACGTCATGAAGTGATGACCTAAAGCTATCTGTCTGGCCTGAAAACCAGTGGGCTCTACGCACCTGCGAGTACACCAGGTGACCGCGCTTGTTGCAAGGCAGCAGGTCGTCCACGGTGACGGTGAGCCAGCGGCCGTCCTTGCACAGGCGCAGCTGGTAGGCCCCCCTCGGAGGCTCCGCTCGGACCAGCACCCCCCGGACCAGGGCTGAGCGCTCAGCCAGGACCGCCAGCGCTGATAGCAGCCAGCAGTTGCCGAGGACACCTGGAAGAGAATTATTAAGATTAATAGATAGATTATGGAAGTAATATTGGCTAATGGCGCATGGTGGGGCGGCAGGCATATAAATCTAGTGATCTACGCAGCTGAGCCAAACGGATCGCGCGGTCGGTTGTGAGATGGCTATCGCGACCGTCAATGGCAAAAAATTCATGCGCTTTTCCGTGCTTACAAATACACGTTAATCCTTTGGTTCCGGTCGTTATCGATAAATAACAGTCGTTAAACTTTGTAGGAGGCCTTACGAGCGGTTACATATCATACGACAGCGGGCTTGACACCAGTTTGCACTCTGCAACTCATCAACCCGCGTTTGGAGTAGTATGGATTGATGGACATCATACCTTCGAGAAATTATAAATAACATAGAAAACATCGTAATTAAATATTACAAAGTTTCCATTTACTGCTGTGCAGCAATAAATATACAAATAAGAATTTTTTTGTCAGAGTTGTGCGCAATGGTTTAAACTCTTTATCTCCGTGCCGGAGTCAGTTTTTACTTCTCGGCCATTGCAGATTAAATACGGAGTTATTTACAACCCTTTTTGCCCAGCAGGGCACGGGTCTCTCCCCATTATCGGGGAGGCCTGAAGCTTACTCCATCACGCTGCTCCAATGCGAGTTGGTGGAGATGCGGGTTAGTGGCCCACCTGCTGTCGGATATTTTCAAAACTCCGACAAGGTTTAACGACTATTCCATCGACAACAATCAGGACCGACGCCTTAACGTGCCCTCCGAAGCACGGAAACGCGCATGAAATTTTTTGCCACGAGCGGCCACCCATCTGACACCCGACCGCGCCCGTTTGGCTTAGTTGCATAGGTCGTTTGCGTTGCTAAACGCCTGGCCACGCGCGCCTTAATATCAAATTAATATGCAGTTACCATAAGAATAAATAATACGTAGAACGGAATCTTCTTTGACCGCCATTGAAACGCCGAAATCGAGAAAGGTACAACGACCGATGGCGGGGCGGTGGATGGGGCTATTAAAAATATTTTGTAGACATGTTAAAATGCTGTATGTAGGTATTTAACATTTTGTTTCCAATTGGGTGAGGCTATACAAAAAGAACTGTTCACGTCCTTTTGATGAATTAGGTACCTACGGAAACGGAATAATATTAAAAAAATATTACTTACCTTGCATCATCTTTGGGCAAACTAAAAAACTTAAGTATGTCATTGTTTTTGAATTGTTTGTACAACCAAACACGCCACATTATAACTTGGCGCCATTATTGTAGTTGACGCGCCGGCCGAGACAGCCCGACTTAGTATTCTGTTTAACGGTGTAGGCTAATATAGGCCTTGAGCCCTCCGAAGCGGGAGTGTCCGTTGTATGCATTATTGATTGTTATGCAGTTACCCTGCGAGATGTCGGAGGGGCGCGGGTCCCGGAACACGACCCAGGGCAGGCGCGGGTCGGTGTCCACGTGGATCTGGTGCGGGCGCAGCCAGCGCGCCGCGGCGCCGCCCTCGCAGCCGCCGCTGTAGTACAGCGAGCGCGCCGACGCCGGGAACGACTCGTCCACGTACGGCTCGCCCGTCTGCCGACAGTGCGCTTCACTGTAGTCTCGTTGCTTGCTTCGTGACAGAGGGCCCACTCTGTACGCCCGTATCCGAAACTTAGTGAATTTACGGGCCTCATTTTTAAATAAGGCTGAAGAAATTCTAGCAATATTATTCATTCAGTAGCTTAATGTCATCAATCACAACGCTTATCTTATTAATTTGCGAAAAAAAAAAACGATCTGAGTATGCCAAAAACGATTCCGAAAATGTTACAACTTACGGACGGATGCGTACAGAGTGGGCCCTCTGTTACGACAAATTCTCGACATATTGTTACAGCTCCCGATAAATTCTCACAAATACCGACAAATTGTTGCGTATTTATATATCAGTTATTAATAAATGGAAAGAAAACGTCTGAGATTTTCAATTTTAGATACAATACATAACTAAACGCTTAAATATTTTTTCACAAATTCTGACAAATGAAAAGTTACAACATTTATTAAAAAAAGAAAAATAAACATCTAAATTTTCAATTTTCAATATTTTCAATTTTCAATAGAAAATACTTTACTACTTTCAAGGACATTTAAATCTATATACGCTACTAGCGAACCAGGCAGACGTTGTCCTGCCTTAAAGCATCAGAAATAATTCAGTATATAGTACTATAAATTAAGATATATGTTATCCTATCTTTCAAGTCGGATTAAAAATAGTTTAGGAGTCCATAACGTACAGACATAACGTGCTTCGGAGGGCACGTTAAGCCGTCGGTCCCGGTTGTTGTCGATAGATAACAGTCGTTAAACCTTGTCGGAGGCCTTATGGGCGGTTTGAAAACATCCGACAGCGGGTTGGCCACTAACCCGCATCTCCACCAACCCGCATTGGAGCAGCGTGGTGGAGTAAGCTCCAGGCCTCCCCATTAATGGGGAGAGACCCGTGCCCAGCAGTGGGACGCAAAAAGGGTTGCAGCCAACGTACAGACAACGTGACGCATAATTGATATATATAAGTTAACTATAGCCTAAATTTATCTGACTTTGAAAGAGCCAATTATTTGTTTGACCACTTGATACTTTTTAAAATATGTACAATGAATTGAATTAAATGAAGTATACGGAAATTTATTAGCTACATACAATTTGGGTAGCTTTGAACATTTTTTACATTTTTTGTATTATTACAATCTAATTTCTATTTATGCCCTTTATTTTATTAAATGAATAATGCCTTTTTGAGTTGGTTTTTTTTAACAAAATAAATTTACGGAAGAAACAACAGAACTACCCATAATTTCCCCTTAAACTCGAATTCAAAGTTATCACGAGTTTTGGATAACTTTGAATAGTTTTTTTAGATTGTAATAACCGAATATTTTAAGGCTTAGACAAAACAAAAAGAAGATATTATTAAATTTAAAAACCTAATCTCTAAAAACTACATCTACACTAACGTACAAAAGTAAGAAATAGCTTGGTCTTGCCATATGAATCAAAGTGGAGTACGATTCATAATCAGAGCTCAAAAACTTCCAACAACTTCACCACGGAAAAGGCGGGAATTTTCAGAATTATGGCATTGACAGTTTATTTTCTTAATTTTCATTTGGAACAAAAACATTTTGGCAATCCATTTTACCCAGTTATTATATTGAAACATCAAAAAGTTTCGATTGTTAAATCTTTTTTCCAGCTTTGTTCAAAGTTAAACGTCAATTCAAAGTACTGACTGGACTGAAACAATTTTACAAAGTACTTTTTTTCACTTACCGCACTACACTGCGCCAAAACCTCTTGCCACTGCGTCCACGCGTGGCTCTCTTCGCGCAGTCGTAGGATCTCCATCGGTGTACTCTCTTGCCGTTCACCGTCGGAGCCCTCGGCTGCAACAATATTTATTAAGATAGCTTTTTAACATGATGTATATAACGGATTACTGATTTTTATAAGAAACAATTTATTGAAACCAGCAGACGTTACAGAGTACACAGAGCAAGAGAAAAGTCTATGGACAGAGCAAATTGTGTTGTACATGGTACATTCAAAGAATTTACTTGTAATTATAGTGATGTGCCATAGTCCTTATTAAATAGTTGAAAGGCGACAATTTTACATTTATATCAACATAACATACACTCCCGTAAATCCCGTAGATTTTAGGGCATCCCTTGCAACCTGAGCCGTGTGAACGGGCGCATTGTCTTGAAGAAAAAGCACACCGCGTGCCAACTTGCCTCGTCTCTTCTGCACGACTGCCTCACATGCCTAGCCCAGTAAATTTGCGTAATACTAGCCATTCATTGTAGTTCCTTCAGGCAATAATCAATTAATAAAATTCCCTCGCTATCCCAGAAAATGGTAGCCATAAGCTTCGGTGCCGACTTTTTCACTTTAAATTTTTTTGGTAGCTTTTCACCGTTTCTTATCCATTGCATTGATTCTTGTTTGGACTCAGGATCGTACTGACGGACGACGTTTCATCAACGGTCACAATACGATTGCAAATTTCATCCAAATCAGGCTGACATAACTTTAAAAAAGCTTTGCGACTCTCTAGTCGTCGCTGCTTGTCAAGCAGTGTGAGCATTCGCGGTATCCAACGCGCACTAATTTTTTTCATATTTAAATGTTCATGCAAAATTTCTCCAACTCGCTCTTTACTAATGTGCAGCTCTTTTGCTATCTGCCACAATTTTATTCTTCGATCAGCCAGTACTAACTTTTCAACGTTTTTGACATTTTCTTCCGTCTACTTAGTTGAAATAGTCGAGCCCATTTTTATACCATTGTATATGAAGGAGCAGAATCTTAAGGAACTGATGATATCTCTTCAAAAACTTCTTTCAGCGTTTTTCCTTTTTTACCAGGAATTTAATCACTGCGCGATGCTTCAAATTGTACAAAGTTGCAGTTTCAGTCGACACAAGACTTGGTATTTATACTAATAACGAGTCTCCCAATAAGAGCTATCAGTAGCGAGGTGATTAGTCATCGTTAACTACCTTAGGCCGCAAACTTATCAGCCGCCTGTCGTATGTCACATTGTCCATAATACGTGCACACTAAAAGTTGTAAGTCCCTTATCGGTTACTATTGTTAACAATAACCTGGTAAAGAATGTGACCCCACAACCATCTTAAACCGCCATTCTTGAGATAAATAAAACGTTTAATAAATGACATTTAAAGCCGTTTCATCAGCGCATTTCTCAAAATCCAAGAACCATATTATCTTATATATAAAATTCTCGTGTCACAATGTTAGTTACCACAGTACTCCGACGATTCTCATGAAATTTTGTGTGCATATCGGGTAGGTCTGAGAATCGGCTACTATGTATCTATTTTTCATCCCCCTAAGTGATAAGGGTGGCCCACCCTAAACATTTAAACGCGGTACGAAGTTTGCGGGGTCACCTATACCTTAGCCGCCTTGCGGCCGAAATGTTTACCAATAAACAGTTGCCTAGCAACCATTACCCTCCAGGTGTATTAAACTTTTGGTGGTTTTATGTGTATATTTGGTCATTTCTATTTATAGGCATACGAAAAATAGTAAATTTGTTGAAAGGTTGCGAATTGCTAGCTCGATATATGGTTGTCACAGCGAAGTGTTTGATTGATAAGAGTGTTATTTAATTCTGTTTGTGTCACATTTACTCGGGGTTTATAATGGTTATCGATCAATAAGTATTTATTTAAGAAAACACAAATACCGTAATGAGTAGTTTGTCTAAATAAATAGCATTTGGTGTACAAATTCTTGTGAGTTGGTGAAAACCCTAGAACACGATTTTTATGGTTTGTTTACATTTATTCCGGCTGCAAAACGACCCTAGTATAGTAATAATATATTCCCTTCAAACATGGTTCACACAGAGGAGATGCGAGCGACTCACGCGAGTCGTCGTCGTCCAGGCGCGGCGGGGCGGGCGCGGCGGGCAGCAGGCGCGCGCGCGGCGAGCGGCACATGTCGCACGCCGCCGCCGCGCCGCCGTTCACGTACGTGCACTCCGAGCACGCCCACTCCGATGTCTCCGCTCTGTAACGTAAAGGATTCCAGAGTTTTGGCGGGCAGTTGAAAAAGACATATTGTGCTCTTGTTTTATTTTCATTTTCTTGCTGTATTTTTGAGTTATATCGGATAAAGTTGATGGCATTTTGTTTGATATAGGTTAAAATTACAGTGCGCGAGTGTTTGTGAAATGGAATAACAGTGCTAAAACATGTTTTTTCTGCTTGCCTCCAAGATTCCATCAGACACGTTCTAGTAAAGTAGCCATCGCTTTACTTGAATGTTGGACTGACTAGACTGACTGATCACTGACGACTTACTGACTTTGTTATTACTTCGTCCAGTTTCACTGAATGTGGCAAAAAATTGATGCAAAAATTATACTTGACGCTGGCAGTATCCACAGAATTTGCGATGCCATAATTGAAAAAAAAAGGTAAAGAAGAATGGCTGTTAAACTATCGTTATTATATTAAAAAATGTAATCATAAAATATCTTATTTAAATATGATGATTAGGTGGAAAATTAATACGGTATAAAACTCGCAGCTTCCACCAGGGAAATACCACTATTGCACTACACCCATATTTTATAGCCATGAAACAATCCTATTGTGTTTCGGTGGAAAGGTGCATTGGGTCTGCCTTCTCTGTACGCAGTACGCATTCGTCCTCAAGGTCTGACATTTTTACAATAATTTTCGGCATATTGGAATTTTTTGGCAGTGTTTCTTTCCACAAACTTAAAAGATTAGCGTAGTTATTGATGACATGACATTGACAAGCAACTGAATAAATAATTTTGGTAACATTTTTTCACTCTTGTTTAAAAAATTAGGACCAAAAATTACAAAGTTTCGGTAGAGTGCACAGACGTTCAGCAAGCATAGGCCTTCAGCTATCGTCCACGATTAAATGAGGTGTCCATCAGCCTCCGTAATAGACCTCGACTTCAAGCAACACTCAGGATTTCTTGGGGAAAGTGTAGATGTCCATGGGCTGCGCTAACCACCTAACACAACATAGCCTACATGCTACAGGCATACTATTATCATAAAACTAACGGCCGCAAGTGACTTCGTCCGCATGTACTTTGATATTAGTCATAGCATGATAATATAGCATATAGCCTTCCTCAATAAATGGACTATTCAAAAGATTTTTTCAATTCGAACCAGTACTTCCTGAAATAAGTGCGTTCAAACAAACTCTTCAGCTTTATACATTGGTATAGATAAAATAAAAAATATTAAAATCAAAAGCAAACTCACTTAGGCTCCGGTGGCGGCGTTTTATGTCGCGACCCCCTTCGCGGCAGAGCGGGCGTTTGTCTTGCACTACGTCGAGGCGAGGGACTGCGACCCGCTTGACAAAATATAATAATTAATTAAGTAGAGAGATCTGTAGAAGGTAGAACTATTATCGTTCGCCCGGGGAAGTACCACCGCTGCACCCACTTCTGCCGTGAACCAATTCTGTTGTATTTCGGTGTAAAGGCGCAGTTGCCGGCCACACTTACATGAGGCGACCACCAGCCTCCGGAGTAGCAGCGCAACTGCATACTACCTCAGACAAGATTTGCCTATCCTTGCTTGAGGTTTTATGTAGATGTCCATGGGCTGCAGCGACCACTTAACAACACGTGGCCTGCATGCTCGTCTGCTACTCCATTCAAATTAAAAATAGATATTTACGAGAAACCATGGCAAGTAAAAATTGCCAGTAGTACCACCAGCACGATTAGTGGAAACATGTTTAGAAAAAACTGGCTGTAGCCACTTGGACCACACAGAATAGCGAACCCGAATAACTCAAGGGTTCTCTTGAGGCAGAAATCGGAACGATAAGTTCTAATTTATGTTCTTGTCTGTCGTTTCTGTCTGGGCGTTTGTGTTTATATCTGTCCATGATACCCACGACACAGTTCTAGTGTAGGGCTATGAATGTGTAGTGTTATAAAATTTATAAAAATTCCAAGTGGGACCTGTGCTCAGCAGTGGGACATTAAAAAAGTTAAAAAAAATAATGTTGGACATGGTTTATCTTGTAATTACTTAAATGCTACAAAACTTACCAGCAGCACCATGTTCAGACTCAGAGGACGACCCCATAACGCCATGTTTGGGCACAGGAGGAGTCTTGCACGCTAAGCAGAGGTTCGCCGACAGCGGGTTCCGCAGCGTACAGGAACTGCATGACCTATGAAAATTTATTAGAATCAAAAGTCACGAAATTGCGCATTATCCTGAGAGTAAAACAAAGGCACCTGATCTCCGCGGCTAAGTGAGACGGTTGCAACGGTTCAAAAATTACAAATGGTTCAGTAATCCAGTACAATACCGTCTTTATCACGTTTAGTCCATGATGTCCTGATTATAACAGATCATTATTAAAAATCACCACCAGCCAGAATTCGGTATTGGACTCGGTACTTGACTGACTGATGACTGACGACTTACTACTATCTATTATTACTCGTCCAGTTTCAACAAAACTGGCAAAAAACTCATGTACCCTTTACGAGACCAGGCGCCGCTTTCGCGCTAAAACACGCGTAGACCAGGGGTCTAGAGATTTTTTGCCGCGATACGCACTACGAGTGTTATTTATGTTCCTGCGACCAGATGTTTACACTTACAACGACTCCAGTTACATTTCTCGGAAGGGAATGAAACAAGCTTACACCTTATAGCTATTAAGTACTTCTACGATGTGTTTTGTTTTTATAATCATCGTTCAAAGCCAAACAGAGTCCGCATGTTTAGATTGTTGTTCCGCTTGGTATAAAACGAATGTAACATATAATCAAAGAAAAAATGTGGCACATTATATATATATATATATATATATATATATATATATATATATATATTCAGAATCTACATGAAAAGACCTTTCTAATAAGGTATAATACAAGTATTTTTTTTATTTTTTGTTTTTTTTATTTTTTGGGTTGAAGTTACGTAATATTTTTTTTCCGCGCGCCGTTATAAATTGCACATGACGGTGTTAAAAAAATTTAATTGCAATGATAGTATTAGTCGTATTCATTTAGTTATTCCTTTATTCTTTAGGTAAAGTATCTCAAAACGTTGTATATTTTTTTCAGGTTCATTGAATGAAAAACATACTTTGTAGAAGATGATAAACGAAAAGTCGGAAAAAAAATAGGAAAGAAATCGAGGTCACCTTAAAATTCATTTAACGAATAATTAATCGAATTAAAATCAAGGAGCACACCCATAAAGTATAAGAAATTGCCTTTGCTACAATATAATTTTTATTGACACTTTTCTAACAACAACTAGACGTAAAAATGCCAAGAAAAGTAATCACGGCTTATCAAAAATAGCTAACGAGATTATCGATCATTGGTATAACAATGATAAAATATAGCAAAAGATACAGAAACGGATTCCTTATAAAATAACCTTTCTACATATGTATGGCAGTTTTTAACCACTAAATTGTGTAATAATTGAGCTAAAACCAAAACAGCGCCATTGTTGTGGCCCCGCGCAATTCCACTTCATTTTGAAAACCTTTTTTACCAAAAATTATGACGCGAATCAAACTTCTGGATATTTGTTATTACTAAAAACACTATAAATGAAATAATTATAACACTTTACTTACGTTTTCAGTAGAAAAATCCACATAAATCAGGAAAAAACCGGCACTTGCACAAACTGTCACTGAGTATTACCAAGCAAATTTGACGACTGAAGGAGTGTTGATTTTGCAACAGAGATTTCTTTTTATTTCACTACCAACCTACAGATGTTAAATGACCGAATGAACGGAGAATTTATTCCTCTATGAATTTAAAAATACGCCAGACTAAATAGAAACTTATTTTTAAAACTATAGAGCCAAAAACAGCGCGAGGTCGAGACGACAACTTAAGTTGTCGCTGGTCGTTGGGGGGGAATCAGGCGATAATTTGCGGAACTACATTGCGAGTAACTGTCGTAGAGTCAATAGCCCTGTTTTGGGACGAAACTGTTGGTGGCAGTATGTATGTTGGTGTATATTTTTTATTGTTGCATGTGCATGTATCCTATGTGGGTGGGAGGGAGATGCTATTGCATGAAAAAAGTATACACCATCATACGTTCTGATTGCGAATTGTTGCAAAGTAGTTTTTACCTATACTTTATAAAAAAAACTGATGCAAAAATTATACTTGACACTGGCAATATGCAGAGTAAACGATGCCATAATTGAAAGAAAAGTAAAAAAATGACAGTAATATGATAAATAATAAAAACGTTCAGTTTTTACCAAAAGTGATGAGGCGATGGTTTCGAACCGGCGCAAGCAGCGCATACAGCTGCGCTCGACTCGTTGACTAACGTACACCTCGGACACGTCCACGTTGACGAGGCCGTACTGGGCGTGGGGGTTGGATCTGGAATTAAATTATGTAAATAGCTTTCTGAAAGATGCGATATTATTTAAAATAACCTACACATTATTGAACAGGATCAATCCGGTCTTGGACTATCATATCAGTAAGATACATTTTGTAAGAGAAATTGGTTTGTACTCGTAACAACACAAATTCTTCACAGTCAATTGACAATTTTTTTTTGCGCTAATCTCAGGAACTACTGATTCCAATTGAAATAGTATATTTCATTACGAGTGCGAAAAGGCTATCATTGCAAGGAGTTCCGACAAATGTCACAGTTGACAGTCGGAACTCTTTCCAATGACAGTTCCGCACGTGTACTGAACAACTATTTTAAATACAGTAGCAAAAAAATGAAGCAATTTAATAAAATAATAAAAACTCGCAAAGATCATTTTTGAAAAATGGCCGCCAACCGTAAAAGAATACCTATATGCTGAGATTTTTGTTTTCTTCACACATTCTGGGTAGGCAAAGGGAACTATGCCAAACAGCCAAGTCTTCAGTAGAATCTTTTTATTGATATGAAATGAAAATGAAATTTAATGAGATGAAATGAAATGAAACCTAACCTAACTCATTGAATCAAATCATTAAATCTGATATTGAAACAAATTAGAAGCTTCTTTTTAGAAATATTTGCATGAGTCATAAAAACTTCTATGAATTTTTTTTTGTAAAAACTTCGTGTTTTTTTTTTATAATAGCCATTATTTTGACAGTTGGGAAAGAAAAAGCACGAGTGTGTAATAGCCCACTTCCCGAACGCTATACGTCCCTGCAATACGCCACTTTTTGAGCAACTGTATTAAAAAAATATTTTTGTGTTGAATAGTCAATTTATTGGGGAAGGCTATAGGCTATACAACATCATGCTATGACTAATACTAAAGTCCACGCGGACGAAGACGCGGGCGGCCGCAATGAATTAACAAATGTCCTGCTTTCTATTATATAATAATATATAAAAAACTTTTTGATATATATATAAACAACTTTGTAAACACCCATATTTGTGCAAATAAATGTCTTTGTCTTTGTCTTTCCTAGTCTGGTTTAGCGCAATCTTTTTAAGGTATGAATTTAGAATTTTTTGTGCGTAGTGTCCAAGACCCTATCCAGAAGGTACTTTTTGAATTCCTCGGGCAGATTCCAGTCAAGTACTTTCATACGCGTTAACGCGCTTCGGATTCTTCGCGTGTTAGATTCTTCATTTCAATTAAACTTAATTCTATTTTTTGTCTAGTTTATGCTACTATGATCCTCATGTTACCATTACCTGATATCCTTCATAATGGCAACACTAGAAAAGCTTTTAATGTTCTGGCATCCATTTTCGTTTCAACAGGGGAATTGGGGAATTTGCCTGCTATTAATCCGGCACTTGATTGTATTGCCGCTCGGAACAAAGGCCTCCCCCTTTTTATCTTCTAAGATCCGGAAAAAGTTGGTAGAAATGATTCAAAAGATGAAACACAAGTAAAATATACCTACCAACTGCGAATAATAGCTCATCACTATTCAAGTCATGGTCCAGTGAGGCGATGGGCACAGTCAGTTTCTTCGGAGGCTCGTTCCGGTTCAGTTCTGGTTTGGCTCCAGCCGCCGCCTCCGACACACCGGGTCTGGAATAAATGGCAAATAATCTGTCAAGCAGTTACTATAGTTACACAGTAACAGTTACCAGCAATTTAATCGTTACTGGCAATTTTTATGCACGTTTCTGGTTCCTTCTTTCTGTTTCTCGTTTCTCCTTTCAACTGGCAATCGAACGATGTGTAAGCTACATTTTTTATTAGACTTACAGCCATTAACTTTCTTTTGCGATGAAACCCGATAAAAGAGGTATATAATCAGCGCATGATAAGAATGGTATGGTATTGGGATTCTTGGGTGTTGGGCTCAGTGTAGTCCCATATTTAGCTTCATCCACCCACTGACCTTTTCCGGTGCGGCGGCGGGGCCAGCGTGGTGGCCAGCGGCGGGCGCGCGCTGCGGCACACGTCGCACCGCGCGCCCCACGCGTTGTACGCGAACCGACACTCGCTGCACTGCCACATGCGGGCCGAACTCGGGGTCGGTTCGCGACTGAAAGTTTTAAATCAATTTTTGATATCACTCCAAAACACAGAACATGTTAAAGAGGTTAGAATGGAATTGTGGGCGGGGCAGACGCGCCAAGGATATGAACAACATTCATATCTCTACAGAAACTTAAGTACAGAGTACAGATGTAGTGGAGGTGAAAGGTGGGGCTGGCTCGACGACACCGGTTTTTATACGAACGGCGCATTATTGCCATTTTATCTTTTTTAATACGAAAATGTTTTGTGCTCCAAAACGTCCCTACCATCTATGTCATGAAGACCGTTCGGCTACGAATGTTGTGAGGCGTTCACATGCACAAGATTTGTGTCAGGTAATATTTTTCTTGTTAATGACAGATATATTCAGATTTTTTGTTAATGCTTCAAACGGTCACACACACAGTTGCACTTGACACGTCAGTACACGTCACTACGACAACCAGAGCCGATCGAACTTTTTAAAATAGAATATCTATACATGCTTAACTGAGAAACTAATCATGAATTCGTCAGAAACTTCGAACATTTGTGGGATCTTTTTTTAGGCTTTCGTCCGTCTGTTTGAAGAATGGTTCATTTAAAATGATTGGGAGTTTTGTGTTGTTCAAATAATAGTTATTTTATGTTAAATTAATAACATCAAATGAAACTTAGTGGTTGTGTAGTAGCAACATAACTACCTATTCATTATCTGTGTTTATTCGATATTATATTATCTGTTAACTGTACGTACTTCCTGTGTCCTTAAATGAATATACTTTTTGCTGTTCGCCTCCGAAGCTAACGTGTTTTATTAGGTTATGGGCCCAGTCTCAATTTTTCCTAAAAGTTTTGTCGAAGTGCGTAGTAAAAGTGTACAGTGGACGATAATCTCTGCAATTACGGTGTGGAACTATAATTTCCGTATTGCGCGTGAACTTTTTAAAAGTGATCCCACAAAACGCCGGTGTGGTTGATTAACAGAAATGGCTGCCAGTAGTAACTCGTTTATTGCAAACGTGCCGAAATTAAAGGGCCGCGAGAATTATAACGAGTGGGCTTTTGCTGCTGAAAATTTGCTGATACTTGAAGGAAAATTAAATTTTCTCAAGACTGAGGGTGTTGGAGCTGCCACCGCGGACGACGCCATGACAAAAGCCAAGTTAATTCTCACCATTGATCCGTCGTTGTACGTACATATTAAGGACGCTACTACCACAAAACAGCTATGGTCGACATTACAAAAAATGTTTGATGACTCGGGATTTTCGAGAAGAATCATGCTGTTGAGAAATTTAATATCGATACGTCTTGAAACTTCAGATTCGATGACCAGTTATATTACTCAAATTATTGAAACAGGACAGAAATTATCAAGAACAGGTTTTTCTGTGAATGATGAGTGGATTGGGTGCCTCATGTTAGCCGGATTGCCAGAAAAATATTTCCCCATGCTGATGGCCATCGAACATTCGGGAATCGCCATTACGGCGGATGTCGTAAAATCAAAGTTATTAGACATGACAGGAAATGAAGATTCGCCGGAAACTAGTGCATTGTACGCTAGAGGGCAGCACACGAGAAATAAAATGTCATTCGCATTTAACAAAAGCGGGAACGCGTTCAAAGATGGCGATATGTCAAATGCTAATGTCAATAATAGTAAGAAGAAAGTCATCAAATGTTATCGTTGCAAACAAATTGGGCATTATAAAAATAAGTGCACACAAGTTCAAGATACAAAAACAAACAAATCAAATGCGTTTTCTGCGGTGTTTTTAAGCGGGAACTTCAGAAAGAATGATTGGTATCTGGATTCCGGAGCAAGCGTGCATATAACTTCGGATGTCAACAATATTCGGAATACGTCAGAAAACACGAGTATTAAGGAGATTACGGCGGCTAATAAAGCAGTTATGCCTGTCTTATGCTCGGGTGATGTTGATATTGTTACAATTACTTCAAAATGCAAATATTCCATTACAGTAAAAGATGTGTTATGTGTGCCTAGTATTGCGGCCAATTTACTGTCAGTTAGCAAGTTAATTCAGAATGGAAACAGAGTGGACTTCAGAAGAAATTGTTGTTACATTTACAACAGTAGAAATCAACTGGTTGGAGAGGCCAGATTAGTTGATGGTGTTTATAAACTAAATGTCGAAAATAAACATGACTGTTTGTTTACAACAACATCTGATAGTACTGGAAGTGAACTGTGGCATCGGAGGATGGGCCATTTGAACAGCAAAGACTTGAATAAAATGAAAGAAGGTGCAGTTGTGGGTATAGACTTCAAGGATAAGGCTGTCATTGATAAAAGTACTTGTGTTGTGTGCTGTCAAGGGAAGCAATCGCGATTACCATTCAATCATGTGGGCACAAGAAGCAGTGAAGTACTTAATATTGTTCATGCGGATGTGTGTGGACCCATGGAGATGGCTTCAATTGGCGGTTGCAGGTACTTTCTCATTTTTGTTGATGATCACACACGCATGACTTTTGTTTATTTTTTAAAGGCCAAAAATCAAGTGTTTAAATATTTCAAAGAATTTAAATCGCTAGTAGAAAACCAACAGAATAAAAAGATTAAGATATTCAGAACTGATAATGGCCTTGAGTTTTGCAATAATGAATTTGACAGTTACTTATCTGAGGCTGGTATAGTTCATCAAAAGACAAATATATATACCCCAGAGCAAAATGCTATTAGTGAGCGTATGAATCGCACTTTAGTTGAAAGAGCTCGGTGCATGTTATTTGATGCTGGTCTTGACAAAAGGTTTTGGGCTGAGGCTGTCAATACAGCAGTATACTTAAGAAATAGGTCACCGGCATCAGGATTAGAGAATAAAACCCCATTTGAGCTCTGGACCAATACTAAACCAGATTTAAGTCATATCCGGATTTTTGGGAGTCAGGTCATGGTACATATCCCAAAGGAAAAACGACTTAAATGGGATTCAAAGTCTAAACAACATATTCTAGTTGGCTATGCTGAAAACATTAAAGGGTACAGAATATATGACCCAGTTAAAAGGTGTGTGTCTGTCAGCAGGGATGTCATAATCCAAGAAAACATCAAAAGTAAAATTATGAAAAGTGATGAGATATCTGTTTCAGTGGGGGAAAACTCTGAAATTCCGCAAGTCAAGAGTGAGATAGAGGAATCTGTCGAAACAACTACTAGTCCAGAACCTGAAACTAATAATGATGAGAGTGATAAGACTGTTTTTAACTCTGTATTGCAGAATGTAGACGAGATTCCACCCCCAGAGGAAAAGAGAATAAGGAGGCCACCAAAACGATATGGTCACACCAACTTTTGCATGTCATCAAATATGGAGAGTCAAAGCGATCCAGTTAGCATCCAACAAGCTCTACAAGGCCCCGATAGAGAAAAGTGGATTGTTGCGATGGAAGAGGAGCTTAAGGCATTTGAGGACAATGATGCATGGGTAGTGGTGAGTGAAGTGCCTCCAGGTAAGACATTAGTGCAAAGTAAATGGGTTTATAAAAGAAAGTTAGGTAGTGACAACAGTGAACGTTATCGTGCTCGGTTAGTTGCAAAGGGCTTCACCCAGAAACCAGGACTAGATTATGATGAGACTTTTTCTCCTGTTGTGCGTCACTGTAGTTTAAGATTGTTATTTGCTCTTTCTGTACAGTTAGATTTATTTGTTACACACTTAGATGTGAAAACAGCTTTTTTAAATGGTGTTTTGAAAGAGGACATTTATATGCTTTATCCAAGTGTTAATTTAAGTGAGAAAAATAACAAAATTGTTAAGTTGAACAAAGCTATTTATGGTTTAAAGCAGTCATCAAGATCATGGTATGAAAAAGTTGATAATTGCTTAACTGAGTCAGGTTTTAATAGAAGTCAGATAGAACCATGTGTATTTACTAAGTTTTATAATAATGTTAAGGTTATTATTGCTCTTTATGTGGATGACTTCTTTGTTTTTTCAAATTCAAAATTAGAGACAGATAATTTAATTGCCATGTTGAGTTCAAAATTTTGTATTAAAGATCTAGGGCAGGTACAGCAATGCTTAGGAATGAGAGTAAAGTTTGATAGTAAAAATCATACTTGTACATTAGATCAGGAACAATATATAGATCAGTTGTTAATTAAGTTTAATATGTTAAATTGTAAAGAGGTCAGTACACCTATGGAATCTAAACTTAATATTGATAAAAATGACATTGTTTGTGATAATAATATACCATATCAGCAATTAATAGGTAGCCTTATGTACTTGTCTGTGTTAACAAGGCCTGATATAGCCTTTAGTGTCAGTTTCTTAAGTCAGTTCAATAGTTGTCATACTAGTACTCATTGGAGTTATGCTAAACGCATTCTTAAGTATTTAAAAAGAACTAAGAATTATTGTATAAAATATGTAAAAGGTGTTTCTGAGCTGTCAGGATTTGCTGATGCAGACTGGGCTAGTGGTATTGATAGAAATTCATATACAGGCTATTGTTTTACTATGTCAGGCAGTGTAATACAGTGGGAGAGTAGAAAACAAAGGACCGTGGCACTTTCTACCATGGAAGCCGAGTATATGTCTATGGCAGAGGCATGTAAAGAGACAATGTATTTAAGAGTTTTGTTGTCTGAGGTCACTAATCAAGCAGTACAAACTATTACCTTGTATAATGATAGTCAGAGTGCTCAGAAGTTTGTTATTAATCATGCTCTACATAAAAGAAGTAAACACATAGACATTCGTTATCATTTTATAAGAGATGCTGTGAGCAATAATGTAATCAATATTAAATACATGCCCTCTCATTATATGCCAGCCGACATTTTGACCAAGGCACTTGGTGTGACTAAACATTATCAATGTATTGAAACTTTAGGGCTTGTTAGCTTATAAAATATGTATTTTAAGTTTCATATGATGTAGTGGGGGTGTTAAATTAATAACATCAAATGAAACTTAGTGGTTGTGTAGTAGCAACATAACTACCTATTCATTATCTGTGTTTATTCGATATTATATTATCTGTTAACTGTACGTACTTCCTGTGTCCTTAAATGAATATACTTTTTGCTGTTCGCCTCCGAAGCTAACGTGTTTTATTATTTTACTTTTAACACATAACATTCTAAACAAAGGTTCAAAGTCAGAATGGGCTTAAGAACCTTATGAAGCTACAGACTTCACAGCAAAATTTTCAAATAGTGCGACATTCGTGAGAAAAACTGTAGGTTCGCTATGAATGTGGGGGATTGTCTCTGTTTGCGTTACCTAAAAACGTGTAAAATAGTTATCAGCAGTTACTATAGTTACTTTCTGTTAACTAGTTACCCAACAGGCCACTCAGGCGTTAGGAGAAACTATTTTCAATATCGAATATATATACTTAGATTTCTTATATATTGTGTTAATTACAGCCATATAAAAGCAATACAACATGTCAATTTAAAACGATAAAAAATCGTTGTTACGAAAACAAAATTGCTACTTACGGAGTCTGTTGTAGTTGAGTTGAAGGCACTTTGGTCGTCTCTCGGGGGTTATAGGACACCTTGCCGATCGACGGCAACATATTGAACACTTTGGGGCTTGCGGCTCTTGACGCACCTATGTGCGAAGTCCTTAGATTACTGCTCTCACTCACCGGCGATATACAGTTCTCGGCACCTAACAGTTCGTCTATCCTAGCGTAATCACCATCACCTATATCGTTGGAGTACAATGCTTCGTTCTGCGAATTACTCATTACTGTCTTCGTGTCTTGAACAGACACATATGAGTACCGTGTTCCGTTGTTGTTCACTTGCAACTGGAGATTCAGATCCTTGTATTTCCCCTTGTTCGGTAGTGCATATATAACGCCTTCTGCGTTCGTGTCCCAACTACATTCTTTATCGATCAACTCAATACTTTCGTCCGGCTTTTTGTCTACTGAATTCTCTGCTGTCGGTTCATCTGGGTTGACTGTGTTGCAGTACGTAACCATGGATTTCTGGTACTCGTTCAAACTTCGTCTGCTCGAAATGATCTTGCCGACGGGCGCGTTAGTATGCTCGGAGAAGGACCGGCGATACGTCGGTCGTATTTCTGGTGAGTTTTGAGCACTAATCGACCTCCGAAAACTGTCGCTTAAAGAGGGGTTTCCGGTCTGAGGCCAGTCTGGAACTGTGATCATTACCCCGCCCGATGTTGGCAGAGACGTAGCACCATCCCGTCCGCTTAACGTCTCGTGTCTTCCCAAAGTGGTCACGCTCAATCCTCTCGTATTCGAGATCCTCGCGAGAGGTGATATCCTCGGGGACAAACAGGCCTCACAGTGCGTTCTGATCCCAGAATTCTCCAGCGTGCACTTAGTACACGCCCACTTCTTCAAATGCAGCCCTCTGCTCTGTTCCCTCTGATATTCCTTCACGTAGTTCAGCTCCCAGTTCGACTTGCTCTCATTACACTTCTTTGGTCTACGCGTCACCGTGTGAAGGCTCCTCAGGAACGACTCTCTTGGATTATGCGTCGCGTTGTATCCGTAGCGTTCGGAGACCATCAAACTCGTGGGCCTGTTGATTGTTCCTCTCGCCTCCTCCACGTTCCACCACTTATGCTGGGAGTTGATCACGGATCCGTGCGATAAGGACCTGGTGACACCATGTGCGTGGTCCGTTAATTGGGTTGGAGATAAGCGTAACGACTGTAAATCCAAGTTCAGACGGCGGCCGTCGGAGTAACTGGACGATGGCTTGTATGACGGGACTGCCAGGGTATTGGATCTTATCATACTTTTATCTGCAAGAAACAAAATTTTATTTTTACAGGATAAAGAGATGCGTCTAGACTATTTAATTGCTGTTAAGTGATAATGAACAAAATTTACTTTTAACCTTAAATAAACAGTATTATAATGTATATTTCTTTAAACTTTGTACAAGTTTTACTATCAAACTAAATATAATTAAATTTACCCTGATCAGTTTTCTCCTGGTCCGTCATCCCTGCAGTTGGCTCTTCATCATCAGACAATCTGGAATTTAAATTAAGTATAATCATCAATCAGACCAGTTCAATGAAACTCTGTTTTTTAAGGAATTTTGATGATGCTGACATATTTGATCGATTAGATAAACAGATTTAATACTTGTAAATAGGAGCATGTACAACGAGCAACGCAACGCCACGAGCGGCTCGCAAGCGACAAATAAGCCTTCCACTGAAGTAGGAATTCCAACATCAAGAATCCCTCTTACCAATATTATTAATTCGAAAATGTGTCTGTCTGGTCAATCAGCTGATCCTATATTGATGAAATTTGGATTGGAGATAGGTCAAGAACCTGGGATGGATATACTTTTTAACATGGAAACAAGCGTCATTCCCATGGGAAAATATCTATAGCACAGGCAAAGTTGTAATACAGAATTGGTATTTAAATTAATAGACCCTGAGAAGAATTATTATTGTAATAGTAGCAGATTGAGATCCTGGAAGAGACATAACCTTCTCATTACTGTTAAAATAAAACTCATTCCCATGGGCAAATAACTTGAGGTGATATTAGCTTTTCACTAAAGTTGTATGACATGTCTGTAGGACATATAACTACTATATATCTATACTAAGACTCAGGAGTCTTAGTAAGTAGTCCCTGTAGCTTCGGGAGTAAGAATAGAGCTACGGTATCCCCTGCCTGATCGTAAGAGGCGACTAAAAGGGGGCTTCCGGGGTTGCGGGCGGGGAAAGTGGGAGCTCGAACCGTCCAGCCAGCAGCCCCGGGAAAGACGGCGGTGTGTGCGTGGCCGCATACCGCCGTAAGCATCGGAAGGTGCAGGAGAGCAACACAGCTCTCCCAGATGTGCCCATTGTGGGCGCCGCGCGTGGAGGAAACCGGTGCGTTCCTTAGGAGATCCCGGAGTCCTCCCCAAGCGCAGAGGCAGGCCACCGAGGGGGTTTTAGTGCGGTCAAATCCCACATAACCCGGTATCCTCTCCCAAGGTGCCGGGTACCTTTTGAAGATTTCCCCCTCGACACCAAAACATCGTGGAACTGCTGGGTACAACTGATGACCTTTGTGTGCGACAGTTGACTACTGACTGAGAGGACTCCTGTGCCCAGCAGTGGGAAATCCAAGTTTTCCAATCTTTATTTTCTATTTACTTGTAAACAGGAGCATGCGGCGCGAGTGCGTCGCAGGCTGCGCACCGCCACGCAGCGGAAACGTTGCGTAAACCGCACCCGCAGCGCCACGCGCGGCTCGCGAGCGGCGCCGAACCCACGCACGACCATCCGCTGGAAGAGAATGGGGCATTTAATTATTTACGGTTCCTTAAAGGGGAATTGAGCCAAGTCTGATCAATCCCAAATATGTTCACTAAAAGGATAGACATGAGCATTTTTTGAATTGATGATAAAAAATACTTAATAATGGGTATAAAACGCGAAGCTTGCATGGCCCGGCGACTAGCATAGAACCTAAGCGATCTATGCAGCTAAGCCAAACGGTCATGGTCGGGTTTGTGAAGGATGCATGTATGTCAGTCTGTCTGTTCCATAGGAACACTTAGAGGCATCAATATGAAATTAATCAAATACTCAAGATTGCCATTCCTTGATGCTGTGAAAAAACCAAACTTATAAAAAAGTCAACATAACAATAGATATGACCATACAGCAAATTATTCACAAGAGAATGGAAACCTATCCATAATAATTATAACACCCCACTAACCTAGAATGAAACTTGGTAATAATAAAATTGACTTAAGCTTTAGCACAGTTATAAAATCGAATTAACATTTAAGTGGCACAGTAAAATTTGCAAACTTGAAATTAATAATTGTGACTCTAAAGAATCATTATGAAATAAATTTTAAAGGAGGAGTGATAGTAAGGTTTTAAGGCAAGTTTGTGCAAAACGCTACACACTTGGATTTTTTATCTTATTTAACTTTTTCCTACAAAAAATTAAGCAGCAGATGATGGTCACCTCTAGGTCATGTTATTAAATTAAACCCTTTACATTCATAACAAATTGATTCATCAACCCACATTAGAGTAGTATGTACTCGTATTAAAATACACTCCAGGCCTCCCCAATAATAGGTGGGACAGTAGTGGGATGCAAAAAGGGTAACAGCCACTCATAACCGCTTAACACAAGGGCAACCTAAATTGTGGGTACCATGGACACACACAAGCACAACAACAAAAACACAGGACACCCACCAGGGCCAACAACAGCAATTCATCATTCCAGTTTCTATCTTGCTGGGAATCAAAACGCAAATCACAGTTGAATCAAGTTTTGGTGCTGATTATCTACCTACTTGACGCACTGCAGCATCTACACACATCTAATAAAGCTCAAATCTTGCCTAAGTTTGTATATCAGCAATTTTAATGTCTATCCAGTACAAAACAGATTTTAAAGTCTTGAGCAGAGATGCAAGCTTGCCACTTAAATGATACTACTAACATAAGTCACAACTAACTACTATGTATGACAAGCTAAGCCTTTTACGGAAGACAATCTAAGCCTTACACAAGTTCAAAGTCATTGACAGATACTGAAGCCCCTAAGGACTATCTGTTAAGATTTGATTTACTAACCAAGTTAAATAAACAATGCCAGATAAGCACATAAGCAAATAAAGGAATAGCTTATAGTAGGGGAGCCCAAGAGGGGATTTTCGGATTTACTCAAGCGTATCAGATTAAGATATGGGGTACACCTTGCGTCTTGTTGAGTACTGACAATTAAAAAAAACTTCTATATACCTAGGTACAGTATTTTTCTTTATTATTTTTATCTTACTTCCGGATGTAAAAATGGTCAGATTAGAAAACCCTGTTACCATTGAACCATTACTTTTTAAATAATAAAAATTCGAACTCTCCTGAGATTGCCAAAATGCTGTTTTATTTTATTTCGCTATTTTGTATACATTCATACTAAAATCATCAGTTTACTCAAATATGACTAACCTTGCATTTAAATTACTGAAATATATCTTACCATGCTTTTAATTGATTCTACTATTGATTGATATTTGTTGTTATTATACCTGTACCTTTCGTATAAAACTTTTGGAAACCTATAGGCACTTTCCCCACTAGTAAAACAAAACATCATATAACCTTTTAATCTTTCTAACACTCAACCTATAAAATGCACAAGGTCCTGATGAAGCTCAAGTAAATCCACAATTAGCCTTGTGGGCTCCCCAACTGTTAAGGTTAACCCCTTGAAAAATGGACAGCACATTTATTGTGATAATTTATAATATGATGTCCCACAAACATAATTATGATCACTATTAACACTGACAACATTGTATACTTAATCTATGAGCACTGGCTGGCTTTACTATGCTTCTAAGTGTAATAATTGAGGACCTATGGTACCAACACAAGGTCTATTACTGTAAGTCATGCTCAGTATACATTCAGTCAGAAATAAATAGAAATTTAGATATAGTTATCACAATTTTATGCCACTTACCTTAGAACTTTACTTAGAATGCACTTTTTTATAAATGTTTGTTCAAAAAGTAAATCATTAAAATGTACAGTACTAGTACTAGGTACAGTAACATGTTAGTAAAGTATTCATTGAATACATGACTGCCCTTGTTTCACTCAACAATCTGACTGATGTAAAACATAAAAGCTTTAATCATTATATGCATGCATTGTCCTTGTGTCCCGATAGTAATCAAGTTCTATAAAGATAAATATGAAATTTTAATTTTTTATGTTTACTGTTGCAAGACTGTAATAACAAATATGTAAAGCATTTTGGAAAGCATTAAAAATGCTGAATTGTAAAATACTGAATATAGATACTCGTTGAAAATTTTGACTTACCACAACGATTACAACTGGATTTGATTCCAAGAACAATACAGATTCATTCATACAGAATCTAAGGCAGCAACTTTTTTAAAAGCTCTTACAATTTAAATTTATTCTATGTCTGGATATTGAACTTAATTACAATATTACTAACACAATCCAAATAATGAATTTCTGAAGTTTCTTTGTTTCAACATAACATTTTCCCTGCTATAATTAGAATTGGCAACCTACACTATACACAAACAAACACTTTTTATAAAGATTGAAATCTTTTGCTGTTTATTATTCTATTTTAAATGCTATAGTATCGACATATTAATGACTTAGATACACACACACTGAATCGTAAAAGCTAATAAAAATCAAACAAAGCAACAAAAGCAATCACATTGCTATATAGAAAGACCTTGTAATAACTGAAACTATAATTAAAATGTTTGTAACAAACGATCGAAGTAGGTATTTCAACGCCAATAATAATCGGGGGAGTGCACATCACAACATACCTATAATCATTGTTCTCAGATCACCATTGTAACGACAATTTTACTAAAACGCTGACTTATACCCGCCAAGAAAAGTATGTCAGTCGATAATTTCGATAATGAACTTCGTCTACATACACGCAACGACAAAATACACGACGAATATAACCTAAATACGGTGGTGGAAAAATCGATATACCTTTGACGTTTGAATTTGGGACTTGTGTATACCTTGGACCACACTCACCTGTTAAAATTGTTTGTTGTCGGTATGAAGATCGCTTCGGAGCCAGGAGTCGTCCCTTCGCTTGGTTCTGTCCGCGAAGCGTATTCCGACGAGGAGTCTCCCGTATAAAAGCGTTTTTGTGAACCACTGTCATGACTTGAGACCCTTTTTGTGCCACATTTTAAACATTTTACACTCTCTGTAGGATTGATTTGACCACACGCTTGACAATGCCATTGCAGCACAGACGCGATTGAGCCCATTTTAATTCACACATGGCTATGAAACCATAACAATCGTCGGTTTTATAGAAACAATTCACGGCATACGGAAAATGAAAACAGCTGATCCACCATGTTGTTTGTATATAACTTTTTTAAGACAGTGTTGAAAGATTTAAAAAATCTACAGCCAGGCTTCCTTTCTTTTAGCCACTTTTTAAAATGTTATAAGATTTTATAAACCAAAGAATACAATAATTATATTGTGTTTATTTTATATATTCAATATTTGTTGTTTGTTGGTTATAGCTCTATCTATTTATTTTCTTCGGCAAAAACTTGGCTGAAGACGGAGTTCGATTAACATTAAACAGATGGCGCGCCATTCTATTTTATGAATCAAGTTAAAATATGCCAGTAAAATGCTTTCTTTCTTTTTCTAAGCCATATTTTATGAGCTTACTATTATGTATTAAATTTATTATTCATTTGACTATCCATATTTATGAGCGGTTTGAAAACACCTAATAGCTGCTACTACCAATGCGTATTGAAGCAGCCTTGTGGAGTGGAGTAAGATCCAGGCCTCCCAAATAAACAGAACAGGCCCGCGCCTAGCATTGGGACGTAAAAAGCAACCATTAAATTTGTATCATTCACACAAAATGAGTAAACACAAAAAAAAAAAAAATTTTTGTTTTTCTACTTTTATTTCTTTCATGTCTACCTGTGTATAGAACGAAGGCTCATTACTACCTACATAACTCATTTCATTGTTGTGGCGTAGAGTAGCATAGCCTAAAAGGTCATTGTGTAGACTCATTGATTTAGTAGGCTCTCTGCGCAATTTACGGCAAGCTTATGCCCCGAGCAATAATTGAAACGTACAATTTATGCTTGTTGTCCCGCGAAGTGGGCCCGAGAGGCCATTCGCAGCAGACGAGGCATATGAATTATTGTGCTCTGTCACACGCATCGTCAATGACTTGACTTATAACCTAACGAGGCTGCTCCAATGCCTTGAGAATCATTAAACCATAGCTATACATCATTTGATTCATGATCATCAGCCTTCCCAATTTTTTTTAGAAGAGAGGTGCCCAGCAGTGGGACGTTAAAAGGTTGACGTCAGGCTTTAGCTGCAACTATTTGTACGTCTCATTGTTGGGTACAGGTCTTTTACTATATAGTTGGAGAGACCTAATACTTACTCTTCAATGCTCCTCTGATGTGGATTTGTGGAGGTTCCAGGCCTCACCAATAATGGGAAGGGACCCGTGCTCAGCAATGACGCAAAAAGGGTTGCAGACTTGCAGCCAAATGAACAGACAAGCATTTAAGCCACCTGGTGTAAATTGGTCGTTGATGGCCAAGACAGAGTCTTGCCTGAGGTCACATGCAGTTGCGCTGCTAATCCAAAGGCGTCATGTAACTATGGCCGGCAACTGCACTTTTCCACTAAATCACAACAGAATTGCTACACGGCAGAAGTGGGTGCAGCTGTGGAAGCCACTTGCCCGGGCAAACTCTCAATACCGGGCGTATTTACGATCATGTCTCGAAGCAGTAGTAGGTACATCGTATGTGGTAGACCGTCACTTCAGAGTCATCAATCCACGTAGTAGTCGAAGGTTGAGAGTTTTTTGCAGAGGGAGATCTCCCATCGGGCGAGGTGGTTATGCTCGGGGAGCGGCCGCGCTCCAACTGACTCGATTCGGAGCTTGTAACTTGGCCGGATATTCAGAAAACTTCGATAGCGTGATTCAGAATACCCGTGGCACCATCTCTTGATAAGTCGCGTAAAATCGCCACAAATAAACTTAAAAATCCTGGCAGCCCAGAGTAAAGGAAGGCATACATAATAATAAGTATAGGAACTAGGACGAAGCGATTCTTGTACTTCATAGCTAATAGAACGTAGATTTGACCGAAAGTAGGTGTCCACGGATTGCAGCCTGCATATTCGCTAATTACATTTTATACCAAATAAGAGGATCTTTTGTTGTTCTACCAGTACGTGTAGTGTAAATAAGTAATGTAATTAACAGGCAAGTTTTTGCTGTACACCCGCATCTCCTGTTACGCTGCAATGATGTTTTTTTTTCGTTCTTCCCTGCGGTGATATACCCACTTACTACAACTACATTTGCCAGAAAAAATACCATGCGGGAATCCTTTGTTATATTTAGCTTTTTCTACTCAATCTCATAACTCATACCAAGACTGCCGGCTTACTACTGCCACGATGTAATATACAAAATTTTAAGCCTACTCTTGTTCAATTTTGGGCTAAAAAGTGCGAACTTTAACAACGAACAACAAAAGTTTGTTGGTCATAAAGTTTTGGCTAAAACTACTTATCACCATTCTCAAACTTGTTTCAGAGTTACAAACAAAATTGCCACTACCTGGAAGCAATATGGATTACTTAAAGATGTTAATTACAAGTTCAACGAACAAAAAATATTCACCCTCAAATTGCATGTAAAATAGAAAAGAAAATATTTACGTTTTGACGACCAGTGTGGCGTCTAATGATTACCATGCCGGACTGCCGATCGCATGGTCCCGGGTTCGATTCCCGGCGAAACATAAATTTAAATGATGAGTTTTTTCTGTTCTCGGTCTGGGTGTTTGTGTTTCTGTCTTTGTGTGTGTCCATGGTACCCACGACACAGGGTACATCTACCCTACTGTGGGGCTATGCGTGTGAAACGTTGTTTTTTTTAATATGAACAGTCCTTGTAAATTGTAAAAATACGTCCACAATATAGGTAATAGAACTACTCAACTCATCAACATCTAAAAGATTTTTTCTAAATAAAATAACGTGTAACTCTAAAAAGTTCTCTACTCAACTCTAAAAACTCCAGTTTTTTTTTTTTGTATTTTATAGGCAAGTATTTTAGGTTTAAGATTTCAGACTAACATCATCAAAGCAGGGTCACTCCGCCGAGACTGCTAATAAAAATATAAGGCTAGCGTAGACTGCAACAGATCTAAGCTGCTAAGCAAAACAGGTGAAGTAAGTGAGATGGGAACCGCTAGGCGCATCTTTGTTTAGTTGATCTTGGTTAATTAAAAAAAAGTTTTTTAACAATTTTTAAGGAAGTTTATTTTTAAAAAATTGCTCCAAAAACGCTCCAATTTCAAAACGTGAATTTCACTCCATAAGTACTTCGAGATAGAACTCTTAGTACAAAAATGGTACCCGACTTGGGGCAACCAATAACATACATCTGTGACGTAGATTTATCTGCTGCCCAGTTGATGGATCGCACTAAGGCTTTTACTACGCTGTAACGTAGAACAAGTGATAGATAACTCTTCATAGTACTCTTCAGAGGTGCGCGCCAGGATTTGAAGCTGGTTGAGACTTGAGTCTAAGCCTCTAATAATAATAAAGCTTTATTTAATTCCACTTTCCCACAATTATAGTTGTTTAAACTGTAAAATAGCACCGCAGTTATGTTTTATAGATATTTTTTATAAAAAAAATCTGCACCATCCCTGCAATTTTACAATATAAATAACACTTGTACAGTAAATAAAGCTCTTAGTACAGAAATGGCGCCCAGCATGGGGCCACCTATTAGACACATCTGGGACATAGATTTATCCGCTTTCCAGTTGATGGATCGCACTAAGCATTTTATTACACATAAAACAATTTGAACCACTTATAGCTCTACGTATGTTCGAAATACTGTACTATTCTTGAGTAAAGCACAGTACACAAACCTAAGTTTTTTTTTTTCATGTTGAAAAAGTCGAAATTTTGGATGTTTGGATATTTGGATGTCTTTTGCTCAATCCCGCAGGAATAGTAGATTTGAAAATTAGAAAATTTGGCATAGAGATAAATCCTTTTATTCCGGAATAATATACTGATCCCTTCCCGAAGGATTCCCGTTGATTATTATAATATTTATAATCATATTATATACCTAAACTCAAAGCCCGCCCAAATTTCTAACCGACTTTTGAATTAATTCAAATAAATCATTTCATAAATGCCTGGGTGAATATTATTATGAAAGGTTATCACCCCAATAGAGTCGAATAAATGGCGAAAGACATATAATTTACTTCATACATCATAATGAAATAAACAAATTGCCGAGACCGCGATGCGCCAAATGTTCGAATGATACCAAACGTAAATTAAATGGCCAACCGCTGTGAAATCGGCTCTTTTTAATACAGCAGACATTTTTAGCAGTAAATGAGAGCATGAAACTCCGTTTATATGCTGTTGTAAAACTTGTAAGCTTATATATTCCATATGACAAGGCGAAAAACAGATACGATTCTTAGCAAATCCATTAAGTCCCACTTTATAAAAAATTCAACCGTTTTGGCTCCTAAGAAATAGACATGTCTATATACATAACTATTAATATTAAAGCTAAAACACTTACCTGGACAGACTCCATTTAAGTAATAATCACAATTTCTTAATTAATTTTTTTCTTGCACAATTCTCAAAAAATGTAGCAATGAAGGCATGTAAATAAATATTTTTGCAACAAACTATAATATCATAAAAATAAAATGTACTTTAAAAGTTATTTTCCATTTTTAATTACTTAATATTCTGTCACATAAAATACTATTATGCAATTTAATCTCTTGTTGTTTAAACATAAATTATTTCTTGTTACATCCGTCCAACAAAACCGTTGCTGCCTTTTATCAAAAGATCAAACTATGATAAACGCCAAAACGCGCCCTAGATTCTACATATGTTTTATTTCGAAAGCATATTCGTAACTAAACTCAACTTTCTGAAAATTGTCAAAGTTTTTAGTCAGACGTCATCGCTGAGTCCGAAAGGACTAAGCTCTCTAACGTACCGTACCTACTCCGAAATTCCCATATTTACTTGAGTGTCTACTGCGTACAGTTAGCAGCCTAAAACTATTCACTTTGAAACGTTTTGACGACAAACATGTTTTGTTAGGTGCGAGAACTTTGAAGATTCGACTGAAGAAGTACCACCGCTGAACCCACTTCTACCGTGAAGCAATTCTATTACGTTTCGGTGGAGCAGTTGCCGGAAAGACATGTGCAGTAGCAACTGTAGACCATACGCAAGACTTAGGACGGTATGCTCGTTTAGTACCACATGGCCCGCATGTTCGTCTATATAGTAGTCAACGTCTACCGTTCAAATTAAAAAATGCGTCAGGTAACACAGATTTTCGGCGTAACGACGTGTCTTGGCAATTATCTTATACAATCAAAGCAAAAGCAGAGCGTGATTCGGAAACTGTTAAAGCGCCATCTCTACTGTTTCATTAAAAATAATACTTCAATAATCATCTTTCTTGTTCTTAAATTCAGTTTCATTTATTTTTTTTCAATTATTCTTAAACAACGATGGCATAAAAGTAATGTTATTATAATAATATAATATTTTTAAGGTCTATTAGGACCACCCCGTTTGCGATGATATTTGTGTGCCGTCAACTGTACGAAGGATTATTGTAAGATACCATTTGACGCCTCCTCGACCCAAATCTCCATTTGCATCAATGTAGCATTGCACTGCACATCCAGACGCACTACGATTCCCATTTAGAGCAAATTTTCTCGTACATGTCGTATACATAATTATGGAGCAAGATGTGAAGGCATGTGCGAAATAATCGGCTTCCAAGATTGTGGGTATAAAATTTGAAAAATAGTGAGCAGTAAACCTATGTGTCGACTTCATAAAAAGTCATTTTTTAGGATTTCCGTCAGAATTTACAATAAATTTTCAAAAAAAGTTCAGTTCCTGTCTTTCCACATATCTAAAAGAACTATCAAGGAAGTCCTCTGCCGCAAATCTTATTATCAAAGTAAGGACTAATCTATACTAATTATAAAGCTGAAGGGTTGGTTTTTTGAACGCGCTAATCTCAGGAACAATTGATTCGAATTGAAAAAATAATTTTGTGTTAGATAGTCCATTTATCGGAGAAGGCTTTAGGCTATTTAACATCAAGCTATGACTAGTATCAAAGTCCACGCGGAAGAAGCCGCGGACAACCGCTAGTTAAATGATAAAAAGGCATGGGATTTACTTAACTCACACTATGTAATAAATAGATTTAAACCTACTTTCCTCCCCAAAAATGGCTCTCCCCGTGCCCAGCAGTGGGACTTAAAAAGGGCTAGAGCCAGCCATAAGCATAACAATAACCTCAATAAAAGGTTGCATTTAGGGCTGTACCGTTAAAAGAGCCCTTGAATACAAAGACAAAGACAAAGACATTTATTTGCACAAATATGGGTGTTTACAAAGTTGTTTATATATATTTAGTTCGCCATATTTACCTTCATGAGGTATGCAAATATACAATGATAAAAATATAAAAGGAAAAAAACTAAACTATAATACAATTACGAAATGTACATTTACATCTATTTTAATATTATTTTTATTTGTCCCATATTGCGCCTTTTATAAATAAAAATAAAAATATTTATTTATTTATATTTCGGATCGGTTCCGATCGTCAGCTTTGGGTACCCATATCACAGGGTGTTTGTACACTGAGAGGAAAAAAAGCCGGCGGAAAAAAAACCTCCCAGGTTTTTGTGGAATTCCTTTATGCCGTTTTATCGTTTATGAAATCAGTGACTGAGTAATACGCCTTTTTCAGTAAATACGTTTTAAGTCCTTTTTTAAATTCGTTGCCCGTTTTAATTTTGAGGAATTCCGGTAGACCGTTATATATTTTTGGTCCCATGCAAAAGACACTGTTATGATATTGTTTTGTTTTGGAAGCGATTGAACATAATTTACTGTTATGTCTTTTTGATTTAAGGGTTTCATATTTTGTGATTTCTGTTTTGACCAAAGCTGACAACGCATAGGCGACTCCTCTGGTGTTGCAAATTTCCATAGGCGGCGGTGACCACTCACCATCAGGTGGCCCGTATGCCTGTTTGCTGGTTTTTTTTACATAAAAAAACCTTTAAAGTCAACAATACCTACGCTTTTAACCTTTGGTATTAGTTTTTTATAGGCTTCTTTATAATCGCACCTCCACTATAATTCTCTTGGTATTGCGCAGAAAGTGCACATGAAATGTGACGTCAAAGACTCCATCTTAAGCTCTCGACACGTTGTGGAGTGTCGTAATGCGAGGATTAAATATTTCTCGAGGAATTCCGGACTTAATGAAGTTGGATAAAATTTACGTGAAATCATCATTTTTGACATATTTTGAAGTTTATTGCGCGAAAGTTTATAATAGCGACGGTACTGTGTTT
The DNA here is from genome assembly GCA_911387765.1 of Pyrgus malvae. Taxonomy (NCBI): domain Eukaryota; kingdom Metazoa; phylum Arthropoda; class Insecta; order Lepidoptera; family Hesperiidae; genus Pyrgus; species Pyrgus malvae. The sequence goes on along the minus strand of OU426963.1, from coordinate 22,406,211 downwards.
CTGTTTCCTCGCTTCATCCAATAATACTAGTTAAATTTAGGTCTCTATAATTCCTCTAAATTTTTTAATTTTTGCTAACGGGTAGGTGATGCATGCCATTTGTGACGTCAGACTTCTTAAGCTCTCAAGTAGTGTTGCAAAAGATTTGACGGGTCTCGCTTCTGAGAGGATTAAACGCTCAGTAATTTTTACATTATTGAGATAAATAAAACAGAATTACGTCTCTATTATCCTTTTATCTGTGTAAATATACCTACCTCTTTATGGAGTTTCTTCCATCCATCCATCCATCAGCCACTGTTGGACATAGGCCTCCCCTAACGTTCACCACTCCTCACGGTCCTGGGCCTTCCGAATCCAGCGACTTCCCGCTGTCTTCTTCAGGTTATCAGTCCACCTGGTTGGACGGCGACCTGTACTCCTTTTGCTGAGACGTGGTCACCATTCAAGGACTTTTCTTACCCATCGGTTGTCGGTCCTCTTAACTATATGGCCTGCTCATTGCCACTTCAGCTTGCAGATTTTTTTAGCTATGTCAGTAACCTTAGTTCTTCTACGGATTTTATCATTACGAATTCTGTCACGTAGAGAAATACCAAGCCCTCTCCATCGCTCGTTGGGCGACCCTGAGCTTATCGTAAAAGCTAATTGTAAAAGACCACGTCTTAGCGCCGCGCCGTAGGTGTCTGGCTGTTGAATCACTGGCTGTTGCCAGTGATGTGTGTTTGTTTTGTTTGTGTGTTCACACTGATCGAAAACTTTCGACTTCAGGCACTGAGGTATTCTGGACGAGAAGACACTTTGTAAGTGCCCGAAAAAAAAGTTTCTTCTCGTTACCGAGGTTAATTATGATTTAAGTAATTGCATAATTTATGATAGCCCAGTTTATTTTCGAGCGCTTTCATACTCAATTTCACTTAAGTTCGTTGCGAAATTAACCTAGCCTATCTAGTGAAAAACATAGCAAAATGTCATAGCTATAGATTAACAAGGGCGCATGGCTCGGTGGCTAGCGTAGAACGCAAGCGGTCTATGAAGCTAAGCAAACGGGTGCGGTCGGGTGTGAGATGTGTGACCACTAGTGACAAAATATTTCATGCTTGTTTCCGATCTCGGAGGCCATGTTAAGCCGTTGGTTCAGATTGTTGTCGATAGATAACAAACTTTAAGCCTTGTCGGAGGCCTTCAATCTAGTGAAAAACATAGCAAAATGTCATAGCTATTGATTAACAAGGGTGCATGGCTCGGTGGTTAGCGTAGAACGCAAGCGGTCTATGCAGCTAAGCCAAACGGGCGCGGTCGGATGTGAGATGGGTGACCACTAGTGGCAACATATTTCATGCTCGTTTTCGTTCTCGGAGGCCATGTTAAGCCGTCGGTCCAGATTGTTGTCGATAGATAACAAACTTAAAACCTTGTCGGAGGCCTTAATGGGCGGTTTGAAAACATCCGAAGAGAGAAACCCGCATCTCCACTAACCCGCATTGGAACAGCGTGGTGGAGTAAGCTCCAGGCCTTCCCAATACGGGGGAGAGACCGTACCCAGCAGTGGGACGCAAAAAGGGTTTCAGCCAGCCAGGGCATAATAAGTGTTTTACATTACAGTTTGTTCTGCGGTGCTGCCCATGTTCACGTTCACGTGGGTACAGGCAAGCTCTGTAGGCGGTAGAACTTTTATGGTTCGCCCGGGGAAGTATCATTGCTGCACCCACTTCTGCCGTGAATCAATTTTACTGTGTCCCAGTGGAAAGATGCAGTTGCCGGCCAGACTTATATGAGGCGACTATCAGCCTCCGGACAAGTAGCGCAACTTTATACGACCGCAGACAAAACTTGCATATGCTATTGAGATTGTGTGTAGATATCCCTGGGCTTCAGCGAACACAACATCACGTGGTCTGCATGTCCGTCCGCTACTCCATAAAATAAAATAAAATCTGAAGTCTTGCGGTCGCGCCTAGTTGTGTTGCTACTCCAAAGGCTGGCAGTCGCCTCATGTAGTGTAGCCGACCTCATCCTCTCACTGAAACACAACACAATTTCTTCACGGCAGAAATGGGTGCAGCGGTACATTTCGGTCGTACAATGCCAGTCATAGGTAACTCGTAGAATCCAACTCGGTTGGGCAGCGTTCGAGAAATTACAAAGTGTCTTCTCGTCCAGAATACCGCAGTGCCTGAAGTCGAAAGTTTTCGAGGAGTGTGTGTTGCCAGTGATGACCTACGGCGCTGAGACATGGTCTTTTACAGTTAGCCTTTTCCACAGGCTCAAGGTCGCTCAGCGAGCGATGGAGAGGGCTATGCTTGGTATTTCTCTACGCGACAGAATCCGTAACGATGAAATCCGTAGACGAACGAAGATTACCGACACAGCTCTCAAAATCTGCAAGCTGAAGTGGCAATGGGTAGGCCACATAGTTAGGAGGACTGACAACCGGTGGGGAAGAAAGGTGCTCGATCGAATGGTGAACGCGTCTCGGCAAAAGGAGCACAGGCCGCCCTCCAACCAGGTAGACTGACGACCTGAAGAAGATAGTGGGAAACAGCTGGATTCAGAGGGCGCAGGACCGGACGGAGTGGCGAACAATAGGGGAGGCCTATGTCCAGCAGTGGACTTTAAAAGGCTAATGGATGGATGGATGGATGGAATGCCAGTCATATAAAGCTGAAGAGTTTGTTTGTTTGAAAGAGTTTCTTTAGGTGCCCGTTTGGGCTAAATGTTGAGCTGAGAGAAAAAAGGCAGCGGAAAAAAAATCCAGCAGCACTCTTTAAAAAATACACATATATCTATATAAAGGTGAAGAAACCCTACAATAATCTTTGTGGATATTCTATTTTATGAAGTTCAATCGGATCTGGTTGTAGTACTGATGTGACAAGCGCGCTTGTATAAAACAATGAAACATGCGCAACTTTTGAAACATTAACAAAGAAATCTGATAAGTTATAAAACCTTTCATAATATTGACTCACTACGGACAACTCTTTCACGTTTCGTTGTGACTCGACACTAAGCCTTATATGAGCACTCTCGGGGTTACGCACACTAACGCAATTTGTATGTGCACTAGTCTCATTGTTGTAGTTAGACATCGTAAAATAGAACATCTATACTGGAAAGATGGACGGAATGCACCCCAGAGGAGTCGAGAACGATGGTCCGAACAGATCGATATATCACTTGCACAGCAAAGGTGATGCGCAACATCATACAAGAAGATTGTTTCCATCACGACCCTCTATAACGAGGCATACGACGTGAGGAAGACGACACGTATGATTCACATTTCGCAAACTAGAACAGAGAAAGATGAGGCCAAAATAAGGCGCACAGCTTATTAGTTCCTTCTAATTAACGGCACGAGCGTCTGGCGCGCCGCCAGCGCTGCGCATATGCATTTGTCAGCCATATTTAGTAGCAAAATATAGTGTACAGTAAGGAATAGGTAATTAATGTTTTGTCGTTAACTTACAATTACAACTTACTTACAAATTGCAACCTATAAAAATAAATAAAATTGGGGGTTTGTAATATTATAATAACCGTTTTTTACTGCATGCATCTGAATGTATATACGGTACAGACAACAAAATAACATGTAATTCACAATTTTTGTCTGTCTGTTTGTTCCGGCAAACGTCTGAAACGGCTAGACCGATTTTGACGGGAGTTTCACTCGCAGGTAGCTGATGTAATAAGGAGTAACTTAGACTACTTTTATTTTACAAAAATTCTAAAACGTGGACTTTCCACGCGGACGAAATCGCGGGCGGCCGCTAGAATACAACAAAACACTTGAAAGGGGAGTAGGCCAACGTGGTATTAAGTTTTTATATTTTTTATTTTTCTTATATCATTATTGTCTTAAGCTTCTTTTAAAAATTATTATAACTTTTTAGTTTAATTTGTTTTAAAAGCGTATTTTTTAGTTTTTTTAACTAAGTACCTATATTTATTTTTCACTTTTTAGTTTCATATTAATGTTTTTAGAGAGTAACAAACAAGCTCACAAACTCCAGACACACAGATGAAGCTAATAAAAACGTTCTAAAAAATCGCCAAACCAACATCGACTCCTCTCCACTCCATTATATCAAGCAAACTTCAAAACTTTAAAGTTATAACCGCTCGCAGAGTATAATATCAAACAGAGTACATTTGGGTAACCAAAAGACATAACTCGTGTCCATAATTGAATCCATATATCAAACTAGTGGAATCTAAATCGCGGAAAAGGGACACCAAGTATGATATTACTGTCACATATTTCCCCATTTTGACATTTCTTTGAGTTAGCAAGCCTCCGCTTTCCTACATATCACTTTACAGAGAAAACATATGTTTTATGATGCCTATATTCCATATGCATCTCTCTATTAATACATACAATACATAAATATGCTAAATGAAACACGTCCCAGAAAACTCTAAGCCTTTTCTGAATATTACCATACAAAGTTTATATATTTGTATTCTGGATTCATGAGGCCCCTTGTCGGGCGCCAATGTGAATTAACAATCCATCTATTATCAATCTCCTGGCCCACTGATAGATATAATTATGCCGATTATGGCTCCTCCAACATTAGTCGCTCCGTCTGGTCTTGCTCCTCTGAATCCAGTGACTTAAAATTGTCTTTTTCAGGTCATCAGTCCACCTGTTTGAAGAGCGGCCTACTCTTTTTGCCAAGACGTCGTCGCCAATTCAGGAATTTTATTTCCCATTGTTTATCAGCTCACCTAGCATTATTGTTTCGACCAGATTAACGACGGCTCTGAGCAGCACGGAAACCCGCATGAAATTTTTCCAAGCGGTCACCTGACCGCGCCCGTTTAGCTTAGCTGCATACACCGCTTGCGATCTACGCTAGCCGGGCCATGCGCGCTTTTTTACAAAAACAAATCATTAATTTTGTAATTAGTAATGTTATTCTCTCATTAATATTGTTCTCCCCTTATTTTGGACAAACTTATAACAGCCTTCCCATAAGAACCAGCGCATAATCATTCCGGATATCTAAGCAGATTTATAACTGACAATACTTTGAGGCTTGTCCTTACAATGCCAGTAGGTACACCGTCACAGGTGCGTTACTATCTGTAGACTGGCTCAGAAACGTTTAAACGTCGTGTGTGTCAGCAAAACACAGAATACAGCGGACTACGAGGCACTGCGATAAATATATCAAAATCATTCAGTTTGTCCCAACAATGTCTTCAATACTGTTGCAGTACCGTACGCTGTTTTGGAATCTTTTACTACAATTTATTTCTATTGTATTCATGTATAACGTGAATCTTTGCAAAAAGTACAGCAAATGATTAGTGTCGAAGAACGATAGCAATCTACACAGCTAAGCGAGTCGAACGCGGTCAGGAAAGTTGGTGACCTCTTGTGGTAAGTTCTATGCATGTTTCTATGCTTCGGAGGACTCATTAGGCCGCCGGTCGCTGTTTTTATCGATATATCATTAATCCATCAGTTTGGGGTGTCCAACACTGAATACAGGACAGGCCTTCCCTAATATCACAAAACCGTTTGGCCTTACACCGTCTGAGTCCAGAGTTCCCTCTGTTTTCTTAGTATTGCTGATTAGTCCATCTGGTTGGAGGGGATCTGTGCTCCTTAACCCTCGTTGCGCTGCTTTGCCCGAAATTGACGATCGTCTCTTATAAGTCTGGCCAGCAGGCAGCAAACCATAGTGGGTTTCGAATCGAAACACATTATAATATACCTGCCTTTGTGACAAAAATTGATGTATTTATAGTTTTTATACACTATAACACTGCTAAGTCTGTTAATTAAATTACATAATAAATCATTTTGTCCGCGGCATAAAAACCTGGGAGGTTTTTTTCCGCAAGCTTTTTTTCCTCTCAGCGTACAAAAGCCCATCCTGGTGGGTGCCCAAAGCTGTTGACGGCGAACCTCGTAAGGTTCTAATAAAATAAATTATTTTAAAAAGCACAAAATTGGGTTGAAGTCTAATTAATAAAAACTTTACAAATGTAACTACATACTTTAATGTTTCTTGTGTGCCCTTCTTTAATAGTAATTTTAAGAATTTAAGTTTAAATTAAGTCTTTAAATGTAATTAGTTTATTAAATTAAATAAAAATTTGTACCCTACGGGGTAAATATGTTTAGTAACTCTAAATATTTTTTGTAAAATATTTCATTTCATTTCATATCGTTTCATTTCAAAAGTCC